>CM053030.1:504702189-505359689 GCA_028564925.1 Lithobates sylvaticus
ATATGAATATATTTTTCTACAATAACAATAGATTGAGCTCATGTGGTCAGCCAAACAAGTGTGTGTGTGTATATCCATATAGCTCTCGCTCTCTCTCGCGCTCTCTCTAAAGTGAGTACACCCCTCACATTTTTGTAACTATTTTTTTATATCTTTTCATGTGACAACACTGAAGAAATGACACTTTGCTACAATGTAAAGTACTGAGTGTATAGTTTTCAGCGGCTGAAATTTTGGCGCTCCACTAGTTCACACATATGCGATGCGAGAACGAGCGCAATTCCAGTGCCGGTTCCCGCATTGCACATCTCCCCCGCAGGCAGTACACACACTGCCTTCTGCGAACCGCTGCAGGTCTCTATACAAAGTTAATGACACCCCCAGATCCAGGTTCACAAATCGCAGTGCGATCTGTGAACTCGCGCAGGATTCGGATCGCATAGGTGTGAACACCCATGTGATCTGATTCCAGTGCGGAGGGGAAAAAAAGGTTCCTGCACCTTTTTTTTGTAAATCCAATGCGAGTTCAGCCATACAACCCGTATGGCTGAACCCGCATCGAAAATGGCGAAAATCGCATGTGTAAACCCAGGCTCACAGCCGGTTTCCTTCTGCGCATGCGTGAATTGCGCTGCTCTTTGTGAATGTCCCAGTGGCGAGAGAAGGAGGAGGGGGCTGAACTTCTGAGTGACTTCACCACGGCGAAGTTGCCCACAAGTGGGAGTGAGTACTTGTCAAAAACGGGTGCCTGCCCCCACCCCCTCCCGTAAGGTGCCAGATGTGGCAGTCGGGGGGGGGGGGGGGGGAGGAAGCAAACAAGTGGAGCTTCCCCTTTTGGGTGGAGCTCCGCTTCAAGGTAAATTCAGCTAATCAACTGGTCCCAATACAAAATATTCAGTCTTTTTATTTATTTTTTGTTTTTTTTTATGTTTATTTTTTTCTACCTTTACATTACATTCGCCCAGTCTTACTTTACACCAGGGCTTGACAAATTTGCTTAGAATCTAGGAGCCAGCTAAAAAAAGTTAGGAGCCAGTTTTTTTAAATCGTAAATAAGAATTGCTCACGCTGGTGGCAAGTAAAAGAAGACAAAAATAAATACAATTTTGTTAGACGATTTTGCAAATAAGTCATTGGCGGCGCTGATGGGCACTGATAGGTAGAGGTCGACCAATATGGGTTTTTTTCTCTGGCCGATGCCGATATTTAGAAATGGGGGGGGGGGGGGCGATATATTTTCTTTTTCCTTCATCTAAGAAAATCTAGGGTGGAGAGGTGGGGTGTAGCCTATCAGTGTCCATCAGTGCCACCTCATTAGTGCCCACCAGTTCAGCCTGTCAGTGTCCATCAGTGCCCACCGGTGCAGCCCACCAGTGCAGCATATCAGTATCCATTAGTGCCCACCAGTGCAGCCTGTCAGTGCAACCCCATCAGTGCCCGCCAGCGCATCCCATCTGTGCCCGCCAGCGCATCCCATCTGTGCCCGCCAGCGCATCCCATCTGTGCCCGCCAGCGCATCCCATCTGTGCCCGCCAGCGCATCCCATCTGTGCCCGCCAGCGCATCCCATCAGTGCCAGCCAGCGCATCCCATCAGTGCCAGCCAGCGCATCCCATCAGTGCCAGCCAGCGCATCCCATCAGTGCCAGCCAGCGCATCCCATCAGTGCCAGCCAGCGCATCCCATCAGTGCCAGCCAGCGCATCCCATCAGTGCCAGCCAGCGCATCCCATCAGTGCCAGCCAGCGCATCCCATCAGTGCCAGCCAGCGCATCCCATCAGTGCCAGCCAGCGCATCCCATCAGTGCCAGCCAGCGCATCCCATCAGTGCCAGCCAGCGCATCCCATCAGTGCCAGCCAGCGCATCCCATCAGTGCCCGCCAGCGCATCAGTGCCAGCCCGCGCATCACATCAGTGCCCGCCACTACAGTTCAGTGCCCACCAGTACAGCCTAATAATGTAATTCACTCCCTACCAGCGGAGCGCTCCCGGCTCCGTTCCGTCCCCTCGTCTGGCCAAAGACAGCTCCATCTGTCCCCTGACGTGCTGCGCTCCGGACTACAAATCCCAGAGTGCAGCGCGGCCGGTAACTGCCAATCGACGGCCGCCGCTGCCGAGTTCCTCCACTGGAGTGCAAGGCGCGCATCGCAGCAGCGCCCACCAGATGGCGCTGGTTTGCACAAAAGGAGCATGTATTTGCTCCAGCAGGCCACAAAGCCGCGGCCTCAATTTTCGACTGATTCATCCTCGGCGGAGGGGGGGGGCACATCGGAGGAATCCCGTCCATTGCTGCAGTGTAACCCAGGCGCCAGGACGCAATTTCCAGTCGCCATGGCGACCTGGCGCCTGGGTTTTGTCGAGCCCTGCTTTACACAGAGAAGATGGATATATGGCAACTGATGGAAAGGTGGCGCTGATAGTACTTTTATTTTCCTTGTGTGGACTCGGCGGCTGTGGACGTAAATTATTAAATTTTATAAAACTTTACATTTTTTTTTTTTTTTTGGTATAATATTTGATTTGACACAAAGAGCTCTTGTAATGCGTTGAGCTGTTTTGTTTTTCTGGTGGAAGTTGGTGTGAAGGGAAGATTTCCTGTTTATACACGTTAACAAATGTCTTTCCTCATTACATCTCTTTGAATGGATGATTACATCCTCCCCTCCCCCAACACATCAGAAAATTGTGCCGACAGACCCAAACTTGGGAGTGTGGACTGTCATTGGTGGGCCTTTGTCTTTGTCTAACACACCCCAGAGCCACGCCCCGAGTCGCCACTAATCCCAAAATATACACGTGGGAAATTTTCACTTTTCAGCAACAGAATAGAAGATACAATTTTATTAAAGTGTATAGAAATACAACAAAACATAATTACTCCAATTAAAGCGGAACTTGTTTTCAATTACAATATGTTTCCAAAAGTATTGGGATGCCTGCCTTTACACACACATGAACTTTAATGGCATCCCTGTCTTAGTCTGTAGGGTTCAATATTGAGTTGGCCCACCCTTTGCAGCTATAACAGCTTCAACTCTTCTGGGAAGGCCGTCCACAAGGTTTAGGAGTGTGTCTATGGGAATGTTTGACCATTCTTCCAGAAGTGCATTTGTGAGGTCAGGTACTGATGTTGGATAAAAAGGCCTGGCTTGCAGTCTCCGCTCCAATTCATCCCAAAGGTGTTCTATTGGGTTGAGGTCAGGATTCTGTGCAGGCCAGTCAAGTTCCTCCACCCGAAAGCACTACAGTCCATTTAACATTGTCCCCTATGGGACATGTTCACATCTATGCTTTTTTTCAGCCGCTGCATTTTTGAAACGGGTCAGGGACTTTTTTTAAACACAAATTTGTGCGTTTTAGGTTTAAAGCGTCAGTAAACCCAGTGACTTTTTTTTTTTTTTCTACACGTGTAAGGCAAAAGGCATAATGAGCTAGTATGCACCGCATACTAGCTCATTATGAAATACTTACCTTTGAACGAGACGTCGGTATCTCACCCGGTCCACGCCAAGGGAGCTTACATTTTTGCCTCGGCGTGTCCTCCGGGTTTTGCGGCTCCGGTGCTGTGAGTGGCTGTTAACCACTTCCCTCCCAAAGACGTCATATGACGTCCTTGACTTTCAATGGGAATATCTGAAGGATGCCTGCAGCTACAGACATTATTCAGATATATTTTTGTTTTCAGCCGGCGATTCTGTGCATCATAAGAACGATCATAGCGGCACTTCCACCACTTGATTGTTCTTATAGGCAACAGGAGGGGACATCCCCCTCCCGCCACCATCCGGTGCTTCTCCGGGCTCTCCCTTGCCATCGGGGGCCCGGAGAAAGAATCACCTGCCGCCGGATGACGAGCATAGAGATTTCCGGTGACCAGAGGGTCAACAGTCATCTCTATGACCGTCGGAGGCCCGGGTGCGACGTTATGACGTCACGCCCGGTAGTAAACGAAGCCGCGATCGCGGCTGTCAGCCTGAGATCAGTGAATTTTTTTTTTACCGATCTCATTCTTTCCAGCTGGAGGAGAGATGTGGGGTCTTATTGACCCCACATCTCTCCATAAAGAGGACCTGTCGCATACATTCCCTATTACAAGGGATGTTTACATTACATTACATTACAATAAAAGTGATCAAAAAAAAAAAAGTGTTAAAAAAAAAAATGAACGCCCCTGTCCCCGGTAGCTCACGCTCAGAAGCGAACGCACACGTAAGTCCCGCCCACATATGTAAACGCCTCTCAAACCACACATGTGAGGTATCGCTGCGTGCGCTAGAGCGCGTGCAACAATTCTAGTACTAGACCTCCTCTAACTCTAAACTGGTAACCTGTAAAAAAAAATTAAAGCGTCGCCTATGGAGATTTTTAAAGTACCGAAGTTTGGCACCATTCCATGATTGTGCGCAATTTTAAAGCATAACATGTTAGGTATCTATTTACTCGGCGTAACATCATCTTTCCCATTATATAAAAAAATTGGGCTAACTTAGTAAGTGCCAGAATAGGCCCGGTAGGGAAGTGGTTAAAAAAAATGACTATAACCACTTTAATAGACTTCAATGGAGAAGCTGCAGAAAAGTATGTAATGTGGTTTGCATTTTTTAATCTACCCAACAACAAATTGGCCAAAAAATAGCATAAAAGCAAAACGCATCAAAGCGGTTGTGCAAAAATGCAAAACGCACTGCAGAAAGGGATCAAAAGCAAACTGCATAGATGTGAAGCCCCATAGCGGCTCCATGTCGGAGTCTTGCCATCAACTCCCTCTCAAAGGGGTCGTGATCACTTCGTCCCTGCCCCTGGTGTTCAGAATAACAAGCAGAGGTGGCGCTCACGTGATTTCTATTATTGCATCAAAAATTAAGGTGATTTGAAATATTTTTTGTAAAATAAGTACCGTATATACTCGAGTATAAGCCGACCCGAATATAAGCCGGGGCACCTAATTTTACCACAAAAAAATGGGAAAACTTATTGACTCGTGTATAAGCCTATGGTGAGAAATGCGCAGCTACTGGGAGTGGAAAAGAGGGTCAACAATGCCCATTTGCAGCCATAGGTCCCCCGAACTTCAGACTTGGTAGTTAAGGGTTCCTAAATGCCCCCTAGCTGCAGCCAAAATTTGGGGTCTCTGGACCCAAAGGGTCCCGAAATGACATTGCTGCAGATGGACACAGTTGACCGAATTTGATACAGGGCCACTTGGTGCTAGGAACCCCAAGTTTGGTAGTGCTAGTTCCACTGGGTTTGCACACCAAATTTGGGGTTCCTAGCACCAAGTGGCCCCGAGATACGGGACCTCAAAGTCGGGTCGGAAAATGTCATTCTCTGCTGCAGAAAAGTGCTTGACTCCAGTATAAGCCGAGGGGGGCATTTTCAGCACAAAAAAATTTGCTGAAAAACTCGGCTTATACTCGAGTATATACGGTAATACATGGAAGTTTATTTAAGGAAGTTCTTTCGATGCTGTTGTATTGTCAGGGGGTCGCTTTACATCTGCTTTATTGTCTGCCTTCATTATTGGGAACTGGGTGTAAATGTTTTTGTGTCTCGCTTTCAGACTGGACAGGCTGTGACGAGGATGAAGACGCTCACGTCTGGGAGGATAATTGGGATGATGACAATGTAGAGGATGACTTCTCTAATCAGTTAAGGTAATGGAAGCTTTGTGTGCCATTTTCTTCTGAAGTCTGTAGGAGATGTAGCAGTTTTGCCTTTGAGGAGCGATGGAATAGTTTATAAAGAATGAAATATAAAGGGATACAATTATAAAAAACACACATGGTAGGTAGAACCTTCTGCCTCTAAGCCCTCAATGACATTGGATTCATTGTGGATGAGGGGTAAAGGGATTAGTAGATGACCAAAGGTATGAGGCCCTCTAAATGATTGAGTTTAGGTGTTTCCAATGTTACTACTACGCTACACCATACAAAGACATTTTAGGTGATTGTGCCCTTCCACCCTTGTGGTACCAGTTTGGGCCTTTCTGTTTCAGGATGATTGTACCCTCGTCTACAACCTAAACCCGGAGCACACAGAATCTGGTGCAGCTGCATCGGCTTCTAACTTCATCTTGTTCACATAAGCGTTGACAATACCATTGTTTACAATGTGCCTGTACACACAGGCGAGTAAAAGTGTTGCATTTTCTTGAGTAATAAAAATGTACAAATCTGCGTTCCCGGTCAGTACTGTATTTTTAGTTCCAGAAGACGCACTTTTTTTTTCCCTCCCAAAAAATGGGGGGGGGGGGATGTCTGTGCGTCTTATGGAGCGCATATTGCCTGATACCGGGCCGGCCGTGGACAATACCGTGCAGCGACCATCTTTTTCGGGCCCAGCCGGGCCCCTGCAGCACCGATGATGTAGAAGAAGCCAGCCCAGGAAGCTTTGCATTGCAGCAGGTGTGCAGGCCCATTGCACGAATGCTCACCTGCTGCTGCAAACCTAATGGTGTACCTGCATAGGTCGCCGCATCCCTCCGAGTCCCTTTCAGTCCCTCACCTCAGCAAACGGTGCCTGCCCAGAACGGGCGAGGAGTTGGAGGACACGCCAGCCCAGCCATCCAGTGCAGGTGCCAGCCCAGCCACCCACTGCAGAATATTTTTTTCTTGTTTTCTTACTCTTAAAAATGATGTGCATCTTATGGAGCGAAAAATACGGTGTTTTGGGGTTTGGTTTATTTTTTGTTTTCGTTTTTTTTTCAGGACAGATAGGACTTTGATAGCAAAATCAGATACAATTTTTTTTATTTTTTTTTATTTTTTTCTCTTGCAAATGAATAAATTTGTTAAAGACAATGTGGGGGGGAGGTGTTTTGATAAAGCTTCTGCGACATTTTTCTGGCGTTAATCCCTCGTGTTAATGTATGGTGCCAAATTCCTGAAGCATTTATGACTTTATTTTTTTGCCTCTGACTGCGACTCGTGCACCGAATTCGGGTAAAATGCGCCACTTTTACATTGTGTCGCATTGAATTCACCAAATGTAAAAATGGAGCTAATTGACACCAACTTTGTTTCGGCGTACAGAAAGAAAAGCTAGATCTGACTGATTTTGCGAAACTGTCTCGCATGCAATCTAAAAGTGACGCAGCGTGAGCCAAATTCCAATACAAGTTTTAGACCGGTACATGGATTTGGCGCATGCTGCGCCGCTTTTAGAATGCATGTGAGACACCTTTGCCAAATCTGCCTGCACCAGTCTTTATGAATTCCAGGGAATGCGTCTTCCTGTAATCTGTCTCTTTGAAACATTTTACAGTACATCATTTGTACGATCCATTATGTTTACCGTAAAATCTCATCAACAAATTCTAAAGTATTGCATTTACATTCACTTCTATAGTGCATTCCTATGGAGCAGTCTGCAGATGCATCTAAAGCCCGGGAGCATGTTTCAGCTTCTGTGCTTATTGCTAGGCCCCAGCTGTCACAGATAGTCGGCAGTTCCAGCGCTAGTGCTGACGGCAGGGCAGAACTTTCGTTGTTCCGGGAGGATGTCACTTGACGTCCTCCCGGAACGCGCCCTACGGGTACAATCTGTCACCAGCTGTGTCCACCGGATACAGCTGATGACCGATCACTATACGGGCCTGTTACCGGTACCATGTGATCGCTGTGACCAATCACAGCAGATCATATGACAGTTGTAAACAATGGATGGCTTCCTTTGATGCCATCCATTGTGTACAATTGTGTTGCTAGCTGTGATTGGCCACAGTGATCACATGATACAGACGGGTCCAATCGCAGCCCATCTGTACCATGTGATTTGCTGCGGCTAATCACAACAATACTCACTGAATTAATCAGTTTCAGAAAAAATTGTTGCTTATACCAATGTCATACCAAAATCATCGCTTCCCTAGAAAAGTTCAGTGTTACTATGGCAACACTGTATTGCTCTGGTCACTGTGTGATTAAAAAAATTGTAGGAAAAAACAAATTTATTTATATATATACACACACACACACACACTTTTTGTATTGTGCGTGCTCGTCTCGCCATTTTCTAGTATATGGCTGGTATTTATAATACAACAACCAATCCAGTACAAGCTTTTGCTCTGTGACTTGTCACTTTTACTGGATATCAAATGCTGATTGTTCTCATTAATGAATAAACAAGACCCGCTGTGTTATGGAAACAAATGTCTCTGCTCATTATCCTTTGCACTGGATGACCCGGATAAGATTTGTAGCATCTTTGTGGAGGTCTTCAGGGGCTAATTATGGCATTAATACTGTATTACAGACACATCCACTGAGATTACAATGAAATAGAATAAACTATATATAAATGTGATTTGTGGCAGCCAACCAATTTTTCTAATGACAGCTTCCTGACCTAGGGTGACAATGTTCACTCAACTGAATCAGTGGAGGGGCAGCGTTGTCACCCAAGGACAAGAAGTGTTATTAGGCTATAGTACACCTCCCCATTTCCTTTTAACCCAAAAAAATCAATGGATCCTGTTAAAGCGCATTATACAGCAGAGTGCTTGTACTGTGTCATTTGGCCCCCTGTATACCCTGAAATACCTGGCTGATCGTGCCTAACTATACCTTCCCCTCTGCAAACTGACCACAATAATCATGGCTGCTGAGCCCTGACATCGTCGTCCGTTTTGCGTGATTCCGTCATCCGCAGCCTGCTATCGTCTTTTCCCCCCTTTCCTTCATATCTGCTATCAAATCATCTTATCCCCTCTGTAACATAACATGTGTCCGTGTGCCTGTATGATGTAAAACAAATCTGCCGATCTGTACCTTGTATAAGCATGGCTCCCGCCGCTTAGCTGATTGTCTGTCATGTGACCCGCCGGAGATCTTCTCCTTTCCTCCCGGCTGACGTCAGTGGGGATCTCGGCCCCTCCCTCTGCAGTATTTGGAGCTGGGAAGGAGGTCTCCGGCAGGTCACGTGAGCGCCCAGTGGAGCTGTAAATAAGGTTTCCTCAATAAAGTTGCACAAGGAGACACACTACACATTATATAATATTTTTACAGAATGAATTGCATCATTTTACAATGACTTTAACAAACATTTTGGGATTACAGAATGTCATAATGCTGACAGGGAGAGAGGGGAAGAGACGACACAGGAACTTTTTTTAAAACTTTTTATTGTTTTTTTTTTCCAGTGGTTTTTTTTTATTTATTTTTTTAAGAACACACACACTGCGCTGTCTATCATGCTTTAAAGGATCGGGATATATATATATTTTTTCCCCCACAAGATGACATGACTGTATTTGAATAAATGTAGATTAATGGATATTCCGTAAATGGATAAGACATCCCCTAAAATAAGCCCTAGTGTGTTTTTTGTAGCCAAAATTAATATAAGAACCGCTTATTTTCGAGGGAAACACAGTAGTATATTTAAAAAAAAATTGGGGATTTTTTTTTTATATATATATACATATATATATATATATATATATATATATATATTTTTTTTTTTTTATAGCGCAAAAAGAGTAAAAACCCAGAAGTGATCAAATACGACCAAAAGAAAGGTCTGTTTGTGGGAAATGACATAACATAAATTTAATTTGTATACAGCATTGCATGACCACGGAATTGTTAGTTAAAGTAACGCGGTGCCGTATCGCAAAAAAGGGCCTGGTCATGAAGGGGGTAAATCTTCTGGAGGTCAAGAGGTTAAAAAAAAAACAAACGCCCAGAATCAAAAATATCTAATTTGTGATTGGCTGACGTAATTGATCAGGATTTTGAATTTACATTCTAATCACTTTTTTTTTGTCTTTCAGGGCGGAGCTAGAAAAACACGGATATAAGATGGAGACGGCGTAGCGGAGGAGAATTGCAACTCTTTGTTAGCCGTGTATAATTTTTTTTTCTTTTGTGTTTTACAATAAATATTTTGTTCTTCTGTAAAGTGGTTTAGCAGTTCATTGCCACAAACGGCTCTGGTGTTACCACAAAGATGTGTTTATACTTTGTTTAATAAAGACTGAAGGATTGCTGCACTACGATTGGACATTCATGGGAAACTAAGCCAAAAAAAAAATTAGTTTTTCGTATGAAAGTCGGCTTTAAAGTAGAACTAAAGGCAATTTCTTTTTAACCATTTTTGGATAGAGCAAGGGAGGATTATAACCCATGTTGGATTACTTTTTGCCACCTGTGTCCCATTGCGGAGATTTCCCTTCACTTCCTGTCCTAAAGCCAAATAGCGGTGCTCTCTGTGATTACTGTGTCCTTGGGACATTGCTCACCACAGATCGGGGTACAGAGCCAATCAGCGGCTCTTTGCCATGTGATCAGCTGTGTTCAGTCACTGATAATAGGGGGAATTGATTATCAGTGCAGCCCCAAAAGTGCTGCTAATCAGTGCAGCCTCATCAGCACACAAATTACTTGCTTGCAAAATTTTGTAAAGAACTATTAAAAAAAAAAAAAAATTCAAAATTTTTGCTTTTTATTTATTTAGCAAAAAATAAAAACCCTGTGGTGACTAAATACCACCAAAAGAAAGCTCTATTTTTGTGGGGGGAAAAAAGCTAAAGATGTCATATGGGTACAGTGTTGTATGACCGCGCAATTGTCATTCAAAGTGTGACAGCGCTGAAAATTGGCCTGGGCAGGAAGGGGGTGAAAGTGCCCAGTAGGCAAATGGTTCAATTAAAGGAAAAAATGTACTCCATTTTTAAGTTATTTCTCCTTCCCAAGAAGAGCACACAATATACAGTGCATCCAAGTATTCACAGCGCTTCACTTTTTCCACATTTTGTTGCAGCCTTATTCCAAAATGGATTAAATTAATTAGTTTCCTCCCAAAATTCTTCAAAAAATACCCCATAATAACAAGGTGAAAGAAGTTTGTTTGAAATCCTTGCAAATTTATTAAAAATAAAAAGTGAAAAAATAATCCCATGTACATAAGTATTCACAGCCTTGGCTCAGTACTTTGTTGAAGCACATTTGGCACCAATTACATCCTCAAGTCTTGTTGAGTATGATGCTACAAGCTTGGCACACCTATTTTTGGACAGTTTCTCCCATTCTTCTCTGCAGGACCTCTCAAGCTCCATCAGGTTGGATGGGGAGTGTCGGTGCACAGTCATTTTCAGATCTCTCCAGAAATGATCAATCGGGTTCAAATCTGGGCTCTGGCTTGACCACTCAAGGACATTCACAGAGTTGTTCCCATAGACACACCTTTGTTATCTTGGCTGTGTGCTTAGGGTCGTTGTCCTGTTGGAAGATGAACCTTCACCCCAGTCAGAGGTCCAGAGCGCTCTGGAGCAGGTTTTCATCAAGGATGTCTCTGTACATTGCTGCATTCATCTTTCCCTCAATCCTGACTAGTCTCCCAGTTCCTGCCACTGAAAAACATCTCCACCCCATGATGCTGCCACCACCATGCTTCGCTGTAGGGATGGTATTGGCCAGGTGATGAGCGGTGCCTGGTTTCCTCCAGACGTGACGCTTGCCATTCAGGCCAAAGAGTTCAATCTTTGTTACATTAGACCAGAGAATTTTGTTCATCATGGTCTGAGAGTCCTTCAGGTGCCTTTTGCTAAACTCCAGAAGGGCTGTAATGTGCCTTTTACGGAGGAGTGGCTTTTATCAGGACACGCTACCATTACAGGCCTGATTGGTGGAGTGCTGCTCTCTCCACGGAGAAATGCTGGAGCTCTGTCTGAGTGACTATCAGGTTCTTGGTCACCTCCCTGACTGAGGCCTTTCTCCCCCGATCGCTTAGTATGGCTGGGCTGCTCACTTTAGGAAGAGTCCTGGTGGTTCCAAACTTCTTCCATTTATGGATGATGGAGGCCACTGTGCTCATTGGGACCTTCAATGCTGCAGACATTTTTCTGTACCCTTCCCCAGATCTGTGCCTCCATACAATCCTGTCTCGGATGGTCTACAGACAATGCATTGGACTTCATGGCTTGGTTTGTGCTCTGACATGCACTGTTAACTGTAGGACCTTATATAGACAGGTGTGTGCCTTTCCAAATCATGTCCAATCAACCGAATTTACCACAGGTGGGCTCCAATCAAGTTGTAGAAACATCTGAAGGACGATCAGTGGAAACAGGAGACACCTGAGTTTGAGTGTCATGGAAAAGGCTGTGAATACTTAGACCCCTTTCACACGGTTCCGCCTATAGCGTCGGTGGTAAAACGCTGCTATTTTTAGCGGCATATTACCGTCGGATTTGCAGTGCATTTCAGCCGCTAGCGGGGCGCTTTTACCCCCCGCTGGCTGCCGAGAAAGGTTTAAACCCCCCCCCCCCCGCAAAATGCTGCAATTGCAGCGTTTTGCTAGCGGTATTACAACGCTGCCCCATTGCTTTCAATGGGGAGGAGTGGTGAGTTCACCGCTCCTTCACCGCTCCAAAGAAGCTGCTGGCAGGACTTTTCCTGACGTCCTGCCAGCGCACCGCTCCGGTGTGAAAGCCCTCCGGCTTTCACACTGCAGACAATGGTGCAGCTGTTTGAGGGCGGATTGCAGGCGCTATTTCTAACGCTATAGCGCCTGCAATATGCCCTTGGTGTGAAAGGGGCCTTATGTACATGGGATTGTTTCCTTTTTTTTTTTTTTATAAATTTGCAAAGATTTCAAACAAAATTCTTTCCCGTTGTCATTATGGGATATTGTTTGTAGAATTTTGAGGAAAATTAATGAATTTAATAAATTTTGGAATGAGGCTGTAACATAAAATGTGGAAAAAGTGAAGCGCTGTGAATGCTTTCCGATGCACTGTTTTAATTATTATTAGCTTACAAATTCACAAATTTTTTTTTTTTTTTATTTAACCACTTGCCTACCAGGCACCAACACCCCCCTCCCATCCAGACCAATTTTCAGCTTTCGGTGCTCTCACGCTTTGACTGACAATTACTCAGTCATGCAACACTGTACCCCAAATGAATTTTTTGTCCTTTTTTTCCCACAAATAGAGCTTTCTTTTGGTGGTATTTGATCACCTCTGGGTTTTTTATTTTTTGCGCTATAATTGAAAAAGACCGAAAATTTTGAAAAAAAAAAACGCATTTTTCTTTGTTTCTGTGATACAATTTAGGAAATTATTAATTTTTCTTCATAAATTTTGGCCACAATTTATACTGCCACATATTTTTGGTAAAAATAACCCAAATTAGTGGAAATTATTTGGTCTTTGTGAAAGTTACAGACTCTACAATCTGTGGTGCGATTTATACAAAATTGATCACATCTGATGTACTGGTGGCCGATCTCATTTCTTGTGACCCGAACAAGCCAGGAAAGTACAAATACCCCCCAAATGACCCCTTTTTTGAAAGTAGACATTCCAAGGTATTTAGTAAGAGGCATGGTGAGCTTTTTGATGTTGTCCTTTTTTCCCACAATTCTTTGCAAAATGAATTATTTTTTTTCTACAAAATTGTCATTGTAATAGGTTATTTCTCTCACATGGCATGTGTATACCACAAATGACACCCCAAAATAAATTCTGCTACTCCTCCTGATTATTACGATACCACATATGAGGGACTTTTCCACAGCCTGGCCACATAGAGAGGCCCAACATGCAGGAGCGCCATCACGTGTTCTAGGAGCATAAATTACACATCTAAATTGTTGACTACCTATTACACTTTTGAAGGCCCTGGAGCACCAGGACAATGACACGTGACACTGACGTGGCACTGATGACACGTGACACTGACGTGGCACTGATGACAGATGGTACTAATACGGGGCACTGATGACAGATGGCACTGAGAGATGGCACTGATATCACGTGGCACTAATATGTGGCACTGATGCGAGATGGCACTAATACGTGGCACTGATGACAGACGGCACTAATACGTGGCACTGATGACAGATGGTACTAATACGGGGCACTGATGACACGTGACACTGATGACAGATGGCACTGAGAGATGGCACTCATACATGGCACTGATATCACGTGGCACTAATATGTGGCACTGATGCGAGATGGCACTAATACGTGGCACTGATGACAGATGGCACTGATACGTGGCATTGATGACAGGTGACACTGATAACAGATGGCACGTGACACTGACAGATGGCACTAATATGTGGCACTGATGACAGATGGCACTGACGACAGATGGCACTGGCGGATGGCACTGGGGATGTCCGAGGGACACGGCCAACACAGAATTTCCCTGCTGCGCGCTCGTGAGCACGCACAGGGAACGAGGAAAGGGGAGGCCGTCATATGACGGCCTCCCGGATTTGGCATCCGCGCTGTGGCCGTCATTCGGCTACGGCCGGATGCGAAGTGGTTAAATACTGTATGTGTACCTGACAATTACAGTATTGAATAGAACATTTCTACCTTCAGGTTGAAGTGCCATCTGCAGGCTGAGGCTGGCCATGCATGAGTCAATTTTTTTGTTCAAGCGGATTAAAAAAGGAAAATGCCTCTATTCCCTCATCCATGTATTTGATGGGAAATTTTCCCACTGAGTTATTATATTCTGACAGTGGGGACACTTCCCTTTCCGCAGAATACATTGATCAGCACCACCAGGCTATAGACCTGATCGACTTGTGTACAAGAGCTTGACCATACATGGATCAAACTTCGGCTGGTCCCTGCTGATTTTTAATACATGTATTGCTGGCTTTAGGTTGTCAGGGATGCCTCCAACCTGTATATGATCACTGATGCTAAGGCTCCATGCACACTGAAGCTCATAAACTGCAGTTTATTTGAGTTTGGGCGTTTTTTTTTTTTTTTTTTTTTTTAAAGCCCATAAACTCCACTCTGTTAGCCTATGTGTCCATGCACACATGGACGTTTTTTAGCTTTAATGAGCAGTGGAGTTTATGGGCTTTTTTCTGAACGCCAGAAATTTGCGTTCAAAGTGCCCTTTTTCACCGCCCAAAAAAGCCAAACACTCATGAAAGCGTTAATCAGCGTTCGGCGTTCTATTTGTTTCAATGCATTGGGGGAGTTTGGAATGCATTGTGGGATTTTTGGAGTGTCCTCTGTGTATTTTTATTAAAAACGCCCATAAATGCTAACTAATAAACGCTAGTAAAAAAACGCTGTAAAAAGCAAGTTTTTCAACCAGCTTTTTCTGCCAGCAATCTGGCGTCCAGAAAAATCTTTTTTTGAGCTTCAGTGTGCATGGAGCCTAAAGCTGGCAATAGTGATCAAGTGTTTTTGAGAACAACTCTGATTTGGTTCTTGATAGCCAGGGAGTTCTGAAGTCGTGACAGTCCGCATTGGGAGGCACTAGCCACTCCAAAGTGTTGGTTCTTAAAGATGACACGTTGTTTTTCCTCAGTGTTGGGAGCATTAACTGCTTCCCACCGGCCTTATGTCAACTGACGGCTGAGCAGGAGTTCTCCTGTACCAGGGGTCTCAAACTGGCGGCCCTCCAGCTGTTGCAAAACTACAAGTCCCATCATGCCTCTGCCTGTGGGAGTCATGCTTGTATAACCGTCAGCCTTGCAATGCCTTATGGGAGTTGTAGTTTTGCAACAGCTGGAGGGCCGCCAGTTTGAGACCCCTGTCCTATAATGTCCTCCCAGTCACATGCCTTGCCTGCACCCTAGTGGCTGCGATGCTGTGCGATCAGTCGCCCGCTGTGGACATAATGGATCACTCTACTGGGTGCTGGTAATGTGACTGCTGTGACCAATTACAGTGATCACATGACAGTTGTACGTAATGAATGACTTTCATAGTTATTCATTTGTGTACTGTTGTGTTTGTGATTGGTCACAGTGATCACATGGAACAGACAGGGATAATCAGTCCATCTGTACCATGTGATAGCTGTGGCCAATCACAGCATCAAAGTCTTACACAATGAATTGCCTATATCATTATAGTGTGTAAAATAAAAAAAAAGATTCCTGATCCCTTCCCCAGAGTAGTATAGTGTCACTATGGTAAAACTGCACTGGTCAAAGTATGTACAACAAAAAAAAAAAAATTGAAGAAACTGTTTTCAGTAAGTCACCACCAGTCACCCAGTCAATATGGCGACGCTGTACTGCTCTGGTGAATTGTTAAAAAAAAAAAATGTATTTAATTTCTTCATTTTCCAAAAGATTCTGACAAAAAATTACAACTTAAAAAAAAAATAAATAAAAAAAACATGCAATTCCTCCTCCTATATGCCTTGGGCTCTCTACTTTCCAAACATGGGGTATTTGGGGGGTATTTGTACTGTCCTGGTGTTTTATGTATCAGGAATTAAGATAGTCAGTACATCAGGATTGATTTTTTTGTGTGACTTTCCTACAGACTAAATAATATAGAGTAAACCCTTCGGGTTGTGAGCGTATTTCGTTCCAGAAACATGCTTGTAATCCAAAGCACTTGCTTATCAAAGTGAATTTCCCCATAAGAAATAATAGAAACTCAGACGGTTCGTTCCACAACCATTTATTCATAAGTCCTTCAGTTTATAGTCCATATAAATAGATCATTTCAATGTGACCAGGTTGGGTAACCATAAAATGTCCATCCACAAGGGGATTAAATGCAAAATCCATCAGGAGCTACAGAATATAAAAGAGAAGAGAGGCGCCTCTAATGTAGCAATATGGTTACATTTAATGGTACAACATTTAGCAACTCAAATGGTTGATGATTAAAACAGGCACATAAGTAAGTATGCAGGAATCCGTGGTAAAGCAGTCCACATAGACCATCCCCCGCACCGCTGTCAGTCTGCAATCGTGACTGGGAAGACTACCCTGCAGTAGAGCGATCTGAAAGCGAGGCTTGAAGCTCTCCTGGAGCGCAACGTGGGAGGGAGGACGGTCTATTTTGACAGCTTTACCCCGGATGCCTGCATACTTAGATGTGCCAGTTTTAATCATGAACCATGTGAGTTGTTAAATGTTGTACCTTCATTAAATGTAACCATTTTGCTACACTTAGAGGCGCCTCTCTTCTCTTTTATACTCAGTTGTGACATCACACTACTTGTACATCAAGACATCGCTTGTATATCAAGTCAAAAGTTGCTTGTCTGAAAAACGCTCTCAAACCAAGGTTTTACTGTACACTGATTTGGGTTATTTTCACCAAAGAAATGTAGCAAATACGATTTGGCCTAAAGTTATGAAGAAAGAATATTTTCAAAATTTTGAGAACAGAAACTAAGAAAAATATGTTGTTTTTTTATTTAATTTTTTTGTCATGATGTTCAGTATAATTTTGTTTTATATAGCAAAAAATAAAAAGCCCAGTGGTGATTAAATACCACCAAAAGAAAGCTCTATCTGTCTCCAAACAAATCATAAAAATGTAATTTGGGTACAGTGTTGCATGATGGCTAAAAATTGGTCTGGGCAGGAAGGGGGTGAAAGCCTCCGGTAATAAAGTGGTTAATACATAGATTAATGACAAGACAGGGTTAATTCTCACTTCCCAAGCAAATACTTACTGTTCTTCACTCCCCACCATTTCAGCTGCCAGGAACAGGAGACACTGACCTATTATATACTGTAGACTACAAGTCATTCATGGTATAACATGTGACGGCATTACTGCCTAGTGATTGGCCTAATGCAAACTCATGCTTTTCCATACGTGAAATTACCAGTTGCTTTCCTGCCAGCAGCTGGCAGGAGAGCAAAGGAAAGGTAGGTACACTATATTACCAAAAGTATTTGGACGCCTGCCTTAACATGAACTTTAATGGCATCTCTGTCTTAGTCCGTAGGGTTCAATATTGAGTTGGCCCAACCTTGGTGGCTATAACAGCTTCAACTCTTCTGGGAAGGACAACCCTACAGACTAATGCTGGCCATACACTAGTCGAAAAATTGGCTGAAAAATCAGTCATTAGACCATTCGATTTTTCAGCCAGTTAATGGACACAAAATCGATAATCGTTTGGACGTTTTGGACCCGAAAAAACGAAGGACAAGTTTGGAAATTTTCTGCCGAACGAACGATAAGTTGAAAGGTTAATGGGTTTCCCGTCCGACCTGTCTGCAATAGGTATATGTAAAAAAAAACGAACATAATTTTTTTTTAGTTATGTTCTCTGAACGATTTATTGGCCATTATATGATGGCACCATCGTTTGCACACGCGGCCGAACGTTCATTTTTCTAAATTGGGTTCGGCCGATTTTTCGACTAGTGCATGGCCAGCATTAGACTGGGATGTCATTAAAGCGGTAATAAACCTGCAGATTTTTTTATTTTATTTTTTTAAACTTGTAAGGCAAAAGGAATAATGAGCTAGTATGCACCGCATACTAGCTCATTATGAAATACTTACCTTAGAACGAGGCTTCGGCAGGTGATCTCGGTCCACCCCGAGGAAGTGGACATTTTCCCTTGGCGTGTCTTCCGGGTATCGTGGCTCCGGCGCTGTGAGTGGCTGGAGCCGCAGTGTCGTCACTCCCGTGGGAGACTTCTTTCCGGCAAGGTCCGGCATCTGCCAGACCTTTTATCCTGGCAACTCTGAACACATGCGCCGCTGAAGTCAGAGGCTGCATGCAAGGGGAATATCTCCTAAACCGTACAGGTTTAGGAGATATTCTTTTTACCTACAGGTACAGTAAGCCTCAGTATAGGCTTACCTGTAGGTCAAAGTGAAAATAAAGAGTATACAACCGCTTTAAAGTTCATGTGTGCATAAAGGCAGGCGTCCCAATACTTTTTGTAATACAGTGTATCGTATATACTCGAGTATAAGCCGAGTTTTTCAGCACATTTTTTTGTGCTGAAAGTGCCCCCTCGGCTTATACTTGAGTCAAGCACTTCTGCAGCAGAGAATGACATTTTCCGACCCGACTTTAGGGCAACTTGGTGCTAGGAACCCCAAATTTGGTGTGTAAACCTAGTGGAACCAACATATCCAAATTTAGGGTCTCTAGCACCAAGTGGCCCCGAGATACGGGGCCCCAAAGTCGGTCAACTGTGTCCATCTGCAGCAATATCATTTCTGGACCCTTTGGGTCCAGAGACCCCAAATTTTGGCTGCAGCTAGGGGGCATCTAGGAACCCTTAACTACCAAGTTGAAGTTCGGGGGACCTATGGCTGAAAATGGGCACAGTGAGGCTGCAAAAGGGGCATTGTGGTCCCTCTTTTCCACTTACAGTAGCTGCGCATTTCTCACCCTAGGCTTATACTCGAGTCAATACGTTTTCCCAGTTTTTTGTGGTAAAATTAGGTGCCTCGGCTTATATTCGGGTCGGCCTATACTCGAGTATATACGGTATGTGCTTCTACCCTAAGCACGGTGGAGTAGCCCAGTATGCAACCGGTATTCCAGAATGGAAACTGGAAGCAAATCCAGTAGACCAGAGATATGCAATTAGTGGACCTCCAGCTGTTGCAAAACTACAAGTCCCATCATGCCTCTGGGTGTCATGCTTGTGGCTGCCAGCCTTGCAATGCCTCATGGGACTTGTAGTTCTGCAGCAGCTGGAGGTCCGCTAATTGCATATGCCTGCAGTAGACTATCCTTTGTGGGCATTTCAATGTTAACTTTTTAATTTCTCCTGCAGCGCACCTTTAAGAACCAATATTTTGTTGTATCTTTTTTTGCGCATTGAGCGTTTATCTAAATTACTTTGCCCCTTTCTGATTCTGTTACCTCATCATCCAGCGAGGGCTACGTGTGCCGACTGACAAGTTCACGGCAACAATTGTCACCTGAAATAGCATGCCAGGAAACTGAGTGTAACCCGGGGAGAAATAGATGGGTCGGAATTTTGCAATGAAATTATCTGCAGTGTTCTCGGGGACACATACCTCTATCTGCACTTCAATTACCCTCGTCTATAACCTCCATTAAAAGAGGGAAGAAAAAAAAAAAATGAAGGATATCAAGAAGCTCTCGATGGGGTCGTTTGGCTGTAAATTCTTGACAGGCTCAACCTTTGACGCAGATCTATATTCCATCCTTGTGGTCGCGCTCGCTGATTGCTCTTTGCGATTCCTAAGGAGCGATCTTCGAAAAAACTGGCTGGCTAATGAAAGCTGAATTGGTCCCACCGCCGTTTAGCTCAGCGGGTTAAAGTTGGGGGAAAAAAAAAAAAAAATCTAATTTATCGGAGGGGATGGAGGCATGTAAGGAAGATGATGAAACGACAAGAAAATAAGGGCGGAGGGGATCTTTATTGTAAGAAACGAGCGGATTTCACGTTACGGTTTCTCCTTCATTAAATGCTTGCCCTGCTACTGCTGTGCTTAATTCTCCGTATTTATAAGCACTATTATGATTACTGTGCGGTTAAACAACCGGCTGCATCCATAGGCCTATGAAAATATGATCTGGTTTCTTTTGTAATATTGAAAATATTTTTTCCGCAGATGGAAGGCTGTGATGAGACATTTAAAGAACATCAAGCAACTGATAACCTCAATCTGCTGCTAATGCTGTCCAGAAAACACTGCAGCTGTGCTAAACCTGGAGAGTGCTCTCAATTCACTTTTAAAAAGAACCTCACATTGGAGAAATTTGGAGACTAGACATGTGCACAATAGAAAAATTTGTTTAGTTTAGTTTTGTTTCTGTTCGTTTCCGTTGATCCGTAACGATTCGTAATTTCGTAAGTCGTCGGTGTTCGTATTTGTAACGATTCGTATTTTCGTAAGAGTTATTTTTTCATTGATTCATTTTTCCGTTAGTTTAATTTTCGTTTATTCGAAATTCGGACGCATTCCTATTTTCGTAGATTTAGTTACATTCGTACTTTCGTTAGATCGTTAGATTGATTTATTCGTACTTTCGTAACATTGTTTTCGTAGATTCGTAATCGGAGCATAATTCATAATTTTCTGTAATGTGTATGCTATTATTACATTGTAAGAGACAAGAGAAAATTACGAATCGAAAAAAAAAGTTACGAATGTACGAATTTTTTCGTTCAATCCATTCGAAGCACATTAAGCAGCGCCATTGTAAGGGACACGGAATATTACCAATTCAACAACAACAAAAAAAAGTTAGGAATGTACGAATTTTTTCGTTCATTTTGATTTTCGTTGTTCCTATTTTTCGTTTTTCGGATTTTCTTCTTTCGTAGTTTTGTTGTTTCTAATTTGGTTATTTCGGAATTTTGTTGTTTTTCATATTCGTTCGATTCGATAATTCGTTAAAATTTTTTAGCGAATCATTCGTACGATAACGAATGAACGAATATAAACGAATTTTAACGGAAAACGAATTAAAACAAAACAAATTGCACATGTCTATTGGAGACTGCATTGCTTATCTAGAGCTGAAAATGCTATTTAACCACTTTCAGCCCCGGACCATTTTGCTGGCTTAAGACCAGACCACTTTTTGCGATTCGCCACTGCGTCGCTTTAACTGACAATTGCGCCATCGTGCGACGTGGCTCCCAAACAAAATTGACGTCCTTTTTTTCCCACAAATAGAGATTTCTTTTGGTGGTATTTGATTGCCTCTGTGGTTGTTATTTTTTGCGCTATAAACAAAAAAAGAGCGTCAATTTTGAAAAAACGCATTATTTTTTTACTTTTTGCTACAATACATATCCCCCAAAAATATATAAAAAAAACATTTTTTTCCTCAGTTTAGGCCGATACGTATTCTTCTACATATTTTTGGTAAAAAAAATCGCAATAAGTGATTATTGATTGGTTTGGGCAGAAGTTATAGCGTTTACAAAATAGGGGATAGTTTTATAGCATTTTTATTACAAATTTATTTTTTTTACTAGTAATGGCGGCGATCAGTGATTTTTATTGTGACTGCGACATTATGGCGGACACATCGGACATTTTTTACACATTTTTGGGATCATTGTCATTTATACAGCAATCAGCGCTATTTAAATGCACTGATTCCTGTGTAAATGACACTGGCAGTGAAGGGGTTAACCACTAGGTGGCAGTGTAGGGGTTAAGTGTTCCTAGAGGCGTGTTACTAACTGTGGGGGGGGGGGGCGTGGCTGTGATCTAGTGAACACTGATCTCTGCTCCAATCACATGTAGATCCTATAACTTTTGTGCAAACCAATCAATACTAGGCTTGTGCAATTAGTTTCGTAACAAACCGAAATTCGGACGATTTTTGCATCTTTCGAATGCATCCGAATGTCCGAATAAAAAAAATAACGAATTTCAAGAATACGAAAGAAATTATAGCCCATATAACGAATGAATTCGACATGATTCGGTAATTCGTTAAAGATCTAATGAAACAAAAGGTCAACTTAAAGTAAATCGTATGCCGCGTACACACGGTCGGAATTTCCGATGGAAACAGTCCGATGGGAGCTTTTCATCAGTCTTTTTCTGTCGGAATTTCTGACAGACTTTGGATTGAGAACCTGTTCTTAATTTTTCCGACGGAAAACCTTTCTATCGGATTTTCCGATCGTGCGTATGCAATTCCGACACGCAAAATTCCAATGCATGCTCGGAAACAATTCGACGCATGCTCAGAAGCATTAAACTTCCCTTTTATAGTGCCGTCGAACGTGTTGTATGCCGTGGTGTTACTGACCGTCGGAATTTGGTGTGGCCGCGTGTAGGCAAGACAGTTTGAGTGAAATTCCATCGGAATTCCGACGGGAAAACCATCAGAGCTTTTTCCCACGAGAATTCCGACCGTGTGTACGCGGCATTACAGTCCAATCAGCTGATTCATTTTGTGCTGGAGGTTGGATTACTGGCAAAGTCCATTCCTGAGAACTGAGTGAGAAGGGTGTTGTATTGTATTTGAGCCGAGGAGAAGAGATATTGTCATTGTGTGTGTTGAAAGATTCAATAAACAAACAACTTTCCAAACTACGAATCATTATCACGAATATATATACATACATAAATATCGAATTTTTACGAATACAAACAAAATTATAGCGGATATAACGAATTAATTCGACATGATTCGAGATTCAGTATAACGAAAATCGACACTCTACAGAAATATCGAATTATCCGAAAACTTATTAACGTAACATAACAAATTTTTATTTTACGAATGAACCGAAACTAAACCAAATTTTCCGTTGTGCACAAGTCTAATTAATATACACTTAGGCTGGTTTCACACTGGGGCGGTTTGCAGGCGCTATTGCGCTAAAAATAGCGCCTGCAAACTGACCTGAAACAGCTGCTGCTGTTTCTCCAGTGTGAAAGCCCCGAGGGCTTTCATACTGGAGCGGTGCGCTAGCAGGACGGTAAAAAAAGTCCTGCTAGCAGCATCTTTGGAGCGGTGAAGGAGCGGTGTATTCACTGCTCCTACCCATTGAAATCAATGGGACACCGCGGTAATACCGCCGGCAAAGCGCCACTGCAGCCGCGCTTTGCGGGGGGTTTTAAACCCTTTTTCGGCCGCTAGCTGGGGTTAAAACCGCCCCGCTAGCGGCCGCATACCGCGGCTAAAACGACGGTAAAGCAGAGCTAAATATAGCGCTGCTTTACCGCCACCGCCCGCACTGCTCCGGTGTGAAACCAGCCTTATTGGGATTTCACCAAAAATATGTAGCAGAATACATATTGGCCTAAATATATGAAAAAGAAAAAATCTTTTTTTTTTTTTTTTTTTTTTTTTTTTTACTGGATATGTTTTATGGCAGAAAGTAAAAAAATATATATATATATATATATATATATATATATATATTTTCAAAACTGTCAGTGCTTTTGTTTATAGCGCAAAAAATACAAAACCGCAGAGGTGATCAAATATCACCAAAAGAAAGCTCTATTTGCGGAAAAAAAAAAGAACATCAATTTAATTTAAGTACAGCGTTGCATGACGCATTGCCGTATAGCAGAAAATGGCCTGGTCATGAAGGGGGGGGGGGGGGGGGTTGTAAATCGTCCGGATGTCAAGTGGTTAATGCAGAAATCCTACAATTTTGAGAAACTTTTTCTCACGCCCTGAATATAGACAGTCACATATTCAGACAGATGTCACCTCGAGGAGAAGCCTGGAGGTGTTCTACTATCACTGCCCTGGACTGGCTGCTGTCTCTAGATTGGAGTCTACAGACTTGGGTACATTTCTTTCCGGTGTTCTGCGGTATTTGAACTGACAAATGGATCACATGCAGTTTCTTATTTTTGTACCTTCCATGAAAATGAGTCACTGCAGAGGCCAGCCTTACTTTAGAAAGGTCGGGTGGCAGCCTGAGCGGATGGTAGGGCAGTGCGGGAGCGACCCAGCTGGTTTTGTATTTAGTTACATGTCCCCTGGTTTTACTCGGCTTTCTTGTATTCACACCTCTCTGTTCTGCCATCTGTCATTACACCTGAAGCCGGGGATTCAAGATCAATTGTTCCTTCTCACCTGAGAAAAAAAAAAAAAACTCAGCGATGACATTTCCTGACAATATTGAGTTGAGTTCTTGTATACTATTTTTTCATTTTTTCATCCTTTCTAGTGTGAAATTTTTGTGGGTTGCTGTTGCCTTTTGGTAGGAAAAAGCAAAAAGCTTGAGCTTGATGAAGGAGCGCGGCTGTCACACTAACACAGCCCGTACGCTCACGAAACATGCGTTGCTTGCCAGTGACGTCATCCGGATGTGCCCTGAACCCTTTGCGGACCAAGCCTTGCTCTGAGGAAACTCCCCCACCGCTGCCGGCTTTTCTATCATAGCGGTCTATGGAGACACCTAATCGAGGGGGATGACACCCATGCACAGAGGAGACTGATCTGATGATACCTGCTGGACACTTTTTTACTACATGCCTGAAATAACTGCCAAAATGTGAGTTGTTAAAACACACGCTCATAATAAATTGCACTGTTTAAAAACTACTGCACCCAGAGGCGCCCCTCTCTTTGCTTTTTCCTTCTAGTTACTTGGAACCTGGTTTCAGTTCCTCACCGGAGGCAGTCCTGTGTTGTGGACTTTATCATTATCCCCCAGCTTCTTGCTACCTCCCCACCCATCTAGGATTCCCCTCTCATCCCCCCCTCCCCTCCCCCCCATCTTCTCTCCTAAACAGCACAACAAAGTACATCCTTTTAAATGTATTACTGTGGACTCTATTGCATAATATGCCAGAACAGCCAGTAATCTTTTTCGCCATGAGTTTTTTCTAACAATACATTTGACTATTTGCGCATTTACTTGTATAATTGTGCCTTTTGGTAGGCACCATCCCTAGGATCTTAAAACTGCTGCCCCAGTTTGGATCCACCAATGACAGTCGGTGTAATTTCCCTTTCTTTTTTAATGCAAGTAAAAAAATGATTTTCTTTTTGAATAGTAAACATCATTTGGTCTGCCAATTATTGTGTCCCTTGCATTTATATTATTATACGCTATGGGGTTGAACCTAGATGGGAAGTTCCTGGTCTCACCTGTTTGTTATCACTATACATAAGATTATACTTAAAGTGGAGTTCCAGTGAAAAAATGAATTATTATTTTTTTAATTGATCCTAGCATTATTACAAATGAAATACAAAAACGATTATACAATGATCATGATCGATTTTGCAAAAATATAAATTTCTTACTCTAATATTTTCTGCCGCCGTTTGTGGCCGTTGCCATCATGATTGTGGGCATGTGAAGCCCAATCGAGATCTTTTTCTGGTTTAGTTTTGGAGAGGTGCATGCTGGGTAACCAGCATGCACCTCTCGATCTCGCGCATACGCGATTCACCAGCCATAGCGCCGATTGTTTTTAAAGTTGCCACAACAATGGGCGGTGACGGAGGAAGGTCCCGCCCTGTTGTTATGGCAACATCACAGTACTGCCCACAGACTCCTGGGAAATGATGACACATTATTTCCCAGGAGCACAGGCGAGGGAGGAAGTGACGAGGAACTCCGCGGACCAGGAAGTGGCAGATTAGGAGGACTGCATAGCAACAGGTTGATTCTGGTAAGTCTAAAAAAAAAATTTCCTCCAAATGTTTTTTTTTAGGTTTAGAGGAGTCCGATTCGGAAAAAAAACATTTCAGGGTGGAACTCCGCTTTTAAAGTCTGTGAAGTGAACTTACACAGTGCCCTGTCCTCATCGCACCCGGTCCCGCTAACCTGGAGAGCGACAATCGTCCATTCTGACACATCGCATCGCCGCTTTACCAGTCAGGGGATCTGAAATCCCTGCGGCTTTCTCTCCTCTTCGCCCGCGGTGACAGGATGGTCTACGCGGGTTCTGATTAGTCCATGTGACGGCGCCGAACAATTATGCCCTGTACACATGATAGGATTTTCCGACAACAAAATCCATGGGATTTTTTACGACGGATGTTGACTCAAACTTGCATACACACAGTCACACAAAGTTGGTCGGAAATTCTGAAATTCAAGAAAGCGGTGACCTACAACATGTACGACGAGCCGAGAAAAATTAAGTTCAATAGCCAGTGCGGCTCTTCTGCTTGATTCCGAGCATGCGTGGCACTTTGTGCGTCGGAATTCTGTACACACAATCAAAATTTCCGACAACGGATTTTGTTGTTGGAAAATTTGAGAACCAGATCTCAAATTTTGTGTGACGGAAATTCCGATGGAAACTGTCCGAGCCTACACACGGTCGGAATTCCCGTCAACAAGCTCCGATCGCACATTTGCTGTACGCGGCATTAGAATTAAGCCGAGGGGATTTCTAAGCCTTGGACCAGTGACGGGGCTATACAATGTGTCACAACGACCAGGGGGGATGAGGAGGGGGTCCTTTGTAAGTTGACCTTACAGATTTTTCTGTAAAGGTGAACTTACCCTTTAAAGTGTTACTAAACCAACAACAGTAAAACCAGTCTGTATATGCAGTAAAGCATGCTTGTTATACTCACTGTGGAACCTAAGGGGTTAATCCTCCACATTGTGTAAAAAGGCTGTTTGATCTTGTATGCACAGATCCTCCCCTTTTTCCACTGACTCCAGAACAGGTCCAGATAAGACAGAGCTACTGGAGTCAGGCTGCACGTGCTCATTTTGGCGTGTATTGCTAGAGAGTTTTTTTTATTCTTGGGAGAGTACATGTGATCAGCACAGGGCCAATCAGCACTGTCCAGACAGAGGGTCAGGGGTCCTGGATCCTGATAGGACAGCTCAGTGCATTATGAAAACTCCTCCTACAAGCTTTAAACAGGACTGATAGAAGACACAAGACTGCTATATACTGCTGATACGAAAAGGTTTATTTTTACTAAAATTATTGCATTTCCATGTTCTGTGTACTGTGAGAGACCAGATATAGTGAATGTAGGCTCCTGGGTTTAGTAACACTTCAACAACGTACGGACCGCACCCACCGTCGTTTTACGTCGGTACTTTAAAGAGGAATATCGCTGTTATGGCAGCAGCTAGCTGCCATAACTCCGGTATCCTCTTCTTCAGCGGGCGGTCCGGTTTCAGATGAAAGTGGTCTCTGTGGCAGATTTGCTGCAAGATCACTTTTATCGGCGGCAGGCCCCCTCCTGCCGCGCTCTGTTGATCAGATCCTTCTCCCTGTTAGGCATGGAGACGAGTGAGGGGAAGATGGCCCCCACCCGTCTCCATATCATTGCAGGGCGGCAGCTACGTCAAAACGTCACTTCCGCCCATAGCTCTTAATGGGACATTTTTTTTTTTTTTTCAAATGCAATTTTTTTTTTATTGCATTTTTGTGTAAATATGAGATCTGAGGTCTTTTTGACCCCAGATCTCATATTTAACAACTTCAGCCCGGGACCAATTGGCAGCCAAAGGACCAGGCCCCTTTTTTGCGATTCGGCACTGCGTCGCTTTAACTGACAATTGCGCGGTCGCGCGATGTGGCTCCCAAACAAAATTGGCGTCCTTTTTTTTACACAAATAGAGCTTTCTTTTGGTGGTATTTGAGCGCCCCTGCGTTTTTTATTTTTTGTGCTATAAACAAAAATAGAGCGACAATTTTGAAAAAAATTGCAATATTTTTTGCTTTTTGCTATAATAAATATCCCCCAAAAATATATATAAAAAAACATTTTTTTTCCTCAGTTTAGGCCGATACGTATTCTTCTACATATTTTTGGTAAAAAAAATCGCAATTAGCGATTATTGATTGGTTTGCGCAAAAGTTATAGCGTTTACAAAATAGGGGATAGTTTTATAGCATTTTTATTAATATTTTTTTTTTTACTAGTAATAGCGGCGATCAGCGATTTTTATTGTGACTGTGACATTATGGCGGACACATCGGACATTTTTGACACATTTTTGGGACCATTGTCATTTATACAGCAATCAATGCTATTTAAATGCATTGATTCCTGTATAAATGACAGTTGTAGTGAAAGAGTTAATCACTAGGGGGAGGGGAGGGGTTATGGGCTGTGACGTGTGTTTTTTTTAACATTAGGGGGCGGGGCTGACGTCTGACGTCATTGATCGGCTTTCCCGGTGACAGGGAACAGCCGATCAATGACAGGCAGAGTAGGAAGCGCGGGGAGAGGTTTGTTTACACAGATCTCTCCCCGTTCTTCAGCTCTGTGACCCGATCGTGGGACACCAGCGGCGATCGGGTCCGCTGGTCCCGCGGCCGTGGTCACGGAGCGCCCGACCGGGTCGCAAGCGCGCCCCCGGGGGCGCGCGCGTGACCCGCGGCTAGGCAATTAAAGGGCAACGTACCTGTACGTGCTTATGCCTAGCCGTGCCATTCTGCCGACGTATATGTGCAGGAGGCGGTCGAGAAGCGGTTAAGATGTCCTGTCATGCTTTTTTTCTATTACAAGGGATAGGCATTACTAAGTTATCCTCAATAAAACAGGCCCATAGTGGAAATGTAAAAAAGACTCTGGTCCATAGAGGATGTAGAGATTCGAGTGCTGAACTGGTTAAGCTGACAGACTTGCCAAACATTTGTGAAATGTTTGTTTTGTCCCCGAGGTGACTGTCATGTACCCTTCCCCTGTAAGGACTACATACAGGTCCCGACTTTGAAGCCAAACGATAATAAATTCTTTACTGACCCATAAGGTCACCTGTATTGTCAGGTAAGAATAAATCTATTAACCTTTGTGGAATGTGGACTGGCCACACTCCGGCCATTGTACGGCCCTTATAAAGTGGTACATTCTACAAAGTCATCGGAGAGAGACAAAAGATGAAAGGCTTGAGGACAACACTAAGACGGGTTCAAATGTTTAGCATTTCTGCCCCGAGGAGGCCTAAGTGTGGTCACAACACTGACATTTTTTCTGCTTAAAGGCAAATGACAAAACATTTGAACTTTCCAGGCCCTGACATACTTCTTTCTCGAGAAAAATAACTGCATTGCTTTGTACTCACTGACACTTGTCCTATATATATATATATACACTCACCGGCCACTTTGTTAGGTGCACCTGTTCAATTGTTTGGTAACACAAATTGCTAATTAGCCAATCACATGGCAGCAACTCAATGCATTTAAACGTGGTGAAGTCAACTTGCTTAAATTCAAAACCGAGCATCAGAATGGGGAATTTAAGTGCCTTTGAACGTGGCATGGTTGTTGGTGCCAGACGGGCTGGTCTGAGTATATCAGAAACTGCTGATCTACTGGGATTTTAACGCACAACCATCTCTCGGGTTTACAGAGAATGGTCCAAAAAAGAGAAAATATCCAGTGAGCGGCAGTTGTGTGGAGGAAAATGCCTAGTTTAGGTCAGATGTCAGAGGAGAATGGGCAGACTGGTTCAAGAAGACAGAAAGGCAACAGTAACTCAAATAACCACTCGTTACAACCAAGGTATGCAGAATACCATCTCTGAAGGCACAACACATCTAACTTTGAAGCAGATGGGCTGCAGCAGAAGACTACACCAGGTGCCAATCCTGTCAGCTAAAAAAAGGAAACTGAGGCTACAATTCAGACAAGTTTACCAAAATTGGACAGTAGAAGATTGGAAAAACTTAGCCTGGTCTGATGAGTCTCGATTTTAGCTGGAACATTCAGATGGTTGGGTCAGAATTTGGCGTAAACAACATGAAAGCATGGATCCATCCTGCCTTGTATCAACGGTTCAGGCTGGTGGTGGTGGTGTAATGGTGTAGGGGATATTTTCTTGGCATACTTTGGGCCCCTTAGTACCAATTGAGCATCATTTGTATGCCACGGCCTACCTGAGTATTGTTGCTGACCATGTCCATCCCTTTATGACTACAGTGTACCCATCTTCTGATGGCTCCTTCCAGCAGGATAATGCCCCATGTTACAAAGCTCCAATCATCTCACCACTGGTTTCTATAACATGACAATGAGGTCACTGTACTCCAATGGCCTCCACAGTCACCAGATCTCAAACCAATGGAGCACATTTGGGATGTGGTGGAAGGAGAGATTGGCATCATGGATGTGCAGCCGACAAATCTGCAGAAACTATCATGTCAATATGGACCACAATTGCTGAGGAATGTTTCCAACAGCTTGTTGAATCTGTTTCAATCTCATGAAGAATTAAGGCAGTTCTGAAGGCAAAAGGGGGTCCAACCCGATACTATCAAGGTGTACCTAATAAAGTGGCCGATGAGTGTATATACTGGACCCATAAGAAGAAACAAACTCAATGAATGGATTTTGTTTCACCTAGATGTGATGACATTGGCCAACTAAATGCAGATAAAAAGGTTTAAGGGGTATATTTATGAAGCAATCAAGGTGACTTTCACTAAAAATTCACTGGTGGTGAATCAATCAGTCATTATAAATTAAAACACAATATCATTTAAAACAATTTCACCTTCAATGACTATTTGGAGAACGTCATATTAACTGCTTTATAAAGTTGCCCCTTAAAGCAGAGCTTCACCCAAAAAGTTCTGCTTTTCTTCTTCCTCTCCCCTCCTCTGCCATATTTGAATGTAGCATGGCTCTCACTTTGAAGCCACAAGGAGTCACATCTGGCTGCCCACAGTTGACATGCCATCTCTGGAAACCTCCTTCTTTAAAGAGGAAATTTAGTCCCCGTAATACTGGCCCTGACACCCTTTTCGTCACCACCACCTTGAAAAATCCTGGTGCAATCACAGATTTGCCAAAGGGCTCTTTCTCGCCTTCGGGACCTGTAAGAGACCTGCGACACATGGGCAGACAAACTGAGATCCGGGACTCCCATACCGGCGTCTTCAAGCATTTGCAGAGGAACCATGCCTAGATGTGCCGCAGTTCTCTGCCAGGTCTCAAACCCCTGTGGCATGGTGCAATGTCATTTTCATGACATATTCTATTTGGTCAATGCTATAAATTAATATATCCCATAAATCTGAAATATATCCCATAAATCCTTCCTTAACCACCTCAATACAGGGCATTTTCACCACCTTCCTGCCCAAGCCATTTTTCAGCTTTCAGCGCTGTCACATTTTGAATGACAATTGCGCGGTCATACAACACTGTACCCAAAGTAAATTTTTATCATTTTGTCCCCACAAATAGAGCTTTCTTTTGGTGGCATTTGATCACCTCTGCGGTTTTTATTTTTTGCGCTATAAACAAAAGCAGAGTGACAAGTTTAAAAAAATATATATATTTTTTACTTTTTGCTATACTGAATATACCCACAAAATATATATAAAAAAAAATATTTTTCCTCAGTTTAGTCCGATACGTATTCTTCTACATATTTTTGGTAAAAAAATCGTAATAAGCGTATATTGATTGGTTTGCACAAAAGTTATAGCGCCTACAAAATAAAGGATAGCATTTTTATTATTATTTTTTTTTTTACTAGTAATGGCGACGATTTGCGATTTTTATCATGACTGCGATATTGCGGCGGACATATCGGACACTTTTGACACATTTTTGGGACCATTCACATTTATACAGCGATCCGTGCTATAAAAATGCATTGATTACTGTATAAATGTGACTGGCAGGGAAGGGGTTAACACTAGGGGGCGCTGAAGGGGTTAATATGTTCCATGGGAGTGATTCTAACTGTAGGGCGAGGGGATTCACAAGGGGAGGAGACCGATCAGTGTTTCCCTGTACTGAGAACACACCATCGGTCTCCTCTCCTCTGACAGGACGGTGGATCTGTGTGTGTTACCGGGCAATCGCGGGTGCCCAGCGGACATCGCGGCCGCCGGGCACGTGCATCGGGTGCCCAGTGACACGGCGGGCACGCGCGCTGCAGGCGTGGGGTGTGCGCGCTCCCTGGAAGACCGGGAAGGGGATGATGCCCTCCCGCCACGAGAGCTGCGCCGCCTGCCCGTCAATTGGAAGCCGGCGGTCGCTAAGCAGTTAATTTTGCATATTTTCGTTTTAGGAATGTTCGATATTCTAATGTTTCAGTGGGGTCAAACCGATAATAGTTTTCAACCACAGTGACAAGAAAAATTGAAGGTGCAAGTTGGAAATTTTTCCTTGAATGAACAAAATTCTAAACATAAATATGGTTTTCATTTGGGAAAAATTGTACATGTAGTGCGCATGTTCTAGGAACAAAAGGAACCTGCCTAATATGTCTGGGGATCCATTCAATAGCAGGTCTGGATGACATTTTAAGGGCTTTTGAACAAAATGAGTTGACTCAATGATGGAAAGATCAAATGCTCTGATTAAATGATTTGTTATGATTTCTGTACGAAAATTTGAACAAAATTGTCCTGATGTATTGGCCAGTTTAACTCGTTGCTGTCAGGTTATGTAACCACCTTACTTGTACCTTGTAGATGACAACTGGATAGGAAGAGGCAATAGAAGGGCAGAGTTATCTGGTTGCCCCCTATAGGCACACACATGAATGGTAAAGCCTCAAATTCGGAATACGTCTTCGATAACTGTATCTATAGACAGAAGTAAAGAGTAAACACATGGGAAGAAGTAGGGACACACCTGCCGCTTACTAAGAAGTCAAACTTCAGAGCCAAAGCCCTTTCACCCCCCCCCCCCTCCCTGAGCAGAGCATTAGGGGGTGGGGGGGGGCACGATCTGCCTATTCAAGGCTGAGAAATCCTTTCATCATTCTGCCTGACTCAGCCCTGGAGGTTAAAGCATCCCATTCAGCCCTGATTACAGCAGATGTTACCACACATCACTTAAAAGATTCACAGAAATTCAGTTTTCAGGCTGATGGTTCTGTTCTGGTAAAATGTACCCCATACAAGCTATGTTCAATACAGCTAATAGGCCAACTCCAGGCAAAATGTACAGAATTTTTGTTTTTTGTTGGGATTCATTTAGATAAATGCATGCACAGAGGTGCATTTTTTTTTATAACGTTAGGCGGGTGTGCTATCACGTGTCAAGGTGTGCTTCATTTGAGCTTCGGCATTCATTATTGAATGCCCATTAGTTTCCTCACATATCACTGATTTACTAACAGACAAATCTAACTGTATGTACCACCACTTCCTCAAAATCAATCTCTCCAATACCGAGCTCCTAATATTTCCTCCCCCACGCGCCCCTTCCCTTAACTTCCCTGTCAGGATCAATGGCACAACGATCAGTCTGTCCCCACATGCCAGGGTGCTAGGGGTAACCCTGGACTCTGAACCCTCCTTTCAGGGCCACATCCAATCCCTGTCCAAATCATGCCACCTCAACCTCCTCAACATCTCCAGAATACGCTCCTTTCTAACCAATGACATCACAAAGCTCCTAATTCACTCCCTGGTCATCTCCCGCCTCGACTACTGCAACTTCCTCCTCATTGGATTACCTTTACATAGGCTACCCCCCCCCCCCCTTCAGTCCATCATGAATGCTGCTGCAAGACTCATCCACCTTACCAACCTTTAAGTGACCACCACCCCTCTCTGCCAATCCCTCCACTGGCTTCCGCTCACCCAACTAATAAAATTCAAAGTGATAACAACTTACAAAGCCATCCACAACTCTGCCCCTAGCTACATCACTAACCTAGTCTCAAAATACCAACCAAACCACTATCTTTGTTCCTCCCAAGACCTCCTGCTCTCTAGCTCCCTTGTCACCTCCTCCCATGGTCACCTCCACGAAGGGTCTCCCATCCTTTAAAAAAACTTCCCACCCCAATCTGTCCGACTATCTCCTAATCTATCCATCTTTAGATGACCCCTGAAAACCTCTCTGTTTAAAGAAGCCTATCCTGCTTCTAACTAGTACACTGTGCTTTTATTTTCTTCATCAGCTCCCCCCCCCCACAATTGTTATCTCTTGTATCACTTGACCCTCTCTCTTAGATTGTAAGCGCTAACGAGCATGTTTTGCGCTTGAAGATCAAAAATGTAAATCAGTCCATGTGTCTTCAAAACGGCACCAATGAAATGCCTTCACAGTGTGAATATGTGCAGAAGTTCTAATTCACTCAGCTCCTCCACCACGTGAATAGACCACCACCATAAGTTAGGATGTACTCTTACCAGAGGAGTGTTGAGTTTTGACCACCTATTACGGGTGGTCAAAAGGGGCTTCTAAATCTCATATGCTTCATCAACGATTATTCCTTGGCATACAAAGAGCAGGAGGGATCATCCAACTGTCACAAGGAAAACGATACTCCTCTGGTCTCAGATCGTAAGCATCATAGGTAAAGGCATCATTTCCTGTTTTCATGTTAGGATTAAGCCGTTGTTTTGGCCGTTGTTTCTTTCAGTGTAATGGCATGTCAGTGCATTACTTGACTAAAACCTAATTTTAAGTATTTAAACTATGTGGCGTTTATCTCTTTGCTGATACCTTCCACTGGATACTACGATCTGAGACCAGAGGAGCATCGTTTTCCATGTGACAATTGTATGATCCCTCCTGCTCTTTGTATGCCAAGGAATAACCGTGGATGGACCATATAAGATTTATGAGCCCCTTTTGACCACCCGTAATAGGTGGTCAAAACTCTCTGGTAAGAGTACATCCTAACTTATGGTGGTGGTCTATTCATGTGGTGGAGGAACTGAATGATTTAGAACTTCATATTCACACTGTGAAGGCATTTCATTGGTGCCGTTTTGAAGACACATGGGCGGATTTGCATTTTTTATTAACACATGTTTTTTATTGTCTTGTTTATGTGATTATATCTCACGTTAGTGGTGCTGCTATTTACACGTTTAGTTACTCATGAGCGCAGTTTTATCTTGTTTTCATTGTAACTGAAATGTCTACCATCATTTAAAGCTCTGCACAAACTGTTGGTGCTATATAAATCCTGTATAAAAATTATAATTATAGATCCAGGTTGACGTGCTTTCAATCCGTTTATCACTTTAGGCTTAGGAGTGGGTAGAGTTAATAGCCATTGGCCAAAGCTTGTTAAAGGGTTAGTTCACCTTTACCAAAAACTTCCTATGCAGATAAAGGGCGTCTGTAGATAAAAACAAATGGTGCAGCTTTGTCTAAAGTTGGGTAATGCCCTTGTTATTGGTGTAGGCCAATGGTCTCCAAACAGCGGCCCTTTGCTTGCTTTTACCTGGCTCCTGGAGTACTATTCCATCTACTGACACCAATAATAGAGCGTAATTATTATCGCTGACACCAACAATGGGGAATTATTCCTCCCACTGACACCATTAAAAAAGCACAATTTTATTGCCACCAATAATAGGGCACAATTCCTTTCATTTCCATCAATGATAGGTCCTAATTCCTTCCACTGAGACCATCAATGGGCCACTATTCCTCTCACTACCATCAACAATGGGGCACTACTCCTCACACCGACACCAACAATGGGGCAGAATTTCTTCCATTGACACCAAAATTGGGGCACTATTCCTCCAGCTGCCACCAACGATGTGGCACTAGTCCTCCCACTGACACCAAAGATAGGGCATTGTTTACTCCCACTGGACGCCAGGACATTTTCCACTTCCACTGCCCATAGTCCAGCCCCCCAAAAGTCTGAAATACAGCAAACTGGCCCTTTGTTTAGAAAGTTTGAAGACCCCTGGTGTAGGTTATATGTATATATCTCTTGAAGCCTGACTGGAAATATTGCCTTATTGCTACAATGTAGCTAAAACACTCCTAGTTCTTAAAGTGGAGCTCCACCCTAAAGTGGAACTTCCGCTCATCGGATTCCTCCCCCCTTCCGTTGGCACAATTGGCATCTTTCGGGGGGGGGGGGGGGGGGGGAGGGGGGACAGGATACCTGTCATTGACAGGTATCCTTTCCCACTTCCGGAAGTGCGCCGTGGCGTGGATGCGGCCGTGAGGTCACTGCGGGGCTCCCTCCTCCTCCTCCCTCGGCTGCCAGGTTAATAGGAGAGAGGAGCGGGGCCTCGCCCATGCACAGTAGGGTTCCTGGCGTGAAGCCGAAAGGCTAGGCTACACTGCTGGGTTACCTTACCCGCAATGGCGGCGGCAGCACCCGACAGCTAATGGAGATATCAGCTGCGGTGCCGACATCAAGGGACTGCAGGACATTTATTAAAAGCCAGCAGCTGCAGTATGTGTAGCTGCTGGCTTTTAATTTTTTTTCCTAGAACACCCCTTTAAAGTCTTTGTAAACCCTTATTTTTTTTAAATATCAAACATGTTATACTTACTTGCTCTGTGCAATTGTTTGCACAGGGCAGCCCCAATCCCTGATAGGCTACCCAAAGCCTAAAAATACAGTACAAGTAACAGAAAGTCCTGTCTGGGAATAGCATTGACTATAGCTTATGAGCTGTGCTAGTTGAGGGCCTCCAGGTTAGAGGACGTTGATGTGTCATGTGATCCCTCTGATATCACTTGAAATAAAAAAAAAAATTGTGTGAATTTGAGGAAAATAAAATACTTGTATGTTCTTTAGGCTGACATGGCACCAGCCTGCTACACAACAGAGACGGGGATTGGCTATATATGGCAGGTTGCATGTCACCCACATTGTTTATAATTTTTTTCAGGACAGGAAATTTTCATTTACCTCGTCTTGTAAATTGACAGATGAGATCCATGTCAGCACATATGTCATTCCCCTTCCTGCACGGGCAGACACTAATCCCCTATAGCTGCCTCCACCTAGAACCAGTCACCAAGCACTGACTACAATGACGAGCCGCTCCGCTCAGCGGTGTGACAGTGTGTTAACCCTTCCATCACTGAGGATTAGTGAACATGAATGCAAAACATTGAAGGCAATTGTTTTCTTTAAGCTGAACTCCAGGCCAATATAAAAACAACACCAACGAATGCAGTTGTGTATTTATTAAAAATAATTAAAGCCCAACGCTGGGATATTTAACAGGTCTGCCTTGAAGGGGAGCTGCATCCCTACTGCAAGGGTTGACTCAGTGGCGGAACTACCAGGGTCGCAAAGGTGGCACTTGTGACTGGGCCCTGGTGTTCCGCTACTGTGGGGGGCCCCAAGACGGCTGAGGAACCGTAAGGCTTGATCCAAACTGCTGCAGCCCAAAGTCGTGTGACTTGCTTGCGACTTCCTTGGAACTTGCTTGCAATTTCCTTCTGACTTCCTTGCGACTTTTGTGATTTAAAGCGGGGTGACACTGTCTGTAATGTTTTTTTTTTTTTTTGTACAATGAGAAGGATTAGGAGATGTAAATTCATCACTCACGTGTTCCGTTTTGCAAGCGAACTGCTGTCGGTTTTCGTCACATAAAAACACTTATAGAAAATGTTGCTGCTGGGTGCCATATTGCCTGTGGGCATGTGAAACCACACAGGCACCTTCTTCCTGGTTGCTGTTCTTCAGATGGCCCAGCATGCACCGCCGTTTTTGCGCCAATCTCGCGCGTGTGCAGTAACGGCAAAGTATAGCTCACGTTTGCTGAAATCTCGCAAGATTTCGGCCACATCCACCAAAATCTCTCAAGATTTCGGCAGGAGCCCGGTAAATCTCGCGAGATTTCGGCGGATGTCCGCACTGACTCCTGGGATCAATGACACCAGATCCCAGGAGACAGTGCGGCATGACGAGGATCGACGCACATACCCCGCCCACCTCCGAAGAGACAGAGCAGCAATTACAAGGTAAGTGAAAAAAAAAAAAAAAACGCCATTTAGTACTCTTTGCCTGATTTGGAAGGCAAAGAGATTTACTAAATGAAGTGTGTGCAGAACCGCTTTAACATTGCAGTTTATGGCACTCAAATCCAAACCAGAGGAAAGGGCCCGAGACCAATAGAAAGGGCCCTGGCGTTCAGGGGGGACTACATGGTTTCTTGTCCTGAAGGTTCTAGTTACACCTCTGGGTTGACTGCTTGTTTAGTCTTGGAGAGGAGAAACACTTTATCATACCTGATTCTCCACTCCCCCAGCAGACAGCACTCCCCTATGTTCCAGCAGTGGACTGAAGCTTGTTGAGTACTTGCTGGGTTTCCTCCAGTTTTCTCCCACACGCCCAAGACATGCTGGTAGGTTACCTGGCTCCTGTCTCAATTGGACCTTGTATGTGTGTGTGGTTCTACAATTCCCAACTGAAGCCTCTTATGGCAGCCCTGTTAACAATCCATCTGGTAACTAATGCATCTCAGGCATGGAGCCATAGAAAAAAAATAAGGTCCCAAGGTTTAAAGTGCACCATAGATCACAATGCAGTCATGGTAGGGTGGATGAGTCTTTTTATTAATTTGCCGACATGATTTCCATGCTGAAACTGTGTTTATATACAGCACTAGCAGGGTTAATTTTTTTTAATGCAAAATGTTAAAAAAATAAGTTAACCCCCCCCCCCCCCCCCACCCAGCACCAACCAGCCTGGCAAGCCAGGCATGCAGGCTGGTATACCCATTTCAAGAGGTAGCTGAGGGATGAGTTCCCCAAAAATGGAGTTCCCTGCTCAAAACCCCCTATCTCTTTGGCACTTCCGGTGGCCAGGAAGAAGTGCTGAGGGGGGGCAGTGTTGCCAACTTACCAGATTGAAAACTACTAACACAACCCCCAAAATGTACTGGTACGGCCAAGTTTTGGTGGCATTTCCAAAAGTTACAAAATGATGGTTTTAAGTGCAAATTTGAGAATTTAAGCTACAAACAAGTACAATGTGCAATTAGCAATGTGAATTAAGCGGGGTTCCACTGCCTCCGATGATTTTTTTTTTGGGGGACATTTAAAAGCAATTTTAAATTTGTTACTCACATGTTCCGTTTTTTCTTCTTTGGCCTTTCCCTTTTCTCAATAAAAGACATCTTTTAAAAAGAGAGATACAGCGGTTTTATCTTGCCTGTGGGCATGTGAAGCCCACAGGCATTCTTTTCCTGGATTCTCTGACGTCGATCTCCCAGCATGCAACGGCCGTTGTAGTTCCGATCTCGCGCATGCGCAGTAAGCTAATATCGGAGCGCCGTCAACAGCTTAGGTTGCCATCACAACGGGCGGCGTCGTCGGAAGTCCCGCCCCGTTGTGATAGCAACGGAGATAAGATTCTAGCCCTCGGCGCTGCCCACTGCCTCCTGGGAAATGGCGACACACATCTCCCAGGAGCATTAGCGAGCGGAGACGCCGAGGGAAGTGACGTGTTTAGTCCGGGCACTAGAAGAGCCAGATTTCGTGGGACCGCATAGCAACAGGGAGAAAAGGGTAAGTGAAACATTTTTTTTTATCCAATTCATTTTTTTTTAAGTAATTTACTGCACAGAAAAGTATTTTAGATTTTTTGGGGGAAACACCACTTTAAGGTAGATATTAGGGCAAAAAACATATTTCCTATTTTATTTTAGATATGGCAACTAAGTAGCTCAGGGACAGGAACCAGGAGGGCAAGAAATTAGAATGGGCGGCACACACACATAAAACTGGCTCTCACAGTGACACTGACAGCAGTGTGCATCAGAACAGATGATGATGACACGTCCCCTCCTGAGTCACAGTGACAGTCTCTCTTCATGCCAGGTGGTCCCTTCAGTCCACTCCAGTCCAAACAGCACTGACAGTCCTGCTCCCAGCTTGCCTTGCTCCCATCCTAGTCAAACCCCTCCTAAAGAAACCCAACTTGGATCCAAGAAACCCTAACCACCGAAGACCGATAACTAGCTTGAACACCATTTCCAATATTATGGAGAAAGCAGTGGTACAACAGCTACAACTCCATCTGGACACACACAAACTCCTGGACCCTCTGCAATCAGTCTTCCGCCCGGGCCATGGCACAGAAACAGCACTCCTCAAAATATGGGATGATGCCCTGGAAGCAGCAGATGATGGAGAATCATGTCTCCTGGTACTCCTGGACCTTAGTGCAGCATTTGACACACTAGATCACAACACTCTACTCACCCGCCTCAAAGAAGTAGCAGGAGTCACAGACTCAGACTCAGGGCCGGATTAACATAGGGGCTATTGGAGCTGCAGCCCCAGGCCCCTTTCTCAAGATAGGCCCATTTGCCCCAAAAAAAATTTCAAAAAAATTCAAAAAAAAAAAAATTCAAAAAAATAAAAGATTGACTTTGAGGGTTGTAGCTCAACGATCAGGAGTCACAGAGACCCCACATTTGGGGGGTAGGTAGCTAAAGACCTACTTCAGCACTGGTTAAAATATGGGGCTGCTATCATCTATGGTTCTGGAGATATGGGGTTGCTTGCGCAGTCAATCAGAAGCTACATACAGAGCGGCCAGTATAAATATAAGCTGGCACACTCTGCCGAAGACTGAGTGGATGAACTCACAGTGCTTATAATAATTATTTGTATATTACTTATGATAATTAACCCCTTGCCACCCAGGCCAATTCTGACACTTCTCTCCTACATGTAAAAATCATCATTTTTTTATAGAAAATTACTCAGAAGCCTCAAGCATTACAGTGGTGTGAAAAAGTGTTTGCCCCCTTCCTCATTTCCTGTTCCTTTGCATGTTTGTCACACTTAAGTGTTTCGGAACATCAAACCAATTTAAACAATAGTCAAGGACAACACAAGTAAACACAAAATGCAATTTGTAAATGAAGGTGTTTATTATTAAAGGTGAAAAAAAATCCAAACCATCATGGCCCTGTGTGAAAAAGTGATTGCCCCCCCTTGTTAAAACATACTATAACTGTGGTTGTCCACACCTGAGTTCAATTTCTCTAGCCACACCCAGGCCTGATTATTGCCACACCTGTTCACAATCAAGGCATCACTTAAATAGGAGCTGCTTGACACAGTAAGGTCCACCAGAAGATCCTTAAAAGCTACACATCATGCCGAGACCCAAAGAAATTCAGGAACAATTGAGAAAGAAAGTAATTGAGATCTATCAGTCTGGAAAGGGTTATAAAGCCATTTCCAAAGCTTTGGAATCCAGCGAACCACAGTGAGAGCCATTATCCACAAATGGCGAAGACATGGAACAGTGGTGAACCTTCCCAGGAGTGGCCGGCCGCCCAAAATTACCCAAGAGCGCAGCGACGACTCATCCAAGAGGTCACAAAAGACCCCACAACAACGTCCAAGGAACTGCAGGCCTCACTTGCCTCAGTTAAGGTCAGCGTTCATGCCTCCACCATCAGGAAAAGACTGGGCAAAAATGGCCTGCATGGCAGAGTTCCAAGGAGAAAACTTCCGTCGGCGTCGGCGTCGGGAGGCTCCCGCTGTGTGAGGCTCCGCTCCATCTGACAGGTCTTTTAAAACGGAGGGCACCTGGTGACCCCGCCCCCCTCTGACGTCATGGGGAAAGCCATCATGGAATTCCCCATGACGTCCCTGTGCGTCAGAGGGGGCGGGGTCACCAGGTGCCCTCCATTATAAAAGACCTGTCAGACGGAGCGGAGCCTCACACAGCGGGAGCCTCCCATTGCGCGGAGCGGCCCAAGAAAGACACCGACACCGACGCCGACGCCGACGGAAGAAGATGCCGGACGAGAAGGACGAGAAGACCAGCGCAAGAAGAAGCGGATCGGAGGAAGAAGAAAATGGAAGAAGAAGATGGAAGAAGATGAAGGAAGGAGAAGATGAAGAATCCGAAGGATGAAGAAAGAAGAAAGAAGATTTTAATAAAGGAATTGTCAAAGACTGTCTCCTGTCATTTTTACCATTTTTGCCACTTTTTTGGTGAAATGGTAGGGGTACTTTTGTACCCCCTTACCATTTCACACAGGGGGGGGGCCGGGATCTGGGGGTCCCCTTGTTAAAGGGGGCTTCCAGATTCCGATAAGCCCCCGCCCGCAGACCCCCACAGCCACCGGCCAGGGTTGTGGGGAAGAGGCCCTTGTCCTAATCAACATGGGGACAAGGTGCTTTAGGGGTCTTAGACCCCCAAAGCATCCTCCCAATGTTGAGGGCATGTGGCCTGGTACGGTTCAGGCGAGAGGGGGGGCCGCTCTCGTCCCCCCCTCTTTTCCTGCGGCCTGCCAGGTTGCGTGCTCGGATAAGGGTCTGGTATGGATTTTGAGGGGGACCCCACGCCATTTTTTTTTGGCTAGGGTTCCCCTTAAAATCCATACCAGACCTCAAGGGTCTGGTATGGATTTTGAGGGGGACCCTACGCCATTTTTTTTTTTTTTTTTTTTTGGCTGGGATCCCCCTTAATATCCATCCCAGACCTGAAGGGCCTGGTTATTGAATTTGGGGGGACCCCTACGCTTTTTTTTTTGTTTTTTATTAATGAATGACAGCTCTCTGTGTTACAGGAGCCATCAATTCATTAGCCGCGAGTGATTTAAATAGCTTTCTTCCTGCAAAAATGACACTTTTTTGCAGGGAAAGTTCTAAGCACAGGAAACCTGCCCTCCTTCACAGGCTACCTATAGACACCCCCAGATGTGATACTGCAATGCTGTTCTAACAGCATGCACACACATATCCCCAGAAATAAAGCACATATTGTTGTCAGCAGTCAGCAGCACACTGACACGCTGACACTGTGAGTGAAACATAATATGCGAGGCCGCCGCCGCGGCGGCCTCTTATACCGTGGGGCGTGTATTAAAGCCCCTGAGCTATAATTGGCTACAGGCATCCTGCCTGTAGCCAATTATGGCTCTCCTCGCTGCCGGCGCTGTGATTGGCCAAGCATGCGGGGTCACAGTGCATGCTTGGCCAATCATCAGCCAGCATTGCACTGCGCGGGCCGCAATGCATTGCGGGGCCGCTCGCATCACACGAATTTGATGCGAGCGGCCCCAATAGTTCTGGGCTCGCCGAGCGAGCGAACACCCGGTGCTCGATTCGAACATGGGTTCGAATCGAACACCGGGCTCATCCTTAATCTTGATGATCCCCAAGACTTTTGGGACAACATTCTGTGGACCGATGAGACAAAAGTGGAACTCTTTGGAAGGTGTGTGTCCAAGTATATCTGGCGTAGAAGGAACACTGCATTTCAGAAAAAGAACATTATACCAACAGTAAAATATGGTGGTGGTAGTGTGATGGTCTGGGGCTGTTTTGCTGCTTCAGGACCTGGAAGACTTGCCGTGATAAAAGGAACTATGAATTCTGCTGTCTACCAAGAGATCCTGAAGGAGAATGTCCGACCATCTGTTCGTGTACTCAAGCTGAAACGAACTTGGGTTCTGCAGCAGGACAATGATCCTAAACACACCAGCAAGTCCACCACCGAATGGCTGAAGAAAAACAAAAAATGAAGACTTTGGAGTGGCCTAGCCAAAGTCCAGACCTGAATCCTATTGAGATGTTGTGGTATGACCTTAAAAAGGCCGTTCATGCTCGAAAACCCTCTAATGTAACTGAATTAGGACAATTCTGCAAAGATGAGTAGGCCAAAATTCCTCCAGGACGCTGTAAAAGCCTCATTGCACGTTATCGCAAACGCTTGGTTGCAGTTGTTGCTGCTAAGGGTGGCCCAACCAGTTATTAGGTTTAGGGGGCAATCACTTTTTCACACAGGGCCATGATGGTTTGGATTTTTTTTTCACCTTAAATAATAAACACCTTCATTTACAAATTGCATTTTGTGTTTACTTGTGTTGTCCTTGACTATTGTTTAAATTGGTTTGATGTTCCGAAACACTTAAGTGTGACAAACATGCAAAAGGAACAGGAAATGAGGAAGGGGGGGCAAACACTTTTTCACACCACTGTATATATGTTGTTTTAGCAGACACCCTATGGAATAAAATGGTGGTCTTTGCAACTTTTTATGTTACACAATATTTGTGCAGCAATTTTTCAAACGTTTCTTTTTGGAAAGAAACTGTTTCATTCATAAAAAATAAATAAAACTAGCACGATTTTTTTTGTGTACCAAGCGATGCTTTAATTTTTTTACAGGTTACATGTTTAGAGTTACAGAGGAGGTCTAAGGCTAGAATTATTGTTCTCACTCTAACGATCGTGGCGTATGTAACCTGTGTGTATCTGGATCTGATACTAACCAGTGCCTACCCAGCCACTGACTAGTATCTCTCCCCAGCCTGTCCCCACACACCCTCTCACCTGCTGACCTGTGAATGGGGGAATCACTCCTGCAGTGTTATTGTGTTCTGCCAGTGAATACAATGATCAGTGTTGCTAACTATAGCTGGCAGCACTGATTGTTTTGGGGAAAACCTGACAGGCTGGTTGTACTCAAGTCGGTTAATAGGTTGACTTGTGTAAAACCAGGTAGCCCATACATAGATCGACTATGGCTGGTCTCTGCTTAATTGGTGCAATTTCAATCCATGTATGGCCCGCTTAACCACTACACAGTCCCTAAACAGCCTTCCACAAACCTTTACATTTTTCCTTCCCAGATTCCTTCATCCTCCTCTCCTATACATAGTGCCCACTGTCATACTCTCCACACTTCTCTCCTGTACATACTGCTCACTGTCATACCCTCCACACTTCTCTCCTATACATAGCGCCCGCTGTCATATCCTACACACTCCTCTCCTGTACATAGTGCCCGCTGTCATACACTTCTCTCCTGTACATAGTGCCCACTGTCGTACCCTCAACATTCCTCTCCTGTACATACTGCTCACTGTCATACCCTCCACACTCCTCTGCTGTGCATACTGCCCACTGTCATACTCTTCACACTCCTCTCCTGTACATAGTGCCTTCTGTCATACCCTCCACACTCCTCTCATGTACATAGTGCCCACTGTTAGACCCTCCACATTCCTCTCCCTCACCTGCACATACTTCCCACTTTTATACCATCCATTCTCCTCCCCTATGCCTCTTACCCACAAAAACAGTTCTTTAAAATTGCCCCATTATTAGTACTTATTTAATTTTGTAATTACTATTGTGATGTATAGAGGAACATAGGGGATGTCAGCTACTCTAAATATAGCACTTGTAAAAAAAGTGTCCCCGAAAATATTTTTGAAATGTTGGCAACTATGCGGGTCAGTAGAGGGCCCCATGAGAGGCTCTTGGGTTCCAATGATATTAAAGCGGTAGTAAACTTTTCTAACGTTACTATTTTTTAGAGGCCCTGAGGTAGGTTATGCCATAATGTACAAGTATGCATAGCATATTAGCACATTAGGGTACACTTAAATTGTCAGACTGAGCCCTCCAGTGCTGTGCTGTGATCAATCCGGCCCGGGCGCTTCCATCGTCTTCCTTCCGGGTTCTGTGCCTTCGGTCACTTGTCTTGGCCGGGCTGTGTTGATGTCATTCCCACACATGCTCATGTGCATCCTCTTTCTCTCATCCCCCCTTTCTCTCTCATCCTCTTTCCCTTACCCCTCACACCTCTTTCATCCCCTCTCTCTCTCATCCTCCCTCTCTTTTTAATTTAATTTGTTATAACAAAAAATTGTTTGCATTTTTATTTATTAATTTATTGTTTATAAAAGGCCCCACCAAAATCCTCAGCACCAGGCCCATGATGTTCTTAATCTGGCCCTGGGAACAAGCTGTAGTCAGGAAACAAGTGGGGTCAGAGCAATCAGTAGACAGAAACAAGCCATGGTCAGGAGACAAGCCGGTTCAACAACTGGCAGGCAATAGCAAACAGTAGGCCATTCAGGTCAGCAACTGGTAGTTAAAAACAAGCCATGGTCAGGAGACAATCTGGGCCAAAATCTAGCAGACAGTAACAAGCTGTGGACAGGAGGCCACCAGGGTCAGCAACTGGTAGTAAGAAACAAGCCATGATCAGGAGACAAGCCAGATAGCCTGGTAGACAGGAACAGACTATAGTCATTACACAAGCTAAGTTCGCAACTGGTGGACAGGAATATGCTGTGGTCAGGACACAAGTCAGGTTACCAACTGGTAGACAAGAATAAGGAGATAATTAGGGTCAGCAACTGGTAGACTCAACAGGATCAGGTACTTAGGCCACAAGATAAGTAACTGAAGACCATCCAACATTTTCTTGATTTAGCTCTGGTCCTTAAATAGGCCTTCTGGAGTCAGCCTAGAATTGGGAAAACAGAACACCCCCCTCTCCTTATATTATCACCATAACATTGTTGGCATTCAACAGAGTTCACTCTGTACATGGGAAATTTATGAGCTCACAGGATTTCTGGTAGGATCAACAAATATTTTTTGTATTTATTGAACAAATATAACAAAAACTTTAAAGGGAGCAAATGAGAGAAGTTCATTGTTAGAGCTTACATACCCATTTCTTTCCATTTTAGAGTTGATTAATGCCGATTTTATAAAAGGTGTTACATTGTAATAGCCGGCAACAGCCAAGATCCAGCCTGATCCTATACAGTGGAAGACGTAAGGCAGTAAAATAATCATTGTGACATCTGACAGGTTAATGTGACTGGCTCTGGATTAGCTGTATAGCATCATACAATAAACAAGGATTTTAAGCATTATTACACCGACTCGTAAAACTTTCAACTCCACCTTGTTAGAGAAGATTCTATTGCACCATTAAAAGGAAAGTGTAACACGAGACGATTGATAGACCGGCATTAATAAAGCATGTTCATTTAAGTCAAAGTAATTTCATTGGTTCCTGTGTCATTTATTCTACATTGGTCATGTATCCTTTATTTCCCATATGACGTAGCTTTGACGTTGTACAATACCTTTAGCTGCATGGAAGAAGGTTTGGTACAGTGCCCCTTTTATGTTAATGGCATAGACAGCAGTGGTGGCCGGTAGTATTTTTTTTTGGGGGGAAGTGTCATGGCATACTGTTTGCCGCCCCCTCCCCCCAAAAAAAAAATTACCACCGGCCGCCACTGCTGTCTAGGCCATTGACATAAAAGGGGGACTGTACCAACCCCTCTTCCATGCAGCTAGAGGTATTGTACAACGTCAAAGCCACGTCATATGGGAAATAAAGTATACGTGACCAATGTAGAATAAATGACACATATGACACAGGAACCAATGAAATTACTTTGACTTAAATTCCGGTCGGTCAGTCGGTAGCACTTACCCCATCGCTTCCCTGGCGGCTTCCCCTGCTCAGCCGTGGCCTCCCGTTCCCCTGCTCTCCACGGGTCATCACGGCAGCGGCTTCCGTTTCCTCCCTCCTCCTCAGCGGCCAATCGGGAGTCTTCTTTTTTCGGACTGTTGGAAAACAGGTCTCACACCTGCTTCTGATTGGCCCGGATGGAGGATCAGTGTTTCAACAGTGGATATTCATTCACTGTTGTTCATTCACACCGAGGTGGGCTCATGGCGCAATGCTCTGCGCTCCGAGCCCACCCTATTTTGAAGCCTGTTAGAGCCTCTTGCTCTAATCAGGTGCTTCAAAAAAAAACAACACCCCCCGCCGCTGTAATTCAGGCGCCCGGCGTCCTGAAAGGGGCCAGACGCATGAATAGAGGATGGCCACGGTGGCTGTGGATAGATTCATGCTATGCATGAATCTATCTATTATACAAATAGGGGGTGGCATGGATAAAGGGGGCGGTGCCCCTAATGGACGGGCAGCCACTGATAGACAGGCAATAATCAGGAGGCATCAGTGTGTAATCCAGTGTATGACTACTCCCTATGGATGTATAGGACCGGCCAAGCTGCAGACTACTGGTTCCTCCTGGGTGGGTCATACCTCCTCCCCCACAGAAGTGGAACCGCAATCGGTGCCGGTTCACACTACCGCGACTTGGGATCCGACTTGTCAGACCGCCCCAAGTCGCCCCAAGTCGCTTGACATCAGAAATTCCATTGAAGTGAATGAGAGCCGTCTTAATGTACACTACTGAAGTCGCTCCGACTTCAGAAAAGGTTCCTGTACGACTTCAATCCGACTTCTAGGCGACTTGTACCCATTGATTTCAATGGAAGTTGCCTCCAAAGTCGGATCGTGTCTTAACTGAAGCAACAATACAGGAAGAGAATATTGTTTTCTCAGGCAAACCCCTCCCTCCCCCTCCCTCCCACTCCCTCCCCCTCCCTCCCACAGAGCTGATTGTTGTTTGATTGGCCACTGGAAAGTCGCCTGTCCTGGAGGCGACTTGAAGTTGCCTTGTACGTCGCCCCAAGTCGCCTTGTAAGTCGTGCTGTGGTGCGCGCTCAGGTCGCGTCCAGGTCGCCTCGCAAAGTCGTGTTGCCCCTGTGTGAACGGGCACTCAGAAAGCTGCTGTTCGTATTAAAATATATATATATATATATATATATATATATATATATATATATATATATATATATATATATATATATATATATTAGTAAATGGAATGGAAGCGAGATTGGGACTTTGAATGAGGCATATTATTGGACAATGAATAATTATTAAACATATATTTATTTGTTCCTTCTACAATGGTGATTTTACAAGTCTATGACAGTAAGTACATGCATAATTACACATTTTTAATAAAACATGAATATGACATAAATGGCATGACACATAGCATAACATGGTGTGGAAGAATAATCTTCATGACAGAATTCCCCATAGGACTATATAACATGTTGGGTCTAAAATATATTGCATTAAAAGCATGGTAGACCGTCTGTAGGACATGGTGCATCTGTGTAATCACGATGCGTTACGTGGGACAATGCCAACTCTTCAGGGGCTGATACAGCATCATTCTATAGAAATACAAATGTACATAAGTAGCCGAGTCGAATAAGTATACCAAAAGTTTGGGAAAAGTAGTAGGTATAAGGGACCAAACTGACAACGCTGGAAATACTCACGTCAACTGTGCATGGAAAACAGAGGACAAGACTGTATAAAAGGGTCCACCGCGGGAGCTGAGGATGGGGCACGCTGAGGGAGCCAAGAGCACTTGTGAATTTTTCCTATGGGGGGGGTGACCAGGGGTTGATCGATTTCTGCAAATATAAATGAGTGATTGTAATATATTAGTAAATAGTGGTACAAAAAAAGATATAAAGATTAGATAAAACACAAACTAAAAAATAGAAAATTAAAATAAAATTGACCTCAAAATGATTTTACTGTTCAAAAAGTTTTATTGGGAGATACACAGCAAGCCAATATTCATAGCATCAAAGCTGCATAGCACTCTACAGGGTACCAGTGGCGGCTGGTGGTCAAAATTTGCGTGAATGAGGGGGCCAGGTCTGCTTGCCCAGATCAAAGCGGCAATCCACTACAAAAAAAACCCCGGCACTCGATAGGCCACGATCCTCTCTCACTGATACTACCCCCCCACGGGACTCTCGATAGATCAATAGATAAAAGCGGCGATCAACTTCAAAAACCGCCCCACCCGCCGGCTCAATAGGCCGCGATCCTCTCTCACTGCCATTCATGGCCTTACATTACAGTGGTAGAGGTGCCGGGGGGAGGACGAGGTGGCGATGCTCTGCTGAATCCGGGGCTGCTAGAAGACACTGCTACTGCTGGGTTCCTCACGTCCGAACATGAGGTGGGTCCTGAGACCCGTCCTAAGGCTTCATGTACATGGGACGTTTTTACAACCTCTCCTGAACGATTTAACTTGACAGATAGTAACTGACGTTTAAAAATGTAAATTTTGCCGCGTTTACCTGCCACGTTTAGCTGCGTTTTGCCGCGTTTGGAAGCGTTTAAAAAAATAAAATAATAATATATATATATATATTTTTTAAATAGCCAAAAATTAAAAACATCTGTAAACGAAACATGGCTAAACATGAGTTACCGCGTTTAGCCGCGTTTGGCGCTTGAAATGCCTGTAAACGCATTTTTTTGTGTTACAAAAAAGGCCTCTAAACTCAACAGCCTAGAAAGGACTATAAACGACCCTGTGTACAGGTACTGATAAGATAACATAGAGGAGAGTTCAGGGGCAGCTGAAAAAAATGCCCAACTGCTCCTAAACGTCCGTTTACCATCAGCAGTGTACATGAGGCCTAAGAATCCTGGCCAATAGGGTCTCAGGAACCACTTTGTGATTGGCCGGGAGGATAGCAGGAAGACATTAGCAAATATTAATTTTCTAATGTCACACAAGTGGGCGGGTTTGGGGCGCAGTGCTCTGCGCCGCGAGCCAACCCTTTTTGAAGCCAATTAGAGCCTCCGCCTCTAATCACGTGCTTCAAAAAAAAAACCCTCACTAAAATCCGTGCATCTGGCGCCCTGAGAGAACATCAGCTCACAAAACCAACATAAATTATTAGCTAAATAGGAAACTAATCCAACCTCAAAATTATTTAGATTAGAGCAGTATTAAACACAAAGCAAACAAATATTTATTTTATTGCAGCGACACAAATCTTAGATTTGATATCTGCATTTGTTTTCTTTTCTAGGCTTTCTTTCTTCTGTTTTTTATCTAGTGATCTGGCCAGTAAGTCTGTTGTTTTTCAAAATAACAAGCTCTTTTTCAGATGTACCACTTTAGAGGGTTAAGACAAACCATTTACCACTGACAGGGGCACTTCAGGCGACCCATTGAAGTCTATGGGGCCAAAAGAAGCTCATGTACTTTTTTTTTGGTACTTTTTCTACAGGCGACAAAACGCTAAGATGTGACCAAGGCCACTGAAGTGAATGGGATTTTGTTTGTTGAGCGCATGAGGCTGCGTTCACACTTGGGTGGTTCGAATCACGGGCAGAATCGCTGTGATTCTGCCAGCGATTTCAAAACGTTCTGCTAAAATTACAAATCGCACAACGCGGATTTCAGATGCCATTCCTTTTCATGGCACCTAAAAACGCTGTGCAGTTCTGCCGCGATCGTCATGCAATAAACCGCACTGCAATCGTGGCAAACCACAACGCACGCAGCTTGTCACACGAAAGAAGCTCCTGATTCTTTTTTGGGGCGAAAAGCTTCACGCGATGTGGTTTGCAGCACGACAATTGCAGCAGAACCGCACAAGTTCTTAGGTGCCATTAAAATCAGTGCCGGGACAAGATCATCCTGTGCCCAGGGCAAAGATGGCAAATTGCACCCCCCACCCTTCATTATGTGCAAGCTTATGAGGAGTAGGGGGAGAGAGAGCACAGCCTGCACCTCCTCCCGGAGCTCTTCTTTTCTCCTTGCTGCTTCTAGCGGTGGACTGACAGAAATAGTGATGCCACGGTCACTACTGCTGTCAGCCTTATAGTAAAAGAAACATGCAGCGCCACTATCTCTACGATACACGCTGCACCCAGGGCGGCTGTCCCTTCTGCCCATCCCTTGTCCCGGCCCTGTTTAAAATGAATGGCATCTGAAATTCCTGTTGTGCGATTTGTCATTTCAGCAAGTGTATTGAAATTGTAGCAGAACGAGTTTTTAGGTAACATTAAAATCAGTGCCAGGATAAGATCATCCAGTGATCAGGGCAAGAATGGCAAATTGCGTCCCCACCCCCCTTCATTATGTGCAAGCTTATGAGGAGTAGGTGGAGAGAGCGAGCACAGCCTGCACCTCCTCCCAGCTCTCTTCTTTTCTCCTTGCTGCTTCTAGCAGTGGACTGACAGAAGTAGCGATGTCGCTATCACAACTCCCATCAGCCTTATAGTAAAAGAAACTTGCGGCGCCTCCATCCCTACAATACACGCTGCGCCCAGGGCAGCCATCCCTGGTGCCCACCCCTTGCCCCGTCCCTGTTTAACCACCTCCCATCTGCGCTATAGCCGAAAGACGGCTACTGAGCAGACCTAATTTGCTGGGAGAGCACGCGCGGCGCACTCTGTGATCATCGAGTCTATGATCCCGCCCCCTTACCACGTGATCAGCTGTCAGCCAATGACAGCTGATCATGTGATGTAAACAGAGCCGGTAATCGGCTATTTTTTCTCCTTACGCCAATCACCGGCGGCTGTGAGAAGCACATTATTCCTGATCGTGGAGAGCCTCTGCAGAGGCTTCTGTGCCCACCTGTGCCACCTACCAGTACACACCAGCGCCACCTACCAGTGCCCACAATACCAACTATCAGTGCCCACAGTGCCACCTATAAAATGTCACCAATCAGTGTCTCATCACCAGTGCTGCCCATCAGTGCCACCTACCAGTGCCCATCTGTACCACCTACCAGTGCCCATCAGTGACATCCATCAGTGCCATCCATCAGGGCCCATCAGTGTCACCTTATCTGTGCCTATCAGTGCAGCCCATCAGTGCCCATCAGTGCAGCCTCATCAGCGAATATCAATGAAGGAGACAAATTACCCGTTTGCAAAATGTTATAACAATATGTTTGTTTTTTTGTTTGTTTAGCAAAAAGTAAAAACCCCAGAGGTGATTAACCACTTCAGCCCCGGACCATTTGGCAGCCAAAGGACCAGAGGTCTTTTTTCAATTTCGCACTGCACTACTTTAACTGGTAATTGCGCGGTCATGCAATTTTGTAACCAAACGAAATTTGCGTCCTTTTCTTCCCACAAATAGAGCTTTCTTTTGATGGTATTTGATTGCCTCTGTGATTTTTATTTTTTTGCGATATAAACGGAAAAAGAGCGAAAATTTTGAAAAAAAAAGAGATTTTCTACTTTTTGTTATAAAAAAAAATCTAATAAACTCAATTTTAGTCAAACATTTGGGCCAAAATGTATTCAGCCACATGTCTTTAGTAAAAAAAATGCCAATAAGCGTATATTTATTGGTTTGCGCAAAAGTTATAGCGTCTACAAACTAGAGTACATTTTCTGGAATTTACACCGCTTTTAATTTATGACTGCCTATTTCATTTCTTGAGGTGCTAAAATGGCAGAGAAGTACAAAACCCCCCCAAATGACCCCATTTTGGAAAGTAGACACCCCAAGCTATTTGCTGAGAGGCATGTTGAGCCCATTGAATATTTTTTTTTTTAGTCCCAAGTGATTGAATAAAGACAAAAATAAAAAAGATTTTTTTTTTTTTTTTCAAAAAGTTGTCACTAAATGATATATTGCTCACACATGCCATAGTTATATGTGGAATTGCACCCCAAAATACATTCTGCTGCTTCTCCTGAGTATGGGGATACCACATGTGTGGGACTTTTTGGGAGCCTAGCCGCGTACGGGGCCCCGAAACCCAAGCACCGCCTTCAGGATTTCTAAGGGTGCAAATTTTTGATTTCACTCCTCACTACCTATCACAGTTTCGAAGGCCATAAAATGCCAAAATAGCACAAAACCCCCCCAAATGACCCCATTTTGGAAAGTAGACACCCCAAGCTATTTGTTGAGAGGCATGGTGAGTATTTTACAGCTCTCATTTGTTTTTGAAAATGAAGAAAGTAAAGAAAAAAAAAAATTTTTTTTTCTTTTTTTCAATTTTCAAAACTTTGTGACAAAAAGAGACATCTGCAAAATACTCACAATACCTCTCAGCAAATAGCTTGGGGTGTCTACTTTCCAAAATGGGGTCATTTTGGGGGGTTTTATGCCATCTGGGCATTCCATGGCCTCCGAAACTGTGATTGGCAGTGAGAAGTGAAATAAAAAAATTACACCCTTAGAAAGCCTGAAGGCGGTGATTGGTTTTTGGGGTTCCGTACGCAGCTAGGCTCCCAAAAAGTCCCACACATGTGGTATCCCCGTACTCAGGAGAAGCAACAGAATGTATTTTGGGGTGTATTTCTACATATGCCCATGGCATGTTTGAGCAATATATCATTTAGTGACAACTTTTTGTAAAAAAAAATATATATATTTTTTTTTTTTTTCATTATTCAATCTCTTGGGACAAAAAAAAAAATATTTAATGGGCTCAACATTGCTCTCATCAAATAGCTTGGGGTGTCTACTTTCCAAAATGGGGTCATTTGGGGGGGGTTTGAACTGTCCTGGCATTTTATGCACAACATTTAGAAGCCTATGTCACACGTCACCCACTCTTCTAACCACTTGTAGACAAAGCCCTTTCTGACACTTTTTGTTTACATGAAAACATATTTTTTTTTTGCAAGAAAATTACGTTGAACCCCCAAAACACTATATATAATGTTAAAGCAAAGGCCCTACAGATTAAAATGGTGGGTGTTGCATTTTTTTTTTCCACACAGTATTTGCGCAGCGATTTTTCAAACGCATTTTTTGTGGAAAAAAATACACTTTTTTTTATTTTAATGCACTAAAACACACTATATTGCTCAAATTTTTGATGAAATAAAAAATATGATCTTAGGCCGAGTACATGGATACCAAACACGACATGCTTTAAAATTGCGCACAAACACGCAGTGGAGATAAACTACATACATTTTTAAAAGCCTTTAAAAGCCTTTACATGATACCACATTAGATTCACGGAGGAGGTCTACTGCTAAAATTACTGCCCTCGATCTGACCTTCGCGGTGATACCTCACATGCATGGTGCAATTGCTGTTTACATATGACGCCAGACCAACGCTTGTGTACGCCTTTGCGCAAGAGAAGGGGGGGCAGGGGTGCTTTTTTTTTTTTTTTTTTTTGGTTTTTTTTTTATTTATTTAGCTTTTTTATTTTATTTTTAAACTGTTCCTTCCATTTTTTTTCTTTGTTATGATTTTTATTGTTATCTCAGGGAATGTAAATATCCCCTATGATAGCAATAGGCAGTGACAGGTACTCTTTTTTTGAAAAAATTGGGGTCTATTAGACCCTAGATCTTTCCTCTGCCCTCAAAGCATCTGACCACACCAAGATTGGTGTGATAAAATGCTTTCCCAATTTCCCAATGGCGCGGTTTATATCCGGGAGGGGGGACATTCCCTCCCACTGCTTGTAAAAGCAGTCTAGAGGCTAATTACCCGCTAGAATTGCTTTTACATGAAAGCCGATCACTGGCTGAAAAGAATGATACCAAGATGATACCTAAACCTGCAGGCATCATTCTGGTATAACCATTCAAAGTCCAGCAACATATTGGACATATATTGTAATCTTTTTTTTTTCATGCAGCCTCTTGGCTGAACGAAAAAAAAAGAGATTGATTGGTGGGTATGCCCACCATTAGAATACCTCCCTTCATCCACCCACTTCTAATGATGGGCATACATGCACCATTTATATATGCCGATGCATGGGGGCATCCTCCCGCAAAAGTTATGCCGTGTACACACGGTCGGAATTTCGACCGTATGTACGTGGCATTAGGAGCCAATCGCTCCTCCCCCCCCTGCTGCCCCCATGCTTCGGCATATATGCTCTTTTTTTTTAACTGTGGTGGTGAAATCACCACCTACAGTGTTGGAGTCGCGTCTTTATGTATCGTGGGAGCAAACGCTGTTGCTGTCAAGATAAATAAATCCGCGTTGCAACTGAATGGCGCACCTGAAAACAAAAAAAAATGCTTAACACTAAAACACAGTAAACAAAAATTACATACCTGAAAAAGCAAGCATGATAAAACATAATAAAACATTGCAGAATAGAATGGAGTAAAAAAAGAGCAACAATAGAGAGAGAATAGAGTGAGAGAGAGAACAATAAAACGACAACTATTTTATTTTTTTTTATTTTTTTGAGATTCACAGGTAACAAAGCTCCTGACTGAAGCGACTGAATCAAAACGCTACCACAAAAAAACTGTTAGCGATCGCAGGGATCAGGCCTGACTCTGCGAACGCTGCAGTTATGTGTGCTTAGTGTTTTGTAAGTGACAGTGATCGATCGATACTGCACTTGGGTGGGCTGGGCTGGGCGGAGGGGGAAAACGCAGGTGCTAGCAGGTATCTGGGCTGATCCCGCTAACAATGCGGTTTTTTTTGGAACCCTAAACTGCTGGGACGCTAGTATAGATCTGATCAGATCAGATATTGATCTGTTCAGATACTGTGCCACTAAGGGAGGTGTATGCTTTGTGCGTGGGTGTTTGTGGTACTGGCACTAACCTGGGGCGACGCAGACCTTATTTGACCCTAAAACCTAATTGATATCACCCGCCGGGCGATCAGGGGGTTAAACCGTTATTGGGTAATAAATGGCGGGTGCCCTGACAGTATAAAAAACAAGCTAACTAACCAGCGTCACCCGCAACAGTAATACAAAAAAAAAACTGGTTACCTATCGACACTAATGCAGCGATCAGAAAAACGATCGCTTAGTGACACTGGCAAAAGGGGGTGAAAGGGTTAACTAGGGGCAATCAGGGGGTTAAACCTTTATTAGGTAATATATGGGGGTACCTGACGCTATATAAAAACCTGACGGGGAACCTAAATAACGAAATAACTAACTGGCTAACCAGCGTCACCAGTGACAGTTATACAGTGATCACTGGTGAAAGGGTTAACTCTAGGGGCAATCAGGGGGTTAAAACCTTTATTTAGGTTGTAATATGGGGGTACCTGACCTATAAACCTATTTATGAACCTATATAAACATGGCGGTTACCTAAAAAAAAAAAATGGTTACCTAGCGACACTAATGCAGCGATCAGAAAAACGATCGCTTAGTGACACTGGCAAAAGGGGGTGAAAGGGTTAACTAGGGGCAATCAGGGGGTTAAAACCTTTATTAGGTAATATATGGGGGTACCTGACGCTATATAAAAACCTGACGGGGAACCTAAATAACGAAATGACTAACTGGCTAACCAGCGTCACCAGTGACAGTTATACAGTGATCACTGGTGAAAGGGTTAACTCTAGGGGCAATCAAGGGGTTAAAACCTTTATTTAGGTTGTAATATGGGGGTACCTGACCTATAAAAAACTATTTATGAACCTATATAAACATGGCGGTTACCTAAAAAAAAAAAAATGGTTACCTAGCGACAGCAGTGACACTAATACAGCGATCAGAAAAACGATCGCTTAGTGACACTGGCAAAAGGGGGTGAAAGGGTTACCTGGGGGGGCAATCAAGGGGTTTAAACCTTTATTAGGGGGGGGGTAGGGGGCTACCTTGGACCTAAAACTAACTGCCCTGACAGTTATTACAGTCACACTGACACTAAATGCAGTGATCAGTAAAAAATGATCACTGCAATTAGTGACACTGTGACTGGGGGGGGAGGGGGTGATCTGGGGGGTGATCTGGGGGTGACAGGGGGGTGGAATATGTGCCTAACTGTACTGGTGTCAGTGTAGTGTTGTGCACTAACCTGTACATGTTCGCCGCTCGGCGTCTCCGGTCACATAGACCGGCGCACCGAGCGTGACATCACTTCCGCCTTCCTGTCTATACAATAGACAGGAAGGGGAAGTTTCTCATTGGCCAGGAGCGATCGCGAGGGGGTGGCCAGAAACCACTGGCCGTCCCCTCGTCCCGGATCGCTCCTGAAGCGATCCCGACCGTCCCCGCCGGCGGAGGGGGGTCCGATCGGACCCCCCAACCGCCGGAAGAATGTCACGTACAGGTACGTGATTCTGCCTGTACGTGCCATTCTGCCGACGTATATATACAGGGGGCGGTCGGCAAGTGGTTAAATAACACCAAAAGTAAGCTCTATTTGTGTGAAAAAATGATAAAAATGAAATTTGGGTTCAGTGTAGCATGACTGCATAATTGTCCTTCAAAGTGTGACAGCGCTGAAAGCTAAAAATTGGTCTGGGCAGGAGGGGGGTTTAAGTGCCCAGTAAGCAAGAGGTCAAAATGAATGCCACGTGAAATCCGCGTTGTGCGGTTTCTCATTTTAGCAGAGTGTATTGAAATTGCAGGCAGAATCGCGGCAATTCTACCTGCGATTCAAAATGCCCAGGTGCGAATGCAGCGTAATTCCGCGTACACACGAGCGGATTTTCCATCAGAAAAATCTTGGATGTTTTTTCAGACGGAATTCCGCTCAGGCTTGTCTTGCATACACGCCGTCACACAAAAGTTCGCTGAACTTTCCACCGTCAAGACGCGGTGGCGTACAACACTACGACGAGCCAAGAAAATGAAGTTCAATGCTTCCGAGCATGCATCGAATTGTTTCCGGGCATGCGTAGGAATTTTGCGCGTCGGAATTGCTACAGAGGATTGAAATTTCCGATCGGAACTTTCTCCAACCGATAAATTGAGAACCTGCTCTCAATCTTTTGCTGGCCGGAATTCGGCGCAAAAGTCAGATGGAGCATACACACGGTCGCATTTTCCGACCAAAAGCTCACATCCAGAGATTTTTTTGTTGATAGAAACAGATAACCACCGCTCTAGGACTCTCCTTCTAAGCGAATGCTCCTGCTCCTGTGTGGGAGCCCCAGGTGCTGGCTATTAGCACAGCAAATTGAAAATCAGGAAGAACTCCAGACAGCCGCACACCGGGAAAATTAAAATTCAAAAAGGTTTATTTAAAAGCCAGAATCACTTCAATCCAAAACACGACAAAAAGGGGGGTACAGAGCTGACGCGTTTCGCACTATGTATAGCGCTTACTCATAGCTATGAGTAGCTATGAGTAAGCTATGAGTAAGCACTATACATAGTGCGAAACGCGTTAGTTCTGTACCCCCCTTTTTGTCGTGTTTTGGATTGAAGTGATTCTGGCTTTTAACCACTTCACCCCCGGACCAATTGGCAGCCAAAGGACCAGGTCCCTTTTTGCGATTCTGTACTGCGTCGATTTAACTGACAATTGCGCGGTCGTGCGACGTGGCTCCAAAACAAAATTGGCGTTTTTCCCACAAATAGAGCTTTCTTTTGGTGGTATTTGATCGCCCCTGCGGTTTTTATTTTTTGCGCTATAAACAAAATTAGAGCGACAATTTTGAAAAAAATGCAATATTTTTTACTTTTTGCTATAAGAAATATCCCCAAAAAATATATAAAATTATTTTTTTTTCTCAGTTTAGGCCGATACGCATTCTTCTACATATTTTTGGTAAAAAAAAATCGCAATTAGCGATTATTGATTGGTTTGCGCAAAAGTTATAGCGTTTACAAAATAGGGGATAGTTTTATAGCATTTTTATTATTATTTTTTTTTTACTAGTAATGGCGGCGATCAGCGATTTTTATTGTGACTGCGACATTATAGCGGACACATCGGACATTTTTGACACATTTTTGGGACCATTGTCATTTATACAGCAATCAATGCTATTTAAATGCATTGGTTCCTGTATAAATGACAGTTGTAGTGAAAGGGTTAACCACTAGGGGGAGGGGAGGGGTTATGGGCTGTGACGTGTGTGTTTTTTTTTTACATTAGGGGGCGGGGCTGACGTCTGACGTCATTGATCGGCTTTCCCGATGACAGGGAACCGCCGATCACTGACAGTCAGTGTAGGAAGCGCGGGGAGAGGTTTGTTTACACATACCTCTCCCCGTTCTTCAGCTCCGTAACCCGATCGCGGGACACCAGCGGCGATCGGGTCCACTGGTCCCGCGGCCGGGGTCACGGAGCTCCCGACCGGGTCGCGAGCGCGCCGCTGGCGGCGCGCTTGCGACCCACAGGCAGGCACATGCACGATCACGTACAGGTACGTGATTTTGCCTGCCCGTGCCATTTTGCCGACGTATATCGGCGTTAGGCGGTCGGGAAGCGGTTAAATAAACCTTTTTGAATTTTAATTTTCCCGGTGTGCGGCTGTCCGGAATTCTTCCTGATTTTCAAAAGCTCTCATCGGTCTTTTGCTGGCCGAATTTCCGATCGCGTGTACGCGGCATTAAGGAAAAAAAAGCCCCAAAAAAACAAAACGAATGCAGCCACCACATTTAGGAATCGGTAAGCTGTAATATATTACATGGACTGTATACATCCAAAGACATTTTTTAGTATTTTCATTTCACCATATTTGTCATTTATTCGGATCAGAGCCGTTGTGATGGCATTTGATAATGGGTCCAGAGATGGTGTAGGTGAAATCTTCCTCGGAAGTGGTAATCCTTGTTGATCGGAGTCTACGCAGCAAACAAACAGCTTAGCGGCAGACAAGCCGTCTTTGAAGAGAACAGATGTAGTCTCGGCCTCCGCCTCGGTGTCTCTGTCTCTTGTCCCCTCTGGCAGTTCAGTCTGTCTTCTCATAGATGAAGAATGGAACTTTCTACGAGGTTCAGTTTGTTATACAGGACGGTGCAGCTCCCGTCAGGTTTGGCTTAATGTGGACTTTTTTTTAGCAACTTTACAAATCTGCATGATAACATTCCTGGCATGCCACAATATACAGCAACAGTATCATCTTCTAGCAAAATCCAAACCTCATTATTAAACAGCTTGTACTCCAGTCCAATGACTTTGAATGCGCTGAGATAATGTCATCAGTCAGCTGCAGGCAGGAGGAAGCATTTCCTCAGTCTCCTCTCTCCCAAACTTTACTCTCAGGCCCCCGTTCACATACTGTACACTACTGTGCCTTTACACGCACGTGAATTTTAATGGCATTCGAGTCTTATGGCGCGTACACACGATCGGATTTTCCGACAGGAAATGTTGGATGTGAGCTTGTTGGCGGTAAGTCCGACTGTGTGTACGCTCCATTGGACATTTGTTGTTGGACTTTCCGCCAACAAATGTTGGCTTGCATGCTCTCGAATTTTCCGCCAACAAATGTGTGTTGTCGGACTTTCCGATCGTGTGTACACAAGTCTGTCGGACAAAATCCAAAGTACAAACATGCAGGCTCGGAAAGAAGGAACAACCCGGAAGCGCTCGGTCTTGTAAAACTAGCATTCGTAAAGGAGATATCAAGTACGTCTTGTACGTCACTACGTTCATAATTGTTGGCCAACATTTGCGTGACCGTGTGTATGCAAGACAATTTGGAGCCAACATTCTTCAAACAAAAATCCACGGTTTTGTTGTCAGAAAGTCAGATTGTGTGTACTGGGCATAAGTCTGTAGGGTTCAATATTGAGTTGGCCCACCCTTTGCAGCTATAACAGCTTCAACTCTTCTGGGAAGGCCGTCCACAAGGTTTAGGAGTGTCTATGGGAATGTTTGACCGTTCTTCTAGAAGCGCATTTGTGAGGTCAGGCAGTGATGTTGGGCGAGAAGGCCTGGCTCGCAGTCTCCGCTCATCCCAAAGGTATTCTATCGGGTTAAGATCAGTATTCTGTGCAGGCCAGTCAAGTTCCTCCACCCCAAACTCGCTCATCCATGTCTTTATGTTTAAACATTCCCATAGACACACTCCTAAACCTTGTGGACAGCCTTCCCAGAGGAGTTTAAGCTGTTATAGATACAAAGGGTGGGCCAACTCAATATTGAACCCTACGGACTAAGACTGGGATGTCATTAAAGTTCATGAGCGTGTAAAGGCAGGGGTCCCAATACTTTTGGTAATATAGTGTATCTTGTAGCAGGAATAAGCATTCCTATTTGCAATTATTGTTTTGCGCAATTTTCACTAAGGAATTACCAGTATTACTATCACATCCATTGTCACAGTCAGGGGTCAGGCTTGGTGACCAGTAGCTATAGCAGTAGAAAGCTCCCACCAACCAGCTGGATAAGTAAACAAGCAGGTCACCCTGACAGATGATGCAAGCTCACCCGAGGTGCAGAGTCTAAGTACCAGGGCTTTTTTTCCTCAGAGAATAGATGCAGGAACTCCCTCCTTCTGAGTCACTTCTTGACTCCACCCCCTACCCACCTCCGAGCACCGTTCCTTGGTTTCAATCTCTGCCCACTCCCACTTTTAGAGAATACAAATATATATATATATATATATTCAGTGATGGAGGTACCGAAACTGGGTTCCCCCGCATTCCCACTGAAAAAAAGCCCAGCTAAGTACTAAACCAGTATTCCCCAGAGCTCCTGATGGTGGAGATGGGTTTTGCTGCGTCTTAGTACCAGGTCACGGTCCACAGGATCACCCCACCAGGAGGTGAGTGAGCCGGGGTCCAGTAGCAGATATAGCAGGTAGAGATCAAGCAGAAGTATAGTCAGTAAACAAGCCAAAGGTCGGTAACGAGTGGTTGCAGGTTGGGATCAAATGGAAGCGTAGTCAAGGAACAAGTAAAAGGTCGGTAATGAGTAGTAGTTGAGATAAGGACCAGGGCTGATCCTAGGGTCACAGACGCCTGGGTGCAGAAATACTTCTAGCGCCCCCACATGGGGGTGGTCATCTTTATTAACTCCTCCCCTTTACAAATGTTTCTATGGCAATAACTCAAACACAGAGATGCTCCCCTAAGGAGTCTTCGTTACTCTGGGATCCTCCCATGATCTCTTATCAATAAAGAAAATACAGGAAGAGAGAACACTAATGAGACCTAGAGGGGGGTCTCTCTAATGGACACAGAGAGGGCTTCTGTTAGCGAGTCTGTTAGAAAGAGCCCACAGACATACTGCAGACATAGTACAGGAGATGGTCAGAGACTGCAGACATGATACAGCAGATGGTCAGAGACTGCAGACATGATACAAGAGATGGTCAGAGACTGCAGACATGATACAAGAGATGGTCAGAGACTGCAGACATGATACAAGAGTTGGTCAGAGACTGCAGACATGATACAGGAGATGGTCAGAGACTTCAGACATGATACAAGAGATGGTCAGAGACTGCAGACATGATACAAGAGATGGTCAGAGACTGCAGACATGATACAGGAGATGGTCAGAGACTGCAGAAATGATACAAGAGATCAATGCATCAAATTCAAATTCAAATGGGCTGAAATTGCACTGCACCTGGAATGCATGTGAATTGCACAGGAACACACAGTGTGTTCCTGTGTGATTCAAAGGGTGAACCAGTCCTGGAGCTCAGTGCTGAAAAAAGTTCCGCTACCTGGCTCCCTTAACTTGCGTGGCAGGGGGGCACTAGTGTGAGCATCTGGGGTGATTACCCTGCATCTCTAGCAGGGTGCCCAGATGCAAGCATTGTCCCCTGTGTAGCAGACAGTATCTCATTGATTTGGGATGGGGGAGGGTGGATAAGAGGATACTGTATGTGCTAGGGAGCAGTTGCACTTTGGGAGGAGAGAGAGAACTTGTTCTGGGGGGTCAGATTTCATATCCAACCTCTCTCCTAGCACAAGCCCTCTCTCCTCCTAAAGTGCCCCCTGCCTAGCACATACAGTATCCTCTTACCCACCCCCAAATCGCTGCAAGTACTACTTTCTGCCAGTTTGCCCCCCCCCCAATTCATTACAAGTATTTCTATTTTTCCATTTTAGGGGGGTCACTGCAAGTCAAGTACTCCTTTTTCTCAGGTTAGCCCCCCCGAACCCCCCCCCTCCCGCGCGCGCACGTGTCACAGTGTGTTATAATCTCAGATCAGAGCCACAGATGCACAGCAGTGACTCTTCTTCTCTTGCTGTCTATGTGGAGGAAGTCATCAGAGCTGAGGAAGAGGCTGCGGCTTCAGTCCCCTCTGCCATGTGTCAGTGTGAAAGGCAGCCATTGAGCAGAGAAGCTGTCAGAGCTAACACTGTAGTGTGTGGGACATCAAACCCCCCCTCTCAAGCACTCTGGCACTTCGGCGCCCCGACCTCTGCAGCGCCTGGGTGCGGTGCACCCCACGCACCTGCCCAGGATTGGCCCTGATAAGGACAGCTTCAGGTATGCAAAGGAGCAAGAAATCAGCGGGAGAGAGAACGATAATCTGGTAAAATGGAAATGCAAAGACATGGCCGAAATCAGGAAGTTCATGGGAGGAGCAAAGAGTTCAAGGTTCACCAGAAACAAGAGACAAGGCAAGAAAGTCCAAAGGATCGGACAGACAGCTGTCCAACATCTCAGTTGGCTCAACAAGAGGAGCTACTGCCAGATGCAGCAGAGGTTGTGGGTTCAGATCCCGGTCCTGACATTCATGGTCCAGAAACTATTCAATCTAAAAATGACAGCTTGTGTGGGTGTTTTGAAATTTTGAATTTTGAAACTAAGAGAAGACAGCAAGAAAAATGAGGAAAGATTAAGGCAGGTGGCCCGACCAGAACCCCAACCACCCACCAACCAATGCTTATGAAGATGGGGCCTGTAAGTAGGGCCCCAAACTCTCTCAGATTTTGCTTGTTTTTCCTGGAGTATACTAACCAGCTTTTCTTTTAACATAATGCAAGTAAGTTTACACTTCATAACACATCTGTCTACTAATGGGGTATTTCAATCAGTCGCAATAGATACTTTGGCTGCCAGGAACATGTAAAAGTTCAACGCTTGCTTATGTTTGGGGAACTTATCGACAAGTTTGTTAAAAAGAGCTACTTGTGCCTTTTTTTGGGATAGTGATTATCATTGCAGAGTATATTAAAGTGTGCACCCTCGTCCAATAACACCTGACCTTGGGACAGGTCCACCATGTTTGGTGCATCAAGCCTTCCAGGCCACAGCCTCTGAAATACCTACAGGTGACTTCAGGATACATTTTAGATCCCTGGTCCCCAACCTGCGCGCCAAAAGCTGCATGCGGCCCTTTGGTATGTGATGTGTGGCCCTCGGACCTCATTGGTCTGTAGTAGAAACATTGATTAGGGTAACAGCATTGATCTCCAGTAGCCTCATGTAACGTGAAAAAACAAAGTGTGGCGCTAAGTATAATGATATAACAGCAATAAACTGAAATAATAAATGTGTATAAGCATATAAACAGGTCCAGTGACTGTGCAAAAGTCCAATGTTCACTGGTGTGAACTAAACAAAAAAAAATATTTGTGAGAGTCAGATAAACATAGAAAAAACTACAAAACAAAAGTGTCCGTCTAGTACATAACTTGTGAATCTTTAATGGAATTAGTGGTGGTACAAACAATATGTGACTATCTGTGAAGCTGTAGAAGTAAAGGAATCCTCTATCAAAAGAGTATGGATGGGTACTCTTACTGGATAAGGTGGACCCACTTACCAGTGGTAGTGGGTCAATCAGGCTTGTGTAGGCCGAATGCCTCAGGGTTAAGAGTTTGTAAGAAGAAGGTCGCTCCAAACGGGGTAGTTCCACTCCAGAACAGTGATAGTCCAACCTAAGTTCCTGGATTCAATTGGCTCGCAAAAAAGCAAGGAACCTCCACCCAATAGGGGAACAATCTAAAGGTCGATGGTGTATGCAGGCAGGCTCAATCAGACTGGGGTAAAGATAAGAAAAAATGGAGAGGCTCCATATGGTGTAGGTCAAAAACTGAGAGGTTTTATTTTAAAAAGTACAATACATCATAGTAGATGAGTACAAAAATTACTGGTGATCACGAGTTATAACAGTATAAAAAGCAATGTGGGGAGCAAGCGTAGCAAGCCCGATGTGTTTCGTCCCAAGTCCGTTGGGACGGAGAGGAGATAACGTGTTATTTATTATTGGCCTTTGAGTTATCACTTTGACCCAAGTCCAGTCCAGGAACAGGAGGAGGAAGATTTCTTGGACCAAACATTGGTTGCTTTATTAATCGTGACCAATTATTTTTTATGCCTTTGCTGCGGGAGCTCCAGGAGAATAATCCGGATGATTTTCGGAATTATCTCCGGATGACGGACCCCTGCTTCCACCAACTCTTGCCATTGTTGACCCCCTATATTAAGAAGCAGGACACATGCATGGGGCTTTTATAATTTTTTTTGGTTGAATAATGATTTGATTTGGTACATTTTCTATATTTTTGGACGCATAGAATGCACTTTTTGGTTAAGTTCTATTGGCAGATATCATGTCTAATTTTATTTGTTTTCTTTTTTTATTGCACAATAAAAAAATTGTGTAGAATAATACTTGGCTATGTGTTTTACTTCAAATGACAGTTTGGGAGTCGGCAGTTACATTTTAAAAAAATACAATGTAAAATTAACAAGGGACACCAACATAGTTGTCTCTTTGATCTTAAAAACGACGGGAAATGGTGTTGGGGTAACTTGCCAAAAAAAAAATAAAAAAATAATATTATCCTTGATATCACTAGAAAAAAAAAGCCTTTGAAAATTCCATCAGTATCACCAGCAAAGCAGCTTCATTATTATCCATTAAAGAAGAAGAGAATTGTGCGCTGCATTTGGGAGATTTCCTAATTTTCCACGTCACGAAATGTTAATTCTCCATTACGAACACTAGTTTACAAGACCGACCGCTTCCGGCTCGTCCTTGCTTCCGAGCATGCGTGGACTTTTGTGCGACGGACTTGTGTACACACAATCGGAAAGTCCGACAACAAAATTTTGTTGGCGGAAAATTTGAGAACCTGCTAGCCAACATTTGTTGGCAGAAAGTCTGACAACAAATGTTCGATGGAGCATACACATGGTCGGACTTTCCGCCAACAAGCTCACATCTAAGTTTGACCGTGTGTACACGGCATAAGACTGGGATGCCATTAAAGTTTGTGTAAATGCAGGTGTCCCAATACTTTTGGTAATATAGTGCATATTGAATATTTTGTGTGGCCCCTTGGTGTTGTCAGGGGCTGCATTTGAAGCCCCCTTTAACTCAAAAGTTGACTTCCACTGTTTTAGAGTCTGGCTGGGACCAGAAACCAACAAGACATGAAATTGGAATTGGCCTCTTTTAACTGGAAGTTCAGAATGCCTTTATGGATTTACCTGCAGACATAAAAAAAAATAAACTGAAGTTGCTCTTAAAGAAAAAAAAAAAGTATTACTATATGCTGATTGCTGAGTGTGAGGCTGCACCCTGGATGTGCCATATACCATCCCCTGGGCACGCTGTGTGTGTATGTCCCTTCTGTCATTAGAGTGAGTTACCTATGACATCCCTTTGGTGTGTTGGGTTGGGGGCTGATCACACGGAGTCATATTTAATCCTTAGTGACAAGTGTCACTTAATCTGCATTGATGGCTTGTGCTGACACAGAGCCCCCCCTGTACCGCGCCACTCCCGCTCATCCTCTAATCGCGTTCCTCCCCGGCTCTTCCTGTTTACAAGCGCACCCTTTCCGATGTCTTTACCCTTAGGCACCCACTCCTCTCCCACTCTAACGAGCGTCTATTTTACACTCCTTCGTAATAAGCCTCCTCTCAGCATTCTGCAAACCTTATTTATGGCTTACCCAAATCTATATGCCTTTTCCCATATCATAATCCTAGAATTTAATGGCGTACGCCAGCAGCAGCCGAACGTGAGAATTCTCCTATGTATAGCATTTTGCAGACTACACAGAACCATCCCATCAGTTTCTGGGAGAGCTTACAATCCGGGGGTCAGATAGAGATCCGAAGGGAAGCGCTGTGATAGGCTGTGTTAATGTCCTCAACTAAAACGACTAATGCCCCGTACACACGGTCGAAAAATCCGACCACAAAATCCATCGGATTTTTTCCGACGGATTTAGTCCGACACTGGTGTTGCATACACACGGTCGGACAAAGTTGTCGGAAAATACGATCATCCTGAACGTGGTGACGTTTGTTGCCTACGACGGGACTACGTAGAGGCTAGTAGCCAATAGCTTTGGTCTTGTAATGTGATCTGAGCATGCGTGGCACTTTGTCCGTCGGAATTCGCTACACACGATCGGAATTGGTGTGATCGGACTTTGTTGTCGGAAAATCTTTAGAGCAGGAGATACAATTTTGTCCGTCGGACAATCCGATGGAAAATGTCCGATGGTGCCTACACACGGTCGGAATTTCTGACAACATTGTCCGATAGGACAGAATCCATCGGAAAATCCGACCGTGTGTACGGGGCTTAAAACATTTTAGTCGACTAAATGAATATTTTTTGAGCCGACTAAAATACGACTAAAACTAAAACAACTGAGATGACTAAAATACGACTAAAACTAAAATGGCATTTTAGTCAAAAGACTAATGTCCTGTACACACGGTCGGACATTCCAATGGAGAAAGTCCGATCGGATTATGCTGTCGGAAAATCCGATCGTGTGTGGGCTTTATCGGAATTTTTCCATCGGAATTTCCGATGGAAAAAGTTTGCGAGCTGGATCTAAAATTTTCCAATCACAAAATCTAATCAGACTTTTTCCGATCGTGTGTAGAGAATTCCGACGCACAAAGTGCCACGCATGCTCAGAGAAAATTTGGAGACGAAAGCTATTGGCTACTGGCCTCTACGTAGTCCCGTCGTACTTCTTGGACGTCGCCACGTTCGGAACGATCAGATTTTCCGAAAACTTTGTGCGACCATGTGTATGCAAGACAAGTTTCGGACAAAATCCGTCGGAAGAAATCTGATGGATTTTGTGGTCGGAATGTCCGACCGTAAGTACGGGGCATAATGCCGCATACACACGAGCGGATTTTCCGTCTGAAAAATCTTTGATGTTCTCCTGCTTGGTGTGGTCAGTTTTTTTATTAGGAAAGTAGAGGGACTGGCAGGAACACCAGGGATTTCACACAAAGGAAGCAATACAAAGAGAACCGAGCAATTTGTACACCATTATAGTGCTAACAAGGTGATCCTATATTTTTGTTCATAAACAAAGGGTTAGGATTTTCTTTGGGATTAGCATAGGGATTTGGGCTTACAGTTAAGGTTAACATTAGGGTTATGGATAGCATTAGGGTTAGCATAATAGACAATGTTAGGTTTCAAATTAGGGGAAGTGATAGCATTATCAAGGTTAGGGATAGCATTCAGGTAGGTGTTGGGGTTAGCATCAGGGACAGGGTTAAGGTTAACACTAGGGTTAATATTAGGAACAGGCATATTTAGGGATATGATTAGGAATAGTATTATGGTCAAAATTAGGGTAATATCCAGGTAAGGAGTTACATTAGGAGTAACATTAGGGTTAGTGACATCAATAGAGTAAGCATTATTGTAAGTTTTAGGGTTAGGAATAACATTATGGAGAGTGTTAGGGTTAACATTAGGTTTAAGAATAGCATTAGGGTTAGCATTAGTTTTAGCATTAGGGATAATGTTAGGGTTAGTGTTAGGTTGAACATTAGAGTTAGGGATTGTCAGGGCTGGGCTCAGCCCTTCCTTCTCAAAGCTGGCCGCTCAGCTGTCGGCTAATTGCCAGCTCCTTTCTTTCCACAGTAACTCACCTGTTGATGATATCCTGCTCATCAGTCCTGCCTACTTAAGCCGTCCAGCCCAAATGATCTCTGCCTTCGCCTCGGTCACATCTCTAGAGACGCTCTCCTGTGTTCCTGTTAAAGACTTGCTTGGCTGACATTCCTTCTGTCTCCAGGTCCTGCTTGCTGTTCTACTACGCTCATCTCTGGCTCCCTGACATTTTGGCTTGTCTGACTATCCGTTCCGGTTCCTGAACTCTGGTTATGTTTTGACTACGTTTACTCTGTTTACCTTTTTATTATTATTATTATTATTATTATTATTAATAAACAAGTGTGATTTAACTGTACTTCTGTCTCAGTCTGATTCATGGTTTCTGATAAGAATAGCATTGGAGTTAGAGGTAAAGTTAACATTAGAAATAGTGTTAGGGTTAGTATTTGGGTTATTGTTAGGGATATGATTAGGAATAGTATTATGGTCAATATTAGGGTAATATCCAGGTAAGGAGTTACATTAGGAGTAACATTAGGGTTAGTGACATCAATAGAGTAAGCATTATTGTAAGTTTTAGGGTTAGGAATAACATTATGGAGAGTGTTAGGGTTAACATTAGGTTTAAGAATAGCATTAGGGTTAGCATTAGTTTTAGCATTAGGGATAATGTTAGGGTTAGTGTTAGGTTGAACATTAGAGTTAGGGATTGTCAGGGCTGGGCTCAGCCCTTCCTTCTCAAAGCTGGCCGCTCAGCTGTCGGCTAATTGCCAGCTCCTTTCTTTCCACAGTAACTCACCTGTTGATGATATCCTGCTCATCAGTCCTGCCTACTTAAGCCGTCCAGCCCAAATGATCTCTGCCTTCGCCTCGGTCACATCTCTAGAGACGCTCTCCTGTGTTCCTGTTAAAGACTTGCTTGGCTGACATTCCTTCTGTCTCCAGGTCCTGCTTGCTGTTCTACTACGCTCATCTCTGGCTCCCTGACGTTTTGGCTTGTCTGACTATCCGTTCCGGTTCCTGAACTCTGGTTATGTTTTGACTACGTTTACTCTGTTTACCTTTTTATTATTATTATTATTATTATTATTAATAAACAAGTGTGATTTAACTGTACTTCTGTCTCAGTCTGATTCATGGTTTCTGATAAGAATAGCATTGGAGTTAGAGGTAAAGTTAACATTAGAAATAGTGTTAGGGTTAGTATTTGGGTTATTGTTAGGGATATGATTAGGAATAGTATTATGGTCAATATTAGGGTAATATCCAGGTAAGGAGTTACATTAGGGGTAACATTAGGGTTAGTGACATCAATAGAGTAAGCATTATGGTTAGTTTTAGCGTTAGGAATAACATTACGCAGAGTGTTAGGGTTAAGAATAGCATTTGTTTCAGCATTAGGGATAATGTTAGGGTTAACATTGGAATTAGGGTAAGCAATGGGGTTAGGAATACCACCAGGGTTACCATTATAGATAGTGTTTGAGCTATCATTAGGGTTAAGGGTACCCCCCTATACTTACCTGAGCCCCATCTCGATCCAGTGATGTGCATGACATCAGCGGCTCTCCCAGGGGTCTCTCTCCTCATTGGCTCACACAGCAGTGAAAACCGTTGACAATCTTGTATTTAGACAATAACTGCTTATTCCGGAGTTCAGCTTTAAAAAAATTGTAATCAGTGACCTGAAACAAGCAGCAAGTATATATTTACTGTAAATCTGCAGCCCCTATTGAGGTAATATAAACCATTGCAGCTCTACAAGCTTACTAAGACAATACAGACATATATAAATGAGAGAAGGAAACATTGGCGATGTGACTTAGCCTGGAGCTGGGGTGTATGGCTCTTCCTTCCTTACCCTCCCTGCTGCTGACATGTGCTATATGTGCCATTTTTCTGAATTACTGCGCTGCAATAAAAAAGAATTACTGAACGCTACTGACAGATAAGCCATGTATTACCCTAATTCCTTACTGAGATATTACAGTCAAACGTAAAAGTGTACTATTTAAATTATATCCAAAACCAAAAAGGTAATTCATTGCAGCTTATCAGTCCTTAGATGTGGAGGATGCTTTAGTTTTCTTTTTTTTCAACACACTTCCTGTCCTATGGTGACAACACTCACTGTTCTGCATCAAGACAACCGGAACAGGATTGGACTACAAAACCCCACCCCTCTGCTCTTCTCCATCATAGAGAGGGACGTGCTCCTGTAGTCCTCATAGATAGCTAAGAACAATGTAACTGATAGCAGGCAGCACTAAGAGAGATAGAGAGAGAGTTGTGAATAGAGAAAATTGTGCTATTTCCATACAACATTGTATTTAGAAGGAGCAACACTGCTGTTAAATACACACAGTACCAATTATAATCTCATATAGCAGTGATGGCGAACCTTGGCACCCCAGATGTTTTGGAACTCCATTTCCCATGATGCTCAACTATACTGCAGAGTGCATGAGCATCATGGGAAATGTAGTTCCAAAACATCTGGGGTGCCAAGGTTCGCCATCACTGCCATATAATGTTGCGCTAGGTCCCCATAAAGAAAATGTGAAAATAAATCTAAATAAAAGGAAAAGTCAAAGTTGTGATGAAACAAAGTCCTTCAAATGGTATGTACACCATCCATCACCAAACAAGTGCGCAATCCTTAGTTAACACCTCCACCTTAAAGAGTGCTTGCCAGCTTGCAAGGACCTCCTATTATAGAAGGTCAGTATCGTTTGCGGCTCAAAGCCCAGCCAGGGCCTCTATCCATCCATACTTTATGTTGAAATAAAGAAATCAGCCCTCAAGAAAACTCGATCACCGAAGATCCCCAAAAAGAGATAAAAACTTGCCATAGCATAAAAACCTTAAACGTTTTATTTATAGTAAAAAAGATTGCACTTACAACAAAGCACTTTAAAACAGGCATTAAAGGTATACAAGCCGGCCAGCTCTCTGTAGCAGCATGTCCTTCTTGAATATACGAAGGACGGTGACGTCAGCATATCGCTCCACCCGACGACAGACGACGTCAGTGTGTGACGAAACGCGATGGGTGGCTCCGAGCCCACCCTTTTTTGAAGCCTATTAAAGCCTCTGTCTCTACTCAGGTGCTTCAGAAAAAACACCCTGCCGCATTGGAATCCATGGTTTGGCACCACTGATATGTAGTTCAGGAAGCCGGATGCATGGATAGGGGAGGTGGCACCCGTGCACCCTCTATGCCTACCTCCCTTTTTTCTTTTCTCCCTGAGATGTACCAGAAACCACTGGCAAGCCCTTCAGAATTGAACCCCTCAGATCTCAGTTGCACTTCCTGTTCTAGAGTGACAAAGCTCACCTAGGGTCTAGGATGAGTTGGTCAACTGAGCCTAAGGCCTCGTTCACACCATGGCGCAGAGACGTCAGTTTTTCTGCAGGCGTTCTGCAAGGGCACAACAAAAACAATGGATCTCTATGTGCCCTGTTCACACCACAACGTGCAGATTTTTTTTCTGCACAGGGATCTGCAGAAACCTTGCAGAACGCCTGCAGAAAAACTGTCGTCTTTGCACCATGGTGTGAACGAGGCCTTAGGCTCAGTTGACCAACTCATCCTAGACCCTAGGTGAGCTTTGTCACTCTAGAACAGGAAGTGCAACTGAGATCTGAGGGGTTCAATTCTGAAGGGCTTGCCAGTGGTTTCTGGTACATCTCAGGGAGAAAAGAAAAAAGGGAGGTAGGCATAGAGGGTGCACGGGTGCCACCTCCCCTATCCATGCATCCGGCCTCCTGATCTACATATCAGTAGCGCCAGACCATGGATTCCAATGCGGCAGGGTGTTTTTTCTGAACCTGAGTAGATACAGAGGCTCTAATGTGTATTCAGTTTTCTGCACGGGAAAAAAAACTGACACGACATTAACATTGGTGTGAATAGGGCACATAACTGACGTGCATGAAAACTGATGTGAAATCTGCACCGTTTTCCCTTCAGTTTTGAGTTGAGTTGCATCTTGATATAGCGCGGTCATTTACCCCAAAAGGTCCCGATGCGCTTACAAACCCATACACATACTAGGGCCAATTTATAGACAGGATCAGATTTAATCTACCAGCGTGTCTTTGGAGTGTGGGAGGAAACCGGTGTACCCGGAGGAAACCCACGCAGGCACAGGGAGAACATGCAAACTCCAAGCAAATGGTGTCGTGGTCAGGATTTGAACCTGCGACCCTATTCGCTGCTAGGTGAAAGTGCTAACCACTACACCACTGTGCTGCAAATGCACATATGGTGTGAACGAGTCCTTAAATGTTTGTGACCCCAATAGACTTCAGTAGGAACCCCCTTAAAAATGCATAAATATGCATGGGAAAAAAACATACCAAAATGCACATATCGCACATTGTTTTCCCTGGTAACTAGCATCCAATTGGCTAAAAATTATTTAACCACTTGGCACCACCCACAGTACTTTTATTGTGGGTGAGCAGCACAGGCAGGTCAGATCACGTACATCATCCAGTCTGCTCCAGGTTAGGGGCACGCAGCGCCCCTGTGTCTGATTGCGGATCCCGGCACTTTGGGCCTGATGATCATGTGAGTGCTATGCACTCACATGATCACAGTGTCAGCAAAGCTGTATTTCCTAAGCTGCGATTGGCCCACAGCTATCACATGGTACCTGGGCCAATCACAGCACCCTGTACCATGTGATTAGCTGTAGACAATCACAGATCACTAGTAATATGAAGAAAGTACCCTGTTTCCCCGAAAATAAGACCTAGCGTGATTGTCGGTGAAGGCTGCAATATAAGCCCTACCCCCCAAATAAGCCCTACCCTGTTTCCCTGAAAATGAGCCCTACCCTGAAAATAAGACCTACAAGGACTTTAACTAGGGCTTATTTGGGGGGGGGGTAGGGCTTATAATGCAGCCATCACCGACAATCAAGCTAGGTCTTATTTTCGGGGAAACAGCATATGTAAAAACAATGATAGAAAAAGAAAATAGGTTAAAAAAAACAAAAACAATGTTTAAAAAAAAAAAAAAAAAATCGCATAAAAAACTATTTTATGTTTTTTTTTCTTTTAACATACTGTCACTAGTCAGTGTCACTGATCACCGCCACATCAGTCATATGATGACCCTGTACTGCACTGGTGACAGTATGTAAAAAAATAAAAATAAAAAAATTGTGAAAAAAACAATTATTCAATTTCTTAATTTTCAAAAAAATGTTTAAAAAAAAAATTACAACTTCAAAAAACTTGCGTACATCCTACTAAATCCTCCAGATTGTCTACTTTCCAAAAATAGGTCATTTGGTGGGTATTTGTACAGTCCTGGTGTTTCTAGGCTTCAAGAAATGAGGCCGTCAGTACATTTTTAAATATATACAGTATCTCACAAAAGTGAGTACACCCCTCACATTTTTGTAAATATTTTATTTTATCTTTTCATGTGACAACACTGAAGAAATGACACTTTGCTACAATGTAAAGTAGTGAGTGTACAGCTTGTATAACAGTGTAAATTTGCTGTCCCCTCAAAATAACTCAACACACAGCCATTAATGTCTAAACCGCTGGCAACAAAAGTGAGTACACCCCTAAGGGAAAATGTCCAAATTGGGCCCAATTAGCCATTTTCCCTCCCCAGTGTCATGTGACTCGTTAGTGTTACAAGGTCTCAGGTGTGAATGGGGAGCAGGTGTGTTAAATTTGGTGTTATTGCTCTCACTCTCTCATACTGGTCACTAGAAGTTCAACATGGCACCTCATGGCAAAGAACTCTCTGAGGATCTGAAAAAAAAAGAATTGTTTCTCTACATAAAGATGGCCCTAGGCTATAAGAAGATTGCCAAGACCCTGAAACTGAGCTGCAGCACGGTGGCCAAGACCATACAGCGGTATAACAGCGCAGGTTCCACTCAGAACAGGCCTCACCATGGTCCACCAAAGTAGTTGAGTGTACATGCTCAGCGTCATATCCAGGGGTTGTCTTTGGGAAATAGGAAAATATGAGTGCTGCCAGAATTGTTGCAGAGGTTGAAGGGTTGGGGGGTCAGCCTGTCAGTGCTCAGACCATACACTGCACACTGCATCAAATTGGTCTGCATGGCTGTCGTCCCAGAAGGAAGCCTCTTCTAAAGAGGATGAACAAGAAAGCCGTAAATAGTTTGCTGAAGACAAGTAGACATGGATTACTGGAACCATGTCATGTGGTCTGATAAGACCAAGATAAACTTATTTGGTTCAGATGGTGTCAAGCGTGTGTGGTGACAACCAGGTGAGGAGTACAAAGACAAGTGTGTCCTGCCTACAGACAAGCATGGTGGTGGGAGTGTCATGGTCCGGAGCTGCATGAGTGCTGCCAGCACTGGGGAGCTACAGTTCATTGAGGGAACCATGAATGCCAACATGTACTGTGACATACTGAAGCAGAGCATGATCCCCTCTTTTCAGAGACTGGGCCGCAGGGAAGTATTCCAACATGATAACGACCCCAAACACACCTCCAAGATGACCACTGCATTGCTAAGAAAGCTGAGAGTAAAGGTGATGGACTGACCAAGCATGTCTCCAGACCTAAACCCTATTGAGCATCTGTGGGGCATCCTCAAATGGAAGTTGGAGGAGCGCAAGGTCTCTAACATCCACCAGCTCCGTGATGTCGTCATGGAGGAGTGGAAGACGACTCCAGTGACAACCTGTGAAGCTCTGGTGAACTCCGTGCCCAAGAGGGTTAAGGCAGTGCTGGAAAATAATGGTGGCCATACAAAATATTGACACTTTGGGCCCAATTTGGACATTTTCACTTAGGGGTGTACTCACTTTTGTTGCCAGCGGTTTAGACATTAATGGCTGTGTGTTGAGTTATTTTGAGGGGACAGCAAATTTACACTGTTATACAAGCTGTACACTCACTACTTTACATTGTAGCAAAGTGTCATTTCTTCAGTGTTGTCACATGAAAAGATATAATAAAACATTTACAAAAATGTGAGGGGTGTACTCACTTTTGTGAGATACTGGGGGTTATTTACTAAAGGCAAACCCCCTTTGCACTAGATGTGCAAAGTGCACTTTAAATTGCACTGAAAGTGCACTTGGAAGTGCAGTCGCTGTAAATCTGAGGGGTAGATCTGAAATGAGGGGAAGCTCTGCTCATTTTATCATCCAATCATGTGCAAGCTAAAATGCTGTTTTTTATTTTCCTTGCATGTCCCCCTTGGATCTACAGCGACTGCACTTCCAAGTGTACTTTCAGTGCAATTTCAAGTGCACTTGTAGTGCAAAGTGGATTTGCCTTTAGTAAATAAACCCCATAGTATATATACCATAGTTTGTAGATATAAAATGAGGATTGCGCTAACTATTGCCACCAAAAAAATCTCTTATAATAAAATATATATAGATATGACAGACGTAATTATTCGTACTAAATTAATCAAAAATTACTTTTGGATTTTTTTCCATGCTATGCGATTATATACCAACAGCCTATTGGTATAAAAAATAATAATAACTAACCACCAAGTGCATTTCAATAAACAATAATCATTGAACATTAATCATTCAAGTGCTGCTCTGTGCAAAAAATAATAACATTTAAATTAAAAAAATAAAATAAAAAAAATTAAAAAAATAAAAAAAATAAAAATAAAAATAAATATAAAAATAAAAAATAAATATATTAAATAAATATACAATTCTTCTCTATATCAAATAAATGTCCACCGTGAGTAATCACTTATGTGTTGGTCTATTTATATTTCACAGTGATATAGAGAAGAATTGTAAATTTATTTTTATTTTTAATTTTATTATTTACATTTTTTTATATATTTTTTTAATTTTAATTTTTTAATTTTAATTTTATTATTTTTTGCACAGAGCAGCACTTAAATGATTAATGTTCAATGATTATTGTTTATTGAAATGCACTTGGTGGTTAGTTATTATTATTTTTTATACAAATAGGCTGATGGTATATAATCGCATAGGCATAGCATGGAAAAAATACAAAAGTAATTTTTGATCAATTTAGTACGAATAATTACATCTGTCATATCTATATATATTTTATTATAAGAGATTTTTTTGGTGGCAATAGTTAGCGTAATCCTCATTTTATATACAAACTTTTGGAATTATTCACACCTTATAGGGTGAAGTTTTCAATTATTTGATTGCAGCAAACTAGGTCACATGTGAGTGGTTCCTTATTGCGCCTGTAGTCTACTAGGTTTACATACACATAGTTTGTAGATCTTACAACATTCAAGAAAACCAATAAATCCACACTTTTTGAGATTATTATTTTTTTTTACCAAAAACATGTAGCAGAATACATTTTGGCCTCAATTTATGACAAAATGTGATCTTATTGGATATGTTTTATAACAGAAAGTAGAAAATATATTTTTTGTCAACATTTGTTTTTTTTTCATTTATTTTGCCAAAAAAACAAAAAAAACCCCAGTGATGATCCTGATCAGATACCACCAAAAGAAATCTCTATTTGTGTGAAAAAAAAATGATATACCGTATTTATCGGCGTATAACACGCACCCCAAGTTTAGGAGGGCATTTTAAGGAAAAAAAAGTTTTAGGAGGGAAGTTTAGGGAAAAAAAACACTTACATTTAAGCGTCATTTGCAGCTTGCCCAGCGTCATTTGCAGCTTGTCAGCGTCATTTGCAGCTTGCCCAGTGTCATTTGCAGCTTGCCCAGTGTAATTTGCAGCTTGCCAGCGTCATTTGCAGCTTGCCCAGTGTGATTTGCAGCTTGCCCAGTGTGATTTGCAGCTTGCCCACATTTAAATTTGCCGCCTAGAAAGACCGCGCCGTCGGAAAAGACAGAGCGCCGCCGGAAAAGCCTGAGCCGTCTGTTCGGCTCCGCTCGCAGTCCCGCCTCCCTGCTGTTTCGGAAGCGAGCGCAGGGAGGGAGGCAGGACTGCGAGCGGAGCCGAACAGACAGATCGGTCTTTTTCGGCGGCGCTTGTTTTTTTTCGGCGGCGGTCGCTGTTTTTCGGCGCCGTTTCATTTTTTTGCACTTTTTTTTGGGGGGGATCGGCGTATAACGCGCACCCACGACTTTCCCCCGATTTTAAGGGGGGAAAAGTGTGTGTTATACGCCGATAAATACGGTAAATTGAATTTGGGTACAGCGTTGCATGGCCGCACAATTGCCAGTTAAAGTAGCACAGTGCTGAATAGCAAAAAATGGCCCGGTCATGAAGGGGGGTAAAATCTTTCGGAGCTGAAGTGGTTAAGAAAAGGCACAAAAACGGCATAAAAACGCCTGCAAAAGACAAACACTCAGCTCAAGTGTGAATGCATCCCTTACAATGTTCATTTCTCTTATCCAACGTACAAAGAAGCACCTACAGTATATGAATATATGATCATATGGCACACCAAGCAGGTAGGTGTTCCATCAATAGTTCTGTTCCTATAAACACTAGGAGAGTTCTCCACGGAGGAGCAGAACATTTTCCTGTAAAAGAATCGAGCTTCAGTCTTTGGCTGGTGTTTGAAAGGTTCCGCAGACATGGATTGACAGGCGCACTTTAGACAACTCAGGTGCAGATGTCAAAGTGACTGCTATGAGCGATGAGTCTTTAATTGGTGACTACAACGATTATCATTTCACTTGTGAGATAAAAGGCAACAATTGACAAACACGCAACAGTGCAGAGAGAAGGCTGCTTACATTCTACCATTCACGACATGAGTGCAGAGGGGGGGGAGAGACAGTTGACAGTTTTGCGTGGTTACCGTTGCTGGGAAGAAAACTTCATATTGTCAATAAAAATGGAAAACAATTGAATATGGAAAAAGAAGAGAAGAAAAAAAAAAAACATTTAAATTGTTACACATTTTATTGGCACACTGTAATATGGTAATATACAATATAAGTTTATTGATCCACTAGAGACCTGTGACATCACTGAGATCGTATCCAATGTCTTTTCTGGAGACCAGTGACATCTCTGAGAATGACGCCTATCCATACATCAGAGACCAATGACATCACCAAGAATGCAACCTACCCATACAATAAGGACCAATGACATCACCAAGAATGCAACCTATCCATACAATTAGGACCATTGACATCACCAAGCATGCAGTCAATCCATTTACTAGAAACCAATGACACTGCTGAGAATGCAGCCTATCCATACACTAGAGACCAATGACATCACCAAGAATGCAGCCTATCCATACACTAGGGACCCATGACATCACTGAGAATGCAGCCTATCCATACACTAGGAAGCAATGACATCGCTGAGAATGCAGCCTTTCCATTCACTAGAAATTAATGAAATAATTGAGAATGCAGCCTATTCATTCACTAGAGACCAATGACATCACTGAGAATGCAGCCTCTCCATTCACTAAGGACCTATGACATCACTGAGAATGCACCCGATCCATATAATGGGGACTGATTACATCATCAAGGATGCAGTCTATCCATTTCCTAGAGACCAGTGACATTACAAATGGCCAATTAACACTTGGTCATTTTCCTGTAGTTCATACAATAGGGACCGGACCAATGACATCACCAAGAATGCAGCCTAACCATACACTAGGGACTAATTACATCACTGAGAATGCAGCCTATCCATACATTAGAGATCATTGACATCACTGAGAATGCAGCTTATCCATACACTAGGGACCAATGACATCACTGAGAATGCAGCCTATCCATACACTAGGGACCTATGACATCACTGAGAATGCAGCCTATCCATACACTAGGGACCTATGACATCACTGAGAATGCAGCCTCTCCATACACTAGGGACCTATGACATCACTGAGAATGCAGCCTATCTATACACTAGGGAGCTATGATTACCGAGAATGCAGCCTTTCTATATATACTGGGGACCAATGACATCACAGAGAATGCAGCCTATCCATACAATAGGAACCAATGACATCATCAAGGATGCAGACTGACATTACCAATGGCCCATTTGCACTTGGTCATTTTTGGCAGTACTTTTTCTGCATGGAAATTCATTATAAGTAGTATTCCTAATAATTTCTATGTGGCCAGTTTACAACTATGAACTGTAACTTAGTGTATTTTTTACAATATAGGGCACACTGTATATGTATAGGTCAGCGACATCACTGAGAATGCAACCAATTCATTCATTTTTGACCTGTCATCAATGAAAATGAACTCTATCCATACACTACAGGCCAATGATGTCACTGAGAATGCAGTCATTCCATTCACTGGAGACCAGTGACATCACCGAGAATGCAGCCTATCCATACACTAGAGACTAATGACATCACAGAGAATGCAGTCTATCCATACACTAAAGACTAATGACATCACAGAAAATGCATCCTATCCATACACTAGGGACCTATGACATCACAGAGAATGCAGCCTATTTATACACCAGGGACCAATGATATCACAGAGAATGCAGCCTATCCATACACTAGGGTCCTATGACATCACAGAGAATGCAGCCACTCTATTTACTAGGAACCTATGACATCACTGAGAATGCAACCAATTCATTAATTTTTGACCAATGTCATCAATGAAAATGAGCCCTATCCATACAATACAGGCCAATGACATCACTGAGAATGCAGTCATTCCCTTCACTGGAGACCAGTAACATCACTGAGAATGCAAAATATATCTATTCATTAGGAACCAATGGCATCACAGAGAATGCAGTCTATCCCCTCACAAGAAATCAGGGACATCACAAAAATTGCAACCTATCACTTCACTAGAGACCAATGACATCACTGAGAATACAACCTATCCATTTACAGGAGAAGAGTGACATCATAGATAATGCAACCCATTAATTCACTAGAGACTAGGGACGTGACTGAGAATATAGCCGATCCATTCATTATTGACCAGTAATATTAATGAAAATACAGCTTATCCATTTATTAGGGACCAGTGACATCACAGAGGTACCCTATCTAATTACAAGACACCAGTGACATCACTGAGAATGTATCCTATCCATTTACTAGAGACAAATGGCATCATTGTACCACTCAAGACTATTTTTAAGCCCTGAAGTAGCTGTAATGCCAGTCGGTACACTTTAAATGAAGGTGCGGGGAAAAACCATGCCATGTAAATTTATATATTTCTTTTATATATAACAGAAATGACAGATCGCAGTTTAATATGCCAGGAGTAAAATGTAAGCAGGTAAACGGGTGGAAGAAGTGTTAATGCTGTAACAGGAGTCGGTGTTTACAGAAAAGCCATTAGCATAGAGTTAATCAGGCAGTGCAGAACACAAGACCCGATGTTTTATTTTGTAGGGATGGAAAGCGAAGAGACATAGAAGGCTTTAGAAAATTACTGCTGTCATCCCGGGAGATGAAGACAGGTTTAGGAGAGAAGAGTGAGAGGTGTGTGTTTGTCATGCTGGTGGGAATAAATGGGAGAGTGGCAGGTATACAGAAACTCTGAGAATATTAGAAAATCTTGCCTGCCTTCTATTTTCTTACTGACTTTTTTTTTTTCTTCTTTACTTAAAGCAGAAATCCAACCAAACAAATAATACATACAGGGGAATTGCATTACAGGCCAAAATATTTGTCATTCTGGTCGGTTCTGGGTTTCAAACACCCCTGCCACTCTGCATGGCCAGGATTGTGGTAGCACCAGGGCCGGGATAAGGGGTGGGCAGGAGGGGCGGCTGCCCTGGGCACAATGGTTTATTGCAGGGATGGGGACACCCTGACCCTAACCCAGAGGGAAGAGGGGCGCAGATTGGCATATTTGCCCTGGGTGCTGGATGGCCTTGTCCCGGTACTGGGTAGCACTATGTATTATTGCAGATCTTAGTCATCTGCCTGCACTTTGCACAATGAAGAATGGTCACATGGGTGACTCTGTCCTCTGACCTGAAGGGTCTGGTATGGATTTTGAGGGGGACCCCCTCGCCATTTTTTTTTCAAATTTTGGTGCGGGGTTCCCCTTAATATCCATACCAGAACTGAAGGGCCTGGTATGGAATTTGGGGGGACCCCCACGCATTATTTTTTTTAAATTTTGGTTCAGGGTTCCCCTGTGGGGGAATCCAATGCCATTTTTATCAATGAACTTTTATGTGTATTTCCGGGACCGACAATTCATTATAGCCCTGAGTACTTTTAAATTACTTTTTTTCCTTTAGAAATTGAATTATACTCTTCTGTTCTAAACATGGGAAACATGCGCCCCTTTACAGGCATACTATAGACACCCCCCAGGTACGAAATTTAAAGGAATATTACACTTTTATTGTTTCACTTTAAGCATTATTAAAATCAATGCTCCCGAAAAAAACTGACATTTTTAAAACTTTTTTTGCATTGATACATGTCCCCTGGGGCAGGACCCAGGTCCCCAGACACTTTTTATGACAGACAGCTAAAATTACAAGTGGCATTGGCCTTGGAACTATGCAGGCACCATCAGATGGAAGGCCAGTCAGCTACATATCAAGGAACCTCTAGCAACCTCTAGAGAAACCCCAGGGTTCCATAGAACCCTGGTTGAGAATGGTTGTTTTAGAGGAGCAGGAAGTATGTTTGGGTTGCAGGATCTTGGTGCAGGGTAAGGGATGTCAGAAACAAGGAGTTATGTTTATAATACGGAGGAGTAGTGTTAGGGTTAGTGTTAAGGTTCAATTTTAAATTGAATTTGCAGGCAGGGCGCTGTGATTTTTTCATTAAGCTATATCCAGCACACTGACAGCCACTCCCACCAGCCATGATCGGCCTGCATTGCATAGAGAAGCACAGTACTACTGTCAAAAGCCCTCAGCCCTGGAAAAAAGCAGTTGGCAGACTCAGAAAGATTTATGCAAATATCAAAACACCTTGATAGATGGGCATCAGTCTGGATGAGCAGTAGACATGGGAACTGTCAAAAAATTTGTTTTGTTTAGTTTCGTCCCGTTTCGTATTTTAAAAAATTTGTAATTCGTGTACGAAATTCCGTTTGAATTCGCACGAAATACGAATTTCGTACGAATCGTAAAAATTTTTCCGAATCGTTACGAATCGTTAGTAAAGTTACGGATCGTTACGAATCGTTAGTAAAGTTACGGATCGTTACGAATCGTTACGAATCGTTAACGCGGCTAATGAATTGTCGGTTCTCGTAACACAGAGAACAATTCGAATCCAACTACAAATATTTCAATTTCAAGTTACGAATCGTTACGAATCGTTACGAATAGTTATGAATCGTTAGTAAATCCAACTACAAATATCGAATTTCAACTAATATGAAAGAAATTATAATAGCGGATATAACGAATGCTTCGAATGCTTCGAATGAATTTGAGATTCAGTATATCTAATATAGAGAACTGTTCCTGCAAAAAGTGTCATTTTTGCAGGAAAAAAAGCTATTTAAAATCACTCGCGGCTAATGAAATGTCGGCTCCGTAACACAGAGAACAGTCATTCATTGATAAAAATAAAAAAAGCGTGGGAGTCCCCCCAAACTCAATAACCAGGCCCTTCAGGTCTGGGATGGATTTTAAGGGGAACCCCGGCCAAAAAAAAATGGCGTGGGGTCCCCCTCCAAATCCATACCAGACCCTTTATCCGAGTACGCAACCTGGCAGGCCGCAGGAAAAGAGGGGGACGAGAGCGCCCCCCCTCCCGCCTGAACCGTACCAGGCCACATGCCCTCAACATTGGGAGGGTGCTTTGGGGGTCTGAGACCCCCAAAGCACCTTGTCCCCATGTTGATGGGGACAAGGGCCTCATCCCCACAACCCTGGCCGGTGGTTGTGGGGGTCTGCGGGCGGGGGGCTTATCGGAATCTGGAAGCCCCCTTTAACAAGGGGACCCCCAGATCCCGCCCCCCCCCCTGTGTGAAATGGTAAGGGCCTACCATTTCACCAAAAAAGTGTCAAAAATTGTAAAAATGACAGGAGACGGTCTTTGACAATACCTTTATTAAAATCTTCTTTCTTCTTTCTTCTGGTCTTCCTTTCTTCATCTTCTCCTTCCGGCATCTTCTTCCATCTTTTTCTTCCATCTTCTTCCATCTTCTTCTTCCTCCGATCCGCTTCTTCTTGCTCCGGTCTTCTTGTCCGAAAAATTCGTACGAATTACGAATTTGTACGAAACTAATCGCACATGTCTAATGAGCAGGTGTTCTTCATGCAGACTGCCCTAAGTGGTGTCCACATATGATGCTGAGCCTCAATGACTGGAAGAACCAAAATACAATTTATAAGAGGGGCGGACCAGGGTTTAGTTATCATTAGAGGGGTCACCAGCAGGAGGAAGGAGGTCCAGATTCTTCTATAAAGTTCTTGAGTTATTACTAGAGGGGTCACCAGCAGGAGGAAAGAGGTCCTGATTCCTCTATATACAGTAGATATTTAGTTATGATGGAGAGGGGTTTACCAGCAGGTGAAAAGAGGTCCTGATTCCTCTATATAGCTCTTTAGTTATCAGGAGAGGGGGGTCACCAGCAGAAGGAAGGAGGTTCTGATTCCTCTATATATAGATCTTTAGTTTTTACTAGAGGGATCACCAGCAGGAGGAAGGAGGTCCTGATTCCTCTATACAGATCTTTAGTTATCACCAGATGAATCATCACCAGGAGGAAGGAGGTCCTGATTCCTCTATATAGATCTTTAGTTATCAGTAGAGGGGTCACCAGCAGGAGGAAGGAGGTCCTGATTCCTCTATACAGATCTTTAGATATCACTAGAGGGGTCACCAGCAGGAGGAAGAAGGTCCTGGTTTCTCTATATAGATCTTTAGTTATCAGGAGAGGGGGTCACCAGCAGGAGGATGGAGGTCCTGATTCCCCTACACCAGAGTTAGATGATGCTGGACGCCAGCCATGAAATGAGGCAAGCTTTAAATTCACAGTATGCAATGAAATCAAGCAATTTCCGTACAGGAGAGGAGCATGTACAACTCAAGGTGAGGCTGGAGTCCAACTTGAAATTTACATTATGAAAGATTAGTGTTAGGGTTACATCCAGGGTTAGTGTTAGGATAATAAGGAGGGTTAGGGTGAGGGTTAGGGGTACATGGTGGGTTAATGTTGGGGTTAAGTTTACATTAGGGAGGGTTAGTGTTAGGGTTACAGAGGGAATTAGTGTGAGGGTTAGTGTGAGGGTAAAGAGGAAGGTTATTTTACTAAATAAATTCTGGTTGCCGATGCTAACTTGTTTTTGAAGGTACAAGCTCCAGGGCAGTCATCTTCCAAATTCACTGATAATGAGTATACTGATTGACAGTCCCAGCTTCATTAGCTGCATGCTTTGCCTAAACATGAGCATCCCTCCCTATCTAGAGAAGCAAGGTTCAGGATGACAGCTCAGGAACGTGTACCTTTGAAGGTAAGCCAGCAATGGCAGATCTTCTATTCATATTATGACAGGTTACCTTTAGTATAAGGCAGACTGTGTATGATTTTGCTTTTTTTTTTGGATCCAAACTAACTTCTACTTTATAGGAAAAATGCAAAAGGCTGATCTGTGATGTCTGAACATTTTCACCTTTCAAAATGTTGTAATTTTCCTGCAATCACACAAATGGTTATAGTGCTAAATTGCAACTCTAAAATTTGATAATGGGCACGTACCTTGAAATAGACATGAGCACCAAATTACCCACATTGCAAGCCAATGTTGTTTTTCAGTTAGTAAATAACCTTTAATATTCATGTGTCCAGACTTCAAGGTTGAAGCCATTTTTGCCAAGACAATGACATCTGACATTTCAGTTGGTGCAATGCAGTTGATCCACCATAAACTTACAGATGAACTTTGGAATAAATGATACTCTGCTTTAAAGTGCTTGTAAACGATCACCTTGTAAAACAATCCACTCCATTTAAAATTGAAATGAAAGGCAAACCATTTGTGTATAGATATAAAAAAAAAAACATTATAAATACCTTTGCCCTTTCTTATGAGTGATCACTTTCCATCTATTCTCAGCTGCATAAGAGCTGGGGGGGGGGGGGGGGGAGCAGCAGCACACTGAGCTTCCCTGTGAAAGGCTGTTCAGGGCAAGTCTGATTATTGGAGGAGAGCACACGGAGTTCCCATCATAGCTAGAGAACTGCCCATGTTGTGCTCTCCTGCTTAGTGTGGTCAGTTGTTAATAGGAGAACAGAGGGACTGGCAGGAACACCAGGGATTTTACACAAAGGAAGCAATACAAAGAGAGCAGGATACTTTTTAAAAAAAGTATATGGTACAGCAGGCAAATATCAGGAATCCAAAATTTTGGGGGTAACAAAAGCTTTAAGAGACTGCAATAAAGTGACTATTAAAGAGAAAATGAGGGGACCGCTGAACATAAAATGGGGCAAAACAAGCTCTGTATCCTATTAGTGACCAATCATCATCATCATTTCACTTAACTGAGTGGTCATCTTTAGATCTAGAGGAAGGAGGTCCTGATTCTTCTATATCAGGGGTCTCAAACTGGTGGCCCTCCAGCTGTTGCGAAACTACAAGTCCCATGAGGCATTGCAAGGCTGACAGTTACAAGCTTGACCCCCACAGGCAGAGGCATGATGGGACGTGTAGTTTTGCAACAGCTGGAGGGCCCCCAGTTTGAGACCCCTGCTCTATATAGATCTTTAGCTATCATTAGAGGGATCACCGACGGGAGGAAGGAGGTCCTGATTCTTCTATGTAGATCTTTAGTTATTAGTAGAAGGATCACCAGCAGGAGGAAGGAGGTCCTGATTCTTCTATATAGAGCTTTATTTATCACGAGAACGATCTTTACCAGGAAGATGGAGGTCCTGATTCCTCTATATAGATCTTTACTTGGACTTCATTTAGAATACTGTGTCCAGTTCTAGAGACCTCACTTACAAAAAGCTTTTGATAAGATAGAACAGGTCCAGAGACGGGCAACAAAAATGGAGACTGGTCTGAGGGATAAAACATATCAGGAGTGATGTCAGGAACCTAATATGTACAGTCTGGAGTAGGGGTTTGCAAACTTTCTGCACAAGGGGTCAGTTTACGGTCCCTCAAACTTTAGAAGGGCTGGATTGTGGACATTGAGAGTAGAAATTGTCCTGGCATCAGTGGGAGTAAACAATGCATCTTTGATATTGGGGGAGTAAGTTTCCCATCGTTGGTGTCAGTGGGAGGAATAGTGCCCCATCATTGGTGTCAGTTTAAGGAATAGTGCACCATTGTTGGAGTCCATGAGAGATATAGTGCCCCATTATTAATGTCAGTAGTAGGAATTACACCAATTGTTGGTGTCAGTGGGAGGAATAGTGTCTAGTATTAGTGGGAGAAAAAGTGCCCCAAGGACCGGATAAGGGCAAGCATAGGGCCACATGGGGCTTCAGTTTGGAGTCCACTGGTCTGGAGGAAAGTAGGGAAAAGAGAGACACTATTGAAACCTTCAACTACACGAAAGGTGTGAGTAAGGTTCAGGAGGGGAGTATGTTCAACATGAAGCTAAGATCAAGAACACAGGCACATGATCTCAAACTAGCAGGAGGAAAGTTCAAAACAAATCTTAGAAAGTATTATTTTACTGAGAGTAGTTAATTTATTTATTTATGGGGGTTATTTGTTTCTTTTTTTTACCCCTTTGTCTGAATAGAGATCTAAGTTTGTCCCAAGCATGTTTGAATTCACTTACTGTTAAAGCAGTTGTATAGTTAAAAAATTGACTTTTACCTAAACCTGTACGGTTTAGGAGATATTCCCCGTGCAATGTGCCGCTGACTGCAGCGGCGCATGCGCACGGGGGATTCACGACTGAAAGGCCGGCAGAATCCGGACCTTGCCGGGAAGAAGTCTCCCGTGCGCATGCACGGGAGTGACGACATCGTGGCTCCAGCCACTCACAGCGCTGGAGTCGCGATACCCGGAAGACACCCCGAGGCAACTTGTCAGCTACCTCGGCGTGGACCAGGTGAGTTACCGACTCCTCGTTCTAAGGTAAGTATTTCATAATGAGCTAGTATGCGGTGCATGCGGGTTTACTCCGGCTTTAACTACCTCTGCTGGAAATCTATTTCAAGCAGAGGTAGTTAACAGTAAGTGAATTCAAACATGCTTGGGACAAACATAGATCTATATTCAGACAAAAGGGTAAAAAAAAAGTAACAAAAAACCCCCATAAATAAATATAAAAAAACAGGGCGGACTCGATGAACCTCTTGAACTTTTTTGTGCCGTCACTATATGTTTCTATGAGTGGTCACTCTGGACAACTGCTTCATTTTTTTCATCATTTTATCCAGTTTTTCATAGTATATTTTCAATGGATGGTACATTTGGATTTATTATTGTGACCTCTGAAACCACCAAATTTTGCAATAATTTTAAATTTTTTTATATAAAAGATAAACTTTCTGCCTTTTCATTTTATTGCAATGAAATTTGTGTTCAGTGTCCAAATGCGTTCACCAGTGTTCCCGTTGTCCTCAGGCATGCTGTCTACCTGGCGGAGTACAGGCAATGGGGCACATTCTGATTGGTTGGGCTTTCTTCAAAGGCAAACTATACAAAAAGGGTTTCTGCACTAAGTCTAGTGCTCTAAAAAAAATGACAGCTGCACTCACTGTATTGCACACCCCAATACTAAAGCATATTAATCAAAAAAGTGTTGCTCTGTAAATAAACTCAAAAGATGATCCAAATATTCAAACGTGTGCAGTGCTCACACACTGATGAGAATAAAGTGCTTAAAGTGCAGAAAGAAATTTCATACATATATACACATGCATAGGTGTGCACAGCCTATTGCATTAGGGTGTACACCCCCAAAGCTCAAACATACATGCATGTGTGTAAATATATATAGGGCAGTAGGGCAATGGACAGTGTCAGTAGGGCAGAGATTTGTGTCAGTAGTTTATTTTTTTATTACTTTTTTACGATTTCATTTTTCTATTATTTTTTTACAATTTCTTTTTTTACAATAATTTTTTTAATTATTTTTTTTACAATTTTTTTCTGAGCCCTATTGGGGGGCTTTGGTGAAATAGCAGGCATCTAAACAGACCCCTAATGTCTCACTTTGGAGAAAAAGAAAGGGACTGAGGACAGAGATTCCCCAGTCCCTTACTCTGCAGCCAAGCAGCAGGGGCAATCTGCGCAGCACAGGGTGATTAGGGTGCACACTCCTTTGTACACACACATTTAAATAAAGTGCCAAGTAATATGCGCAAAATTGATAATGTCCAAATTAAGTGACAAATATTCTGTGCAAAGCATAAAAAACCCAAAACAATGTTTATACAGCATGGCAAATCTTCAAATGTGGCATAAATAGAGGATTAATAACAGAGATATAAATAATGCCAAATCCAATGCTGGTGATGATAAAGGTGCTGCACATGTGCTTAATACAGTCTAATGCCCCGTACACACGGTCGGAAATTCCGACCACAAAATCCGTCAGATTTTTTCCGACAGATTTTGTCCGACACTGGTGTTGCATACACACGGTTGGACAAAGTTGTCAGAAAATCCTATCATCCTGAACGCGGTGACGTTCGTTGCGTACGACGGGACTACGTAGAGGCTAGTAGCCAATAGCTTTGGTCTTGTAATGTGATCTGAGCATGCGTGGCATTTTGTCCGTCGGAATTCGCTACACACGATCGGAAAAAGTCCGATAGGACTTTGTTGTCGGAAAATTTGAGAGCAGGACGCTTACCAGATAAAGAGAGCACAGTAATAAGGTCTTGCCATGCATTAGTGGGCAAAACCCCCCACTCTGGGTATGCAGGTATAGCTCCCCTCACAAGACCCGTATGGTAGGCACATCATCAGAGGATTCTCCCGATAATGCGGGCGGTACCATCCTGCTGGAACAGAAAAGAGCCTTCACCAAATGGTTACCATAAGGCTGGAAGTAAACAATTTTCTAAAACATTTTTTAGTGTTGTACCCTTCATTGGAAACACCTGAATTCAGTAGACATGTGCACACTGAAATATTTTGTTTCGGAATTTCGTTTTTGTCCGAAAAATTATTTTATTTAGTTACTCCCGAAATTTTTTAAAATTTATTTTGTTTCGTTAAAAAATGCATTTGTCCGAAAATCTGAAATAATTAAGGTCGAATCTGTCATTGAAGGCTTATAGTGTCTGTCTATTGTTCTAAGAAGATTCGACGGAGCAGCTAAACTGTACGATCGTACATTTCCGGTCGAATGTTCCACTTACAAGCTATAGTAGAATTCTAATGTTGTATGAGCGGAGCATTTGACCATAAATCTTCATGTCGAATCTTTTCTCTCTATGTCGAATAATCTTGGACTAATAGAGTTAGGTTAGGCACATTCGACCTTTTTTGCTATTGTCTCTATAATGTCGAATTCCTTTCTCTGTATGTCAAATCTTTTCTCTGTATGTCGAATCTTTTCTCTCTATGTTGAATCTTTTCTCTCTATGTAGAACAATCTTGAACTAATAGAGCTAAGGTTAGGCACATTCGACCACAGCTTTGATGGACAGATCGCTATTGTCAGCATCATGTCGAATCTCCTATCTATATCGAACTGTTGCAAGGAAAACAAAAATATAGCATTTGTTTATGTCAGATCTTTCGGTTTTCGGATTCTGCACGTTCTTTATCATTTGTTATAACGAAAACACCCGAAATTTGGATGAAAATGCATTCGGACAAAAACTAATGCACATGTCTAGAATTCAATAGTTTTGGGAGGGAAAGGTGTGTACACACACTTTGGCCATATCATTTATATCTCAGTGTTGCTCCATTCCTTCATCGGGGCTGAAGAAACACTGAAGATTAGGATATCTGGAGAAATTAAAATGAGGGATTCCTAGGGGATTTTGTTAAAGGGATATAATGCGCTTTGACACAGAAAGTTTTAGCATACATTATTTATACATTATTAAACAGAAAAATTATTTGAACCAATTTTTTTAGAAAGATCTAAAAAAATTGTTTTGAAAACCTTGTATAGTTCCTTTTGGTACCTTCAGTTGGGGGGAGAGATCATTCTATTAAGCACGGTGGTTCACTTGCCCAGCATTTTTTTCAGGTGAGCCCTTTCCATGCGGGTCCATTTTGAATGGCTTTACTACTGCACTTAGAAATTATTTATTTCCTTTAACCAACAATCTGATGTCCATCTATGAAGAATGCCTATGACAATTGGTTGACCACTTCACTTTCTATACATATACATGTATTTGAATGTCTCTTTGCTGCGATACGCATAATTGTACTTTCCAGCCCAACCTAATAGGTGAGCACCATGAATTCATTTGTATACACCTGTAGAATGTTGCTTGAAAATTGTTGTTTTTAGAATGTTCATTTGACTATCTGAGTGTTAAAGAAATGATGCAGCAATCTGTTTTGAGCAAAGGTAGGATGGACAAGGATGAAACATTTTTGGTAAATCTAATAGGAACAAACAAATTTCTAATTGTTGAATTTTATCCTGGACAAGAACAATTGTAATGAATCTTATGTGCATGCACTTGTCAAAGTTATTCCATAACCGTAAGTAATCAAGACATTGACATGGTACTCAAGCGAAATATCATTTGAAATTAGTCGAGTCCATGAAAACTCCATCAAATGCTTGGATGAGCTTTCACGTTCAAACTAAATTCTGCAGGTGTAAGGCCCCCATTAGAGGCACCTCATTTCTTTTGCATTCTCCATAGAGAGTTTCAGGAATATGGGATTCCATAAAATGTTTTCTTGCAATCTAGATGTCCATTGTTCCTTCCAGTTTAGAAGTTTGGAATATGTTACTATTACTCAGGGAGAGATGGAAAAACGTTTTAGAAAATTGTATAAAGGTACCATCCTAAAAGTATCATGGATAGAAACATGGGAAAAAAAGGGTTTAGTTTAGAAGTGTAGCACCCTCTACCATAGGTAGGTGCTAGCATAGGATTTTTTGCTAGGGAAACTGTCAGTACAGGTAAATTTAGGCAGGCCTATGCTTCAAGCTAGGCCTGTTTGTTTTGATCTGGGGGCAGGGAGTGGTTAGTGTAGCAGTGGGTGTGACCACCTGTGCTTTAGTTCTGAGGCTCCTCCCCTATAACTATAAGCATGGCCTATAACTGGAGTGGCAGGCAGCTCATGTGGGAGCCCTGACCAATCCAAAACTGGAATTGGCAGGTGGCGGGCCTCCCATATAAGCTGAGGTAACAGGCCACTGGGAGGAGTTCTCTGCCAGGAGAAGTGGATAATGGAGTACTAGACAGCAGCAGGGGGCCATCCCCATCTGGGGGGGGGGGGGTGCCGATCGCAGGAGAAGGCCCAGGAGAACTCTGAGCGAACTTTACCTTTACACGGTCATGGATGAAGTCCTCATCTTTACACGGTCATTGATGAGGAATTCCTGGAGCAGAGGGGCAGGAGAAGCTGTCGGAACGTACGGTCCAGTTAAGTTCTCCATCATGGACTCAGGGCAGAGAAATGGTCGGTGAGTGTACCACTGTGGAGGGCTGGATGTGGAGACATGCCAGGAAGCCTGTGAGGGAACTTAACCTTTACAGGGTCATTGGTGAAGTCCTCCTCATTACACGGTCATTGATGAGGAGTCCTGGATCAGAGGAGAGACTGTGGGGAATAATGTCAAATCGATGCGGCCCGAGGGCGCAGGATTTGCAAGCTGGGCTAGCCGGGAACAGTAGTCCACCATTCAACACATGCTATTAAACTACTAGGCCTCCGAGGAGAGATACTGCAGGCCTATGGCCTAATAGCAGCAACCAATCAGAGTCAGCATGAGTGATTATTCAGAGTGGGATCTTTTGCCCATAGAAGAAGATATGATAATGAATGTGCTACAGTATAAGTTTTGTGCAGGAGGGATGGATTCTTGGGAGTTTCACCCTTACACGGTCATTGATGAGGAGTTTCTGGGAGCAATAGTCTGCAGGAGTTACGCAGAGGAGGAGCAATAATCTGCATGGTGATGCAGGGAAGAGACTGTAGCTGTTATATATGCGCATCATTTCTTCAGGCTCAAACTAAGTTCTAATCTCTAAATATGATGGCAGAGTACTTTGATCTATGGGCATCCCATTTACCCCTTTCCCCAACCAAGTTATACCCCCCAATAAACAAAAACAAAACAAAGCAAATGACTGTTCATTGTCTCAGATGTGATATATGGAGGTCATGCAGCAGGGTGATATGGTGGATGTTTGTTACTAGTGACAACTACACCACTACAGAAGTTTGTGGAATGCTCCAGAAGCCATCAAAAAGCAGTCCATTTTATTTATAGTAGTAGTCTGTGAACTATTGACTTTTGTAGAGGCCCAAGCTTGCTCTGACTAATAAGTTGTTGAAATATACATACTGAGAGTAATTACAGATGTTGGCTGTGCACAGAACTCATACATGTGATACAGACAATTGCAGACCAGTAGGGGAGTGGTTGTCGAGCATACAACAACGAAAAGGCACAAGCCAACTGATAATTAACATGTGAAGATGACGATTTGACATGGTGACGCTACCACTACTGTTTAATTACGCTCCCTAAAAATGAACACCTGAAAAGAACGTACTCTGCATCTAAAGGGGACACTGCAATAATTTTTTTATCCGAGTGGAATCCCTTCCGATGATCAAGATCACAATTTATTGACATGGCATCTTCACCAGGAAACTTTTGCAAGAACTCTTCTAGAGTTTTATTTCATAAGGCAAGCGCCATCAGTAGACGGACACAATAACTTGGCTCTTGTCTAAACACGCAGCTGTATAATCAATGGTCCCCGTGAGAGCATAGCTTGCGCCATACACAAAGTGGGCATTTGTCATCATTAAAGCAGAAGTCATTGCACCAAGATAAATATGGATAGCTCTGTAGAGGAACCCCCAGCACGTGCATTAAAAATCTCCACTTACAAAAATAAATTGTGAAAGTGCCATTAAAACGAGCTCCTAAAACCAGGTCACATGATTCTGCTGGTCTGATTCTTAAAGTATGCAGCCTAGGAGGAGGGATTGTTGCAGGGGCTTAAGATGGTAGTCACATGACAATGGGATTAGATTTGTTCTGGAAAATACTACGGCCTCCATACACATGGGAGGTTTAAGACTTAAAATTTTCTCTATTGTAAGGCAGACCATACATAATATTTTTCTTTTTTTCGTTTATCCAGCATGTTGAACAGGAAAAAAAAAATTAACCAATTCCCCCATCCACACATTCGAGCCTTCCCCGTTTTCAGAATACTGTGATTGGCGTTGTCTGCTATAGCCAGCGGGAAAACACAGGAAACCCAACAGGCTTCACAGGGGTCTCCTTCTGCAGAACTGGACCCAGGAACTCTGCCCTGCTGCTCAGGCTCCAGACTAGTTAAGTCTCTCCCTCTACCTTCTGGGCACACCTCCCCAGGGATTGGCTGGAGTCCCATAAATATTCAGGCTCCCTGTTCTGCTCCTCCCCCCCCATTATGCTTCTAGAAGGCACGGGGAAAAAGCAGAACAGCTCTCTGTGCAACACTGAGCAGCCCTAAGCAATCAACCCCTGCTCCCCTGCCTACAGAAGGGCAAAAAGCTTTGTCTCCAATGTGGCCGGTTCACAATACCACGTGTGTTGAAAAAGTACTGAATGCTGTATTTTTTCCAGCGCAGTCACCGCACACCAACCAATAGAACTTTATGAAATGTCACTGTGTGACATTTCAGTAAAGTTTGTTTAAAAAAAAAAAGTGAACAGTGCGATGCACCAGGATTGGTGCATCAGCACTGCCTTCACCACAACGCACACCAGCCACTGCGTTGTAATGAACCCTTAGTCATAGAGGCTCAGCATCACATGTGGGTGTTACTTAGGGTGGTCTCCATACAAATAGGAATACCCACTCTTTTAGACCCATCATTTTTTTTTTAATATTTAAATTGAGTTTTGCATAACACATGAAAAAATAAAAGGACAATGGAGAGGAATAATAGAGGAAAAGAAAGTAAAAATTAGTCTACTGGGTATAAAAATGGTAAACATGAAAACAGAATATCATGTCCAGAGAAACAAGCCTCTGCAAACATTACAAACAGTTCTTTGTAAATGTGGATAGCGAACGAATGCCTGACCAATAGCTAGAGGAAGCATAACCAAATACATGTAAGAAAAACTTTTATAACTGTGGCAAACTGGGGCCTAATGCACTGACCGTGGTTAGGGTCCAGTGTAATGCAGAAACAGAAAAAAGTGGAATTAGTGACCTTGAGGGGCATTAGAAGGGCAAATCTTTAGTTTTCCTAGTGAGTTAATTAGGTCCGCCTTGACGTACCATTGAGTGAATTGAAAAGAAGAGGTTTGCAGTTGTAGTTCAGGAGCTGAAAAGGTTGAGTCTATCAAGGATCTCCAGCAGGCAAAGAATCTCTTGGTGAGTTCAAAGTTTTGGACCATAGTGTCCAAATTTTCCATATGAAAAAGAGAAATCCTAAATTTTGTAGGGATGGCAGGGATTTCTGGAAAAGTCCAAGCTTTTAGAAGGACCCTACAGGCCACTAGTAGACTAATAAGGGCCCATGAGGGACAGTGGTCGCGATCTTGAGACTCCTGTTGTCAGTTGTAACCCATCAATTTTGATATTTGCTTAATTCTTCCCAATTGCCAGCCCAGGGCTGAGGACTCTTGGTGGGGAGCACTGAAGCTGGTTCTGTGATGTTCCTCCCATCAGTCAGGCTCTACCGGCATTGCATAGAGATGCAAAAAGACACAGTGATTACACCATGGGGGTCTAAAAAAGGGTATGTAATCAAAACAGAAAACTTTCATTAGCATGTTGATGGTGGAAGGTAAGACAAAATATAAGCAGATTAAACTTCAAGTTTAAGAACAAAAATAATAGCAGTAAATTAGCAATAATAAATTTGAGAAGACATTGTGAATGATCATTTTTAAATGTTTGACATTTATAGTATGTTTTATAAGGTAAGTATTCCTCTACACTACACCCACCCTTCAGACTAAACACACATTTACAGAGAATGGCTGTGGGGGGGGGGGGGGCGCACAAATATTATTATTGTTATTATTAAAGGTTTACCAGACTTCAGCTAATCTAATTTTTTCTGAAATTGTGGAAACAATTAAAACTGAATTTTGTCCATCTCTACTTGTTGCTCCCAGGAAATATTTGCCAGTATGTGGTGGTCCCCGTAGGGGAACAATGGGTAATGCCTACTATAAAATGGGCCTGGCTCCATCGAAAGCCATTAGAGCTTCACGCTACAGATACAAATCTGCACAAGCATGTACTGTATAAGCTCCCTTACCTGCTGACTCATGCAGCATTACACCACTGTAAGCTGGTTAACAAATCCTTTAATTACATGGCCCACTTTCAACAGATACCATTCCTAAGAGCTGCATTATCCTGTAAATCTAGCAAACCTGAAAATATGTAACATCAAAGGAGCGAGATCATCTTCATGGATTCCGTACATCTTGCTGCATTTTATTGCATTTTCCATAGGGGTAGAGCAATGGTGCAAGTCAGCTTTAATTTAAAGTGTACCTGACAGTGCACCTGTGATTTCCATCTCCTAAAAGATGCAGTAATGAACTAGAACCAGCAATGGCAATATTATCACTAGACCTTGAAACCATCCCATCCTCTCTTAGGACAATTGTGTCACATATATTACTGGCAACCAGATTAACAATTCTGTTTACAAAAGTTTTATTTGGAAGATTCATAAGAATCTGAAGCTCCATCCATAGTGGAGGTGTTAACCACCATTCACACCCACGGCACGTATGAAGTACTACATTCATCATCACAGGGGAGATATGAAAAGGTATTTGAATTATGGGCACCATGGAACAAATGGTACTCTAGACAATTGAATATTGCATGATCCAATCACCCTGAGAATGAGAAATGCTCGGACTAGTTAAAAATCTTGACTGATTTTTAATTTCTAATTTCTAAATGTGTTTCTGTTTAGTAATTACATTTACTTTGTGTTAAGTAACTGTCCGGTACTACAATAAAAGGTACAAAGGTCACTAATATACAAAATCCCTAAAACCATATACATAACCATTAAAACCATCAAACCTGGTGTAATGAAAATAGGGGTGGAACACTGGCTCGGAAGATGCGACCATATTGAGAGATTGCGTAAATCTGACGAGACAGAAGTTCTTCCCATCAGTATACCAAGCGTTTACACATAATACATAGGCGTATGTTAAAAGAGAGGTTAAAGTGAAATAAAATAGGAAATATCTTCTTGGATGTATACCACCATATAAGCATATGTTAATGTTTGTAATGACTTTATGCCTTGTTTACTAATAAAAATTATTCAAATTAAATGATGCAGTAAAAGGGGTAACAATTTCCTTACCCTTTTGTTCCCAACCCCCAAGTAGGTCTAGAATATTCCCCGAACTCCCCCTATGTAGGTCTAGAATATCCCCTGACCCCATCCCAATTAGGTCTAGAATATCTCCCCAGCCCCCCGCCTCAAGTAGGTCTCGAATACCCCCAACTCCCCCCCAAGTAGGTGTAAAATACTCACCCTACCCCAAATCCCTATACTTACCTAGATCTCTCCAAAAAAGGATATATACATCCTTCCACTGGCTTCTTGATCCAACGTCCATGCTTGTTTGGAACTCTATGGGCACACGTCGGCTCAAGACACCAGTGGGGGGAACGTAAACTATTGGGGTCTTAGAGCGAAATGTAGGTAAGTGAGTAGAGTGGGAAGCACAGTGGCTAAGTGGTTAGCGCTTCCACCTAGTAGCACTGGGGTCGTCGGTTCAAATCCCAACCATGACACTACCTCTCTGGACTTTTCATGTTCTCCCTGTACCTTTGTGGGTTTTCTCCGGGTACTCCACTTTCCTCCCACACTCCAAAGACATGCTGGTAGGTTAATTGGCTCCTGTCTAAATTGGCCCTGGTATGTGAGTTAGGGACCTTAGATTGCAAGCTCCTTGAGGGCAGGGACTGATGTGAATGTATGATATATGTTAAGTGCTACGTAAATCAACAGCACTATATAAGTACCTGTAATAAAAAGTAGAGCAATTTGGGAGTGGTAGGTTATACCTACTTGGGGGTAAACATGTGCCATTCGTTTCGTTTCAAATTAGTTTTTCGTCAAAATTTGGCATATTCTATTTGATAAATTCTTTTCAAATTTTTTTTTCTAAAAGAACGGAAATTAAAAGGAACAGTGTCAGAAAGAACGAAAATCAGAAAATAAGAACGAAAATCTGAAAATAAGAACGAAAATCTGAAAATTAAAAAATCCGAAAGAACAGAAAACATTTGGATAAGTTAATTTTTTGTATTTGTTTTATAATTAAATTATTAACTATTTTTATAGTTTTTTTTATTATCATTATTATTAAGTAGTGAGTGTACAGCTTGTATAACTTTGTGTAAATTTGCTGTCCCCTCAAAATAACTCAACACACAGCCATTAATGTCTAAACAGCTGGCAACAAAAGAGAATACACCCCTAAGTGAAAATGTCCAAATTGAGCCCAAAGTGTCAATATTTTGTGTGGCCACCATTATTTTCCAACACTGCCTTAACCCTCTTGGGCATGGAGTTCACCAGAGCTTCACAGGTTGCCACCGGAGTCCTCTTCTACTCCTCCATGATGACATTACAGAGCTGCTTCCGTTTGAAGATGCCCCACAGGTGCACGATAGGGTTTAGGTCTGGAGACATGCTTGGCCAGTCCATCACCTTTACCCTCAGCTTCTTTAGCAAGGCAGTGGTCATATCTAGAGGTGTGTTTAGGGTCGTTATCATTTTGGAAAACTGCCCTGCGGCCCAGTCTCCAAAAGGAAGGGATCATGCTCTGCTTCAGTATGTCACAGTACAGGTTAGCATTCATGGTTCCCTCAATAAACTGTGGCTCCCCAGTGCCGGCAGCACTCATGCAGCCCCAGACCATGACACTCCCACCACCATGCTTGACTGTAGGCAAGACACACTTGTCTTTGTACTCCTCACCTGGTTGCTGCCACACACGCTTGACACCATCTGAACCTAATAAGTTTAATTTGATCTCATCAGACCACAGGACATGGTTCCAGTAATCCATGTCCTTAGTCTGCTTGTTTGCAGACTTTCTTGTGCAACATCTTTAGAAGAGGCTTCCTTCTGGAACGACAGCCATGCAGACCAATTTGATGCAGTGTGTGGCGTATGGTCTGAGCACTGACAGGCTGACCCCCCCCCCCACACCTTCAACCTCTGCAGCAATGCTGGCAGCGACATAAGATCACCTCTCACGTCTCTTCCGGTCCACTATTCACTATGGCCACCAGCTGGACCGGAAGTGACACGAGAGGCGATCTTATGCTGTTGTTTTTACATTTATGCAATTTTAAACTTACATTGATGTAAGTACCCATTTGTCTTTTAATAAATTGCACATTCTTAAATGATTTTACAATATGGGAGGCATTCTATCTATTTCATTCCTGCATGTGGTTTGGAGTTACTAGCGATGCTTCAAGAGTCTGGAGCTTGGATTCCATATAGATGAGAAAAGGAAAGAAATATGCCAAGGAAGGTCCACCAGCCCATATATTTGTCCATAATGCCGCGTACACATGTCCGGACTTTCCGGCAGAAAAGGTCAGACGGAATCATTCCGATCATGTGTGGGCTTCATCTGACTTTTTTCTTCAAAAATTCAGACGGACCTAGAAATAGAACATGCTTTAAATCTTTCCGACGGAATCAATTTCTATCGGGAAAACCGTTCGTCTGTATGCTGGTCCGATGGACCAAATACGACGCAAGGGCAGCTATTGGCTACTGGCTATTGAACTTCCTTTTCTAGTCCTGTTGTACGTCATCGCGTTCGAAACGAACGGACTTGGTGTGAATGACGAATGGTGTGATCGTATGTGGGCAAGTCCGTTCGGACGGCACTCCGTCGGGAAGACCGTCTGAGTTTATTCTGACAGAAAGTCCGGTTGTGTGTACGCGGCATTAGGCTTTCTATTCACATTATTGAGAGAGCACTGAGTTGTTTGGTGAAAGCACTTTTATTGGTGGAAGTACAAATAAGGACTCGTTCACAAATGGTTATAATGATTTTGATATATTGTCTTGGATTATGATGTTATACACAGAGTGACACTAGAGGAATTGCGCAAGATCACTTTATTCATTTATTGCTTTTTACGTGTACTGTGAACACATTCGTTTTTGAAGCATTTCCATTTTTATTCGTTTAGTCACGTTATATTTTGGAGTGGCGCAGGGGATCATTTACACATTTACTCTAGAAAGATATGTAATGGACTGCACCAATGGTAGTGTCTTTTTATTACCCAGCGCCAGATCAATTCAGGAGAGTGACCCTTTCCCCATAGACGCACACGAGAATACTCTATTATCTAGGTTACTCACTCGCCATAGATCTATCCACCCCATCTCTTCTACTAACTTCCCAAATATGCTTACTCCTACCTTGTCCTTCTGCTGAATTATTCCATGTTTATCTTTTACTGGATCTAACCACATATTAAAATCCCCCATACATATAATATAAGCATCTGGAAATTGTGTCATAAACATTACTGCATCTTTACTACCTGCAAAGTGGCCGGTGGAGGTTTATAAATACCCATTATCACAAAAGGTATTGAATACAGTTTAGCAAACACAACTACATATCGACCTTCTGGGTCCTATTTAACCTGAATACTCTCCCATACTACTGACCGAAGCACCATCAGCGAGACTCCACTTGAATATGATGCGTGATAGGAGTGGATAGACCCCTGTATCCGTGTTTTTTCAAGGTCACTCGTTCGTTCTTTAGTCATATGTGTTTCCTGTAGACATATTATTTTTTGCCTGCACCCTACGAATGGTTGAATATACTTGGGCTCTCTTTAGCCTTGTCCCCATTCCCCTTACATTCCATGACAGAAAGGCACATTTCTCATCAGTATTCACTATTCCTATTAACACTTCTTACAGATCTATAAATTTGAAAATGTATTTCCCTCTACTTATATATATCTTCCAACATGAATCATAATAATATCCTAAAACCAACTTTACTTTGTTCCCTACTACATATCTTTCCCATCTATACCCATACTCCAACCTCACACCCATTCCATTCCATTCACTCAAATTACAATGGGGCAATGTCATCCTGTCCCTACTACTAGCAGGATGGAAATACGTTGTGATGCAGCCTTTACAATATTGTACACCCTTTACTCAATCACAAGAAATTACAAAACAAAAAAAAAGAAGGTATATAAGGATGTAGCTTGTAAATATAGGGACTCCACATTATCACTTCACTCCACTATCCAATTACATAGGAACTAACAACTATCTTGGAAAACGAGGAGGACTGTCCTGTGGTATCATTTGGGTCACAATGACATCCTATAGCTATCCAAAATTTTCTGCCTCAACCTCCGCAACATCTCCAAGACATGCCCCTTACTAACCAATGTCACCACAAAGCTTCTAATCCACTCCCTGGTCATCTCCCACCTCGACTACTGCAACTCCTTCCTCATTGGCTTACCTCTAAATAGGCTATCCCCACTTCAGTCCATCATGAACGCTGCTCTCAGGCAACCTCACAAACCGCTTAGCGTCTGCTATACCCCTCTGCCAATCCCTCCATTGGCTGCCACTCAGCCAACAAATTAAATTCAAGATACTAACTACAACTTACAAAGCCATCCACAACTCTGCCCACAGCTACATCACTCAACTAGTCTCAAAATGCCAACCTAATCGTTCTCTTCACTCCTCCCAAGACCTCCTGCTCTCAAACAACCTTGTGTCAGAAACCATGAAATCAGGCCGAGACAGAAGTACAGTTAAATCACACTTGTTTAGTAATAAAAGTAAAAAGAACAAACGTAGTCAAAACATAGCCAAAGTTCAGTAACCGGAACGGATAGTCAGCCAAGTCAGGGATCAATGTGGTGGAACAGAAAGCAGCATCTGGAGCCAGAAGGGATGTCAGCAAAGCAAGTCTTGAACAGGATCACAGGAGATAGTTTCTGTGATGTTGACCAAACAAAGCGAAGCCAGAGCTCCTCTGGACTGGATGGCTTAAGTAGGCAGGACTGACGAGCAGGATATCATCAACAGCTGAGTAACTGTGGAGAGATAGAGTGGCCAGCTCAGAGAAGGATGGGCTGAGCCCAGCCCTGATACCTTGTCACATCATCACATGCTTGCCTTCAGGACTTCTCCAGAGCCTCTCCCATTCTCTGGAATGCTCTACACCAATCTATGTGATTTTCTCCTACTTTACCCACTTTCAGACAATCCCTGAAAACTCATCTCTTCAGAGAAGCCTATCTGGCCCCCACCCAACAACTGTACATTTATCTTCTCCATCAGCACATCCCCCACAGTTATTACCTCTTGTATCCCTTGACCTTCCCTCTTATGCCCAATACACACGGTCGGATTTTCCGATGGAAAATGTCCTATCGCACAATGTTGTCGGAAATTCCGACAGTGTGTAGGCTCCATCTGACTTTTTCCGTCGGATTTTCCGACGGACAAAGTTTTATCTCCTGCTCTCAAATTTTCCGACAACAAAGTCCTATCGGACTTTTTCCGATCGTGTGTTGTGAATTCCGACGGACAAAGTGCCACGCATGCTCAGATCACATTACAAGACCAAAGCTATTGGCTACTAGCCTCTACGTAGTCCCGTCGTACACAACGAACGTCACCACGTTCAGGATGATCGGATTTTCTGACAACTTTGTCCAACCGTGTGTATGCAACACCAGTGTCGGACAAAATCCGTCGGAAAAAATCCGACGTATTTTGTGGTCGGAATTTCCGACCGTGTGTACAGGGCATTAGACTGTAAGCTCCAAGAAGCAGGGCCCTCTGATTCCTACTGTATTAAAGTGTATTGTATTTGTACTGTCTACCCTCAAGTTGTAAAGCGCTGCATAAACTGTTGGCGCTATATAAATCCTGTATAATAATAATAATAATGACCAGTTGTAGGAGGATCATCCAATGTCTTTCTATTCTGACACTTTTGACTATTACGTGAGGTATGTAACGACAGCTGATCACCCAGTATATTGATTGTTCAAATAAGAAGCTGTAACTGACATAAGTACCATTCCATTTTTAGTGTTCTTGCTGAAACTTTTCCTGAAGAAGCGGGTTACTTCCTGCAAAAACGCAAACTGCATTGAAATGACAGCAACTCACTGTGCTCTACTATAAGGGAGCCACCAAGAATCTGTATTCAAGGAGTACTAGATGGTTTTGGTTATGTTTTATCTGCAGCTTTTCTTTGTATCGTTTTTTGTATGCTGTTTGATATGTATACATGTACAATTTTTATTATAAAATAAATACTTTTTGATACTTTTTTACAAGAATTGGGTACAGTTATAGTCCTTATATTTATCATGTTAGGGTCCATTCTTTTGTATATTATTGATCAGGATGAGGTACCAGACCTAGATGGTCTACCAAGTGAGGGTCTCTTATTGAGGCCACCCTCACAATTTCCTACTTTTTATATTTTTAGATAGCCTTTGTCTATGTATACACGTTTGCAAATTAAATGTCATACATGTAGGGTTTACCTCTACCTTAATATTTTATGTAAAGGGCCTAATACATTTGTCATGGGTGTACGCTCTTCTGGGTGGTCAATGATGTGTGTAATACATCAATGCAATCAAAGGGTTAAAACAAGGTCACTGCTGACTCTATAACAGAAAACCGTCTGGCTCTCAGAGGTCCAGGATGGATTAGCATGGCTGGGCCCAAAGTGAATTTAGCGTTGTAGCATTAATCCTTATACTGCAGGTGTTTTCCTGGCGATGTTTTCCTTGGTGACAGACTCCCTATATTGTTTTTTTTTTTTTTTTGGTCAACGTTATTCCCTTTTTTATTGTTTTTATAAAATTATATTTTAGTTCACATTTTTTTATTATTTGTGAAAAAAAAATCTTCATTTAGGAAATAAACAGTGCGGTTAATACAAATTTCAAAATGTTGTGTCAGCACAATGTAACGGAGGCCCCTAGCATTCAATGGGGTTCATTTACTAAAACTGGAGAGTGCAAAATCTGGTGCAGCTGTGCATGGTAGCCAATCAGCTTCTAACTTCAGCTTTTTCAATTAGGCATTGACAAAATAATTAGGCATTGACCAAAAAAATAAATAAAAAAACCTGGAAGCTGATTGGTTTCTCTTCACAGCTGCACCAGATTTTTCACTCTCCAGTTTTAGTAAATTAACCCCATTGAATGCTAGGGGCCTCCGTTACATTGTGCTGACACAGCATTTTGAAATTTGTATTAGGACAGTCTAGTCAGTTTATGTTTCTCTCTGTAATTGAGGCTCCAAAAGGCTGATTTCACACTGGTACGACATACGCTCCGACATTGGGAGCTCATGTCGTATGACGTGTGAAAATCAATGTTTCTCTATGGGAGTCGTCTTAACCTGTCCGACACAAGTCGGTCCGACTTTGAAAATGCTCCTTGCACTACTTTGGTAAGACTTTGATCTTACTGCAGCCCATTGCATATCACTGAAGTTGGATCAAAGTCGGATCGTGGTCCTAACTGATCCGACTTTGGCATGCGACTTGTGATCTTGAAGGTGAACTCCACGCCAAAATAAAAAAATGGCATGGGTTCCCGCTCCAAGACCATACCAACAGCCAGGGTTGTCGGGAAGAGGCCCCTGTCCTTATCAACATGGGGACAAGGTGCTTTGGGGTGGGGGCACAAGGCACCCCCTGCCCCCAAAGCACCCACCCCCCCATGTTGAGGGCATGCAGCCTGGTACGGTTCAGGAGGGGGGGGGGCTCGCTCGTCCCCACCCACTTTCCTGATCTGCCGGGCTGCATGCTCGGATAAGGGTCTGGTATCGAAAAAACGGCGTGGGGGTTACCCTTAAAATCCATGCCAGATCGAAGGGCCTGGTAGGGGCTGGGAGGGGGTACCCCTGCCATTTTTTTTTTACATTTGGCGTGGAGTTCCCCCCTAAAGATTCATACCAGACAGAAAGGGCCTGCATTGTCGAAATCAAAGACGGATCCCCGTTCATTGAAGTCGGACTGATGTCGGACTTCACGTCGCAGGGCAAAGTCGGATCCACAGTTGTATGACTGTCGTGTCGTCAGGGCCGTCTTTAATATTGATTGGACCCTGGGCAAAACTTTTCTTGGGGCCCCCCCATGTAGTTTTTCTCTCCACCTGCTCTGAGACACAATAAATAGCAGCTAGACTAAAAATCAGTTTACTAAATCATTTCAGGCAGCTATTGCAATTGGTTGCCAGAGGTTACAGTGTATCATTACCGCTCACCGACTGGTTGCTAGAGGTTACAGCACACATTACAGCTCACTGGTTAGTTGCTAGAGGTTACAGCACATGATTTCTGCTTGTTGATTGGTTGGTTGGTCGAGATTACTGTGGATATGACCTCAGGGGGGCATGAGATACATATGAATGCCGCCGGCCGCGCTATTTACATATGAATGCCATTGCTATTTACATATGAATGCCAGTAAGTTACATGTAAACAGGGTCTGCAGGTGAGTCATCTGTACACAACAATAGGGCAGAGCTGGGCAGCATTAGTAGCAGCACTTCACACTTAGATATTGGGACACAGCATAGGACTAAAACCACAAGGGGCGAGGGAATTTAAACCAGGATAGTTGGCAAGTATGAGGCAGCTGCTTTGGGCCCCACAACAATGACAGGGCCCAGGGCAGCTGCCCCTTTTGCCCTGCCTTAAAAACGGCCCTGCGTGTCGTACCAGTGTGAACCCGGCTAAAGAGTCATATGGACTAGAGACGGGGCAGACTGTTTTTTCTTTTTGTCATGCAGACTTGTGAGCAAAAAAGTCCTACTTTAAAGTGTTACTAAACCCAGGAACCTGCATTCACTATATCAGTACACAGAACATGGAAATGTAATTATTTAACCGCTTCAGCACCGGGCCATTTTACACCCTTCCTTACCAGAGCACTTTTTGCGATTCGGCACTGCGTCGCTTTAACTAACAATTGCGCGGTCGTACGACGTTACACCCAAACAACATTGACGTCCTTTTTTTCCCCACAAATAGAGCTTTCTTTTGGTGGTATTTGATCACCTCTGCGGTTTTTATTTTTTGCGCTATAAACAAAAGAGCGACAATTTTGAAAAAAAACACAATATTTTTTACTTTTTGCTATAATAAATATCCCATTTTTTAAAAAAAAAACTATTTTTTTCCTCAGTTTAGGCCGATATGTATTCTTCTACATATTTTTGGTAAAAAAAATCGCAATAAGCGTATATTGATCGGTTTGCGCAAAAGTTATAGCGTCTACAAAATAGGGGATAGATTTATTGCATTTTTTTTTTTTTACTAGTAATGGCGGCGATCTGCGATTTTTTTTTCGTGACTGCGACATTGCGGCGGACAGTTCGGACACTTCGGACACATTTTTGGGACCATTCACATTTACACAGCGATTGCTATAAAATTGCATTGATTACTGTGTAAATGTGACTGGCAGGGAAGGGGTTAACACTAGGGGGCGCTGCAGGGGTTAATGTGTTCCCTATAGGAGTGATTCTAACTGTGGGGGGAGGGGACTCACAAGGGGAGGAGACCGATCGGTGTTCCTCCGTACTGGGATCACATGATCGGTCTCCTCGCCACTGACAGGATGTGGAGCTGTGTGTTTACACACACAGCTCCACAGTCCCGCACGGTCCCGTTGTTTTAACGGGCAATCGCGGGTGCCCGGCGGACATCGCGGCCGCCGGGCACTCGCACCGGGTCCCGAGCGACGCCGCGGGCCCCCCAGGCGGCCGGGAATGGGAAGACGTCATATGACGCCCACCCAGGATGGGAGATCCACCTTGTGGGCGTCATATGACTATGGGCGGGTATTGAAGTGGTTAAGAAAACATAAACTGCAAAAAAACTTTTTTCATCAGCAGTATATAGCAGTGATTTCTGGTTAAAGCTTGTAGGAGGAATTTTCATTCTTCACTGACTGTCCTATGAGGCAGCAGGACCCCTGACCCTCTGTCTGGACAGTGCTGATTGACCCAGTATTGATCACATGCACTCTCCCAAGAAAAAGAAAAAAGCAACGCACATCAAACTGAGCATGTGCAGAGTGTCCCCTAGCCTCTGTACTATCGGGAGATGGATTGGGGACTGTGGAAGAAGGAGAGGATCAGAGAAGACAGGATCAAACAGCCTTTTTACACAATGCAGAGGAACCCTTAGGTTCCATAATGAGTATAACAAGCATACTTTACTGCATATACAGACTGATTTTTCTGTTGTGGGTTTAGTAACACTTTAAATGTAAGAATGTGCCAAAACCAACAAAATGATGACACTTTATAAAAAAATATAATACTAAAAAATAATAATAATAACAATAATAATAATATAAAAATATCATTAGATATTATTAGAAAAAATATCATTAGAAATGATATTATAAATGTATAAATAATGTATTATTTATATAAAAGTAATCATCACCATCACTTATATAACAACAATATTAATGTAATAATAATAATAATAATAATAATAATCACAAAATAAAAATAGGGACCATTCACAAATTAAAAATATGATTATAATTAAATAATTAGAAGAACAATTACAAATTAAAATTAATTAATGTAATACTACTACTACTAATATTAATAATAATAATAAGAAGAAGTAGAAGAAGAAGAACAACAACAACAATAGCTGTTGTGTGTTGTATACTTAAATTTGTATAAATTATAAATTAAATAATGAATGTGTCACTATTTTTATTACTATTATTCCTATTATTGTTATCATTTTTTTCTATTATTCCTATTATTGTTATTATTTTAGGTGTGTTGTGTGACTGGGAACACATAACAAACATATAACGGGGGGGGGGGGGGGGGCTTCCCAAATATGACTACAAAAGTGGAAACAGCCTTTAAAAAAGTTGCTAATAAAATAAACAGTGTAAACATTTTTCAGCTGCTTAATCAAGTCATCTCTGAATATCCTAAGATAATCAATTTACTCACCAGAATTGGCTTTTTGAAGCATACAAAAAAACATACAGTTCTGGTGTAAAACGTGCTTCGATAAATAATCATCGCAGATTTAAACATGCACTAGAAAGTTTTTTTTGTGTGTTTTTTAGGCAGGTTTTTTTTACCATAAGTGGCAGCTTTAATTAAACTCTACCATTATTTAAAATGAAATGTAATTAAATGTTCCAATTTTCGAAGGAAGTATATTTTAAACTTTATTAAGCAATTCCGCCTAATCATACCCAATATTACGCCACGTATTAAAACTTTTATCTCAACTGCCGTCTCTTCGTCTCGAGACCTAAAAATAGTTGAATGGCTTCCTTACCCTTTTCGGGAGGATTCTATTTCATCAGCCAAACAGTAAACTTTGATATATGATCAACCAGTGACTCACAAATTTATTTATCTTCTTCGGGGTCCAGAGAGAAGAAAACAGAATTGACAAATTACAGAGACGCTCAATGCTACCCAGGCCTCCTCGGTGACCCGTTAACTATCGGCCTGACCTGTACAGACAGTCCTTGGCAGGTTGAACTAGCGCAGTGACCTTTCATTTCACCAAATTATTCCCAGTAAGGAAAACAGGTTGGTTATGTCGAAGAAGGAAAAACTATCAAAATGCACACTTGCCAGACACGGCTAAGATCTTTTTGTAATTTTTTTTTTTTTTTTTATGCAGCTGTTCAAATAAGCGGTTGCCCTGAGGAAACAAATTTACTGGTGAAATTTGCAGCTAACGCTCACTTTGACTAAAGCTTCACCAAGGCCCAGATGCTCCGTCTTCGAAGAGTTACAAATAGGTGCCTTGTGGTGGATCATTATCATAATTATTGGGGAAAAGGAAAAAAAAAAAAAAAAAAAGATTTGGCGGTGCGGATCTCAGACAATCGTCAACTTTTCGAAAAAGGCTGTTTGTTTATACTGAAAGCACCGAGAGCACCTGAGTTATCGGCAGAAGCGTGATCCCCTCAGGATTCCTCGGCAGTGTTTTTAAAGAAGTTCTCACAGACGACAGCTTTGGCTTCAAAACCCAAGTGGGGAGGGATATTTGAGATTCTACATATTGAATGTACACTGCTGGAGGGGTCTATGGGGACTTGATGTTTCCTGTTGCTTCATCTGCTAGGTGGGTTTTATTATGATGCAAGAGAGGTTCAAAAAGAGAAAAGTTGGCTGTATGCTTGGAAATGTTAGGCTTCTTTATTGCACAATTTTGCAAAAATTTTTCTTTTGTGTGTGCGTGTTTTTTTTTTATATTATGACTAATCTGGCCCTAGTATGAGTATGTATGAATGTGAGTTATGCCCCGTACACATGGTCGGAAATTCTGACGGAAAATTTCTGATCGGATTATGTTGTCGGAAAATCCGGCCGCGTGTGGGAAAAAAAATCTGACTTTTTCGGTCGGAATTTCCGACGGAAAAAATTTGAGATCCTGCTCTCAAATTTTCCGACAACAAAATCCGATCAGACTTTTTCCGATCGTGTGTACAGAATTCCGACGGACAAAGTGCCACGCATGCTCAGATCAAATTACGAGACCAAAGCTATTGGCTAATAGCCTCTACGTAGTTCCATCGTACGCAACGAACGTCACCACGTTCAGAATGATCGGATTTTCCGACAACTTTGTCCGACCGTGTGTATGCAACACCAGTGTCGGACAAAATCCGTCGGAAAAATTCCGACGGATTTTGTGGTCGAAATTTGTCCGACCGTGTGTACGGGGGCTTAGGGACATTAGATTGTAAGCTCCTTGAGGGCAGGGACTGATGTGAACGTGCAATATATACAGTATAAAGCGCTGCATAAATTGATGGCGTACCTGGAACAAATAAATAAATAAATATTATTTTCACCTGGTGATCAGGCCAGTAAAGCCTTGTACACACGATCGGATTTTCCCACGGGAATTGTGTGATGACTGTTGGCGGAAAATCCGACCGTTTTTACGCTCCATCAGACAATTGTTGTCGGATTTTCTGCGGGCAAATGTTGAATGGCAGGCTTTAAAATTTTCCACGGACAAATGTCTGTTGTTGGATTTTACGAGCGTGTGTACACAAGTCCATTGGACAAAAGTCCAAAGTATAAACATGCATGAAAAAAGAGGAGTAAAAACACGCATGACTCCAATATACTGCTGTAATAGCAACTGTAATGCTGCGTACACACGATCGGACTTTTCGACGGACTAGGTCCGGCCGACCGGAATACGTCGGACAATTCGATCGTGTGTGGGCTCCAGCAGACTTTTCATTCCCAAAAGACTGATGGATCTAGAAATAAAACATGTTTCAAATCTTTCCCACGGACTCGAGTCCGGTCAAAAAATCTGGTCGTCTGTGTGCTAGTCCGACGGACAAAAACCAACGCTAGGGCAGCTATTGGCTACTGGCTATGAACTTCCTTATTCTAGTCAGGTCGTACATCATCACGTTCGAATCCGTTGGACTTTTGGAGTGATTGTGTGTGGGCAAGTCCGTTATTTGAAAGTCCGGCGGACCTCCACTGCAAAGTCCGTCGGAAAGACTGTCGGACCTAGTCCGTAGAAAAGTCTGCTCATGTGTACGCGGCATTATAGGTAATGGTTACCGTTTCGTCACTATTTTGGACGGGATACCTCCAGAGCAATGGAAAAGCATGAACAACAAATGATAGAGGATGGGGCCAAGTGGGGCCCCCTGAAAAGCCCTTACAGAGAATCAACCACGGTATACCATATACAAACACGCATGCTCGGAAGCAAGGATAAGCCGGAAATGGTCGGTCTTGTAAACTAGCGCTCGTAATGAAGAATTAACATTCGTGATGCGGCAAATTATGAAATATCGAAATGCAGCGCACAATTCTCTTCTTCTTTAATGGGATAATAATGAAGCTGCTTTGCTGGTGATACTGATGGAGTTGTGGCAAACTAATTTTCAAAGGCTTTTTTTTTCTAGCGATATCAAGAATAATATTATTATGCTTTTTTTTTTATTTTTTTGGTGCAAGTTACCACAAAACCATTATCCCGTAGTTTTTAAGATCAAAGATACAACTATGTTGGTGTCCCTTGTCAATTTTACATTGTATTTTTTTTAATGTAACTGCCGACTCCCAAACTGTCATTTGAAGTAAAACACATAGCCAAGTATTATTCTCCACAATTATTTTATTGTGCATTAAAAAAAGAAAACAAATAAAATTAGACATGATATCTGCCAATAGACCTTAATCAAAATTGCATTCTATACATCCATAATTATAGAAAATATACCAAATCAAATCATTATTCAACCAAAAAATAAAATAAAAGCCTCATGCATGTGTCCTGCTCCTTAATATAGGGGGTCAACAATGCCAAGAGTTGGTGAAAGCAGGGGTCCGTCATCCGGAGATAATTCCGAAAATCATCCGGATTAATCTCCTGGAGCTCCCGCAGCAAAGGCATATGACATAATTGGTCACGATTAATAAAGCAACCAATTTTTGGTCCAAGAAATCCTCCTCCTCCTGTTCCTGGACTGGACTTGGGTCAAAGCAATAACTCCAAGGCCAATAGTAAATAACACGTTATCTCCTCTGATCCTGCAACATGGCTGGTTGACAAACGGCCCTTCAGAAACGAACTGAAAAGTGCAAAATGAAAAGCTCAAACCAACACTCACCAAACTTCTACTAACACGAAATTAGCAGAAGGAGCCCAAAGGGTGGTGCTAAAAATCTGAAAAATATGTAGTACGTCAATACGTTCGTGTTTGTTGGCCGACAATCCTGTTCCGTTTGTATGCAAGACAAGTTTGGGGCCAACGCCCTTCGGACAAAAGTCAGAGGTTTTGTCTGCGGAAAATCCGATCGAGTGTACGAGGCTTAAGTCTGTTATTTTTCCACTTCTTTTAACCACTTACAGACCGAAAGATTTTCCCCCTTAATGACCAGGCCATTTTTGCAATACGGCACTGCATCGCTTTAACTGACAATTGCGCCATCATGCAACGCTGTACCCAAATCAAATTGACGTCCTTTTTTCCCCACAAATTGAGCTTACTTTTAGTGGTATTTGAGCCCCTCTGCGGTTTTTATTTTTTGCGTTATAAACAAAAAAAGAGCGATAGATTTGGAAAAAAAAATTTACTTTTTGCTATAATAAATATCAAAAAAACAAAAACAAATTTCTTCATCAGTTTATGTCGATATGTATTCTTCTACATATTTTTGGTAAAGCATATATAGCATCTACAAAATAGGGGATAGATTTATGGCATTTTTATTATTATTATTATTTTTTTTTTACTAGTAATGGTGGCAATCTGCAATTTTTAGCAGGACTGCGACATTGTGGCGGACAGATCGGACACTTTTGACCCTTTTTTGGGACCATTGACATTTATACAGTGATCAGTGCTATAAAAATGCACTGATTACTGTGTAAATGTCACTGGCAGGGAAGGGGTTAACACCAGGAGGCGATCAAGGGGTTAAATGTGTTCCCTGGGAGGTGTTTCTAACTGTGGGGGGAGGGGACTGACTGGAGGAGAAGACAGATCACTGTTCCTAATAACTAGGAACAGCAGATCTCTCTCTCCTCCCCTGTCAGAATGGGGATCTGTCTGTTTACATTGACAGATCTTCATTCTGGCTCTTATGCCCGCGATCACAGGTCCCCCGCCGTGCAGCGGGCCTGCTATGGCTCTCAAAGGAGCCAACGTACAGCTACAGCGATTCGCGGGAATGAGCCGACCTGCCGCGGTATAATGACGGCGGCTGGTCGGGAAGCGGTTAACCGCAAGTGGGGTTAATTTACTAAAACCGAAGAGTGCAAAATGTGGTGCAGTTCTGCATAGAAATGAATCAAGTTCCAGTTTTTTTTTTTGGGCAAAGCTGAATTGAACAATCTGAAGTTAGAAGCTGATTGGCTACCGTACAAAACTGCACCAGATTTTGAACTCTCCAGTTTTAGTAAATTAACCCCAGTGTCAGTTAGAAGGTTGAGACAAACCATTTTTCTACTGGCAGGGGTGCTTACAATGATCAGCTGTTATTCATGTTTAATTACAAAGTAGGGCTTAACCAAGAGTAATAAATACCATGTCCTATCAATGAAAGCAAAACATGTAGAGGATCATGATATGGTTGGAGTTTGTGTTCCCTTGCATTGCACTGAGCCGCCTGCTCCCGCCCCCTCCACAGCCCAGCGCTCCAGTGAGTGCAGGGGGGGCAGAGCAGAGAGCCGGTGACTGACAGTCACCGGCTCTCTGCTCAGAAAGCTCTGAGAACCGAGCGATTGGCGGTGTTTGATTGCTCAGTTGTCAGTGTTAGAGCCGGTGGGGGACAGATACAACATCAGACCGATGCTGCATCCACCTAGGTAAGTATAATTCCTAAATTCCGATACTTCCTTACTTCTCTTTTAACACAATATTGTGTTGAACTAATGCAATGCATGGTGTGAATGGGTTCTGCATGTGTTTCAAAATAACACATACAGTAGAAGTTATTGGTGTCCAAATCTGTGCTAATGGTTGCCTTGTATGGCAATACCAGCACTTCATTAGCGCCATCTTGTATTCCATTTATTGTATGTAAAGCCAGTGGAATTTGAGTGAAAGGTCATCTCCTACTATGTCCATCAGTGAAAATTTTTGCTCTAATCTACAGTCTTTATCTGTGACATTTATCCTCTCCAAATCTGTCTGTCTCCTCCAAGTCCCGTATCTCCTGCCTACAGCTAAATATGACTCTACAGAAAGCAACTCATCTTCTAATCTGTATGGACTACATCTTTGGCACGTAGCCAGCATAGGTCTGCTGAAGAGGTATTATCATGATCTGTGCAGTCCTGCACCCAGGAGCCTCCGACGCCTGTGCGTTATAACCCCCAGGTCACATCTGAACACCAGAGAAAATGTCCCTGGAAATGCACTTTTCCAAGGGGAGCAACTGTTCTTATCCATGAAAATCTATTTAAAATACCCAATTCTCATTTTCTCCTGAAACTTGCCATTCGGGTTTATCTGCAGAGGTTGAGGGTAGCCCCACAACTGTCTCCAGATCCAACTGTCGTTGAATGGATTGGAACAATTGTTTTGTTTCGGCAGGTAACCTTCGGTCTGTACAGCAAATTATAACTGAAAAATATCTAAACGATTTTCATAATTGGCTCATGAACAGTGGCAACTGGTGGGGTTTTTCTTTTGGGTGGCCGGCGGCGGCACTAACCCCCCCACGCGATGTCTGCCGGTTGGTCCGGCACTTACCTCATCTAGGTAGTGGGCAGCGGGCTGTTGGCAGCGGCTCCAGTGTACTCTGCTCCAGAACGGTGGACCCGATCTAGGTGGCCGGCATCGGGCTGAGTGCAGCGGCTCCGGTGTCCTCTGCTCCAGAACGGTGGACCCGATCTAGGTGGTGGGCAGTGGCTCCGGTGTCCTCTGCTCCAGAACGGTAGACCCGATCTAGGTGGCAGGCGGCGGGCATAGGGCAGCGGCTCTGGTGTCCTCTGCTCCAGAATGGTGGACCCGATCTAGTTGGTGGGCAGCGGCTCTGGTGTCCTCTGCTCCAAAACGGCAGACCCGATCTAGGTGGCGGGCTGAGGGCAGCAGCTCCGGTGTCCTTTGCTGCAGAATGGTGGACCCTATCTAGGTGGCAGGCGGCGGACCCGATCTAAGTGGCGGGCTGAGGGCAGCGGCTCCGGTGTCCTCTGCTCCAGAATGGCGGACCCGGTCTAGGTGGTGGGCGGCGGGCTGAGGGCAGCGACTCCAGTGTCCTCTGCTCCAGCACAGTGGACCCGATCTAGGTGGCAGGTGGTGGGCGGCAGGCTGCTGGTAGCGGCTCCGGTGTCCTCATCTCCAGCGCGGCGGCTTTCGTCGTGCGTCTCCTCTCTCCTCCTCCTTGGCGCCAGGCGTCCAATAGGACCTACTGACGTTTTGGCCAATTGGTAAACAGGTCTCACAACCCCCTTTTTTAAATGGCGGGGAGGCGATTTAGTGTGGCAATAGCGAATATTCACACAACTGGGTGGGATCAGGGCGCAGTTCCCTGGATGACGGGTGGCGGGCTGAAAATTTTTCATTGCCCTGCATGCAAAGCCCACCCTTTTTTGAAGCCTATTAGCACCACTGGCTCTAATCACCCCCATTGGAATCCATAGTCCGGCACCCTGTATGTAGATCAGGGGGCCGGACGCATGGATAGGGGGGCGGCGCCTGTGCCTCCCTACTGGACGGGCCGCCACTGAACATTTCCTTTTATAAACGTATTCAAAATCTGGGTTGAACGTAAATCAGATAAGTACTTTTTAAATACTGATATAAAAGCAATTGTTAGTAAATCTGGGGATTCAGACACTGACATTGGGCAGATATTCCCAATCCATCTGCTGTATACAGGCATACCCCACTTTTAAGTACACAATGGGGTTTATTTACTAAAGTTGGAAAGTGCAAAATCAGGCTCACTTCTGCATAGAAACCAATGGGCTTCCAGGTTTTATTACCAAAGCGTAATTAAACAAGCTGAGGTTAGAAGCTCATTGGTTTCTATGAAGAAGTGAGCCTGATTTTGCACTTTCCAGCTTTAGTAAATAAACCCCATTGTGTACTTAAAAGTGGGGTATGCCTGTAGTTCACTATGGGTGCTCATATTCCACCCCCGAGGTGCTCCCTACAGGTTTCCCACCCATAGCTGCCAACATTCAAGGGGAATTCTGCTTTTATTTACTAGTAGAGGGCACAAGTTTGGTGAGACCTCGTTGAATTTTATTGGACCATTTCTTGTTCTACCCCTGAAGCTTGTCATGCACAGGGCAATTTATTCGAGCAATAGATTTGTCAATTCCATTTTTTTGTTGTATTGGATGACAATTTATGTCCGCTAATATCACAAAGCAATTAAAAACATAAAATGCAGGGGTCAAGTCCTGGGGAAAAAAGTGAGGGAACTCCCACCCAAGATCCACTCGCCCAGCAAAAAAAAAAATTATACGCTCATATCCACGAACGCTTCAAAAGTTGTTATTTTTCATCCAAATTTCGTTTTGTGTGTATGAAGCTTAACTGTTAGTACATAAAAAAAAACAATCCTCAATAAATACGGTAATTCTCTGAATAATCAGCATTCATTCAATTGTGCTTCCATGCAAATGTGAACATTATGTTCTGATCTTTATTGGGGAATGTTATTTTGTATATAGAGTGTTTATGTGGTGAGTTTACACTTTTCATTGAACAGACTTTGGATAACACAGGGTTAAACGGAAAGGTCATAAATGAACTGCACATTATCTGGACAGAATGCTTGGGGAGATAGTGATGTGTTCCTGCTTAGGAGATGTATGTTAGCTTGGGGGGGCTGCAAACTCTGCAGGGCTCCAACACACACTCGCTGCTATTCCAACCCTTCACATATTTCCACATAAACTTCCCTCCTGGCATTAAACTTTGCCAGGTATTGTGCTCAGCTTACCACCCCAAACTGATGTTCCTCCCTCAGCTCACCTCTCTCCCTGCATGTCCTGTGAGCAGAATAGCTGTGCTCCTCCTCTGGGTTCTCTCATCATATGGCACTGAAGATAGAGGAGGGGGGGATTCAGCGGGACACACAGAGCAAGTATGCAGGAGACTGGGGGGGAAGATAAGGAGACAGAAAATAAGGAGGGGCCGGCGGGGAGGAGCGCATCACGAGAGGTCTGACTAAATACAATCTCTTAGCAGCAGGGACCTGATCTACCTGTCAGCTAGCTGTGATTGACAGGCAGATCGAAGCGGAAGCTGTCATGGGGCCCCCTACTGGCAATTCCTGAATGGTCAGGTGTGCGGCACTTACTATTGCGAGCTGTGTCGGCAGCTGCTGGTGTAGCACCTGCCACACAGCTCGCATACTTCAAAGTCTTGCAGGACACGGCTGCTAACGGGAACTAAGTTCCTGTTGTGGAAAAAGTACAGGAACTCCGTCCCCATGCGTTCCTGCAGGACTTGAGCCCTGATAAAATGGTAGTTTTAACTGCAAGGAAATATTATTGAAATAGCCCTAAATAAAAAGATTGCCATAGTTTTTCCTGTTTCAATTTAAAGCGGAATTAATCTCAAAACCAAAAATTTAATATATTGCAGCTTACCAATCATCAGATGAAGGCTTTTCTCTATTTGTTTTCACTTGGTGATCTGGCCAGTAACACAACTCCCGTATTAAAGTTCCCCCACTCTGGATGAAGGAGCACAGGGGGCACCTTTGGACAGCAGCATTGTAACTCTGAGGGTGTTAAAAGTACTAGCATATTTAAACGCCATAACACGTTGAAGACAGGCTCCACTTAACACTTTATAATCAGTTACAGCAAACCATTTTGTTTTCCTTTTGGGATAAAGGTTTTACATAAATAAATAAAAGCTGATCTTTGTAAACACCCCTGCCAGTGTTAAATAGTTTGTCTCATCTCTGTACCTGTATACATGTGCAAGGGAGCTTGTTCTTTTGAAAACACCAGATTTACTGGCAGGATCACCAGATGAAAATAGAAGTAAGTAAGCCTAAAAGGAAAACAAATGCAGCCATCACATCTAAGAATTGGAGCAATATATTAAATGTTTGCTTTTGGGTTTACTACTGCTGTAAGGTGACCATATACTAGTAGAGTTTTGAATGAACATTTGTACAAATATTCGTACGAAAACTCTCAATATAGCAAATATCATTTAAAAAATATTTCAAAATTTCATTTGCTTTCAACATTCAATTTTGGAATACTTGTAATAAGTAATAAATCAGAGGGAACAGAAATCTGTCCTGGGGGTTGTTTTTGGCTTAGGGGGGGGGGGGAGGTACTGGGGGAAGAGCTTTCATTTTGATATTTCAGTAACAGTCTCTGCATTTGATGGCACAGTGGCCCAATTGATGGGCACAGTGGCTGCGTTTGATGGCACAATGGCTGCATTTGATGGCACAGTGGCTGTGTTTGATGGCACAGTGGCCGCAATTGATGGGCACAGTGGCTGCATTTGATGGCACAGTGGCTGCATTTTATGGGCACAGTGGCAGCAATTGATGGGCACAGTGGCTGCATTTGATGGGGCCCAGTGTCTGCATTTGATGGCACAGTGGCGGCAATTGATGGGCACAGTGGCTGCGTTTGATGGCACAGTGGCGGCAATTGATGGGCCCAGTGTCTGCATTTGATGGCACAGTGGCTGTGTTTGATGGCACAGTGGCGGCAATTGATGGGCACAGTGGCTGCGTTTGATGGCACAGTGGCGGCAATTGATGGGCACAGTGAGGCTGCAATTGATTGGTTTTTTTTTAGAATTTTTCAGTTTGTTTGCGCCCCCCTAAATATTTTGAGCACCAGCCGCCACTGAGTAAACCGCATGGAAGCTTTCATTTTATTACCCAGATTTGTCTTTATGACCGTTGGTGTTCATTTGAACTCATGGGTAGTAGATTGTAGATAGATTGTAGATAGATTGTAGTAGATTGTAGTAGATTGTAGTAGATTGTAGTAGATTGTAGATAGATTGTAGATAGATTGTAGTAGATTGTAGTAGATTGTAGTAGATTGTAGTAGATTGCTTAGTTTCTGGGAGTTACTGGCTATTGTATTTGTGATTCGTGGTGGTTTGAAATGATACATGTAATGCCAGCCTAAAGCTTATCTAAACCCAAAAACAAAAATTTTATATATTGCCAATTACCATTTCCTAAATGTGATGGCTCCATCAGTTTTTCTTCTTTTTTTTTTTTTATTTGATCTGGTCAGTAACACACCTCCTGTCATAGGTGTGCATTGGAGTGTGCACCTCAAAGCTCAAACATGTGTGTGTGTGCGTATGTATATATGGTGTCAGTAGAGCGGTGTACGGTATCAGTGGGGCAGAAATTGGTGTCTGTACGACAGTGGATGGTGTCAGTATTTTTTATTTGCATTATTTTATTTTTTTATTATTTTTTACAATTTTATTAATTTTTTTACTAATTTTTTAGGAGCCCCCATTAGGGGGCTTTTGTGAAATATCAGGGGTTTAAACAGGGGGAATCTTCGACACACAGAGAGATTAGGGTGTGCCCAATCACACCTGGCACACCCTGTGTGCACGCCTATGCCTCCTGTATTATGCCTCGTACACACGTACGGACTTTTGCCGGCGGACCTAAGTCCAGCGGACAATCCGCTGGACTTTCCGGCTAGGTCCGCTGGACTTTCCGAGGGTGTGGACTTGCCCACACACGCACGGACTTGTCCAGCGGATAATCCGCCGGCCAAAAGTCCGCGGGACTTTTGAAAATGAACGGACTTGCCCACACACGGAGCAGTCCGTTCATTTTGAACGTAACTTCAGGTTACGTAGCTAGCGTAGGCAGTAAATGCCGCCGCGCTAGCTCCGCAAGCTGGCATGGATTTAAAGGGAATCCCCACGCCGAAAAAACGGCGTGGGGGTTCCCCCCAAATCCATGTCAGACCCTCATCCGAGCACGCAGCCTGGCAGACCAGGAAAGGGGTGGGGACGAACGAGCGCCCCCCCCCTCCTGAGCCGTACCAGGCCGCGTGCCCTCAACATGGGGGGTGCCCTGGGGAAAGGGGGGCCGTGCGGCCCCCCCACCCCAAAGCACCTTGTCCCCATGTTGATGAGGACAAGGGCCTCTTCCCGACAACCCTGGCCGTTGGTTGTCGGGGTCTGCGGGCGGGGGCTTATCGGAATCTGGGAACCCCCTTTAATAAGGGGGCCCCCAGATCCCGGCCCCCCACCCTATGTGAATGAGTATGGGGTACGATGTACCCCTACCCATTCACCTAAGGTGTAAAATGTAAAGTAAAAAAAAAAACACCCACACTTTTGAAAAAATAGTTTATTGCACTGCTCCGGGGGTCTTCTTCCGTCTTGGGGGTCTTCTCGCCGGACTCCCCCGCCATTTACCAAGCTCTTTTACCGAGCGAGGGGAGTCCGGCTACCTTCTTCGTCGTCGCCGCCGTCTGGGGGTCTCGATCCGCCTTCGGGGGTCTTCTTCCGTCTTGGGGGTCTTCTCGCCGGACTCCTCCCCTCTCTTCTGCTCTTTTACCTAGCTCTTTCACGAGGGGAGGTGTCCGGCTACCTTCTTCGTCGTCGCCGCCGTCGTCGTCTGGGGGTCTCGATCCGCCTTCGGGGGTCTTCCGGGGGTCTCTTCTGTTCTTGCGGCGGTCGTCGTCTTCCGCGCCGCCGGCGCCGCCTTCTTCTTCTTCTTGTCCTTCTTGTTCTTCTTCTTCTTCCGATGTTGACCCGACGCTCTCTCTGCCCGGAATGCCTGTGCCGCTCTGAGCTCGGACTTATATAGGGACATGGGCGACAGGGTCACATGCACATGTCACATGGTGACCCCGCCCCCTTGTGTTGTCACAGTCCCGGAGGATGCTGGGACTGTGACATCGCAAGGGGGCGGGGTCACCATGTGACATGAACATGTGACCCTGTCGCCCATGTCCCTATATAAGTCCGAGCTCAGAGCGGCACAGGCATTCCGGGCAGAGAGAGCGTCGGGTCAACATCGGAAGAAGAAGAAGAACAAGAAGGACAAGAAGAAGAAGAAGGCGGCGCCGGCGGCGCGGAAGACGACGACCGCCGCAAGAACAGAAGAGACCCCCGGAAGACCCCCGAAGGCGGATCGAGACCCCCAGACGACGACGGCGGCGACGACGAAGAAGGTAGCCGGACACCTCCCCTCGTGAAAGAGCTAGGTAAAAGAGCAGAAGAGAGGGGAGGAGTCCGGCGAGAAGACCCCCAAGACGGAAGAAGACCCCCGAAGGCGGATCGAGACCCCCAGACGGCGGCGACGACGAAGAAGGTAGCCGGACTCCCCTCGCTCGGTAAAAGAGCTTGGTAAATGGCGGGGGAGTCCGGCGAGAAGACCCCCAAGACGGAAGAAGACCCCCGGAGCAGTGCAATAAACTATTTTTTCAAAAGTGTGGGTGTTTTTTTTTACTTTACATTTTACACCTTAGGTGAATGGGTAGGGGTACATCGTACCCCATACTCATTCACATAGGGTGGGGGGCCGGGATCTGGGGGCCCCCTTATTAAAGGGGGTTCCCAGATTCCGATAAGCCCCCGCCCGCAGACCCCGACAACCAACGGCCAGGGTTGTCGGGAAGAGGCCCTTGTCCTCATCAACATGGGGACAAGGTGCTTTGGGGTGGGGGGGCCGCACGGCCCCCTTTCCCCAGGGCACCCCCCATGTTGAGGGCACGCGGCCTGGTACGGCTCAGGAGGGGGGGGGGCGCTCGTTCGTCCCCACCCCTTTCCTGGCCTGCCAGGCTGCGTGCTCGGATGAGGGTCTGACATGGATTTGGGGGGACCCTCACGCCGTTTTTTCGGCGTGGGGATTCCCTTTAAATCCATGCCAGGTCACGGAGCTGGCGCGGCGGCAGTAACTGCCTACGCTAGCTACGTAACCTGAAGTCACGTGCTAAATGAATGGACTTGCCGATGAGCGGCAAGTCCGTTCATTTCAAAAGTCCCGCGGACTTGCCCACTAACGGCGGGATTGTCCGCTGGACTTCCAAGTCCAGCGGATAATTTGAGAACAAAACCTGAAACTTTAGTCCGCCGTACTTTGGCGCCAAAAAGTCCGCCGGCGCCCACACACGAGGGGATTATCCTCTGGACTTCAGTCCAGAGGATAATCCCGCGGGATTGTCCCTTCGTGTGTACGCGGCCTTAGAGTTTCTCCACTCTGGATGAAGGAGCACAAGAGGCACCTTTGGACAGCAGCGTTGCCAGTCTGGGGGGAGGGGAACTGTTAGATGTAGCAGTTTGGGAAATGGACAGTAATAAATGCCTACTCATTTCTTTCAGTACAGGCTCCCTTTAAAATGATCACCTTCATAAAAACGTTAACTTCAATTTACTTGTGAGACCCAAGACCTATTAAAATTGACCTCTCCGTACTGGACCGGATTATAGAAATCCATTGTATTGCAGGCCAGACTTATTTGTGTCCAACCGTTAAACGTGGGTGAGTGGCGTGAGATTAACAATAACTCCCCCACATCGTTAGGTTATGACAGAACACCGCGGGTTACTGATTAACACATTTGATTATGAATACGTTGGCTGCACGTGTTTCTGCAGATTAATTAAATATACGCAATTTCTGTGTCCCAGCTGGCAAGTATTTTCTGCACTCAGTATTACTTGGATTTTAATATAGAAAAAAGATCCCATTCCTTTAAAGTAAACGTGAAGCCTAATGCCACGTACACACGATCGGAATTCTCGCCGGAAAAAACTCTGACGGTTTTTCCAACGGAATTCCGACGGAATTCCACTCAAGCTGTGTTGCCTACACACGGTCACACCAAATTCCGACGGTCAATAACACAGCGGCATAAAACGCGTTCGACAGCACTATAAAAGGGAAGTTTAATGCTTCTGAGCATGCGTCAAATTGTTTCCGAGCATGCGTCGGAATTTTGCGTGTCGGAATTACATACACACGATCGAAACATCCGATAGAAAGGTTTTCCGTCGGAAAAATTGAGAACAGGTTCTCAATTCAAAGTCCGTCGGAAATTCCGACAGAAAAAGACCGTTGGGCATACACCCGGTCGGAAAATACGATGAAAAGCTCCCGTCGGACTGTTTCCATCGGAAATTCCGACCGTGTGTACGCCGCATTAGGGCCTATTTACCTTCTTACGATATGCTAAAGTGCGTTTACATAAAATGTTGCATTAAAGCGTGTTACGTTAGGGCAGCCCATTGAAATCGGTGGACCAAAAGGTCCCAAAAATCGAACAGGCCTCAAAATGTGTAATGCAATGCACTGCAATGGACTATGGTACATTGCAGTGCTCTGCAGTGCTCTACAATGCTTGTGCACAGGGCTCAAGTCCTGCGGGAACGCATGGGAACGGAGTTCCTGTACTTTTTCCACAACAGGAACTCCCATTAGCAGCCGTGTCCTGCAAGACTTTGAAGTATGCGAGCTGTGTGGCAGGTGCTACACCAGCAGCTGCTGACACAGCTCGCAATAGTAAGTGCCGTACACCTGACCATTCAGGCATTTCCAGTAGGGGGCCGCATGACAGCTTCCGCTTCGATCTACCTGTCAATCACAGCTAGCTGACGGGTAGATCAGGTCCCTGCTGCTAGGAGATTGTATTTAGTCAGACCTCTCGTGATGCGCTCCTCCCCGCCGCCCCCTCCTGATTTTCTGTCTCCTCATCCCCCCCCCCCAGTCTCCTGCATACTTGCTCTGTGTGTCCCGATGAATCCCTCCCCCCTCCTCTATCTTCAGTACCATATGATGAGAGAACCCAGAGGAGGAGCACAGCTATTCTGCTCACAGGACATGCAGGGAGAGAGGTGAGCTGAGGGAGGAACATCAGTTTGGGGTGGTAAGCTGAGCACAATACCTGGCAAAGTTTAATGCCAGGAGGGAAGTTTATGTGGAAATATGTGAAGGGTTGGAATAGCAGCGAGTGTGTGTTGGAGCCCTGCAGAGTTTGCAGCCCCCACAAGCTAACATACATCTCCTAAGCAGGAACACATCACTATCTCCCCAAGCATTCTGTCCAGATAATGTGCACTTCATTTATCACCTTTCTGTTTAACCCTGTGTTATCCAAACTCTGTTCAATGAAAAGTGTAAACTCACCACATAAACACTCTATATACAAAATAACATTCCCCAATAAAGATCAGAACATGATGTTCACATTTGCATGGAAGCACAATTGAATGAATGCTGATTATTCAGAGAATTACCGTATTTATGTTTAATGAGGATTGTTCTTTTTTATGTACTAACAGTTACCGTAATCTTCATACACACAATACGAAAATTGGATGAAAAATACCACTTTTGAAGCGTTTGTGCATATGAGCGTATCATTTATTTTTTTTGGTGGGGGGGGGGGGTGGATCTTCGGTGGGAGTTCCCACACTTTTTTCCCCAGGACTTGACCCCTGCTTGTGCATTGCCTTAGTCCATTCGGGTGCCTAGGTCCAGATTTAGACCTTGGAGGGCCCGGGGCACTTCAGGTTCTGGGGGCCCCTCATACACAGAGTTGGTTTACATTCTCAATGACTGTCACACATTTTTAAAATGCACAACACAGCATCATTCTGAGATCATGCATTCACACACACGTGCTCAGTCACACTCTATGTGTGGTTTGCTTGAGCTGCCAAAATCAGTTTTTAAAAATAATACAATTACAAACTGAATGGACATTTTTCCCTATTCTTTTTTGCAAAATAGCTCAAGCTCTGTCAGATTGGATGGAGAGCGTCTGTGAACAGCAATTTTCAAATCTTGCCACAGATTCTCAATTGGATTTAGGTTTGGACTTTGACTGGGCCATTCTAACACATGAATATGCTTTGCTCTAAACCATTCCATTGTATCTCTGGCTGTATGTTTAGGGTTGTTGTCCTGCTGGAAGGTGAAGTCTCAAGTCTTTTGCAGACTCTAACAGGTTTTCTTCTAAGACTGCCCTGTATTTGGCTCCATCCATCTTCCCATCAACTCTGACCAGCTTCCTTGTCCCTGCTGAAGAAAAGCATCTCCACAACATGATGCTGCCACCACCATGTTTCACAGTGGGGATGGTGTGTTCAGGGTGATGTGTAGTGTTAGTTTTCCGCCACACATAGCGTTTTGCTTTTAGGCCTAAAATCTGACCAGAGCACCTTCTTCCACATGTTTGCTGTGTCCTCCACGTGTCTTCCCGCAAATTGCAAAATGAACTTCTTATGGCTTTCTTTCAACAATGTCTTTCTTCTTGCCACTCTTCCATAAAGGTCATATTTGTGGAGAGCACGACTAATAGTTGTCCTGTGGACAGATTCTCCCACCTGAGCTGTGGATCTCTGCAGCTCCTCCAGAGTTACCATGGACCTCTTGGCTGCTTCTCTGATGAATGCTCTCCTTGCCCAGCCTGTTAGTTTAGGTGGACGGCCATGTCTTTGTAGGTTTACAGTTGTGCCATACTCTTTCTATTTTCAGATGATGGATTGAACAGAGCTCCCTGAGATGTTCAAAGCTTGGGATATTTTTTTATAACCTAACCCTGCTTTAAACTTCTCCAGAACTTTATCTCTGAATTTCCTGGTGTGTTCCTTGGCCTTCATGATGCTGTTGGTTCACTAAGGTTCTCTAACAAACCTCTGAGGGCTTCACAGAACAGCTGTATTTATACTGAGATTAAATTACACACAGGTGGACTCTATTTACCAATTAGGTGACTTCTGAAGGCAATTGGTTCCACTAGATTTTAGTTAGGGGTATCGGAGTAAAGGGGGCTGAATACAAATGCACGCCACACTTTTCACATATCTATTTGTAAAAAATGTTGGAAACGATTTATAATTTTACTTCCACTTCACAATTATGTGCCACTTTGTGTTGGTCTATCACATAATTGAGTACCGATCCCCTATATTTTCCTCCTGTGGCAGCTAAATGTTGACAAAAGGGAGAGGAGGAGGAGAAGCCTACTTTCAGCTGCTGCAGGAGGAAAATACAGATCGGATCCACTAAATTCCACCCCGCCACCTCTCTTGTCCAGGTTCTGAGGGTCGGCAATGAAGGATTGCGATTTACCTGTCACCTGCCCATCATTGACAGGTTGCCAACCCCAGGATTAGGGTGTGCCCAGGCACACCTGGCAAACCCCTTTTGCACGCCTATGTTTATATGAGATTTTAGTGATTAGGTTTATATCTATTAAACTGTGTTCCAAGGATGTCTCTCCTCCCTGCCTGTCCTGTGCAATGCCGTGGATGGGAGACTTTCTGCCTAAATTTCACTAATTTGTGATAATAGAAAATGTCTGTTAATCATTTACATTTTTTAATCTAAACTATAAATATTGATTTCTTTTGTTCCATATTCATCTTTTTTATTCAAAGAATAGGAAGACCTCCACCCATGTCGCATCCAAAATAACTAGTACATGTGCAATATGCAGGAACCAGCCCTGCTGATACTGGACTTTACTGGCTCCCACAGAATCCAATTTATAAAAAAAAATATATCAATCTTTATTACATTTTTAAATATTAATGAAGAAAACATACTGATTAGATAAAACCAGATATAAAAATATGATACAAAGGTCCCACTTGGGACCACTAAACAAACACCTCCTATTGGTATTTTTGTATTCCACATTAAAAAAGTGGAGGCGTGTTCATTCTCTTGTCAACGTGTTTCACTGATTGCATAGCTTCCTCAGGACCAATTTACAAAGTATCATATTCTGCTAAATTTAATGAAAATCCACATAAATGTATTATGCGATAACAAAAGTTTTTTTATCAAAAATATTTTTTCATAGTATAATATACCATAGCCAATCACAAATGATATGACAGAGAGTCATGTGTGTCGTTGAATATCTAAATGGGGGCGGACACATGGGCCAAAACTCCTCAGTGTGTACTGGGGCTGTGATGGTGGAAATTAAAACAGGCCTAGTAGGCCCTTACAAAGATAAAAATGATACAACAATGCCATTGAAAGTCAGATAGTGCCAACACATAGGGCAAGCTATTTTTTATCCAATTTGCAGCATTAAATGGGAAATCAGGTTGGGACAGAAAATTTCCCTTCCTAAAAATCTTAAACCCCTTCCTGTCCCCTTGGGGAGCCTGCTGGCCCAAAGCTATGTTACACAGAAGCAAGGTGCCACATACCCCATTAGGCACTTACCTACACACCTTTCCGATCATGCTTCATATTTAGGATGTAAAAGGAAACATGGTCACAGTCTAAAATTGCTACTAAACAAAGCCACTGCTGCTAGACTAATACACTTTACTAACCGATCTGTGACTGCTGCTCTTCTTTGCCAATTTCTTCACTGGCTTCCCCTACCCCACCGTATAAAATTCAAAATACTACAACATACAGAGCCATGAACAACATCGCCCCCAGCTATATCACCAACCTCATCTGCAGATATTGCCCAAACCGTCCCCTCCGCTCCTCCCAGAACCTCCTGCTCTCTAGCTCCCTTGTTACCTCTTCTAATGCTCGCCTTCAGGACTTCTAAGAGCCTCTCCCATCCTCAGGAACTCCCTGCCCCAGTATGTCCGATCAGCCCCTAACCCAGGGGTGCCCAACCTTTTGAAGAGCGAGGGCCACTTAAGCGACTTGGTAACCGGTCGCGGGCCACAATGAGCAGAGCGGATGGATGACATGTCCGTGTCTGCTCTGCATATGCAGACTGGACACGGACACAGCCCACTATTTTATTATTTTTTATTGGATTGGAGGTAAGACGCAAGTCGGTTTATGTCTGCTACTACTTAGAGGTGAATGGAGGGTCCAATTGGTCGGACTGTCAGACTATGTGAAAGGGGCCCAAGGCTGCTTTCACACTGATGCGCTGCGGTTTACCCGCGCGGGTGAAACGCAGTGTACTTTTGGCTTTCCTGCACTTTGCAATAGACTTCTATTATATTCTACAGGTTTGGTGCACTTTCAGAAAGCTCACCAAATTCTCAGGTAATAACAGAAGTCTATGGCTCAGTGCAGGTAACCCACAGGTAAACTTCTCTGCACCTGCAGATCAGTTTGAAAGCAGCCCAGTAACCACTGCAGAACAGATATGCCCATATATACACTGTGATTTTAGTAATAAACTGACCTTTAATAACAGTATTCTATTCCATCCCAGAGCAGGAGGTCGCGGGCCACATCAGAGGACTCCGCAGGCCACTGGTTGGGCAGCCCTGCCCTAACCTGTCCACCTTTAGGAGATCCCTGAAAACTCATTTATTCAGGGAAGCCTATCCCACACCCACCTCGGAACTGTCCCAGAGCCACCCCTCAAATCATCCTCCTCAGCTTTTACTTTTTGTACCACCACCCTCTTCCTTTAAAATGTAAGCTCTATGAGCCGGGCCCTCCTGTTCCTTCTGTATTGAACTGTACTGTAATTGTGATGTTCCCCCTCTACATTGTAAAGCGATGCGTAAACTGTTTGCGCTATATAAATCGTGTATCATATCAATGCTGAAATTTAAGGCTAATTTTTATGAAATTTTGGCAAATTTAGTAAATCCATGGCAAAATTAATAAGCCATTGATCATCACACTATTGCTCACCCATTGATCACATTTTGTTAGACAAAAAATACATATTTTTCTTCAACCACATTTTTTGTAGTCTTCATGGTAAGATTGAAGGCTCATTTTGATGAAATGTTGGCAAAATCATATTTTTGTGGCAAAATCAATAAGCCACTGATCATCATGTGATTGCTGAGCTGTCAATCACATGGCTTTGTTAGAGAACAAAGATGTATTTTTTTTTTTCAACCACATCTTGCAGTCTACATGGTGAAATTTAGGGCTAATTTTGATGAAATTTTGGCAAAATTTGTAATAAGCCAGTTATCATCATATCATTGCTGACCTTTCGATCACATGGTTTTGTTGGAAAACAAAGGCGTATTTTTCTTGAAAACAATATTTTAAAGTCCACATGGTGAAACTTAAAGCTAATTTTGATGACATTTTGGCAAAAACAGTAAATTCGTGGCAGAATCAATCCTATCTTTGCTGACCTGTAGATGACATGGCTTTGTTGGAGAAGACATGTTTTTCTTCAACCACATTTTGTAGTCAGCATGGTGAAATTAAAAGCTAAAAAGCTATTAAAGATTTTGAAAAAAAATTGGCAAAATCATAATTTTGTGGCAAAATTGATAAGCCATAGATCATCATGTCATTGCTGAGCTGTCCGTCACATGTTTTTTTTTTAGAGAACAAAGACGTATATTTCTATATTTCGTATATAGTTACCAGTTTGCATGGTGGAATTTTTAATTTCAATATCATTTCAACAAAATCAAAATTTTTGTGGCAATTTTGATTTCCCCCAAAATTCTCATTCCTACCTTTGATAAACCTACTTTAAAGTTTAAACTACATAATTGATTCTACCCTGATTGGCCTCAGAAAAATACAATTTAAAGAAATCATACATTTTCCAACATCAGATCAGAATATCAACAATCAGTCCAAATATTCAGATTGCAAATTTTATTGACTGATCCTGTCGTATTAATATTTTGGAATGCAAAATTTGGATGTTGTATGGCAATACCCCTTCCCCAACAGCTAGATAACGGTAATCCTTCCAGGAAAAACATTTCTAGCGACTGCCTTTGATTCTTCTGACAGGTCTGAGAACACCTGTGACTTGTCACTTGTAAATAGACAGGCTGGTAGAACGCAACTCCCAACCTGCTCAGCCCAGAGGAAGTCTGAGGGTTCTCCTTACAGGGGTCTGCTGTGTGTCTCAAATTGTTTCTACCATGTGAGCTGACAGTCCGTGGAAGGAATTCCTGCCTTTGTGTAAGAGAAACCTACTTCAGGAAGAGATATATCTGGATGAGGGGGGCACAGATGAAAATTATTTTACTGCCGCTTTCTTGCACTCTGGACTTTCACAATGATAATTGTCACTTTTTCGCAGGAATTCTGGTTCTTGCTGGGGCTGGTACAGAACAGCATATAACGAACATTGTGTTGATTCCTCACAAGGGTAGGATCCCACCACAATGCAAGCTTTAACATGCACCTTCTATTGCATTTTTCAAAGAATTCCATTGGCTACTCAGATGGCTCAAAACAGTTCAACACACTAAAAAGTGTAACGCCGAACATTTATTGTCTAATACAGAACTGTAATTCAACAAACTGGTTTTAATGGAGCTTCCTAAAGCAGAACTTAACTTTATCTGAGCAACACAAACCAAAAACATTATATAATTCATTTTAAATATTAAGACCAAGCTCACCCATCCATCCATGTCCCAGTGCCTTATTTTATTGTGAAATCACTTTGAAGAACACCTCTCTAGTATTTCTAGTCTTCATCATGTTGAGTGACATCATTTGGCCTGGGCCAGCAACCAGGAAGCAATTGAAGAAAAAAATGTAATTAAAACTTAAAGTGGAAGTAAACCTTTCTATCGTTTTAAGCCAATGAAGCTGCCATCTTGGCCTCTGTTTAACCTCCCTGGCGGTAATCCCGAGTCTGGCTCGGGGTGGAACTTCAGTACCATAAGCGGTAACCCCGAGCCAGACTCGGGATCGCATTGCAGCATACAAGGGAAGTTACTTACCTTGTCCCCTGGATCCTGCGATGTCTCCCCGATGTGTGTGTGTGAGCTCCTCCGCTCGATTCACACAGTGCCGAGTGACGCTGATCTCCGTTCCCTGCGACGTTACGACGCACGGGAGCGGAGATTGCGCCAAAATCAAAAAAGTTAAAACACACAAAACACATACAGTACTGTAATCTTACAGATTACAGTACTGTATAAAAAAAATTACACATCCCCTTTGTCCCTAGTGGTCTGCCCAGTGCCCTGCATGTAGTTTTATATAATAAATACATTTTTTTCTGCCTGGAAACTGGAGATTGTCCATAGCAACCAAAAAAAGTGTCCCTTTATGTCAAAACTGGTTTTAGACCAGCTAGGAAACAGCAATAATATATTAGAATCACAATTCGTCATCAAACACTAAATATAATGACAGCGACAATTCTGCAACTGAGCAAATTTCTGTGTTTTTGATTTGATTACATTATTGAATCATTTTTATAGTCATTTATTATATTATAATTTATGATTTTGTGTTTCAAACTTTATCATACCCGGGATGTCTACTAGACTCTGGTTTGGACAGATTTAAGTGAGTTATTCTTAAGAATTGCAGGCCTACAATATAAAACGCCAAATTTCCATGCAAAATAATTGTACCGCTTTCAGCACCTAAAACCAGAAAGAATCATACCGCCAGGGAGGTTAATCTTCAACTGCCATGGTGCTGCACTTATGATCCATTATGACACCAGCCATTGGATGGTTTAACAGTTTGGTTGAAAGCATATCCAATGTGACAGTTGGAAATGTAACTGTTTTTTGGAACTGTTGAATCTATGTGTTTACTTCCACTTTAAGTAAATATATTATATATAATATGCCTTCCTATCTATTTACAAATGCTAGAAGGATAAGGATTACTGGTTACAATGCTGCTCCTACATAGATGCAATACAGTGAGTGAGCTTTGTCACTCTAGGAAAGGGCATATGTTACTGGCAGGATCATCTGGTGAAAGTAGAGGAAAAGAACCCTGAGAAAAGAAAACTAATAAGGCCCCTATATCTAAGGGCTTGATCACACCACATGGGTTGGGCTGCATTGGTCAATGTTTTGGGCTTCTTTGTCAGTACGTTTGACTGTGATGGTCAATGTGTTGGGCTGGATTGGTTAATGTATTGGGCTACAATGATCAATGCACTGGGCTACACTGGCCAGTGTGTTGGGATAAATTGGTCAATGCTTTGGGCTGCATTGGTCAATGTGTTGGGCTTCATTAGTTGGTCAATGTGTTGGGCTGCACTGGACAATGTGCTGGGCTTCTTGGTCAATGCATTGGACTGTGATGGTCAATATGTTGGGCTGCGTTAGTCAATGTGTTGGGCTGCATTGGTTAATGTGTTGGGCTACATTGATCAATGCACTGGGCTGCACTGGTCAGTGTGTTGGGCTATACTAGTCAATGCATTAGGCTGCATTGGTCGATGTGTTGGGTTTCATTGGTTGGTCAGTCCGTTAGGCTGCATTGGTTAATGTGTTGGGCTACATTGGTCAAAGTGTTGTGCTACACTGGTCAATGCATTGACCTATGTTGGTAAACATATTCCCAAGGCATGGACATGGACAAAGCCTTGTTTTGTATTGTGACATGTCTGCACTGTAAAAAAAAATGATGCAGACATCTTATCACACCTCAGCACGTTGCAACAAGCTGCAGAGCATCACAACGCACTGCAGTATGTATTAGGTTAAGAGAAAGCAATCTGTCAAAAATACCCCGCTACACGGCACAACACACATACAAATTGCAACCCAGTGCATGCACAAACTCACCGTAGCACACATAACCAGTGCATACCAATGCATATTTGCATAACTGTGATGGTAAACCTACCCTAAGGACTGGTAAGCCTCAATATATTACATTTTCCATCTTGGGTTTGGGTTCATTTTTTTTTTTTTTTTTGTCTTACATTTGCCAGCACTTTCCTAGCTAAATCCGGGAAGGAATCATGGGAACACAAGGCTGCTCTCAGACTTTCCAGCAACTGAAACAATTAAAATAACTGCTGTGTGATCACATATCTCTGTTTTATCTTTAGTGAGGAAGCAAACATTTCCCCTCTATTGGTAATTGTAGGCTAATCACTGTCTATTGGGGGGTTTACAGCTCCCTCACTGACCAAACCCGTTTTATAGTCGAATTGCTTCAATGACAGCCACCAGTTTCCTTCATTAATTGTCCCTTATCTCATAGGCTTGGCACCATGCAATGTAATGGACTGGACGCGTCTCCCTGTAGTTGTATGTCTAAGGCCACATCCTGTTGTTGGCATATTGTGCCTCGTCCGGTCGGGCGAGTTGACCGGCTCTCATGCCTTACAGCTTAATCCATCATTAGGAGCTCTCATAAAGTCACAGACAAGAGATATGTGTATGGGGCCATGTGCAAGGTGCAGACATGTCTTTGAGTTCCGATGGCAGCGACTGATAAGAGGACAACAGTCAGCAGGACATACCATAGGAGAAGGAATTGCGGTCGCAGGTCACTCCGTGTGATCTTTTTCAACGCAAAATTAAATAACATACTACTATGATTAGAGGACATGGAAACCCTAAAGGGCCCATTCGCACTTGTGGCAATGCTCGCTAAAACATGTACGTTAACGCCCACTGCCAAAACACATGACAATGCACCTGTTATATGTTCTTTGCGAATGGCGCCCCAACCTATTGTACAATAGAGCTCAATGCACAGCAGTGCACCACAACACATATTCTCATACATGTTTTTCATCCACTGTGGTGCCTAAGGGCTCTTTTAGACAGGCATGTAGTTCTTATCGCCCCTTGAAAAGTGATCCATAGTGGATAGAGCAGCGGCTAAAAGGCATTTAGGAGGCGGTTCTGCAACCTCCTGACACTTGTTTTAGTTTTTTTACCTTGAGTTTTAAATTGCATAATGGCAATTTTACGTTCGTCTCGCTCCTATTAAACTCAATGGATGAGTTTGACAGACCATCTAAAAAACAAGCATAGGAAGGAGGACTCTTTATTAGCACAATAAAAAGATGACAATATATTCACAAAGGAAATAAGGTCAAGTGCATGTAACAAAGTAACAAATCTCACCACACCACCAGACGCGTGTCCACCAAGCAAAGGCACAGCCACCACCACCATCTTTCAAACTCTGCACCTTGAGTTAAAAATGCCGCAGCTGTGAGGCAAAGCATCATGGCATTGGCATGTGTACAGCCCTGCCTGGCTGTATTGGGACAGTTTATGTGGAAGGTCGGTAAAACCTCAGCTCAGTCGCCAGTTTTAACTGCCCACTGGTTGGCTTTCTGAAAGAGCACTTAAAGTAATATTAAAGTCTCTTTTTTAAATACTAAATATGTCATACTTACCTGCTCTGTGCAAAGGTTTTGTGCAGAACATCCCTGATCCTCCTCTTCTGGGGTCTCCTGCTATTTCTCTTGCTATTGAGTACCCCCCCCCCCCCCCCAGCAAGCCCCTTTGCTAGGGGGGATATTTCTGCAGGCTTAAAGTGGTTGTAAACCCTTACAAACCACTTTGACCTACAGGTGAGCCTAGATTAAGGCTTACCTGTAGGTGCAAGAAATATCTCCAAAAGACAGGCACCGCTGTTTATGGCGCATACGCCGTAGACAGCGGTGCACAGGCGCACTGAGCGCGCCGCTGTTATCGGCGATATGCCGCAAGTGGCGGCTCCCGTTCGCATGCACGGGAGTGACGTCATCGCGGCTCCATCGAATGACAGCGCCGGAGCAGCGAGACCCACCAAGAAGATGGAGGCTCCGTACACAAGTACACAAGGGGACAGCGGTGACATCACAGGCTCCTGTGTCAGGTAAGTGACACATAATGGACTATTATGCGATGCATAGTAGTCCATTATGCTTTACCTTTGCAGGGAAACAAAGAGGAAGTAAACCCATCAGGGTTTACTTCCTCTTTAACACTGAGCCCCCCTGTGTACGTCTTGGGACACACACAGTACGGCTCCCCCCCCCCCGCTTCCTTGTCTCTGGATTTGATTGACAGTAGCCACCAAGTCCAGTCAGGAGGGAGAGAGAGAGCTCTAGGATACAGCGTTGGATCAAAATCTGAGTAAATATTTGGGGGGGGCGGTTCAGCCTTAGAATGAGTTTGGGCCAAACAGTGGCTGGGAATACCGGAATTTTCAGGACGTTTAGTGGGTGTTCGCCCCTCCGAATGCCCTGCAATGCACTGCTCGCTGCACAGTGCATTCTGCACCCTGATTGGGCAAAGGGGACCCCCCAGGAATTTTTCATTTTTATTGTTGCACTTTAAGCATCATTAAAATCACTGCTCCTGAAAAAACAATTGTTTAAAAAAAAAAAAATGGCATTATTGATACATGTCCCACAGGGCAGTACCTGGACCCCCATACCCCTTTTATGACCAATTACTTGCATATAAGCCTTGAAAATGGGCACTTTTGATTTCTCATGTTCGGCTCCCAAAGACTCCAATGGTGTTTGCGGCACAACTTTTACTCTGTTTGGGAGTTCTGCTGCGAACCGAACCGGGGGGTGTTCGGCCCATCTCTAGTTTTTATCTTTATACAGAGAATGCAACACACATTCACATGTGCCATAACGTTCATTAGTGTGTGCATTATCGCACCACAGCGGAACACTTACATGTGAACGGACCCTAACTGGATGACATTTGGCTTGTTCAAGCACTGTGTATGATAAACAGTTGCCTTTTTTCATGATACACTCTTTTGATCTTTTTATTTTTTATTTTTTGCATCTCATTGCGGCTGATCTCCAGCCTTTTGCAGTGCATACTAACCCATCATGGCTAAAAGCTCACCAGGCCCAATTAAAAAAAATAAAAAATGTTGGTGGAGGTTTAATTCCACTTTAATGAATGCAATTGACACACCTAATTATTTAGATGTGCTGACTTTAGAATATCAACATAGCCTAAAATGGTGGAGTTCCCCTTTAAAGTGAACTTTTCAGCTGTCACTCCCAACAATAACATCATCAAACCCTCGCCTCGTCTCTTCGGGTGAAGGTGGGAGAGGGGCGGAACGAAAACTCGACTGACGAGCGCACTCGCCCATTTGCATAACACAGGATGTCACCTGTCATGATTTGTGCCGATGACAACTGAAACTAGAGATGAAAAGCGCAAGGCGGCGCTCCACTTCAAAGCAGCTTTGGCTTCGGCTTGCGAGATTAAACGTCCCGATTTAAAAAAAATAAAAAACGAGTTTTGTTTTTAGCGAGTATTGTTTTCAGCTGTCAAAATAATCTTTCCTGGTTTATGGAATGACACCGGTGATTTTACCATTTTGTTCATTAATTGACGAATTGAGACGCTCAAAGTCGTGCGTGATGGAAGCAGATGAAGTCACCTCTGCTGAAATCTGGATGCCGTGTTCGTTATTAGAGACTATAAAGGCCAAGATGGTGGAAGATGATTACTGGGGATGAGCTTTGGGTTCAGGTCAACCATGAGATCCACCCAAACCTGAGCTGTTCATACTTCGCTGAACAGGCAAACGAAATGGCCATGATTGGCTAGTTGGCACGCCTACCCAAACCTTTGACTGTTGCAGCTGCAAGTCATTCATTTAAAAGCGTTAATACTACCGCCTTTAAATGACAGCTTTCGGATGCTCACCTACCGGCTTGTTTTTAAATTAAACACAAGTTGGTGGGAATGAATAAATGAGCAAATAACAAATGTGAAATAAGTCCATAGAAAAAAGTCCCAGAATGATCTTTGAGCATGCATCCACTTGTGAAGTTCAATGCGATAACACCATCACCAGCCTCTGTGCTCCAACCTCCACCACACAAAACTGCTTACCAGAGCCCAAGACCTCAAAGCAAAAGAGGTCTAATATCACTTTAGACTCCTCTCAGGGTGATGGATGGCTCACAATCCTTTCCTACAGGCATGGATGGCTTTCCCGCAGCAAATGTATCTCACAAATAGAAAGGAGGGAGCCCCATGCTCCAGGGGGCCCGTGCTGCCCCCCTGTACACCTGGATAAGAGGGCGGCTGGGGCATGAGACAAGCCATGGAGCAGAGGCTGGTGGTTGAGGTACTTGGCGACAGGGAGAAGTCTTCAGGATTTGAAGTTCTCTTCAGGTGGGATAATCATTATTCCAGAGATCTGTTCTGCCAGGGAGGACTAACTTCTATTTTTGACTCCTTCCCTCCATTTAATCTCTAATATGCTGTGCTAAATGCATGCTCTTCTGCCCATAGACACCTATGGCCTAGTCACTTAAGCAATGTCTTTTGTCTGCTGCTAGTATTGTTTGCCCCCAAACACCCCCTAAAATATGCACAATGTTTGCTGTGTGGTTTACTTCATGTAGAGCCCCCCTTTTATTTAATTTTTTGTGGGGGGGGGGGGGGCAAACTCATTAGGAACCCCCACCCCCAACTGCTCAGTCAGATGGTACCAATCCTCTATCTGCTGGCTTTCCCAAGGTCAATACACACTATTTACCTCTTTATAGTGGGCATCTTTAGGGATGAATTCAGCAAAGCATAGTGCAAGGGACTGCCTCCATACTTTCCATTTCCTATTTTTTTGTGTTCTTTCCCTCCTATTAGCTTGCTTGGTAATTTCAGAATGTCACACTGTGCTTTCCTTTTTTTGGGGGGGGGGGGGGGGGTTGAAATGTTAGTTTAGCTTTCCTGGGGCCTGCCAATAGTGTTAAGTACAGAGGGTCTGGCCAAACTAGCACACATTATTGAGCCATTTGCCAATCAATGAAGTGCAGAGGGTTACCTGTCCAACACCCCCCCCCCCAAAACCCTAGTTATTGCCAATGGCCCATCAGAAGTGGGGGGATTGATGGGGGGGTGAGTAATCTGTGAAGGGGAGCCTCTACTTTTCTGTGCAAATACTTTCCAGCCTCCAATTTTATACAATGCTCTTGTTCCAAGATTTTGATTGTCTAATCTGCTTGCAATGTTTATGTGCAAAGTGACTAATTATTTTTTCTTGTTTCACTCCACAGTTCCTTCCACGCCACAGGAATGGCAGACTGTGGCCTCCCACTTTGCCAGCCGTTGGGACTTTCCTAACTGCGGAGGGGCAATTGATGGGAAACACGTCCGCATCGTCCCACCGCCCAACTCGGGGTCCTACTATTATAATTATAAAGGGTTTAATAGTGTAGTGATGTTGGCGGTGGTGTCGGCGACATATGAATTTATGTATGTGGACGTGGGGATGAACGGCCGGATCTCGGATGGTGGTGCCATTCGCACACGGAGTTCTACTGGCGTCTCCAAAGTGGCAGTCTGTGCTTGCCACCTCCAGAGGAGAATGCAGAAGGACTCCCCTTCGTCTTGTCGCAGATGAAGCGTTTGCGTTGACTCCACATCTGATGAGGCCGTTCCCGATGAGGACCCTCACCCCAGACCAGAGGGTCTTCAACTACAGGCTGTCCAGAAGGCCCGAAAGAGTTGTGGAGAACACTTTTGGCATCCTGGCCAGCCGCTTCCGCCTGTTCTTGACGGCAATTGACTTGGCGGAATACAAACTGAACCACATAGTTCTTGCCTGTTTGCATATTGCACAACTTCCTCAAAAGACATAACAGGAACTATGTGGTGCCCATTGGCCCAGATGTGGAGGGCCCTCCAAATGCTGACCTCACAGCCCTTCAAGTGGCACGTCCAGGCTTGCCCCTCTAAATGCCTGCGCGGTCCGCGAGCAATATATGGACTACTTTGTGGGTAGGGGGGCCATTGCTCTGCCTGACGATGTGTGAGAGGCATTTTTTTTAATAAATCTTTATTTTTCAACCAACCTATGATTTCTTGTCATTTCCGTATTCCTTTTAGCTTATTTTACCTTGAAATTTTTCCCTTTGCCTTCGACAGTGGGAATGCACTTTCTGGGCAAAAGGAGGTAACAGTCTCTTCTTCCCAAAAAGATTATTCTCATGTTGTGTGTTTGCTACCTAATCTTTGGTCTAGAGAAGGTTTGTATTGCATAACTGACACCCAAAATACTCCTTTTCATCACCAGGTCAGACATGTGTGTATTCTCCAAAATGCTGTGCTCCGTGTTTTCGTACAAAGCACTGTGGGTGTCATTTACATAAGTCAAATCGACTATGCTCTACAAGTGCAGTGAAAAAGTGCCCTGGAAAAGAAACTTGCAGTGCAAAGTGGACTTGCCTTTAGTAAATAACACCCATTGCCCCCCATATCCTTTACATTTGACATACATAATGCATTGCGTTTTTTAAAATAAGGAAGCCACACATTTAGAAAATTAAAAAAGTTTACTTGGAAAACATTCACAAGTGCATTTACAATCTTCTTGCCCAAACTGACAACATCTTGGTTATTTACAACATTGTTTACAAACATTCCGCAATTGGTAAAACCAGGCATGGAGCAAAACAGAACCTATGAACTAGGAAAGTTCAACTTTGTAAAGTGAAGACAAGATCAGACATGACTATATGTTCAAAGTGTGTTTGATCTTGCCTTCATCACATGGGGGGTCCCCCTGGAAAGTGGAAATTTAGAACATGCACACAATTTGGGTCTGAAAAATGGTCATTAGATGGTAAAACACATGCCTAGAAGCTTCAAAAGTGCCATTTTCCATCATGGGGATGAATGACGTTTTTTGGGGGTGCAACCCCTTCACCACAAGGGATACAATAGTGTGTGTAGTGTACAGTGTATTGTCAGGGGTGTACCTATAGGGGTTGCAGGGGTCGTCATTGCGACCGAGCCCCATGCTCCAGGGGGCCCGTGCTGCCCCCCTGTACACCTGGATAAGAGGGCGGCTGGGGTGGTTGCATGTAGAGGAACCGCTCCCTCCATTTATCCGCTAAATGCCGCTTCTCCTCTTCCTTCTGCAAACATTCAGTGGCTGCAGGAGAGAAATGAAGGGCATCGGTTCTGCTAAATAACGCTCCTGCCTCCTCCCTATCCCTCTCCCACTACTGCGGGCCCCTGTGTGCTTCCCCAACTGGTAAAAAATAATACAAAATAAAATGGTTTAAAAATAAATAAAACAACAAAAATAAAAAACTACTGACACCAGTGGCAGAACTACCAGGGTCGCACTTGCGACTGGGCTCTGGCATTCAGCCACCATGGGGGACACCAAGACAGCAGGAAGGTGGCCCACTGCAGGACTGTAATAAAGGGTCCAACAATGGGGGTAAAGTGCCCCCCCGGGATCAGTGGGAAGGGCCACAAGGGTTATGGATTCTTGACCTGGGCCCCGAAGGTTCTAGTTACGCCTCTGTGTAGTGTAGTGTATTTACTTCACTCATTTATTTAAAATAGCTTATATACTCACATAAAAGATGGAATAGCTTGGCATTGAAACATAGCAGAACACGTTCATCCGAGCCAGCGTGATGATGTCACTGCTTGACCCCTCACTAATGCGTTTCGTCCAAGGGTTGCCAGAGTAGCCAGTGGGAATACCAAGTGAAGTCATTGACCAAGTATGGTCATGACCAAATTTGGTCAATGACATCAGCCAACATCCTCAGGTGGTTTTCAGACATTCAGCAGCTGTCCGGTAGCTGTCATTTGTGGCAAGAGTTCGGCGGGAGAGGATCATTTGCACGGTTTGTCATTTTTGTGTCAGTGAGTCGTCGTTCATTTGGATGATGGATTACATTGCAGGACGGTGTGACTGACATTGGATTTACATTGTGGGACAATTTTTTTTAAATACATGCTTTTTCAACAGTTTGTGTGCATGTGTGTTTATTTTATTTATTTATATATTTATATATATTATATATTTTTATTATATATATTTATATATTTTTTGTGAATGGGTAGCAAAGGGTACTATGTATCCTGTGCTTTTTCATGTGGGGGTGAGGCAAATATCTGGGACTCCCTTATTTTTAAGAGGGCTTCCAGATTTAACCAACCCCACATCCACCAGGCCAGGGATGTGGGAGATGAGGGCCTTGTTCCAATCAACATGGGTACAAGGTGCCTTGTCGGGGTAGGAGCCCCCTGCCAAGGCACCCTCCCATTGTTGAGGACATGTAGCCTGATATGGTTCAGAAGGGATAGGTGCACGCTCTCAACCCCTCCCTTTTCTGGACAGCCAGGCTTCATGACTGGATAAGAGTCTGGTATGGATTTTGGGCAAACTCCATTCCATTTTCTTTCTTTTTTTGTCTAGGTCCCTCTTAAAAATCCATCACCTATCTAGAACACCCTTCTCACTCAGTTCTCAGGAATGCACTTTGCCAGTAATCCAACCTCCAGCACAAACTTAATCAGCTGATTGGACTGTAAGATTTACTTTGAGTTGACCTTTTGTTGACCTTTTGTTGACCATCTTTAATGGATTACCGAATCATGTTGAATTCATTTGTTATATCCGCTATAATTTCTTTCGTATTAGTTGAAATTCATTATTCGGACATTCAGATGCCACTCAAGGACATTCACAGAGTTGTCCCGTAGCCACTTCTTTATTATCTTGGCTGTGTGCTTAGGGTTGTTGTCCTGTTAGAAGATGAACCTTTGCCCCAGTCTGAGATCCAGAGCCTTCTGGAGCAGGTTTTCATCAAGGATGTCTCTGTACATTGCTGCATTTATCTTTCCCTCGATCCTGACTAGTCTCCCAGTTCCTGCCGCTGAAAAACATCCCTACAGCATGATGCTGCCACCATCATGCTTCACTGTAGGGATGGTATTGGCCAGGCGATGAGTGGTGCCTGGTTTCCTCCAGACATGATGCTTGCCATTCTGGCCAAAGAGTTCAATCAGACCAGAGAATTTTGTTTCTCATGGTCTAAGAGTCCTTCAGGTGCCTTTTGGCAAACTCCAGGCGAGCTGTCATGTACCTTTTATGCAGGAGTGGCTTCCATCTGGTCACTCTATCATACAGACCTGACTGGTGGAGTGCTGCAGAGATGGTTGTTCTTCTGGAAGGTTCTCCGCTCTCCATAGAGAAATGCTGGAGGTCTGCCATTGGGTTCTTGGTCACCTCCCTGACTGAGGCCCTTCTTCCCGATCGCTCAGTTTGGCCAGGCAGCCCGCTCTAGGAAGAGTCCTGGTGGTTCCAAACTATTTCTATTTACAGATGATGGAGGCAACTGTGCTCATTGGGACCTTCAATGCTGCAGACATTTTTCTGTGCCCTTCCCCAGATCTGTGCCTCCATACAATCCTGTCTCGGAGGTCTACAGACAATTCCTTGGACTTCATGGCTTGATTTGTGCTCTGACATGCACTGTTAACTGTGGGACCTTATATAGACAGGTGTGTGCCTTTCTAAATCATGTCCAATCAACTGAATTTATCACAGGTGGACTCCAATCAGGTTGTAGAAACATCTCAAGGATGATCAGTGGAAACAGGATGCACCTGAGCTCAATTTTGAGTGCCATGGCAAAGGCTGTAAAAACTTATGTGCATGGGATTTTTAAATTTTTTTATTTTTAATACATTTTAAATAAATTTGCAAACTTCTTTTACATTGTCATTATGGGGTATTGTTTGTAGAATTTTGAGGAAAATTATGAATTTAATCCATTTTGGAATAAAGCTGTAACATAACAAAATATGCTGCAGAAGGCCCGGGTAAGCGACGTAGGGCACCGGAGCGTGGCGGGAGGGAGGGGCCCTCTCCTGCAACCGATAAAAGTGATCTTGCGGCGAATCTGCTGCAGTGACCACTATTATCGGAAAGAGGACCGCCAGTCAAAGAAGAGGATACCGGGGTTATGGCAGCAGCTAGCAGCTAACGATATTCCTCTTCAAAGTTAGGATGTATATCGGCGTGCGGCGGTCCGTAAGTGGTTAAATAGAGAGGGTTTTGTAACATACCGCATGCTCCATTTGTATGGGCCCTAAAATGGAGGCCCCAGTGTGCAGTAATACCATAGATGATAACTCTCCTAGAACAGTCCTTCTTTTCGGCTGCTCTCTTTTGGCCTTCCCACCAATGCTGTGTCCTGGGCCATGTCCTGGGATCACAGCATCAATCTTATTTCAGTTACTACACATGCACAGTAACTCGAAAAAGCAATAATTGTGGGGATTGGGGCTGCAAGTGGGCAACCCCACCTATTTACAGGTGGAGTCTGGGCAGAACCAACCCATAAAATGCATGTGAGTTGTGCCAATCGGAAAAGAGGGTCTCACACCTGCTTCTGATTGGCTGGATTGAGTATCAGTGTTTCAACAGCGAATATTCATTCGCTGTTGTAACACACCTGTGCAAAATCCGAGCCGATTCCTATTTTGAAGCAGATTAGAGCCTGTGGCTCTAATCAGGTGCTTCAAAAAAATCCCCTGTCGCTGTTATTCATGCACTCGGTGCCCAGAATAGGGGGTGGCCGTGGTGGCCATGGATAGATTCATGCTATGCATGAATCCATCCATTACCATAGAGGGGGGTGGCCTGGAGAGAGGGGGCAGCGACCGGGAGCACCTAATGGACGGGCCGCCACTGGGACCAGTGCTTTTTTTCAGGTGGAACATGGGGGCACAGAGTTTTGGCACTTCCAGCATATATGTAATGGCAGGGGATGCTGGGGTGTGCTGGAGTGTCTATTAATGCTGACTGCTGAGGGATTTATTGTTACTGGAGGGGATCTATTTTTTGTGTGGTGGTCTTTTGTTGCTGGGGAGGTCTTCTGCTGCTGGTGGGGGATCTATTGCTGCTGGGGAGTCAAGTAGCCTGAGACAGGCACATCCTGTGTAAAAAGTTCACAATTCACATCCCCCTCCCCTCAGCTCTCCCAGCTTTACTGTGTTTTGACTGGATGTTTCTCATCATGGGATGCGGTGAACAGTCAGCAGACTATAGACAGACAAGTGATTTAGGGGACATGTATGTAGTCAGAGCTGGGCACAGTAGAACATCCAGTGATCTGATGATAACCTGTCTCAGGCTAGTGCATGAGATATGTAAATCACATGTCACTCACAGCAAGGGGAGCGTTTTTGACAAAGTTTTCAAGACTTTGTCAAGATTTCTCTAACTGAACAATAAAAGAGGATTGCTCAGGCCTCGAGTAAATCTGTGTGGCAAGACTGGGCTCAAATGAAAGGAAATCTTATTCTCTACATTATGACATCAACAAAAATAAATAAAAAATGTTGGGTTTACATCCACTTTAAGGACAGTAAACAGGCCCCTTGTTTAGAAAGTTTGGAGAGTCCTGATATATACCATAACCTGGATACATGAGAACCTTCCCAGACATTACTTAGCGTGCATTCATTGACCTTGAAAAACTATATCTGATGTTAAGTTCAATTTATTAATAGTTTAGATGCCAATATTGTCTGTCAGAGTTATTTTTTAATTCTGCTTCCAGCATGGACTGAGGAATATACGTGTGCATAATGGCCTGGAAGAAGAGGGTGTCATGTGGTTAGCTAACCTCAATAAATAAATAGCACTTGTCATATCCAAGCTGCTCGTACAATCACTGGTTGAATGTACTGCTAAGAACCCAACGTGCCATTTACTCTAATAGATGCTCACGCATTCACTGAGTCACTTAATTCACATTCATGGCAGGCTGTGACTCAGTTGGGGGCCAGGCTCTGTGACAGCATTTTGGATAGTTCCAATCACAAGCTAAAAAAAAAATAAAAATCAATTAGAGATGCCTCGGGGAACATTGGGTGGCTTTGTTCCTTTCTCTTCAAAAATTCTTGGTTCCTCCCATTCCAGAGTGTCCAATAAATTAGGACACCCAATCCAAAGAAATTTTTTTTATTTTTTTTTAAGAATTCCATTCTCCCTGTAATATCATTTGGCTCAGCCATCCTTCTCTTCTGAAATTTCAAGTAGTTGAAAAGTGTTTAATCCCACGAGTATAGCTACTTGTCAGTTTTCCTTTATCATAATGCCTCAGCATCTAAACGTGTTTTGATTTACAATAAGCGCTCGGAAGTAGGCAGGTGCCCCCTTTTTAAAAAAAAAAAAAAAAACAAGGTTAACTCGCCGAGCCTAAGAACAGAAGAAGGAATACACGAGCGGCAAGCACAATTAAAACAGGTGTTTGCACAAAGCTTAACAAATGGCAGTTGTCTTTTGTACGGAGGAAGAAAAAAAAAATTCAAAAACATCCCTCGGGGCTTTATTTTATGTTAACTCAATACATTGAATACTCATGTTAAATGTTTTCAGAACAAGTGCGGCACTTGAAAAATGTAATTTGTAACTGTTCAGAATTTCCCAGTGTTTATACATAACTGAAATTACTACCCTGTTGCTCTTTAACTTACGGTATTTAATGGCTGCATTAACTAAATTAAGAAAAGCCGCTCGAGTCACATAATCATGGAATATTTTGGTATAATTTGTAGCTTAATGATTACATTATGATATGCTGAAGAAAGTAGTAGGAAGCAATGCATCTTAATTATGGAAAATGCTTATATAATTTGATAAAGGAATACGGGAGCAGTTTCCTTACTTGTAATTGGATGATGAGAGCGTTTGCGACGGGCGAAAGGATTAGCCGCGACCCCAAAGAGTCAGGCTAGGGGGACATGGTGGCTGGTAAGACAAACAAAATTAATCCTCGCAGGTCATTTAAGAAGAGTGGCATTTAATTTAAAGAAGCTGAATAGTTACGAAGAATCTGCTTGATGAATTTATGATGGTAATTGGATTGAAGAAGATGTTTAGAGATGTTTTTGAACATAAAGTAGAGTAACTGCACTTCATTAGTTTTGAGCATTATTTGAATGGTTGTGATCTCTTTTGAAGGGTCAGTCTGAAAAAAAGATACAGTCCGGGTTGGGTCAGAGACCGTGTTTTTTTGGATGTCTTCAAAACTCCAACATTGAGATCTCTCATAATTTCCAAATCTGTTCCTGTCTACCTGGAAGTTTTTGGTGTTTGCACCCAACTTTGTACATTACAATTCTTACCAATAAGGCCATTAGTACTTGGTGGTGCCCCTCCAGGCTGAGTTATAGAGCCTGCAACCAACTTAATTATCCTGTCCAACAGTATGCGTTAAGAACAGGGTTTATGCCCCATACACACGGTCGGAAATTCCGACCACAAAATCCGTCTGATTTTTTCCGACGGATTTTGTCCGACACTGGTCTTGCATACACACGGTCGGACAAAGTTGTCGGAAAATCCAATCATTCTGAACGGGGTTATGTTCGTTGCGTACGACGGGACTACGTAGAGGCTAGTAGCCAATAGCTTTGGTCTTGTAATGTGATCTGAGCATGCGTGGCACTTTGTCCGTCGGAATTCGCTACACACGATCGGAAAAAGTCCAATAGGACTTTGTTGTCGGAAATTTTGAGAGCAGGATCTCAAACTTTTTCCGTCGGAAATTCCGACGGAAAAAGTCCGATGGAGCCCACACACAGTCGGAATTTCTAACAACATGGTCCGATAGGACATTTTCCGTCGGAAAATCCGACCGTGTGTACGGGGCATTAGTCTGCACACATTTGCAAATGTACACGTAAGCTACAGAGCCTCGTCAAGACACCCCAGTATTTTTGGTTGGTTGCAGGCTGGTCGGTAAGTTGAGCAGGGAATTTCTCTGGTTTTGTTGTGCATGAGTTGCCCTTCCATGTGCTCTTTGCTGCAAAGGCCAGTTATAGGTAAGGACAGTGGCCATTTATTTGTCCTGAGGTATGAAGCCCCATTCACACTCAGGATAGTAGGGATACCAGCATAAGAAAAACTCATCCAGTGAGCAATGAACCTTTAAACATAAAACTACTGTTTACCATAACCGATCCTAGTGCGGATATATACTGTACATGTGAAAGACTCAGTCAATGCCTCTCCTTGGGCCACTGCCCCTGACATGTTTTACCCCGTCATGGGGGGCTTAATCATAGGTGTCTATAATTAAGCCTGGTGGGTGGGGCGAAACATGTCAGGGGGCATGGCCCGAGGCGCCGCATTTACAATTGTTCTCGTTGCACTTTAAGAACAATGTTCAACAGGGAGAGTAATGCCGCGCACACATGGTCGGAATTTCCAACAGAAAAAGTCGGACGGGAGCTTTTCATCGTATATTCCGACCGTGTGTATGCCACATCGGACTTTTTACGTCGAAAATTCAGACGGACTTAGATAGAGAACATGTTCTATATTTTTCAGATGGAATAAATTCCTATCGGAAAAAAAAACGCTTGTCTGTATGCTGTTCCGACATACCAAAAATGAGGCATGCTCTGAAGCAAGTATGAGACGGAAGTGCTCGGTCTAGTAAAACTATCGTTAATAATGGAGATAGCACATTCCTCACGCTGCAAATTCTGTGATCTTTTAATGCAGCGCATTCTTTTGTGCTTTATAGTGCTAGAATAATGAAGTTGTTTTGCTGCTCATATTCACACAGAGTTCTGACAAACTTATTTCTTTATTATTTCTCGTGTTCTCATGAATAATCTTTTATTTTTTTAACGCCAGATCTCCATAATAATGTTTAGAATTATTTTTTATAGGCAGGCAATAGCAGAAAAACTCTGGATAGCCGCACACTGGAAACAAGCTTAAAAATCCTGTGTTTTTATTAAAATCGAAGGTCACATCACATCAAATCCACAGCAAAAGAAGGGGGTAAAAAATAGCTATGAGTAAGCACTGATTTTGGTGCGAAACACGTCGGATATTTTGTACCCCCTTCTTTTGCTGTGGATTTGATGTGATGTGACCTTCGATTTTCCAGAGTTTTTCTGCTATTGCCTGCCTATTGTGTGTGTATCAGCCAGCACCTGGGGCTCCTTGATAGGAAGACAAGTTTCCGCCCTGGAGGGCTATCCTTGAGTAGTGGTTCCTTTTCTTAATAATTTTTTATAGTCATCTTTTTTTTTTTTTTTTATTTCATCAAGATCTCCTTTTTTTTGGATTATTGAAAAATTATCAAACTGAACAGCAGTAAAACGATCTCAAAAGCACCAGTCTGAAAAGCGCTAATCTTCTCTCACCAAACTTCTACTAACACAAGATTAGCAGAAGGATCCCAAAGGGTGGCGCAGTGGCTATTGAACTTCCTTTTTATAGTACCGTCGTACGCGTTGTACGTCACCGCGATCTTTACGATCAGAATTTGGTGTGACTGTGTGTATGCAAGACAGCTCGAGCGAAATTCCGTTGGAATTCCGTCGAAAAAACCTTCAGAATTTATTCCGACGGGAAATCCGGTCGTGTGTACAGGGCATTAGAACCCATTATAATAGCCACAGAAGGTGTACAGACTGAGGAACAAAGACCTCAACAATAGAGTCCGAAAAGGTACTCTGATGGTTCATTCATCTTTCAAAAAATCAAAACAAAATTTACTCCAGTGGTCATAACCCCCAGCTGTCCCTTTTGCCCTGATGTATGGACCGCTATAGAAATGAACTATTTAACAACCAACATTTTATTCCATCCTGTAGTTAAAAAAAAAAAAAGCCAAGATAAAGTGAAAATTGGGGTGATTAAAAAGCACTTCTGGGTCCAACCATCACATTTCCTTGCTAATTCTTCATGGGCTGGGAAATTAGGAGTGTGGCAGGGATATGTCCTTTACTTACATACTTGCTCCAAGGTGTCCCTCTTTTCTTTCTCATCTCAGAAAGTTGGGAGATATGCCAGTGGTTAATGTATAACGTATGGGGTTTAGCTATATAACAACCAACATGGTAGATCTATTCCTAAGACAAACACAACTGTATATGTTTAAACTGAATTACTGGAAGTCATAAATCAATCATATCAGGAAGGAAGCATTTATGTAGAATTAAAGAGACAATCAGTTCAGAGGCCAAAAGAAGCATTTTTTTGTGTTGTTGACGACAACAGAAAAGGCTCAGAATAGTCCCAAGCTATACATTCTTGGGCCTCTTGGTTACGCCAATATTTGTTTGCGCTCTCACACTTTTAGTAATGATGAGATATGTAGTATAAGACAGCACCAGATTGGTGGAAAGGTCAGACGGCATTTACAGAATCAGCCTTTTAGCACAATTTGATCACAATTAGTTTTTTTCTATGAAATCTCGTTCTCAGATGTTCAGATGATGCAACCATTTGTTTAGAGCAGGGATCTCCAAACTACGGCCCTCCAGCTGTTGTGGAACTACACATCCCAAGAGGCATTGTCAAATTCTGACATTCACAGACATGACTAGGCATGATGGGAATTGTAGTTCCTGAACAACTGGAGGGCCATGGTTTGAAGACCCCTGGTTTAGAGTTTCGGTGGAGAAATTAAAACAGATGTATCACCCAAGCTTTTTATAGCTAAGCCTGTTGGCCTATGGTGTCTCCTACATTCCATAAGCCATGATCATTTTAGATTAAAACTGTATAATAACTGGAACGGCAGTGGACACCTTAAAGGTAAGCTAAAGTATAATGGTTTTGTGTCAATTTTATAATTTTTTTAAGCTCCTATGTTTTTAGACTGTTGTTTTATATCTCTTTTTTAAGAATTTATACAAATGTTATTTTACAATTAAACATTTATTCTGGGACTATGGGTTACCTAAGGAGACAGCAGGACAAAGGAAAATAGCTTCACGCTCTGTTTGCCTCGGACTAGGTGTTCTGATAAGGCAGTTCTAGGTGTTCTAAACCCCCCCCCCCCCCCAAGGCAGGGGTCTCCATACTTTCTAAACAAAGGGACAAAGGGCCAGCTTACTGTCCTTCGGACTTTGAGGGGGGCAAACTGTGGCCACTGAGAGTAGAAAATGCCCTAGCATCAGTGAGAGTAGAGAATGTCTCAGACTTGGTGGTCAGTGAGATTGCAAAATATTACATAGCGCCTGTGGTCAGTAAGAGTAGGAATGGTCATTGGTGTCAGTGGGAGGAATAATGCCTGATCATTTATATCAGTGGGAGGAATTATGTCCGATTGTTGTTTTCAGTGGAAGTAATAGTCATATCATTGGTGTCAGTAGAAGGAGTAATATTCCATCTGTGGTGTCAGTGGGAGGAATGATGCTTCAGTCTTGGTGTCAGTGGGAGAAATAGTACCCCATCATTGTCATCAGTGGGAGGAATAGTGCCTCGTCATTGATATCAGTAGGAAGAATAATGCCCTATCATTGGTATTAGTGGGAGGAATAATGCCCCATCGTTGTTATCAGTGGAAGCAATTGTGCCCCATTATTGGTATCGGTGGGAGGAATAGCACCCCAATCATTGGTATAAGTGGAGTAATAGTGCCATATCAATGTTATCAGTGGGAGGAATTGTCAGGGCTGGGCTCAGCCCTTCTATTTGAGCTGGCCGCTCAGCTGTTGGCTAATTGCCAGCTCCCATCTCTCTCCACAGTTACTCAGCTGTTGTTGATATCCTGCTCGTCAGTCCTGCCTACTTAAGCCATTTAGTCCAGAGGAGCTCTGCCTTCGCCGCGGCCTTGGTCAACAACACAAGAAACATCTCCTGCACTCCTGTTTAAAGACTTACTTTGCTGACTACCCTTCTGGCTCCAGATCCTGCTTGCTGTTCCACTACTTTGATCCCTGACTATCCATTCCGGTTACTGAACTTTGGCTATGTTTTGACTACGTTTGTTCTTATTACTTTTATTAAGTGTGATTTAACTGTACTTCTGTCTCGGTCTGATTTCAAGGTTTCTGACAGGAATAGTGCCTCACCATTGATATTAGTGGGAGGAATAGTGTCCCATCATTGGTATCAGTGGAAGGAATAGTGCCCCATCATTGGTATCAGTGGCAGGAATGGTGCCCCATCATTGGTATCAGAGGAAGGAATAGTGCCCCATCATTGGTATCAGTGGAAGGAATGGTGCCCCATAATTTGTATTGGTGGGAGGAATAGCACCCCATCATTGGTATCAGCGGAGTAATAGTGTCACATCATTGGTATCAGTGAAGTAATAGCGCCCCATCATTGGTATCAGTGGGAGGAATAGTGCCCCATCATTGGTATTAGTGGGAGGAACAGTGTTCCATCATGGGTACCAGTTGGTGGAAGAGTGCCCCATCATTGGTATCAGTGGAAAGTAATACTGCTCCATCACTGGTATCACTGGAAGGAATAGTGCTCCATCATTGGTATCACTGGAAGGAATAGTGCTCCATCATTGGTATCAGTGGAAAGTAATAATGCTCCGTCATTGGTATCACTGGAAGGAATAGTGCTCCTTCATTGGTATCACTGGAAGGAATAGTGCTCCATCATTGGTATCACTGGAAGGAATAGTGCTCCATCATTGATATCACTGGAAGGAATAGTGCTCCATCATTGATATCACTGGAAGGAATAGTGCTCCATCATTGATATCACTGGAAGGAATAGTGCTCCATCATTGGTATCACTGGAAGGAATAGTGCTCCATCATTGGTATCACTGGAAGGAATAGTGCCCCATCATTGGTATCACTGGAAGGAATAGTGCTCCATCATTGGTATCACTGGAAGGAATAGTGCTCCATCATTGGTATCACTGGAAGGAATAGTGCCCCATCATTGGTATCACTGGAAGGAATAGTGCTCCATCATTAGTATCACTGGAAGGAATAGTGCCCCATCATTGGTATCACTGGAAGGAATAGTGCTCCATCATTGGTATCACTGGAAGGAATAGTGCTCCATCATTGGTATCACTGGAAGGAATAGTGCTCCATCATTGGTATCACTGGAAGGAATAGTGCTCCATCATTGGTATCAGTGGGAGGAATAGTCTCTCCCTGTTTACTGTCAATGGAAGGAATAGTTCCCCATCGTTGGTGTCAGTGAGAGGAATGATGCCCTCATCGTTGGTGTCATTGGAGGCACACTGCCTCATATCATGGGAAAAACAGTGCACCACCGGATAAAGGCAAGCAAAGGACCACATCCAGCCCAAGGACCAGAGTTTGGAGACCACTGACGTAAAAGGTAAAAAAAAAAAAAACATGTATTTAATTCTATTTTTATGCTGTGTGTCAACAGGAAAACATAAAAAACACATAGTGTGATTTTACCAAATTTGCTGGCAAAAGTGGAAATATGGTTTAAATACAAAAAGTGTTTTGTGAAGAACCATTGCAAATTTATAAATATATGCCTAGACATAAAATACAGTGTGTGTATATATATATATATATATATATATATATATATATATAGCATATATATGTATAGCATCTAACTGCACTGACATCCCAATCAAACCATCAGTTTGATCTGTTTCACCTGAAGGAATACATCCCATTCATCTCTCTGAACAGCCAGCCCATAATGTTAATTGACAGCATAAAAGAGAGGTATAAAAGCCTACTTTGTTGAAAGGCCAGGAGAGTAGTCACCGCCGCAGTGACGAGCATGCATTTTACCTACAGATACTGCCTCTTTCCCGGATTGACAAGATAACAAGTCTGTATGCTCAATTAAATCTGCTTTTTTCTAAAGTACTTCAGACCGAACCAAATTATGCAATCATTTTTTTTTTTTTCTCTCTGCACTTTCTGTCGATGTGAAGTACATCATTGAGTGGTTGGTAAAAACCAACTTTGGAAGCAATACTCTTAACATATAAATAATAAAAAAAAATACTCTTTGCACTCTACAACCTTAATAAAGTCAACAGAAACATTTCCCACAAAATGCAAAAGTAGCTGAAAGTGGCTTTTAAAGCCTTCCCAGCTGCTTCGCTGTAATTATCGAGTTTAAATGAACAACACTGTGTCATCTTTATAAGAGGATATGCTCACCTTTTAGGGTTTTATATTTTTTCTAAGAGACTTCCAAACAATTGTGGGAGGATGTGGCTGTTAATATTTTAAGCACATATCACTTTCAATCATTTTATACATTCCCAGATATGGAAGTGTAATCTACACGAAGCTCAAAAATAAAAATGAATAGAAAACTGCATAAATGTGCGTTGCATTACGGCAACCCGATGAAATGAACGGGCTGCCAACGCATCCTAACGAGCCAGAAGTCAGACGTGACCCTTTGTAATGCAACACATTCGTAATGAATGGCACTGCAATGCAGAAACACTGTAATGGCGCATTAGTGTAAATGGACCCTAATTGTTTTTTCTGTTTTTTAAAGCGGTTCTGCACTGTGTGTTTTATTTTTTATTTTTTTGGGAATACAATGCAAGGATTAGGAGGTAAATTGGGGGACTCACGTGTTCCATCTTTATAATTGATTGCTCCCGGTTTTCCTCCTATAAAATAATTTATATAAACCCTTTCCTGCTGGGTGCCATCTTGCCTGTGGGCATGTGAAACCCCACAGGCACTTTAGATGGCCCAGCATGCACCGCCGTTACTGCGCCGAGCTGGCGCGTGCGCAGTAACGGCAAAGTGCAGCTCACGTTCTCCGAAATCTCGCGAGATGTCGGCACATCCCACTGATGACAATGATGTGGTACTATTTCTCCCACTGACGGATTTTGTCCGACACTGGTGTTGCATACACACTGTCGGACAAAGTTGTCGGAAAATCCGATCATTCTGAACGTGGTGACGTTCGTTGCGTACGACGGGACTACGTAGAGGCTAGTAGCCAACAGCTTTGGCCTCGTAATTTGATCTGAGCATGCGTGGCACTTTGTCCGTCAGAATTCTCTACACATGATCGGAAAAGGTGCGATGGGATTTTGCTGTCGGAAAATTTGAGAGCAGGACGGAAAGTCCGATGGAGCCCACACACGGACGGATTTTCCGACAACATGGTCCGATCGGACATTTTCCGTCGGAATTTCCGACCGTGTGTAAGGGGCATTACTCTGGTCCCACACACCACCATTCGAGGTGAGGAATAGTGCCCCATCATTGGTTTCAGTGGAAGGGATAGTGCCCCATCATTGATACCAGTGGGAGGTATAGTGCACCATAATTGGTATCAGTGGGGGGAATAGCCCCCATCATTGGTATCAGTGGGGGGAATAGTGCCCCACCATTGGTGTCAGTGGGAGGAATAGTGCACCATCATTGGTGTCAGTGGGAGGAATAATACTCCATCATTGGTATCAGTAGGAGGAACAGTGCCCGATCATTGGAATCAGTGGGCGGAATAGTGCTCCATCATTGGTATCAGTGGGAGGAACAGTGCCCGATCATTGGAATCAGTGGGCGGAATAGTGCTCCATCATTGGTATCAGTGGGAGGAACAGTGCCCCATCATTGGTATCAGTGGGAGGAACAATGCCCCATCATTGGTGTCAGTGGGAGGAATACTGCCCCATCATTGGAATCAGTGGAAGGAATAGTGCCCCACCATTGGAATCAGTGGAAGGAATAGTGCCCTATCATTCGTATCAGTGGGAGGAATAGTGCCCAATCATTGGAATCAGTGGGGGGAATAGTGCCCCATCATTGGAATCAGTGGGGGGAATAGTGCCCCATCATTAGAATCAGTGGGGGTGCAGAGCCAGTGGCAAAAACTGTGATGTCACTGGCAGCGGAGTCGGGCAGCTGCAGCCAGGAGGGCTGGCAGGGCCTGAAGAGGGATTGCTGGGAGCAATAGTCCACCATAGGACAGCTAGCAGTAAAGACTTTATATTCTATTTTTGCTACACTAAAAGGGACCCACGGTCCCTGCCTACAAATGGCAATTCCTAAGGCCTGACTAATGCAGGCCATACACGGTTCGAATTTCGAAAGAATTTTCTTTCGAAAAACGTATCTGAGAATTTTCGTATGAATTTCGCACCATTAATAGCAGCAACAGCTGATTTTCGTGTGGAAATCAAATTTGAGGAATCGGTCATGTTGGAAATTTTTTGAAAAACAAACGATTTTCTAATCAATGATGGGAGAATCGTGCGAGAAATGTAATAAGAAAAGAAAATTTACTGAGAGAAAAGAAGATTCCCGGCCAAGAAAATTCTTTTCTGTAGCAACATGAGGTGAAATTGAAGGCTTGGTCGGCCGAATTTTGAAAACCAATGGTGGCACAATTGGATCACAAAAAAATAAAAACTTTCTGATTTTGAAAAGAAAATTTGTTTGAAATTTGACCATGTATGGCCTGCTTAAGTCAGTGTTGGGCCTAACCACGTGCTAGCTGTGCCTGGAGTTAAAGTGGAGCTCCACACACCGACACCGACTGTATATCTGCTGTATTCATTTTTTACTTCCTCCTCCCTGGCCGTGGCCCATCGCATCATTTCCTGTTTGCAATGCCTCCTGGGAAGGGGCGGCAACTTCCTCTGCCGTTGCTATGGAAACCTGACCTGAAACCTATTACACTGCTTATGCTGCACTGAGCATGTACGAGATCTGCAAGGATAAGATCCAGGAAGAAATACAGTCTGGCTTCAGATGCCCACACTTAAGATGGCCACGGCCTGCTGTAAGTTTATAAAACAACAAACTACTGCTATAAACTAACAAAACAGACCTTAGTTTACAGACTAACTTTACTAGAATACATTAAGCTTGTGTATTATAGGGTTATTTTTATTTTAAAAGTATAATTTCGGCCAGAACACCGCTTTAAGTGTTGTGCAGGAGGGAGAGAGAGTGATAGTCTGCAAGCAAGAGTTGTGCAGGAGGGGTTTGAAGAAGTGTCATGTACAAAGAGTGTACATAGTTCTGTCCCAAATTGACTGTTCTAAAATTTTACTGGGCATTCCATAAATTCCCATCCCTATCCAAGTTCAAATCCCTCAATAAAATAACAAAACATTTGGACTGTTCGTTGACTCAAGGTGATTGGGAAGTGAATGCTGGGCTGGGCGGGGTGACAGGTGCACCACAACTTTCAGCAGCCCCTATGGGGGTAACTGGTATGCCTCGTACACACGTAGGGACTTTTGCCGGCGGACCTAGTCCAGCGGACAATCCCGCGGGACTTTCCGGCTAGGTCCGCTGGACTTTCCGAGGGTGTGGACTTGCCCACACACGCACGGACTTCTCCAGCGGATAATCCGCCGGCCAAAAGTCCGCGGGACTTTTGAAAATGAACGGACTTGCCCACACACGGAGCAGTCCGTTCATTTCGAACGTAACTTCAGGTTACGTAGCTAGCGTAGGCAGTAAATGCCGCCGCGCTAGCTCCGCAAGCTGGCATGGATTTAAAGGGAATCCCCACGCCGAAAAAACGGCGTGGGGGTTCCCCCCAAATCCATGTCAGACCCTCATCCGAGCACGCAGCCTGGCAGGCCAGGAAAGGGGTGGGGACGAACGAGCGCCCCCCCCCCCTGAGCCGTACCAGGCCGCGTGCCCTCAACATGGGGGGTGCCCTGGGGAAAGGGGGGCCGTGCGGCCCCCCCACCCCAAAGCACCTTGTCCCCATGTTGATGAGGACAAGGGCCTCTTCCCGACAACCCTGGCCGTTGGTTGTCGGGGTCTGCGGGCGGGGGCTTATCGGAATCTGGGAGCCCCCTTTAATAAGGGGGCCCCCAGATACCGGCCCCCCACCCTATGTGAATGAGTATGGGGTACGATGTACCCCTACCCATTCACCTAAGGTGTAAAATGTAAAGTACAAAAACACACACACTTTTGAAAAAATATTTTATTGCACTGCTCCGGGGGTCTTCTTCCGTCTTGGGGGTCTTCTCGCCGGACTCCTCCGCTCTCTTCTGCTCTTTTACCTAGCTCTTTCACGAGGGGAGGAGTCCGGCTACCTTCTTCGTCGTCGCCGCCGTCTGGGGGTCTCGATCCGCCTTCGGGGGTCTTCCGGGGGTCTCTTCTGTTCTTGCGGCGGTCGTCGTCTTCCGCGCCGCCGGCGCCTTCTCCTTCTTCTTGTCCTTCTTGTTCTTCTTCTTCTTCCGATGTTGACCCGACGCTCTCTCTGCCCGGAATGCCTGTGCCGCTCTGCGCTCGGACTTATATAGGGACATGGGGGACAGGGTCACATGCACATGTCACATGGTGACCCCGCCCCCTTGTGTTGTCACAGTCCCGGAGGATGCTGGGACTGTGACATCGCAAGGGGGCGGGGTCACCATGTGACATGAACATGTGACCCTGTCCCCCATGTCCCTATATAAGTCCGAGCGCAGATCGGCACAGGCATTCCGGGCAGAGACAGCGACGGGTCAACATCGGAAGAAGAAGAAGAACAAGAAGGACAAGAAGAAGGAGAAGGCGCCGGCGGCGCGGAAGACGACGACCGCCGCAAGAACAGAAGAGACCCCCGGAAGACCCCCGAAGGCGGATCGAGACCCCCAGACGACGGCGGCGACGACGAAGAAGGTAGCCGGACTCCCCTCGCTCGGTAAAAGAGCTTGGTAAATGGCGGGGGAGTCCGGCGAGAAGACCCCCAAGACGGAAGAAGACCCCCGAAGGCGGATCGAGACCCCCAGACGGCGGCGACGACGAAGAAGGTAGCCGGACTTCCCCCCGCTCGGTAAAAGAGCTTGGTAAATGGCGGGGGAGTCCGGCGAGAAGACCCCCAAGACGGAAGAAGACCCCCGGAGCAGTGCAATAAACTATTTTTTCAAAAGTGTGGGTGTTTTTTTTTTACTTTACATTTTACACCTTAGGTGAATGGGTAGGGGTACATCGTACCCCATACTCATTCACATAGGGTGGGGGGCCGGTATCTGGGGGGCCCCTTATTAAAGGGGGCTCCCAGATTCCGATAAGCCCCCGCCCGCAGACCCCGACAACCAACGGCCAGGGTTGTCGGGAAGAGGCCCTTGTCCTCATCAACATGGGGACAAGGTGCTTTGGGGTGGGGGGGGCCGCACGGCCCCCCTTTCCCCAGGGCACCCCCCATGTTGAGGGCACGCGGCCTGGTACGGCTCAGGAGGGGGGGGGCGCTCGTTCGTCCCCACCCCTTTCCTGGCCTGCCAGGCTGCGTGCTCGGATGAGGGTCTGACATGGATTTGGGGGGAACCCCCACGCCGTTTTTTTCGGCGTGGGGAGTCCCTTTAAATCCATGCCAGGTCACGGAGCTAGCGCGGCGGCATTTACTGCCTACGCTAGCTACGTAACCTGAAGTCACGTGCTAAATGAACGGACTTGCCGATGAGCGGCAAGTCCGTTCATTTCAAAAGTCCCGCGGACTTGCCCACTAACGGCGGGATTATCCGCTGGACTGCCAAGTCCAGCGGATAATTTGAAAACAAAACTTCAAACTTTAGTCCGCCGTACTTTGGCGCCAAAAAGTCCGTCGGCGCCCACACACGAGGGGATTATCCGCTGGACTTCGGTCCAGAGGATAATCCCGCGGGATTGTCCCTTCGTGTGTACGCGGCAGTACACAACCAGTTAGAATTTGGATGAAAGGTTTTTCACTGGGAAACACTTTTTGAAAGATACAAAGTGTATTTTATATACAACTATATAGAACAAAATAAGGAACAAATGAGGGGGAAAGAGGGACAGAGGGACCTTGTTCCAATACGGGGCAGTCCCTCAAAATCAGGGACAGTTGGTAGCTATGGTTTTGGGTCAACTTGTGTGATCATTGATTTTTTTTTTATTATCATTTATATAAAATCCTTATTTTTCAAAATAAATTGATACAGAGCAGACCCATGGCACTGATTTAGCAGAGCCAGAAGCAGATGCCAGGCAGATGCAGATGCCTCCTTTGTGACTGTTTCTGCTAATTGAATCTCCATAGGGTCCTGTATGTAGAGAGCAGGCGGGCAGTGGGGGAGGACTGATGATTCACTCTTCTGCTGCATCAGCTATTCATTTCAATAAATGCTTTTTTTTTTTTTCCATCAAACCAGTTTATAGTTGTTCAGATAAACACTTGAAAAAAAAACCTACCTTGAATATAAAATGTGTCTGTATAATTGTCTGTGTATTTAATGAAGGTTTTGCCCTCACTTCCTGCTCTGACTCACCCTTCAAATAGACAGGAAGTGGGGAGAAATCTCCCAAAGAGGATGGAAACAACACTGATAAAAATGATTCTGTTGGCTTGTAATTTTAACATAAAAATTGTATAATTTTCAATTTTTCCAAGTCACTACAAATCCATGCAATGCTATTGAAAGGTAAGAATGAACATTGAACAAATTATAGTTCACATGCCTTTAAATGTTGCTTAACATACCATCCAAAATGTTTATTTTATTTGCGGATTAATATATTTATAATAAATGGAAATATGTCCGTTGTATACACCTATTGAGACAACTCACTTATGCGCACGCAAAGTTGCGCTTACTGCAATCTGCAGAACGCAACCAAGATGCAGGGTGAGGGACCGCCAGCTGTAAAGCCCCGTATACACGATCGGACTTTGTGATGGGAAATGTTGGATGTGAGGTTGTTGGCGGACAATCCGACCGTGTGTACTCTCCATCGGACAATTGTTGTCGGACTTTCTGACGGGGAATGTTGGATGTGAGGTTGTTGGCGGACAATCTGACCGTGTGTACGATCCATCGGACAATTGTTGTCGGATTTTCCGCCAACAAATCTTGGCTAGCATGTATTCAAATTTTCCGCCAACAAATGTCTGTTGTCGGACTTTCCGAGCGTGTGTACACAAGTACAAACGCGCATGCTCGGAAGCAAGGACGAGCCAGAAGCGGTCGGTCTTGTAAACTAGCGTTCGTAATGGAGAATTAACATTCGTGACGCGGCAAATTATGAAATCGCCAAATGCAGCGCACAATTCTCTTCTTGTTTGGGATAATAATGAAGATGCTTTGCTGGTGATACTGATGGAGTTATTGCAAATGAATTTTCAAAGGCTTTTTTTTTCTAGTGATATCAAGAATAATATTATTATGTTTTTTTTTTTTTTTTTATTTGGGCAAGTTACCACAACACCATTATCCTGTAGTTTTTAAGATCAAAGATTATGTTGGTGTCCCTTGTCAATTTTACATTGTATTTTTTAAAATGTAACTGCCGACTCCCAAACTGTTATTTGAAGTAAAATACATAGCCAATTATTATTCTCCACAATTTTTTTATTGTGAATTAACAAAATTTAAAAAATAAAATTAGACATGATATCTGCCAATAGAACTTAATCAAAAAGTGCATTCTATGCATCCAAAAATATAGAAAATATACCAAATCAAATCATTATTCAACCAAAAAAACTTTCTGTTTGTTCGGTTTTTGAGCTATTGGACATTCAACGATAGATTATGTAAGCTAAAGGCCCGCCCACTTTGAACTCTATTATTATATTTCAAAAAACAAATATACCATATTTATGCTGCATTGGCAGTTAAAACAATCATATCGGTATAGTGTATTTTTTTCATATAGTACTCTCATTTTGTATGAGAAAGAATGATTATGGGACTCATTTATGCTTTTAGATACCCTGAAAACCTAAAATATACCTTTGAAGTTTTTCAATTGCCGCCCGCCATATAGCAGGATAACGGCGGCAAAGTGGTTTCAATATCCTGACTGCACGCATCGCAGCGATCGTTGTTGCGGTGTGTCAGTCTGACACCCCACAACACGGATCTAGGTAAAGAGTCTCCGACGGAGAGTCTTTACCACGTGATCAGCCATGTCCAATCACGGCTGATCACGATTTAAATAGGAAGAACCGGTGATCGGCTTTTCCTCACTCGCGTCTGACAGACGCGAGTAGAGGAGAGCCGATCGGCGGCTCTCCTGACAGGGGGGGTCTGTGCTGAATGTTTATCAGTGCAGCCCCCCCTCGGATCCTGCCCAGGACCACCATAATGCCGCCCAGGACCACCAGGGACGCCACCACACTGGACCACCAGGTATGCCCCCCTAGACCCCCAGGGAAATTCACAACTGTGCCCAGGCAGCTGCCAATCAGTGCCCACTGACAATGCCTACCACTGCCAGTGCCACCAGGGATGCCCATCAGTGCCTCGTATCAGTGCCGTGTATCAGTGCCCATCAGTGCCATGTATCAATGCCCATCAGTGCCCAGCAGTGCCGCCTATCAGTGCCCAGCATTGCCGCCTATCAGTGCCACCCATAAGTACCCATCTTTTCAGTGCCCATCAGTGTCGCCTATCAGTGCCCATCAATGCCCACCAGTGCCCACCTGTGCCACCCATGAGTGCCAACCAGTGCCGCCTGTCAATGCCCATCAGTGCTGCATATCAGTGACACCTACCAGTGCCCATCAGTGCTGCATATCAGTGCCCATCGTCGATGCCCGTCAGTGCGCGCTCATTGGTGCCACCTCATCAGTGCCGCCTTATCAGTGTCCATCAGTGAAAGAGAAAACTTAAGGCTCTTTCACACGGACGGACCGTATGTCCGTTTTTCATCCTTCCGTTTTCGGATGCAAAACGGACATACATGTATCCCTATGGGATAGCGGGTGTCAGCGGATGAACATCCGCTGACACCCGATCTCGTCCGTGCCGCTATGGTCCGTTTCTGCAGACGGAGGAAAACCCTATTTTTCCATCTGTCTGCAGAGCGGATCAGATGACGACGGACTCTACGGTCCGTCGTCACCCGATCTACCATAGGGGAGAGCGGCGCTGTGACAGGTCCGTCCCTGCACAGTGTGCAGAGACGGACCTGTCATCTTCCTGCTCAGCGGAGATCGCTCGGCGATCCCCGCTGAGCAAGCGGATATCCACGGGGCGGATCTGCACTGATCCGCCCCGTGTGAAAGAGGCCTTACTTATTTACAAAATTGTATAACAGAAACAAAACCAAAACTTTAATTTTTTTCAACATTTGCTGTTTTTTTTATTTGTTTAGCAAAAAATAAAAACTGCAGAGGTGATCAAATACCACCAAAAGAAAGCTCTAATTGTGGGAACAAAATGATAAAAATTTAGTTTGGGTACAGTGTAGCATGACCGCGCAATTGCCATTCAAAGTGCGACAGCGCTGAAAGCTCAATATTGTCCTGGGCAGGAAGGTGTATAAGTGCCCGGTATTGAAGTGGTTAAGCACTTGCCGACCAGCCACGTCATTATACTGTGGCAGGTCGACTCTGCTGCGCAAACCACCGTAGGTGTACGTTGGTCTTTGCACAGGCGATAACGCGATTCAGATCGGTACAGGCATACTGAATAAGGGCAGATCTCCACCTTTGTATTTTTTATTATTATACAGGATTTATATAACGCCGACAGTTTGTGCGGTGCTTTACAACAGTAGGGCAGACAGTACAATTACAATCCCATTAAGTACAGGAGGAATCGGAGGGCCCTGCTCGTTAGAGCTTATAATCTAGGAGGGTGGGTCAAGTGATACGAAAGGGTAATGACTGTGGGGGATGAGCTGATGAAGAAAATAAAAGAACAGTTGTTATTTGGAGGCAGGGTAGGCTTTTCCGAAAAAAAAAGTTTTCAGGGATCACCTAAAAGTAGATAAATTTGGAGATAGTCTGACAGATTGGGGTAGGGTATTCCAGAGGATGGGAGAGGCTCGGGAGAAGTCCTGGAGGCGAATATGGGATGAAGTGATGAGGGAGCTAGAGAGCAGGAGGTCCTGGGAGGAACGAAGAGGACGATTAGGTTGGTATTTTGAGACTAGGCTAGTGATGTAGCTGGGGGCAAAGTTGAGGATGGCTTTGTAACTTATTGTTAGTATTTTGAATTCAATTTGTTGGTTGCGTGGCAGCCAATGGATGGATTGGCAGACAGTGGTAACTGATGCTGAGCGGTTTGTAAGGTGGATGAGTCTGGCAGCAGCATTCATGATGGATTAAAGGGGGGATAGCCTATTCAAAGGTAAGCCAGTGAGGAGGGAGTTGCAGTAGTCGAAGCGAGAGATAACCAGGGAGTGAATCAGGAGCTTTGTAGTCTCATTGGTTAGGAAGGGACGTAGTTTGGAGATGTTGCTGAGGTTGAGGTGGCAAGCTTTGGAAAGGGATTGCACGTGGGCCTGAAAGGAGAGTTCAGAGTCCAGGATAACACCCAGCACCCTGACATGTGGGGATGGGTGGATGGTTGTGCCATTGCTCTTGACAGAGAAGTCAGGGGAAGAGGCACCTGGGGGAGGAAATATTATGAGCTCGGTTTTGCATAAGTTGAGTTTGAGGAAGTGGTGTGACATCCAGACAGATATGTCTGTTAGTAAGTTAGTGACGCGTGACTGATGAAGTGAGTTGAGGGGTGGAGAGATAGATTTGGGTGTCGTCAGCATAGAAATTATATTGAAAGCCGCGTGAGGCAATCAGCTGACCCAGGGAAGAGATGTAGCTTGAAATTAAGAGAGGTCCAAGAACAGAACCTTGGGGGACCCCAACAGAGAAGGGAAGAGGAGAGGAGGAAGTAGAATTGTAAGTAACACTGAAGGTGTGTTGGGATAGGTAGGAGGAGAGCCACAAAGAGCGCAGTCACAGAGACCGAGGTAGAACGTTTTTGGAGGAGGAGGGGGTGGTCAACCCCATCAAAGGCAGCCAAAAGGTCCAGAAGTAGGAGTACAGAAGAGTGTCCATTGTTTTTTGCAGTTATTAAGTAATTTGTGAATTTTAGAAAAGCAGATTCTGTGGAGTGTTGAGGGCGAAATCCAGACTGAAGGGAATCAAGAAGGTTATTCTTTATGAGGTGGTCACTTAGTTGGTTGTAGACCAGGCGTTCAAGGAGTTTAGGGGAAAAGGGAGCAAGGAGATAGGGCTAAGATTCTTAAGATTGGTAGGGTCCAAGGATGGCTTTTTAAGTATGGGGGGTGACCAGTGCATGTTTTAGAGCATTGGGGAAGATGCCGGAAGAGAGAGAGAGATTGAAGATGTGGGTTAGAGAGTGTAGGATAGAGTCAGAGGGTGACCGTAGTATTTGAGAGGGAATAGGGTCCAGGTGACAGGTGGTTAGGTGGGCGTTAGAAAGCAGTTTAGCGACTATATAATAAAATAATCTGTATAGCTAACTAATACATAGTTTCAATTAGCCTCTCCCCTCATTCATCATGCCCCAACTAATGCAGGGGCTGTTTTAACTCCTAAAGAATTTCTGTTTTTGTCCATCCAGTTCCGAGATTTACATAGCCCTGTCACACAGCAGAGCCATATCTGGGAGGGCAGTAGACCTGACTTTATTCTGCTTCAATTCAGGGGTTAGAGGTCTTGTCCCTCCCTAGCCTGTGATTGTATAGTAAAAGGATAAACTGCAGAATGATGAGCACATCTCTCTGCTCCCTCTGTTTTTGGCACAACCTGTTGGCTCCTTGTGCTCCTTCTCCATTCAGCCATCCGAGCCCTGCTGTACAGGGGATTGCAAGAGGCCAATAGCAGGTCAAATTCCGGTACTTGCTTAAAAAAAAAAAAAAACACTATTACTACTAATACTGTACTAATAAATATAGAGCTGAATTAATTTATGTCTTTTATATCTGCCTGGAGTTTGGGTTTACCATTTTAAAACTTGAATTTGTATTTTGAATCTTGATTTTTTTTGTTCAGGTGTATCAATTTTTCCCTTTTTTCTTCTGCAAAATAACCGGTGTTATATAAAATATACTGGATCTGATTATTATGTTGATGATGCGCAATTACTTATATTAACTGAGAAACAGGTTACGCAACCCCTTTCAGTTTTCTTCTCTTTGCTTCCATTATGGGAATACAAAGTCCCACCTACACAAACACAATGTTTTCTTCCTGAGAAAATGCCCTTCAAGATGATTACTACTAGTTTTCTCTTTTTTTTTCATTTAAAAATACTATTTTCTGCATTAAGGAAAACTGACTCGTTTGAATAGCCGAATCAAAACAGTTAGTTTTGATGTTTTTGTGTATCTATTAAATCCAAACACATTTTATTCCTCTCATAGTAGGAAAAGTAAAAAAAAATAAAAATATCCACATAACCGCATTAAAGGCAGCAAAATATTCATCAAATGGCAATCAGCAATATTTTCTTGGGAATAACGTGTCTTGTACACATGATAAAATTACATTTGCATAAAATAATCACAGAGAGAGAAGTGCTGTCTAAGCCTTTAAAGTATAAGGGCACTTTTAGCATAAGTATGTCTAGTAGTAATGGAGAAGTCACCACTCCAGGCCTGTACCGCTGCAAATCCAATCCTGTGCCGGTCTTATGAGCCTGTCCTTACTTACTGAAGAAGCTGAAAAGAAAAGGCTGTACACCAATGACATCATTCGGGTCAGTCAATTTTTATTCAACTATAAAAACAACACAGGTTATCTCTGGCAGGAGACTGCCCCTCTATGACATGTTTCACCCTTATGGCCTTAGTCATATTTCTCTATGACTAAGCCCATAATGGCGAAACATGTCAGAGAGGGGGGTGGTCTCATGGCGGTTTTATGGCTGAATAAAAAATTGACTGAGTTGAGTGAGGTCATGGTGTGTGAAAAGAGAAATATATTTCTCTTTTCACTTTACCATTAGTCTTTCAGCAATGTTTGCTGCTTTCCATATTCAATAAGTCACATTTACAGCGCAGTATTTCCTTTTTACTTTTTACTTAGGTCAAGGGTGTCTGCATTTCTAGTAGTAGTTAGTCACATTCAACAAAATGTGTCCTGTAATGTTGAAGACATTTCATAGGTTATCAATGCCACTTCTTCAGTTCTAAATGAGTGTCAGGAACATACCCCAACATTTATATCCAATCATCATGGAAAGGAGGATGTTGGTTGTCCCAGAACAGGATGGAAGGTGTGAAATTTTTGGAATCACCCTTTTCTAGTTATCTAATCATCAGCTTGGTCTCAGGAAGGCTTCATACATGTTAATTCTCCGTTTCACATAGCTGCAGGTGTGAATTGTTATCAACCCCTGTTCATTGATGGTTGATACAATTTGCAGCAGGTGACCTCTTTCACATCTTTTGTGAACCGGTTGTCCTTTCTGTCCAAAATGTGCACCTCTCTCCCCTCGAAAGAATGTTCTTTATACTTGCAGTGTAGGAAAATTGCTAAGTTTTAACCTGTAGAATTTGCCCCTATTGTCCCTACCTGCTTGAAGACTGATCTGACGAGAGGGCTTTCTTTGAGGCTGAGCACCAAACACCCCTTGAGGTGAGAACACGGAGTGCCAGGTTTGAAGAAGCACAGGTGTCATTTAGGTTGATGTGCTGGAAGTTGCTTACAGTGAAGACAACGGGCTAGCTGTCAGCTGGACTGACAGCAGAAACGCTGTTGTCCGTGGAAGTGTAGCTGGACCAAGGCAGCAACCACAAGCAAGGTGACCCCCGAGGAAGAAACAAGGTCAGGCTGGTAGGATCAGGATGGTAGCTGGGGTCATACATGGGAAGTTAAGCCAGGGAGTAGGCAGAAATGTGGTCAAGGATGGAGCTGAGGTCATACACAGGAATCCAGAGGAGCAGGCACAACAGTAGTCAGAAAGGCAAGCCAGAGTCATACATGGTTGGACAAAAGAAGCTGAGTCCTTAGAACAAGCCTGGGTCAAAACCAGGAATCCTACAACAGGAAGATCCATAGGCAAGCTGAGTCAGTAATGAGTAGTCCAAAGAATACAGGATTCACTGGAACAAGATGCGCTGATAGCTGAAGATCACCCAGAAATCTCTGAGTGGAGCCACTGACCTTATATAGGGCATTTGGCGCAAATTCCAGCGGCAGATGCATGCAAACGTGCGCCAATACTGTGCGCATTTCTTTGCAAACAAGCTAAATATACCAGGTCTTGTCCTCAGCACATGCTTTTTTTGTTCTGCTGTCTTCTTCTCAGCACATGCTCACATTTATTCCGAATGGAATGTTGGCCCATCTGACTTCCAAGTATAAAGCTATTTTCACACTGGGGTGGGGGGGCGTCACCGGCAAAGCGCAGCTAGTTTTAGTGGCGCTTTACCGCTGTTTTAGCAGCGCTTTTTGCTGCTAGCTAGCGGCCGAATAAAGGGTTAAAAGCGCCCACAAAGCGCCGCTGCCGAATCGATTTTCAGGCACTTTGGCAGTGGTGCCCATTGATTTCAATGGCAGAAGCGGTGGAGATGCGGTGTATACACTGCTCCTCCACCGCCCGAAAGATGCTGCTTGCATTTGGGCTCCCACACTGGGGGTGCAAGGGAGGTGTTTTTCAGGCGCTTTACAGGCGCTATTTTTAGCCCAAAAGCACCTAAAAAAAAGGCCCAGTGTGAAAGAGGTCTAATACCGTTTTTACATGTCTACACCAGCATTTTGACAGAAAGTCACAATTTCAGCCATGTAGATTGAAGGATGGACACTTATGAAGCCTTCCCGGCTCCAAGGATGGGATTATGTTACTAAAACAGGGTGGTTTCACAACTATCACACCTACCATCCTGTTCTTGGACAATAGCATATGCCTTTCCATGGTGAACCTAACTCTAAAGCCTCATACACACGATGCGATTGTTGGCAGGGGATTATCTGTTAACAGACTGTTGTCCTAAAATCTTACCATTAGTAGGCTCCTTGACAATTGTTGGATGGCAGGCTAGTAAATTTTTGGCGGACAACGGTCTGTTGTCTGATTTTCGTATGGTCAGTACATAAATCCGTCACAAAAGTCGAAAGTACAAACACGCATGCTCGGAATCAATGCTTACCAAACACGAAATTAGCAGAAGGGGCTCAAAGGGTGGCGCTCAAGAGCTGAAATTCCCCGTAGTACGTCACTACGTTCGTGTTTGTTGCATGACAATTGTGTACCATTAGTATGCAGGACAAGATCCTGGCACACGCCCTTTTAACAAAAATCAGATGCTCGGTTGGCCAACAATCGCACCACCTGTACGAGGCTTAAGGCCTCATGCACACTGCTTCTCTTAAACTCACGTTTAGGAGCTTTTTTTGCCAAAGCCCCTGAACTCAACTCAATAAAAGCCTATGTGTTAATGCACACATAAGCTTTTACCAGAGTTTATGAGCAGCAGAGTTTAGAGGCAATCAAAGCTCCTCTTCCGAATGCAGAAGAATCGCATTCAGGAGGGAAGCTTTTGGGCATAAAAAAACGCCAAACGCAGCTAAACACACATAAACTTGCCTAAACGTGTTTAAGCGCACCTACACGCTAGGCAGGTTTAGCACTTCCGCATTTATTAATTTCAGGGGCCGAGATAAATTAAAATTCTGGCCAATGAAATAAATTAACTCACAAACTCCAAATGCTGCTAAACACTGTTCAACTCACCTAAACTGATTTGAATAAATGCAGCTTAGGTGAGTTTATAACGCTGATTTCTTAAATAGCATTTACAAGAAAGCAGTGTACATGAAGCCTTTAACTCTAGCATTGCAAAGTCCTAAAATATAGAGCTGCTCAAACAAATTTATTTGGGTGTATTTAGGTTAGCTCAGCATATTTAATTTAGGTCCCTCTTTACACCTTTGCGGTGCACTGTGGTTCATTACCGAACACACGTTCATGCATGTTATGCCATTAAAGTGTTTGTGAAAGCCAATATTAATTTTTCTATAGTTCCCTCTGATATAGAACTCTAAGCTCCCCAGTAGATGTAATTTCTAAAAATATGCTGTATGATAGCTTACTTCAGAGCGCCGTTCGGCGCTCAGCTGACTGCCCACTGTCCCGATCTGATAACTGCAGGGGGAGGTGCTGGGGAACCCCCGCTGACATCAGTGGAGACAAGGAGAGGAGGAGACCGGCGGGCAGTCACATGAGCGCGGAACGGCGCTCTGAAGTAAGCTGCATATTTTTAGAAATTACATCCACTGGGGAGCTTAGCTCAGCGGGAACTATAGAAGGAATACATTGTTATTTTTAGTGCAGGAGGGGTGGATCGGGGAATGGCAGGCTGTCAGGGCTGGGCTCAGCCCTTCCTTCTCTGAGCTGGCCACTCAGCTGTCGGCAAATTGCCAGCTCCTATCTCTCCACAGAGACTCTCCGGTTGATGATATCCTGCTTGTCAGTCCTGCTTACTTAAGCCGTCCAGCCCAGATGATCTCTGCCTTTGCCTTGGTCACATCTCTAGAGATGCTCTCCTGTGTTCCTGTTAAAGACTTGCTTGGCTGACATTCCTTCTGGCTCCAGATCCTGCTTGCTGTTCTACTACGCTCACCTCTGGCTCCCTGATGTTTTGGCTTGTCTGACTATCCGACGAAAAAATAGTGTAGCGCTGAATGGTGGAGTATAAGTGTGTAAATACAATTACACATATAAAATAAGTGACAATGCACAATAAATAAATATAAAATGAAGTAAAAAATGTGAACTTTAAAGTATAGAGTCCAAGATCAGGCTCAAATAAGATGGATTTTAGTCCAAAATATCTAAAGAAGTCCAAATGGGATGGTCCGTATAAATATGGGAAATGAGTGGAACACTTTTCTTATGGAGTGGCCCAAGGAATGCGGCTGTGAAGCGGTAGGTATGGTACGAATAAACAGGTGCCTGTGGGTACATCAATGTTCACTGGTAAAATAGAAGTTGGGTACTCTTACCGGATAGGTTGGACACACATGTCATACGACAGTGGGTCAATAGGGCTTGATAACCTGATGAGGCCAGGTCAGGCCTATAGGAGAGTGGTTGGATGGGTCCTGTTCGGTCCTATTCTATCTGACTCCGAATCCCAAGGGGCGAATTCCAAATGGTGAATCCTGGTGTCACCACTTGTAGACTCCGAATAGGTGGGTGCTCCGACCTGGGGTGTATCCAAGGAAGCAGCGAAAGTGGGGGGGCTCGTGATGTGAGTATGGAATAAAAAGATAAAAAGGAGGCTCCGGATGGTGCAGATCAAAACAAACCAGTTGGTTTATTGGGGTGGTCAGATATAATGATAAATATATGACACAAGAATTAAAAAAGTGATCACAAAAATAAAATGGATGGTAGTATAAAAGCAATGTGGGGTACAGAGTATGCTGGCCCGACTAGTTTCGACCTCAGGGTCTTCGACAGGGGCATGCCTGTCTGACTATCCGTTCTGGTTCCTGAACTATTAAACAAGTGTAATTTAACTGTACTTCTGTCTCAGTCTGATTCATGGTTTCTGACACAGGCAGAGAGGGGAGAGGGGAGGAGATCAGAGGAGCACATAGGAGGACAGGAGGGCTGCGGCTGACGGAGGCACATACTCTGACCACTTTGTTGACCACCCTGATTATCGTGGTCAGTTTACAGGGGGGGGGGGTATAGCCAGGCAGGATCAGCCAGGTATTACAGGTGATACAGGGGGGGGGGGAATTACACAGCACAACCACTGTGCTGTATATAACATGTTTAAGTAAACAGGATCATTTATTTTAATTTTTTTGGGTTAACGACCGCTTTAAAGCAACCAATTCATATCAATGCACTTCAGCGCACCCAAAATGCAGCAAATGCAGTTCAGCGCACCCAAAACTGGACCTGACCCTTTTTTGGCTGGTTTTACAGAACGTATGTATGTATGTAGTTGGCGCACATTAAGACGATGGAGCATTAGCTGCCTAAAACCCACTCAGATGGGCCCAGATACCCCTCCCTGTCCCTGATTGCCTCCTTCCCGTATTAGAGTGCACCTGCTGCTGTAAAAAAAATTATCTTTATACATATCTTTTTTTCAAGGTGTCTTCAGTCTGGTCCAGTGACGTTACAGGTCCTCTTCCTCCAGCAGTAATTGGATTCTAAATGCTTCAGAAACCAGCACCACATAATCGTGTAGCACTGCTCTCTTCTGCCTTTTCCTGTGACCCACGGTAAGGGGAGGAGCCATGATACCCTGGGCTGACAGGAAGTTGGTTGAATGCACTGGGCATAATTTAACCTGGAAGAGCAGCAGCACTGGATCAGTGAGTCAGTGGGTGGTTGGGTTTGCAGGGGACAGCACCACGATAGGGTGAGTATTGCAACCAGAGTTGTTCATTTTTTTTATTTTATTTTACCATAATATTTACTTATTTGTCCAAGCTGGAGTTGGGTATTAACAATCCACATTTCTTAGTGATTCACTGGGGTTGATTTACTAAAACCGGAGAGTGCAAAATCTGGTGCAGCTCTGTATAAAAAACCAATCAGCTCCCAATTTTTTTTTTTTGTAAAAGCTTAATTGAACAAGCTAAAGTTAGAAGCTGATTGGCTACCATGCACAGATGCACCAGATTTTGCACTCCAGTTTTAGTAAATCAACTCAATTGCATGCACGCTATCAGTTGTGTGCCTGTACTCAAAAATAACAATATTGTAGCAAATTCTGTTAGTAAGCTTTTATTATTCATTTGAATTTTTGGACATCGATGCACCAGTGTATGGGCGTTTCACTGATTACAAAATAAAAGACCCAGAGGTACAAAGTCACAGTTACGTATTTATTTGCATTAAGAGATGGGAAAAAAACATTTGCTGTGAAAAAAACAAAATTCCAGTTTAAACCAACCCAATACTTTGTCTCTGAGTCAGTGGACAGGTGAGCCTTGATGGAGAGGTGGACAGGCTGGACTGACTTGACCAGCCAGATTCCAGGACAGGATGACCTTTTGTGATACTCACACAGATAAACTCACTCTTGTGTGTTTGGTAGGCATTCTAAGTTTCAGAGGAATTGTACTTTTAGAGAATTCATTAGGAAGCTTCCTATAGGATTGATTTTGTTTGAACTGATTACCAATTTTAATTTTACGGAAATATAATTAGCTTGACTACTTTGACAACATTTGCGTAAAAAAAAAAATTACATATCTATACACAGTCAGTCTTTGAACACATCTGCCTTCAGGCTGTCGTAAACTTATATTGACTCTATACTCAGTCATGAATACCTGCTGAACAAATCACCCACCCCCATAAGGGACTTTGGGAACAAGACCTCTTGAGGACTGGAGTAAGGCCTGGTCCAATCTAGCGAAATGCTTCTTTAACCGCTTTGCGACCGCCGGCTGTCAAATGACGGCCAGGCGGCGCAGCTCTCGTTCAGGGAGGGCGTCATATGACGTCCTCCCCTTCTGTGCACTCCAGGGAGCGCGCGCGCGCGCGCTCTCGCCGTGTCACTGGGCACCCGATGCGCGTGCCCAGTGGCCGCGATGTCCGCTGGGCACCCGCGATTGCCCGGTAACACAGCGGGACCGTGGATCAACGGTCCTGTCAGAGGAGCCGATGGTGTGTTCTCTGTACAGAGAAACACTGATTGGTCTCCTCCCCTTGTGAGTCCCCTCCCCCCACAGTAAGAATCACTCTTAGGGAACATATTAACCCCTCCCCGCCCCCTAGTGGTTAACCCCTTCACTGCCAGTGTCATTTATACAGGAATCAATGCATTTAAATAGCATTGATTGCTGTATAAATGACAATGGTGCCAAAAATGTGTCAAAAATGTCCGATGTGTCCGCCATAATGTCGCAGTCACAATAAAAATCGCTGATCACCGCCATTACTAGTAAAAAAAAAAATATTAATAAAAATGCTATAGAACTATCCCCTATTTTGTAAACGCTATAACTTTTGCGCAAAACTAATCAATGATCGCTAATTGCGATTTTTTTTTTTACCAAAAATATGTAGAAGAATACGTATCAGCCTAAACTGAGGAAAAAAAATGTTTTTTTATATATTTTTTGGGGATATTTAGTATAGCAAAAAGTAAAAAATATTGTTTTTTTTTTAAATTTGTCGCTCGTCTTTTGTTTATTGCGCAAAAAATAAAAACCGCAGAGGTGATCAAATACCACCAAAAGAAAGCTCTATTTGTGGGGAAAAAATGATAACAATTTCATTTGGGTACAGTGTCGTATGACTGCGCAATTGTCATTCAAAGTGCGTCAGCGCTGAAAGCTGAAAAATGGCTTGGTCAGGAAGGGGGTGAAAATGCCCTGTAGTGAGGTGGTTAAAGGATAAGTTCACCTTTCATAACATGTTACATGCTACACCCATATTCAGGATGTAACATGTACAGTGCATCCTTGAGATGTTTCTACAACTTGATTGGAGTCCACCTGTGGTAAATTCAGTTGATTGGACATGATTTGGAAAGGCACACACCTGTCTATATAAGGTCCCACAGTTAACAGTGCATGTCAGAGCACAAAGCAAGCCATAAAGTCCAAGGAATTGTCTGGAGACCTCTGAGACAGGATTGTATGGAGGCACAGATCTGGGGAAGGGTACAGAAACATTTCTGCAGCATTGAAGGTCCCAATGAGCACAGTGGCCTCCATCATCCGTAAATAGAAGAAATTTAGAACCAACAGTTCCTAGAGCGGACTGCCCGGCCAAACTGAGCGATCGGGGGAGAAGAGCCTTAGTCAGGGAGGTGACCAAGAACTCAATGGTCACTCTAACAGAGCTCCAGGGTTTCTCTGTGGAGAGAGTAGAACCTTCCAGAAGAATGACCATCTCTGCAGCACTCCACCAATCAGGCCTGTATGGTAGAGTGGCCAGACGGAAGCCACTTCTCAGTAAAAGGCACATGACAGCCCTGCCTGGAGTTTGCCAAAAGGCACCTGAAGGACTCTCAGACCATGAGAAACAAAATTCTCTGATCTAATGAAACAAAGATTAAACTCTTTGGCCTGAATGGCAAGCGTCATGTCTAGAGGAAACCAGGTGCAGCGCATCACCCAGCCAATACCATCCCTACAGTGAAGCATGGTGGTGGCAGCATCATGCTGTGGGGTTGTTTTTTAGCAGCAGGAACTGGGAGACTAGTCAGGTTAAAGGGAAATATGAATGCAGCAATGTACAGAGACATCCTTGATAAAAACCTGCTCCAAAACGCTATGGACCTCAGACTGGGTTAAAGGTTCATCTTACAACAGGACAATGACCCTAAGCACACAGTCAAGATAACAAAGGAGTGGCTATGGGACAACTCGGTGGGCTCTGCCCAGCCAGACCCCAGACTTGAACTCGATTGAACATCTCTGGAGAGATCTGAAAATGGCTGTGAACCGACCCTCCCCATCCAACCTGATGGAGCTTGAGAGGTCCTGCAAAGAAGAATGGGAGAAACTGCCCAAAAATAGGTGTGCCAAGCTTGTAGCATCATACTCAAAAAGACTTGAGGATGTAATTGGTGCCAAAGGGGCTTCACCAAAGTATTAAGCAAAGGCTGTGAATACTTATGTACATGGGATTTTTTCTTTTCAATAAATTTGCAACATTTTCAAACTAACTTTGTTGTCATTATGGGGTATTGTTTGCAGAATTTTGAGGAAAATAATGAATTGAATCTATTTTGGAATGAGGCTGTAACATAACAAAATGTGGAAAAAGTGAAGCGCTGTGAATACTTTCCATATGCACTGTAACATGTTAAGAATGCACTAGCCCCCGCACCACTCTGACCCCCAATGTGCCAGCTAGCGGGGGTTCTTCTCCACCCGCTAGCTGGCAAAATAAAATAAAAAAAGGTGGCTGCGCGGGTCTCCGCCTACCTGGCCGTGTCATTCATTCACAGCGCTCTGTAAATGGAAAACTACAAAGTTCAGCAGCCTTTGCAACTGTCGGCTTGTAGCTTTCAATGAACCACCACTGATCGCTGGTGCAATGCTTTACAGGCTCCTGCAGCAAAAAAAAAAATAAGTGCACATTTTTTTACCTGCAAAAAAAATGTGCGTTTATTATTGTTTTCTGAAAGGGTGAACTTATCTATTAGACCCCTTTCACATCGAGGGCGTTTTGCAGGCACTATAGCATTAGAAATAGCGCCTGCAATCCGCCCTCGAACTGCTGCTCCATTGTCTGCAGGGTGAAAGCCCGAGGGCTTTCACACTGGATCGGTGCGCTGGCAGGACATCAGGAAAAGTCCTGCCAGCAGCTTCTTTGGAGCGGTGAAGGAGCGGTGTGTTTACCGCTCCTCCAGCGCAGCTCCCCATTGAAATCAATGGGGCAGCGCTGTAATACCGCCGGCAAAATGCTGCTATTGCGGCGTATTGAGGGTGGTTTTAACCCTTTCTCGGCTGCTAGCAGGGGGTAAAAATCGTCCTGCTAGCGGCCGAAATGCGCCCCAAATCCGACGGTAAAATGCTGCTAAAAATAGTGGCGTTTTACCGCTGACGCTATAGGCGGCTTGGTGTGAAAGCCATCTTAAGATCAGTATACATGAATCCACATAGTTTTCTTTTGATGGTACTAAGTTCCAGTACTGATAGCGAAAGCCTTCTTGTCTTGCAATGACAGATGCTTCAGAAGCTGCCCAACAGGGCATGTCCTCCACATTTGGACTTGCCCAAAATGTATCTCTTTTTGGTTAAAAATCTTTTGGCCGTGTTCACATTCTATTTTACATGTCTATTCCAAAGGATCTTAGATTGGCTTTTGCATCACCCAGTCCTGGGTCTTACAGCCGCTCAATAAAAGCTCTCCGACTTTCTTTTTATTGCAACAAAACGAATGCAACAGGAGAGAGCGCGTTGAATCTGCTGAGGTCATCTGTGGTGACAAGCGATAGCGCCGTCCACATGCAGGAATCAGAAGGATGGCACTCACTCCAGTGCCATTTAGTGGCATTTTTCCTAACGGCTAGCTTGCAATAGAGAGGAGGACAGGACAGAGCTGTCAGAAATATCGGAAGTACATGGACAGGTACAAATGGCCTACAGTTATGGAATTTATTTATTACAGGTACTTATATAGCGCTGTCAATTTAGGCAGCGCTTCACATATACATTGTACATTCACATCAGTCCCTGCCCTCAAGGAGCTTACAATCTAAGGTCCCTAACTCACATTCATACATACTAGGGCCAAATTAGACAGGAGACAATTAACCTACCAGCATGTCTTTGGAGTGTGGGAGGAAACCGGAGAGCCCGGAGGAAACCCACACAGACCATGCAAACTCCAGGCAGGTAGTGTCATAGTTTGGATTAAAATCGGTGACCCTAGTGCTGCTAGGCTGAAGTGCTAACCACTAAGCCAATATGGTGCCAGGATGATCATAAATTGATATTTTTAAAATCAGATTCATTTAAAATTATGGAATATGCTCCTTTTTTTTTTTTTTTAAAGGTGAAATAACCATTTGACTGAAAAAAATGTTGTTTACAAAACTAAAGCTCAAATTACACACATAGCCATAGCTCCCAACTGTCCCTGATTTTGAGGGACTGTCCCTGATTTTGAGGGACTGTCCCTGATTTTGAGGGACTGTCCCTGATTTTGGAGCAATGTGCTGTCGAAAAATCAGACGGCCTTTAGAACATTAGAACATGTTTCAAATCTTTCAGACGGACTCGAGTCCGGTCTAGAACAGTCCGGTCAGTCTGTTCGTCTGTAAGAAGTCCGACGGACGAAAACCGACGCTAGGGCAGCTATTGGCTACTGGCTATGAACTTCCTTATTCTAGTCCGGTCGTACGTCATCACGGTCGAATCCGTTGGACTTTGGTGTGATTGTGTGTAGACAAGTCCGATTTGACGGAAGTCTGTCGAAAGTCTTTCAAAAAGTCAGACGGAATTCAGTCCATCAAAGTCCGGTCGTGTGTACGGGGCATTAGAGTGTGCAAAAGACTTGAGACTGGGGCAGAGGTTCACCTTCCAGCAGGACAACGATCCTAAACATACAGCCAGAGCTACAATGGAATGGTTTAGATCGAAGCATATTCATGTGTTAGAATGGCCCAGTCAACGTCCAGACCTAAATCCTATTGAGAATCTGTGGCAAAACTTGAAAATTGCTGTTCACAGACGTTCTCCATCCAATTTGACAGAGCTTGAGCTATTTTACAAAGAAAAATGGGCAAAAATGTCCCTCTTTAGATGTGCAAAGCTGGTAGAGACTTTCAGCTGTAATTGCAGTAAAAGGGGGTTCTACAAAGTATTGACTGAAAACAAATGTACACTTTTCACATATTTATTTGTAAAAAAAATGTGAAAACCATTTATCATTTTTTCCTTCCACTTCACAATTATGTGTCACTTTGTGTTGGTCTATCACATGAAAAGCCAATAAAAATACATTTACATTTTTGGTTGTAACATGACAAAATGTGGACAATTTCAATTGGGGTATGAATACTTTTTCAAGGCACTGTATGCAGTAAAGCATGCTTGTTATACTCACTGTTGAACTTAAGGGGTTAATCCTCTGCATTCTGCAAAAAGGCTGATTGATCTGGTCTCTCTGATCCTCCTCTTTTTCCACTGTCTCCAAAAAATAACCTGATATTTACAGAGCCAGGGGACAGGCTGCACATGCTCAGTTTGGTGTGTATTGCTAGAGAGTTTTTTTTCTTTTCTTTGGAGGGTGCATGTGATCAGCACAGGGCACAGGGCCAATCAGCACTGTCCAGACTGTGGATCAGGGGAGAATGAAAACTCCTCCTACAAGCTTTACTAGGAACTGATACAAGTCACAAGACTGCTATATACTGCTGATGAGAAAAAGGTATTTATCAGTTTATATTTACTAAAATAATTGCATTTCCATGGGAGACCAGATATAGTGAATGCAGGTTGTGGGTTTAGTAACGCTAACGTGTTCACCTTGACATCTCAAGCTGAATTAGCCCTAGAACAGTGCAGCATTTCCATATATCCATTGACCACAGTATGTCTTAAATGTGATAATTTCAATCAGAGGTCAGGGAGATCTGTAACATGGAATCTCTGGAAACCTGCCCGTGCTTACCATCGATATCCTGCTATTCGGAAAGAACTGTTTCTAATGTTTATTCACAAACCATTTTGAGTGACAACTAAACGCTGTGTTTTTGTTTTGGCAAATTTCCTTAGAAGACCCATGTACCCTTTTTTTCCATTGCTGTAGAGTAAAAAACATTGCAATTGAAAGGCATCAAAATGAGCATTGAATTTTGTTCCTAAAGAAGGACCTTCTGCACACAACCCCCACACCACAATCCCCCCTCCACCAAATGATTTGGACCAGTGTACAAAATGTAGCGGTTCCCCCGTAGGGGCTGCTAGTAGTTGTGGTCAGCCTCTCACCCTGCGCAGCCAGGCACACAAATCTTCAGACACTCAGTAGTCAAGAAGCAGTCCTTGTACTTTGTTTTTATTCTTTATTGAGGGGATTGTAACTTGGATGGGGATGGGTAGGTATGGGATGCTCACTTGATTTGTAAAAGCAATATAGGGACTGAGAACTATGTATACCTCCGATATATACAACTTCCTCTCTTCTTCCAGCACATTCACCTGATTGCAGACTTAAAGCGGGATTCCACCCTAAAGTGTAACTACCGCTTTTTGGAACCCTCCCCCCCTCCGGTGTCACATTTGGCACCTTTCAGGGGGGAGGGGGGTGCAGATACCTGTCTAAGACAGGTATCTGCACCCACTTCCGGGCATAAACTCCCACGGGAGTTTACGCCACTTCCTGTCCTGGCGCACTGTCTGCCGGGACACACACGTGTCCCGACAGACAGCGCTGACGATTCTCATTGCGATACGCGACTCGCGCATGCGCAGTAGGGAACCAGAAAGTGAAGCCACTTCCTGATTCCCTCACTGAGAATGGCGCCGGCAGCAGCAGAGAGCCGATCGATTGATCGGCCTCTGCTGCCCACATCGCTGGAACCTGTGACAGGTAAGTGTCCATTTATTAAAAGTCAGCAGCTGCTGTATTTGTAGCTGCTGGCTTTTAATTTTTTTTTTTTCCCCAGTACCATCCTGCTTTAAGCCTCGTACACACGATCGGATTTTCCGACGGCTATTGTGTGTTGACAGGCTGTTGAAAATCCAACCGTTTGTACGCTCCATCGGACAATTGTTGTCAGATTTTCCACCGACAAATGTTGGATGGCAGGCTTTCAAATTTTCCGCGGACAAATGTCTGTTGTCGGATTTTGCGAGTGTGTGTACACAAGTCCGTCAGACAAAAGTCCAAAGTACAAACACGCATGCTCGGAAGCAAGGATGAGCCAGAAGCGGTCAGTCTTGTAAACTAGCGTTCGTAATGGAGAATTAACATTCGTCACGTGGCAAATTATGAAATCTCCAAATGCAGCGCACAATTCTCTTCTTCTTTAATGGGATAATAATGAAGCTGCTTTGCTGGTGATACTGATGGAGTTATTGCAAAAGAATTTTCAAAGGCTTTTTTTTCTAGTGATATCAAGAATAATATTATTATGCTTGTTATTTTTTTATTTTTTTTTTGGTGCAAGTTACCACAGCACCATTATCCTGTAGTTTTTAAGAGCAAAGATACAACTATGTTGGTGTCCCTTGTCAATTTTACATTGTATTTTTTTAAATGTAACTGCCGACTCCCAAACTGTCATTTGAAGTAAAACACATAGCCAAGTATTATTCTCCACAATTTTTTTATTGTGCATTAAAAAAATAAAAAAAATAAAATTAGACATGCTATCTGCCAATAGAACTTAACCAAAAAGAGCAGTCTATGTATCCAAAAATATACCAAATCAAACCATTATTCAACCAAAAAATAAAATAAAAGCCTCATGCATGTGTCCTGCTTCTTAATATAGGGGGTCACCAATGCCAAGAGTTAGTGAAAGCAGGGGTCCGTCATCCAGAGATAATTCCGAAACTCATCCGGAATATTCTCCTGGAGCTCCCGCAGCAAAGGCATATGACATAATTGGTCACGATTAATAAAGCAACCAATTTTTGGTCCAAGAAATCCTCCTCCTCGTGTTCCTGGACTGGACTTGGGTCAAAGCAATAACTCCAAGGCCAATAATAAATAAGACGTTATCTCCTCCAATTCCGCAACATGGCTGGTTGACGAACGGCCATTCAGAAACAAACTGAAAAGTGTTAAATGAAAAGCACGACATGAAAAGAGCAAATCAACACTTACCAAACTTCTACTAACATGAAATTAGCAGAAGGAGCCCAAAGGGTGGCGCTAAAGAGCTGAAAACCCACGTAGTACGTCACTACGTTCGCGTTTGGTGGCCGACAATTCCTTGCCGTTTGTATGCAAGACAAATTCCTTGCCAACGCCCTTTGGACAAAAGTCTGAGGTTTTGTCTGTGGAAAATCTGATCGTTTGTACGAGGCTTAACACTCTTCTGGGACCAGCTAGCACTGTAGTTGAGGCTTGAGGCAAATGTTCTTTGCAGGTAGGGACCGCAGGCCTCTATGGTGTAGCAAAATGGTAGTTCTTAGTGCTAGCTGTGCCACGTGGCTACTGATCCCAGCAACACCTCTTCAGTCCCTGCCTGCTCTCCTGACTGTAGCTGCCCCTTTCCACTGTCCGTGCCACCACAGTCCTCTCCACTGGCTCTGCACCCATCCCAGACTGCTTGCACCCAGTCCTCTCAGGCGTGCCTCCCCAGTCCTCCTGACTGTGTGTCACTCATCAGCCCCCTGGAGAAAAGTTGCAATCGCAGGAAGATGGGACTTTATGGGCACGTATCAATAGTAAAGAAACAAAAGTATATATTTAAACATGGTATTTTATTAACAAAATCATTAAAACCAAATAAAACATATCTAGAATGGCCTGGACGAGTGTACCCACCCTCCCAAAAATAGGGAGGGAGCCCCCAAAGTACTCTCATTAACAATTATTCAGCATCGTAAAGAGCATCACCAGAACACTGATAGTAAACACAAGGCTGTAGTTGTAGGGTGATGAGTTGGCTCACACTAGAACAGGGCTATGTTCAACATGTTTCGCGTTTAGTAACGCTTCTTCAGGAACATGAAGGGTTAAGATACAGCTCTAAACCCTGTACAGGAATAAACACAGACAGAGTTTAATGGGTAACAATTTACAAATATAATCACATACTTTATATAGGATAAGCAGTTTCTTAATACTTACAAATAGGATAGATCGTAAAGAGTGACTAACCAGTGGTGGATACCCCTTCTCACAGCTAAGGGTAGATATGGGGATACATCTAGGTGGGTAACATATAGAGTGGTATATTAATAATATATAAAGATATATAGAGGCCCAGGTATGGCTGGACATACACAATAGTCTCCACTCCTAGGTGGTGGACCCCATGCAATAGTATAACACTTACGGTGAATATAGGTGAGGCACGTATAATGAGAAGCCTGGCTGTATCTGGTAAGTTGTCCCCAGCAGATCCGAAGGCTATTTGTGTCTTTTCTCCCATGTAATCTCTATCACAAAATATGTTTGTAACAGGTTACTCCTCCATACTGTGTACTGATTGTAAGGGAATGACCCTCCATTTGGGGTTCCTAAACCGGATAAAGACACTAGGCAGATACATATTTATACTATAGGATAAAGACAGCCCATCAATGGGGGCTAGACAAAATACAACTTACATCTCTCTTTAGGTCTGGTGTATAGTATCAGGCTGCTCATGTGCTTCCTATGCACCCACAGCAGGGAGTGATCTGCCAGTCTGAATAGACCCGCCTAATCAGCTTCCCCTATTAGTATATATCCCAACCAGTCTCACCAGGTGCGTGCAATTTGCTCACCAGGGAGAGAGGAGCTCCCCATAGTGGAAACTGGAGGCACTGCATCAATACAGCGACACAGGAATAGATGGTTGCCATCCCCTGTTGGTAGACAGAAATGGCGCCTTCGGACGCATATTTACCGCCCCTCCTGGCTGATCCTTGTTGTTCCTCCTGGAGACTTGCCTGGCAGTGATCACCAGCTGTCCTCTTTGCTCCCAGTGCCTCCTGGTCAGGGCCCTCAAAATACTCCAGGCAGCTCCACCTCACCTCTCCTCCTATCTTTCCAGAAGATTCTAGCATGTTCTGGACATAGGTGGAAGGTCTCAATGATGCTGCCTGTGAGTCACCCAGCTCTCCCTGGATCTCTACCCAACCCAGGAAGCAAAACAAGCAGGCCTGGCTACCAGCCAAGCCTGCATAAATTTGCCTATGCTGCCAAAACAAAAAACTAGCAGTACTAGAGGGTGCTACAAAAGCAAGGTCCATAAAGACATGTATGAGCGAGTTTGTGGTGGAGGAACTTGACTGACCTGCACAGAGTCCTGACCTCAACCCGATTGATGAACGGACCTTTGGGATGAATTAAAGCGAAGACTGCGAGCCAGGCCTTCTAGTCCAACATCAGTGCCTGGCCACACAAAGCGCTTCTGTAAGAATGGACGAACATTCGCATAGACACACTCCTAAACCTCGTGGACAGCCTTCCCAGATGAGTTGAAGCTGTTATAGCTGCAAAGGGTGGGGCAACTCAAAATGTAACCCTATGGACTAAGACTGGGATGTCATTAAAGTTCATTAGCGTGTAAAGGCAGGTGTCCCCTTACTTTTGGTAATATAGTGTAAGTTGACATCACTGGGACACCTTCCTGAATATGATATTGGGATTTAGCACCACACTATATTAGTTGTTGTTATAGTATTTGCATAATCTATGCCACTTATGCACTACAGATACATACAAGTTACTGATGAGCCAAACTCAACCTGACCTTCCACCCCATGGTATTTTTGACTGTTAAAGTGGAGTTCTGGCCGAAATATGACTTTTAAGTTAAAAATACCCCTAGAATACTCATGCCTCGTGCAATGTAACAAAGGTATGCTGTAAACTATGCCCAGTTTTCTATCTGTGCAGCATTGTTTTCTTACTTTGTGAAGTTTCTGCTGAGCGCAGCCATCTCCAGTGTGGGCATCTGAAGCCACAGTGTCCTTCTTCCTGTATTCTGTGCATGCTGGCTACCCAGCAGGCACCTGCCTATCTTGCGCATGTGCAGTGCGGTGCAATCTTGGTCAGCTTGCCATGCCAAGCTGACCAAGATTTTACATAGATGCCAATGTTAAATGTTACTGGAGCCGCGCCATTGCCAAGCTGACCAAGAATTTCCATAGACGCCAATGTTAAATGTTACTGGAGCAGTGCCATGCCAAGCTGACCAAGATCTCCCAGGAGCCAATGCAAAACCGGAAATGACGTCCGCAGCCAGGGGCCCCCTAGAGTCGGGAGTGAAATTAGATATAGGCATGTCAGGGCTGGGCTCAGCGCTTCCTTCTCAAAGCTGGCCACTCAGCTGTTGGCTAATTGCCAGCTCTTATCTCTCCACAGTGACTCACCTGTTGATGATAGTCCTCCCTTCTTAAGCCGTCCAGTCCAGATGATCTCTGCCTTTGCCTTGGTCACATCTCTAGAGATGATCTCCTGTGTTCCTGTTAAAGACTTGCTTGGCTGACATTCCTTCTGGCTCCAGATCCTGCTTGCTGTTCTACTACACTCATCTCTGGCTCCCAGATGTTTTGGCTTGTCTGACTATCCGTTCCGGTTCCTGAACTCTGGTTATGTTTTGACTATGTTTACCTTTTTATTGTTTCTGACAAGGCATAAATCAGGTAAGTGAACAGAAAAAAAAAAAATGCCAATTAATTTAAGGAGCACATTAGTGCTGCATGATGAGGAGTGATAAATGTGGGTGGAACTCCACTTTAATGACTCTATACGTTTCAACCGATATCCCCATTAGAGCATGAGACATAGGGCCTCCCACCCCTAAAGAAGGGAAGAGTGAGGGAGGATCCTTCTTGAAGTATCTAATTACATATCCAAAACTTTCGGACTTGGCTGTTTTATCCTTACATCAATTTTTGGAACCTGTGGACGGAGACTGGAAAGTGAATTATACCTCCTTCTCCCCCCCCCCCTTTTTTTTTTATCTTTCTCCCTTTTCTCCCTCTCTTATGGTTTACATCTTTAATCACCTTATGCAACCACTAGAGCTCTATATTATTAAGCACTGATAGTTGACCAGGTTTTGTCATATGTTACTTTGGCGAAATATCACACTCAATGATCGTAGTTATCATACCAACTCCTAAATACCCAATTACATACACCAAAAACACCCCAATCTAATTTAGCACTAGACAGAAGGCTTGTTATTATATTGAGCACCAGGGCTTTTTTTCAGCTGGAACTTGGTGGAACTCAGTTCCACCACCTCTGGCTCAGGCTCTCTGCTCCCATCTCACCACTATCACTTGTAAACACAGAAGTCTGGCTTCTGTGTTGACAAATTACAGCTTATCCAATATATCTGATCTCCTGAATGGCTCCCACTGAGTACAGGATGTGGACAAGGGAGATGCAGGTGCCCAGGGTGGAATGAGAATCCCAACACCCCCAATGGATGATCTCCCTGCAAGTGAGAGAGGTGGGGCCCCCTACAGTGTGTGGGGAGGTACTAGAGCCTTCTGCATAACTTAATACAGCAACAAAAGTAAGGTGGAAGATGGTGGAGCTTTTAAGGAAGGGGGGAGAATATGTGGGCAGTAGAGGGGGTTGAATGCAGAGGTCAGAGCTGAAGAGGGGTGAAAGTGAGATATGGATGGGGAATGCAGAGGTTAGCAGCTGTGGAAGAATCCTGCACTCTGTGTGTAGTAGACATGTGCGATTAATTTCGTACGAAACGGAAATTCGTACATCCGTACGAATCCGAAATACAAATTTTTATGCATACGAATTCCGTACAAAATACGAAATTTCATTTACAAATTTCGGATCCAAATTCATAACGAAAATTCGTTATTGTTACGAAAAGTTAACGAACCTAAAAGTCAAAAACCCAGGAAGTCAGCACAGCACAGGGATGGTGGGAACCCCTCATAATGATAAATTCATCATAACGAAAATTCGTAATTGTTACGAAAAGTTAACAAACCTAAAAGTTAAAACCCCAGGAAGTCAGCACAGGGATGGTGGGAACCCTATGGGAATTTCTATGCTTACGAATTTTATATGAAATATGAAATTTCGTTAACGAATTTTGGAATTTCAGATCCAAATTAACAGAATTGTAACTGGTGTTTTGTTCACCAATCAGAGGAAGTCAGCTCAGCACAGGGATGGTGGGAACCCCTCATAATGGGCACATCGGGTGTACACTCAGACCCGGGAACTCAGCACATGGATGATGGGAACCCCTCATAATGGACACACAGCAGGTGTACAGACCTGGGAACTCAGCACTAGGGATGGTGGGGACCCCTCATAATGATAAATTCATCATAACGAACAGTCGTAATTGTTACGAAAAGTTAACAAACCTAAAAGTTAAAAACCCAGGAAGTCAGCACAGCACAGGGATGGTGGGAGCCCCTCATAATGATACATTTATCATAATGAACTTTCGTTATTTTAACGAAAAGTTTACGAACCTAACAAAAATTTGTATTTCGTACGAATCCGAATTGAATTTCGTACACGAATTATGAAAGACGATTTTTTTTTCCTGCGGAACGAAACTAAACAAATTTTTTGACGGCGCCCATGTCTAGTGTGTAGCGCACCCTGAACTCTGCAATCTGTATGCAGCGTAACCTGAACTCTGCACTCTATACGCAGCGTAACCTGAACTCTGCACTCTATACGCAGCGTAACCTGAACCCTGCACTCTGTATGTAGCGTAACCTGAACTCTGCACTCTGTATGCAGCGTAACCTGAACCCTGCACTCTGTATGCAGCGTAACCTGAACCCTGCACTCTGTATGCAGCGTAACCTGAACTCTGCCCTCTGTATGCAGCGTAACCTGAACTCTGCACTCTGTATGCAGCGTAACCTGAACTCTGCCCTCTGTATGCAGCGTAACCTGAACTCTGCACTCTGTACGCAGCGTAACCTGAACTCTGCACTCTGTACGCAGCGTAACCTGAACTCTGCACTCTGTACGCAGCGTAACCTGAACTCTGCACTCTGTATGTAGCATAACCTGAACCCTGCACTCTGTATGCAGTGTAACCTGAACTCTGCACTCTGTATGCAGCGTAACCTGAACTCTGCACTCTGTATGCAGCGTAACCTGAACTCTGCGCTAGCCCCCCCCCCCCCCCAACTCTGCACGTAATACACTCCTGGCTCTTTTAAGACCCTCCCACTGTTAATGAAATTTGACCACACCCACTATTTGATGCAGTTTGGAGGGTGTGGGGGGGGTGACCTAATGCACTCCTGGCTCTTTTAAGACCCTCCCACTGTTAATTAAATTTGACCAGACCCACTATTTGATGCAGTTTGGAGGGTGTGTGTGGGTGACTCCTGGTTGAGTTCCTGCACCTGTTTTCTGAGAAAAAAAAGCCCCGGTGAGCACTAAACTTTTAACCGATCCAACCTAACCAAACCTTATGTCTTAATTCATATTCATTTTGTCGACTTATAGACCTGATTTTCATTACAGATATTTACTCTTGTTTGTTCTGACCACAAATGTTATACCATTGATTGTAATTGATAAGGGTACTTCGGATGTTCTGTTCAAAAACATTGTAAACCTACTTTTATTTTTACCAATAAAATATAGTGGAATAAAAAAAAAAAATCTTTGGCCTGCCTTAGGCCCCTTTCACACTGGGGCTTTTTTCAGGCGGTACAGCGCTAAAAATAGCACCTGTACACCGCCTGAAAAAAACGACCCCATTCACTCCAGTGTGAAAGCCGGCGGGCTTTCACACTGGAGCGGTGCGCTAGCAGGACGGTAAAAAAAGTCCTGCTAGCAGCATCTTTGGAGCGGTATAGGAGCGGTGTATTCACCGCTCCTATACCGCTCCTACCCATTGATATCAATGGGACACCGCGGTAATACTGCGGCAATACCGCCGCAAAGTGGGGGATTTTAACCCTTTTTCAGCCACTCGCGGGGGGTAAAACCGCGCCGCGAGCGGCCGAATACGCGGCTAAAACTACGGTAAAGCAGCGCTAAATATAGCGCTGCTTTACCGTCGCCGCCCAGTGTGAAAGGGGCCTTACTCTACCAACATGTAAAATCTGAATGACATTCGTAAATTAAAAAAAGTTGCGTCCATGTTTGCATTACTTTTGGTGCTGTCCTCATATTACATTTTTGTATTGGGTATAGGTATCCATAAAACAAGAAGTCTCTGTTGTGTTTGAAAACTGTACCAGGCTATGTTCGTTGGCAAATGAAGAACAGTTGGGGTCTATGTTAGCGGGCCGTTGATTTTTTTTCATTGTCTGGAGTGGCTCTTTAGGTTGCAGACCCGCTTGCTACTCACTAGATGGAGCGGATGTTGTCTGGTGGAGCATAAAGAGCCTGTTCCCGCCACGCTGCCATCTAACCTCTGATATTATCCAGTGCTCCCTGTGTTTGTTTCTGTGTTTGAAGTTTTATCCTAAAATTGTCTCTTTTCATCAGGGTTGCACGGCCCTGTCATGTGGCAATCATTGCAGGGGATTGTTGGGGGGGGGAACAGCTGCACAGCAGACCCCGGGCTGCTCAGTCCATTCATACACATACACACTTGTGTAGGCAGGAAGCGAGCCCTCTAGACACAACAGAAAAGCAGCGGAGTAGCACTTAAACTACAAACACACAAGTTATGTCTGCGGCCGAGCTAAAAAGTTGGACCTAAAAAAAAAAACTAGAAAGTGAGGCATAAAAGTAAAACATCGCTCATATGTTTCCAACCATTGTCATAAAATATTATAACCCGGCTATGATCGCATTATGTAAGCGCACACCGCTTAATGAGATCTTTAAAATTCCAAAAAGCTCTGGCATGTTTTCTGTGTTAGGCGCACTTTCCAAGTACAAATAAAGCAGCGTTTTTAAACTTCGCAGGCACCGGCACTTAGAGTAAACCAGTCACATGTGAAGGGAGATTGCAGCGCTGTAGAATGGTGAAAAAATAACATAGAAAAGGTTTTTACTTTTTATATTGCGGCCAAGAAATCAGCGAGTTTCAGCTTCTTTGCAGCCTTCTATTTAAAGTGATTTTAAGCGTTTTCATTTTTTTTTTCTAACCACTTCAACACTGGCCACTTTCACCCCTTTCTTGCCCAGGCCAATTCGCAGCTTGAAGTGATGTCGCACTTTGAATGACAATTGCGCGGTCATGCAACACTGTACCCAAATTTAATTTTTATTTATTTATTGCTAAACAAATGAAAAAAGACTGAAAATTTAGAAAAAAAAAAAGTCGTTCTTAGTTTCTGTTATAAGTACCGTATATACACGAGTATAAGCCGACCCGAATATAAGCCGAGGCACCTAATTTTACCACAAAAAACTGGGGAAAAGTATTGACTCGAGTATAAGCCTAGGGTGTGAATTGCAGCAGCTACTGGTAAATTTTTAGGATGCAGTGCGGCACGGACAACACAGAGGCTGCCGGGCGTCACTGTGCCCATAAATGCAGCCTCACTGCCCATCATTACAGCCTTACCGTGCCCACCATTGTAGCCTCACCATGCCCATCATTGCAGCCTTACCGTGCCAATCATTGTAGCCTCACTGTGCTAATCACCGCAGCCTCACAATGCCCATCATTGCAGCCTTACCGTGCCCATCATTTTAGCCTCACTGTGCCCATCACCGCAGCCTTACCGTGCCAATCATTCTAGCCTCACTGTGCCCATCACTGCATCCTTACTGTGCCTATCATTGTAGCCTCACTGTGCCCATCACCCCAGCCTTACCATGCCCATCATTGCAGCCTTACTGTGCCAATCATTGTAGTCTCACTGGGCTAATCACCGCATCCTCACAATGCCCATCATTGCAGCCTTACCGTGCCCATCATTTTAGCCTCACTGCGCCCATCACCGCAGCCTTACCGTGCCAATCATTGTAGCCTCACTGTGCCCATCACTGCATCCTTACCGTTGCCCATTATTGTAGCCTCACTGTGCCCATCACCCAAGCCTTACCGTGCCCATCATTGTAGTCTCACGCCCATCATTGCCACCTTATTGTGCCCGTCATTTCAGCCTCAATGTGCCCGTCATTGCAGCTTCACTAGTAGTGACTGTGCCCATTCATGCAGTCTCAGCAGTCATTACCTGGATTTCACAGCAGGCATCTCCCGCTGTATCTCGGAGCTCAGTCTGAAATGTTCGGCCGGGCTGTGACAAAAGTCCCACCCTTCTCCTAGACCAGCTCGTGTGATAGACACAGTGTTCTGTCTATCACACAAGCTGGTCTCGGAGGAGGGCGGGACTTTTGTCACAGCGCCGCCGAAAATGTCAGAGTTAGCTCTGAGACACAGCAGTCTCCCGCTGTGTAAGGGAGGGAGAGAGGGGAGCGCTGCAGCCACAGTTCAAAGCGTGGTATCCCTGCCCTCACTCAAGTTTAAGCCGAGGGGGGCTTTTTCAGCATAAAAAATGTGCTGAAAAAGTCAGCTTATACACGAGTATATACGGTAAGTAAATTTCCTTCTTCACTGATGTGCGCTGATGAGGCTACACAGATGGGCACTGATAGGCTGTGCAGATGGGAACTGATGGGCGCTGATGAGGTGGCACTGATGGGCCCTGATGAGACTGTACTAATGAGGTGGCACTGATGAGGCGAGACTAATGAGGAAACACTGATGGGCACTAATAAGCTGCACAGAGGGGCACTGATCTGCACTATCAGCACTGATAGGGCTGCACTGATCATCAGGGAACTGATGATCAGTGCCATGATTATCAGTGTAAACAATGTACTGGCAGTCTTGCCAGGTAATGACTCTCCTTTCCTCCCACAGACACTAGACATGTGCATTCGTTTTCGTCCGAATGCATTTTTGTCCGAATTTCGGGTATTTTATTTTAACAAACGATAACGAACGTGCAGAATCCGAAAACCGAAAGATCCGACATAAACAAATGCTTTATTTTCGTTTTCGTTGTGACAACAGTTCGACATGATGCTGACAATAGTGATCTGTGTCCATCGAACCTGTGGTCGAATGTGCCTAACCTTAGCTCTATTAGTCCAAGATTATTCTACATAGAGAGAAAAGATTTGACATAAAGATTTGACGAAGCAGTTGGAGCGAGCGGACATTTATGGTCAAATGCTCCACCCATAGGCTATAAAATAATTCTAATGTTGGTTGATTAGTAATAATAATTAATAAATGTAATTATTGCTAGTGGCATACAACATTAGAATTCTACTATAGCTTGTAGGCGGAACAGTTTAGCTGCTCCGTCAAATCTTCTTAGAACATTCGACAGACACCATAAGCCTTCAATAACAGATTCGACCTTAATTATTTCGGATTTTCGGACGAATGCATTTTTTAACGAAACTAAATAAATAAAAACTAATATCGGGAATAACTAAATAAAAAAAATTTTCGGACAAAAACGAAATTCCGAAACAAAATATTTCAGTGTGCACATGTCTAACAGACACAGCGTGGGAGGAAAGGACTGCTGATAACGCCCAAATATAAGATGTCGGCGCCAGGGGACCGAAGATGGGTGGAGAATACGGCTCAGGGTGAGCACAGAACTGGATCCAGACAGGTAAGTGTCTGTTTATTACTCAAGGTTCACATCTATGTGGTTGCAGTTGATGCGGTTTTTCATGCTTTTTTGCATTTGGTGTTTTTTTCTTCTCCTCTTTAACAAACTGTATAGCTGGTTCTTAAGGAGCGGGCCAGGAAGCCGGCTGCTGCGTCCTTAACACCTGATGAGGCCTCAGCTGAATGTAAAAAAAATAATTAAAAGCAAAACGGCATGAGACCTCCCCCAATCCATACCAGGCCCTTCAACCGGTAGTTGTGGGGGTCTATGGGCCCTCATATCCCCCCCCCACATGTGAATGAGTAGGGGTACTCATTCACCAAAAAAAGTATAGTATAACCCCCCCCCTTCATGATGTAGATCCATCGTCAATCAAGACTCCTGCCACCACCGCCGAACCGAAAAAAAAAAGGTCCACTCCCGCCGTCTGATAAGTCTCAAATAACTAAGGGGCGGGGTCACCTACTGATATCGCAAAAAATAAAAACCACAGAGGTGATCAAATGCCCCCAGAAAGCTCTAATTGTGGGAAAAACAATCAATTAATTGGGTACAGCGCGCAATTGTCAGTTAAAGCGATGCAGTGTCATATCGCCAAAAAATGGCCTGGTCATTAGGGGGCACAATCCTTTTCGATTCTTAACCACTTCAGCCCCGGACCAATTGTCAGCTTAAGGACCAGAGGTCTTTTTTCAATTTCGCACTGCACTACTTTAACTGGTAATTGTGCGGTCATGCAATTTTGTAACGAAACGAAATTTGCGTCCTTTTCTTCCCACAAATAGAGCTTTCTTTTGATGGTATTTGATTGCCTCTGTGATTTTTATTTTTTGCGATATAAACGGAAAAAGAGCGAAAATTTTGAAAAAAAAAGAGATTTTCTACTTTTGTTATAAAAAAAATCTAATAAACTCAATTTTAGTCAAACATTTGGGCCAAAATGTATTCAGCCACATGTCTTTAGTAAAAAAAAATGCCAATAAGCGTATATTTATTGGTTTGCGCAAAAGTTATAGCGTCTACAAACTAGAGTACATTTTCTGGAATTTACACCGCTTTTAATTTATGACTGCCTATTTCATTTCTTGAGGTGCTAAAATGGCAGAGAAGTACAAAACCCCCCCAAATGACCCCATTTTGGAAAGTAGACACCCCAAGCTATTTGCTGAGAGGCATGTTGAGCCCATTGAATATTTTTTTTTTTAGTCCCAAGTGATTGAATAAAGACAAAAATAAAAAATAATTTTTTTTTTCTTCAAAAAGTTGTCACTAAATGATATATTGCTCACACATGCCATAGTTATATGTGGAATTGCACCCCAAAATACATTTTGCTGCTTCTCCTGAGTATGGGGATACCACATGTGTGGGACTTTTTGGGAGCCTAGCCGCGTACGGGGCCCCAAAACCCAAGCACCGCCTTCAGGATTTCTAAGGGTGCAAATTTTTGATTTCACTCCTCACTACCTATCACAGTTTCGAAGGCCATAAAATGCCAAAATAGCACAAAACCCCCCCAAATGACCCCATTTTGGAAAGTAGACACCCCAAGCTATTTGTTGAGAGGCATGGTGAGTATTTTACAGCTCTCATTTGTTTTTGAAAATGAAGAAAGTAAAGAAAAAAAATTTTTTTTTTTGTTTTTTCAATTTTCAAAACTTTGTGAAAAAAAGCGACATCTGCAAAATACTCACAATACCTCTCAGCAAATAGCTTGGGGTGTCTACTTTCCAAAATGGGGTCATTTTGGGGGGTTTTATGCCATCTGGGCATTCCATGGCCTCCGAAACTGTGATTGGCAGTGAGAAGTGAAATAAAAAAATTACTCCCTTAGAAAGCCTGAAGGCGGTGCTTGGTTTTTGGGGTTCCGTACGCAGCTAGGCTCCCAAAAAGTCCCACACATGTGGTATCCCCGTACTCAGGAGAAGCAACAGAATGTATTTTGGGGTGTATTTCCACATATGCCCATGACATGTTTGAGCAATATATCATTTAGTGACAACTTTTTGTAAAAAAAATATATATATTTTTTTTTTTTTCATTATTCAATCTCTTGGGACAAAAAAAAAAAATATTTAATGGGCTCAACATTGCTCTCAGCAAATAGCTTGGGGTGTCTACTTTCCAAAATGGGGTCATTTGGGGGGGGTTTGAACTGTCCTGGCATTTTATGCACAACATTTAGAAGCCTATGTCACACGTCACCCACTCTTCTAACCACTTGAAGACAAAGCCCTTTCTGACACTTTTTGTTTACATGAAAACATATTTTTTTTTTTTGCAAGAAAATTACGTTGAACCCCCAAACACTATATATATTGTTAAAGCAAAGGCCCTACAGATTAAAATGGTGGGTGTTGCATTTTTTTTTTCCACACAGTATTTGCGCAGCGATTTTTCAAACGCATTTTTTGTGGAAAAAATACACTTTTTTTTATATTTTAATGCACTAAAACACACTATATTGCTCAAATTTTTGATGAAATAAAAAATATGATCTTAGGCCGAGTACATGGATACCAAACACGACATGCTTTAAAATTGCGCACAAACACGCAGTGGCGACAAACTACATACATTTTTAAAAGCCTTTAAAAGCCTTTACATGATACCACATTAGATTCACGGAGGAGGTCTACTGCTAAAATTACTGCCCTCGATCTGACCTTCGCGGTGATACCTCACATGCATGCTGCAATTGCTGTTTACATATGACGCCAGACCAACGCTTGTGTACGCCTTTGCGCAAGAGAAGGGGGGGCAGGGGTGCTTTTTTTTTTTTTTTTTTTAGTTTTTTTTTTATTTATTTAGCTTTTTTATTCTATTTTTAAACTGTTCCTTCCATTTTTTTTCTTTGTTATGATTTTTATTGTTATCTCAGGGAATGTAAATATCCCCTATGATAGCAATAGGCAGTGACAGGTACTCTTTTTTTGAAAAAATTGGGGTCTATTAGACCCTAGATCTTTCCTCTGCCCTCAAAGCATCTGACCACACCAAGATTGGTGTGATAAAATGCTTTCCCAATTTCCCAATGGCGCGGTTTATATCCGGGAGGGGGGACATTCCCTCCTACTGCTTGTAAAAGCAGTCTAGAGGCTAATTACCCGCTAGAATTGCTTTTACATGAAAGCCGATCACTGGCTGAAAAGAATGATACCAAGATGATACCTAAACCTGCAGGCATCATTCTGGTATAACCATTCAAAGTCCAGCAACATACTGGACATATATTGTAATCTTTTTTTTTTCATGCAGCCTCTTGGCTGAACGAAAAAAAGAGATTGATTGGTGGGTATGCCCACCATTAGAATACCTCCCTTCATCCACCCACTTCTAATGATGGGCATACATGCACCATTTATATATGCCGATGCATGGGGGCATCCTCCCGCAAAAGTTATGCCGTGTACACACGGTCGGAATTTCGACCGTATGTACGTGGCATTAGGAGCCAATCGCTCCTCCCCGCCCCCTGCTGCCCCCATGCTTCGGCATATATGCTCTTTTTTTTAACTGTGGTGGTGAAATCACCTCCTACAGCGTTGGAGTCGCGGCTTTATGTATCGTGGGAGCAAACGCTGTTGCTGTCAAGATAAATAAATCCGCGCTGCAACTGAATGGCGCACCTGAAAACAAAAAAATGCTTAACACTAAAACACAGTAAACAAAATTACATACCTGAAAAGCAAGCATGATAAAACATGATAAAACATAATAAAACATTGCAGAATAGAATGGAGTAAAAAAAGAGCAACAATAGAGAGAGAGAGAGAACAATAAAACGACAACTATTTTTGTTTTTTTTATTTTTTTGAGATTCACAGGTAAAAAAGCTCCTGACTGTTAGCGACTGAATCAAAACGCTACCACAAAAAAAAAATGTTAGCGATCGCAGGGATCAGGCCTGACTCTGCGAACACTGCAGTTATGTGTGCTTAGTGTTTTGTAAGTGACAGTGATCGATCGATACTGCACTTGGGTGGGCTGGGCTGGGCGGAGGCGGAAAACGCAGGTGCTAGCAGGTATCTGGGCTGATCCCGCTAACAATGCGTTTTTTTGGAACCCTAAACTGCTGGGACGCTAGTATAGATCTGATCAGATCAGATATTGATCTGTTCAGATACTATACCACTAAGGGAGGTGTATGCTTTGCGCGTGGGTGTTTGCGGTACTGGCACTAACCTGGGGCGACGCAGACCTTATTTGACCCTAAAACCTAATTGATATCACCCGCCGGGCGATCAGGGGGTTAAACCGTTATTGGGTAATAAATGGCGGGTGCCCTGACAGTATAAAAAACAAGCTAACTAACCAGCGTCACCCGTAACAGTAATACAAAAAAAAACTGGTTACCTAGCGACACTAATGCAGGGATCAGAAAAACGATCGCTTAGTGACACTGGCAAAAGGGGGTGAAAGGGTTAACTAGGGGCAATCAGGGGTTAAACCTTTATTAGGTAATATATGGGGGTACCTGACGCTATATAAAAACCTGACGGGGAACCTAAATAACGAAATAACTAACTGGCTAACCAGCGTCACCAGTGACATTTTATACGGTGATCACTGGTGAAAGGGTTAACTCTAGGGCAATCAGGGGGTTAAAACCTTTATTTAGGTTGTAATATGGGGGTACCTGACCTATAAACCTATTTATGAACCTATATAAACATGGCGGTTAACCTAAAAAAAAACTGGTTACCTAGCGACACTAATGCAGCGATCAGAAAAAACGATCGCTTAGTGACACTGGCAAAAGGGGGTGAAAGGGTTAACTAGGGGCAATCAGGGGGTTAAACCTTTATTAGGTAATATATGGGGGTACCTGACGCTATATAAAAACCTGACGGGGAACCTAAATAACGAAATAACTAACTGGCTAACCAGCGTCACCAGTGACAGTTATACGGTGATTACTGGTGAAAGGGTTAACTCTAGGGGCAATCAGGGGGTTAAAACCTTTATTTAGGTTGTAATATGGGGGTACCTGACCTATAAAACTATTTATGAACCTATATAAAACATGGCGGTTAAAATAAAAAAAAAATGGTTACCTAGCGACACAATGCAGCGATCAGAAAAATCGATCGCTTAGTGACACTGGCAAAAGGGGGTGAAGGGGTTAACTAGGGGCAATCAGGGGTTAAACCTTTATTAGGGGGGGGTAGGGGGCTACCTAGGACCTAAAACTAACTGCCCTGACAGTTATTACAGTCACACTGACACTAAATGCAGTGATCAGTAAATAAATGATCACTGCAATTAGTGACACTGTGACTGGGGGGGGGAGGGGGTGATCTGGGGGGTGATCAGGGGGTGACAGGGGGGTGTTTTGTGTGCCTAACTGTACTGGTGTCAGTGTAGTGTTGTGCACTAACCTTAACATGTTCGCCGCTCGGCGTCTCCGGTCACATAGACCGGCGCACCGAGCGTGACATCACTAGGAAGGGGAAGCTTTTCATTCGCCAGGAGCGATCGCGAGGGGGTGGCCAGAAACCACTGGCCGTCCCCTCGTCCCGGATCGCTCCTGAAGCGATGCCGACCGTCCCCGCCGGCGGAGGGGGGTCCGATCGGACCCCCCAACCGCCTAAAGAATGGCACGTACAGGTACGTGGTTCTGCCTGTACGTGCCATTCTGCCGACGTATATCTACATGGGGCGGTCGGCAAGTGGTTAAAGCGGAGTTCCGCCAAAAAAATATTTTTTTAAAATGTCAGCAGCTACAAATACTGCAGCTGCTGACTTTTAAAATATGGACACTCCCCTGTCCGGGACGCCCGCAATGTCGTCACCCGAAGCCGATCTGTCGCTCCGCTCTCGGGTGCTGCCGCCGCCATCTTCGGTAAGGGAATCAGGAAGTGAAGCCTCGTGGCTTCACTTTCCGGTTCCCTATTGCGCATGCGCGAGTCACGCTGCGCAATAAGGATGGTCCCTGCTGTCTCTGGGACCCGTGTGTTTCCCAGCAGACAGGGGGGACGGGACGGGAAGAGGCGTAGAGTCTATGCCCAGAAGTGGGTGCAAATACCTGTATTATACAGGGATCTGCACCCCCCTCCCCCTGAAAGGTACCAAATGTGACACCGGAGGGTGGCGAAAAGTGGGGGTTCAATTTTTGTGCGAACCTCCGCTTTAAGTGGTTAAAGTAGCGCAGTGCCAAATAGCAAATAATGGCCTGGTCACGAAAAAACATCCTCACATCAGAACAAAATATCTTTGTGTGGTATTCATAATCAGCATCTGCCAGCTTTGAATTCATAATAGAATATTGCTGGCCAATAAGATAGTGGTAAGAATTGCTGTAATAATGTTGTAAGATTGCGGAAGGAGTGTAATATAAATATTCTGATCATTTGTTTTGCAGGTCATTTGACAAATGGTGACATTACTGTGCTATGTCCGGGTAATATGTGGCCCGCCACCAATCCGGCAGGAGGCACTTGTGTTATCCGGAGCTTTGCGATGGTGCGCTCTGGTTAGCAGGGTGTTCGCTCCTCCATGTGTTTTCTGTTTCTGTTACCTGGACTGACACTTGCTATGTGCTGACAGACGGGAAAAAGTCAAGATTAGTAGCAGGACACGTGAAATGTAGTGTTATGCCAGGTGTGGGAACATGTGTTAATACCCAGGAATATACCAAGCAACTAAATCCGTGGGCTGCTGTCGCTGATCCCAGAGTCTTAGCCTCTGTTACTGTAATTTTAAGTGGACCTGTCAGTATTTTTACAAGCTTGCATGTCTTACTATTAGACTATTGTCCTGTAACAGCATGATCAATATTAGATGCACGATGGGGAGAGGTATTCATCACAACGTGGAACTATGTCATTCTGAACAATAAACTGCAAAAAAACACCCCAAAAGAACATATCTTGGTCTACTTTCTCTAACAAATCCTCAAAAGCCTTTAAAAGTGTTACTAAACCCCAGGGCCGTATTGATTGGACCCTGGGCAAAACTTTTCTTGGGCCCCCCCCCCCATGCAGTTTCGCTCTCCACCTGCTCTGAGATATACAATAAATAGCAGCTAGACTCAAAATCAGTTTACTGAATCAGATCAGACAGCTAATGCGATTGGTTGCCAGAGGTTACAGTGTATCATTACCGCTCACTGACTGGTTGCTAGAGGTTACAGCACACATTACGGCTCACTCACTAGTTGCTAGAGGTTACAGCACATGATTTCTGCTTGTTGATTGGTTGCTAGAGATTACTGTGGATATGACCTCATGGGGGCATGATATACATATCAATGCCGCTGGCCGCCGCTATTTACATATGAATGGTGCAGCTATTTACATATCAATGCCAATAATTTGGGCATTTGAGCTGGGCAGCATTAGTAGTAGCACTTCAGACTGAGATATTGGGGCACAGGACTAAAACCTCAAGGGACAAGGGAATTTAAACCAGAATAGTTGGCAAGTATGAGGCAGCTGCTTTGGGCCCCACAGCAATGACAGCTGCCCCTTTTGCCCTGCCTTAAAAATGGTCCTGCTAAACCCACAGCAGTAAAATCAGTCTGTATATGCAGTAAAGCATGCTTGTTCTACTCACTGTGGAACCTAAGGGGTTAATCCTCTGCATTGTGTAAAAAGTCTGTTTTATCCTGTCTTCTCTGATCCTCCCCTTCTTCCACTGTCACCAATCTGCTGATAGAACAGAGCCTTGGAGGCACTCTGCACATGCTCAGTTTGGTGTGTATTGCTAGTAGACATGTGCACTGCCGAAAAATTTGTTAGTTTTAGATAAAAAAAAAAAAATCGTTTTTCAGGTCATTCGGTATGATCAAAATTCATAATCCGAAAATCCAAAAATCCGTAAATTCGGTAATTAGAAAATTAGAAAATAAGAAAGAAAATTCGTAAATTCAAAAGAAAGAAAATCTGAAAATTCTAAATAATAACTAACTAATAATAACTAACTATTAAATTATAGGTATTGGAACTTCCTTTCAAATTTGGCTGTTAGTGAACGAATATGAATTTATCTTATTTATTACAAATTATCCGAAATAATGAATGCTGCATCTAAACAAATGGAACTGAACAAAATAATAATAAATAATAATAATAATAAAAAGGTTTTATTATTATTATTATTGTTATTTATTATTATTAATTTGTTACGTTCCATTTTTTTAAATGCGGCATTCGTTATTATGCATAAATCGTAACTTCAGATAAATTCGTATTCATTGCGTTCACTAATAGCCAAATTTGAAAGGAAATTCCAATACCTATAATTTAATAGTTAGTTATTATTTCAGATTTTCAAATTTTCGGGATTTTGAATTCTCGGATTTTCATTCTTAATTTTCAGATATTCGGATTCAGATTTTCTGGATTTTCGAATTTCGAATTTACGAATTTTTGAAATTTCTGGATTTTCAAATTTATGAATTTTCGATTTTATGAATTTTCGAATTTACGAATTTCCGGATTTGCGAATTTAAGAATTTTAGTATTTTCAAATTTACAAATATTCGTTGAAAAAATTTAAACAGGTTTTCGTTAATTTGGATATTTCCAAATGAACTAATTATGACAAAACCTGTTTACATTCGAAAATCTGAAATAATGACTAACTAACTAACAATAACTATTAAATTATAGGTATTGGAATTTCCTTTAAAAACAAAATCAGAACTAAACAAATTGCACATGTCCAGTGATGTAACTAACTGAGTTAAAGTAAACGGCGTTACTTAACGCCGTTACTTTAGAGGGTAACGAGTAATCTAACTGATTACTCTTCCCCTCATGGTAACTCAGTTCCCATTACTTGGGCGGCGTTACCGCAATTACAGCTACCGCCACTAGGGGCGCAACGGATTTTCACCCGCCGTGATCCACGGCTTCGGCCTAGCTCCGGAGCGGCGGCCATCTTGGTGCACCCGTCGACTGTTTACAATGTGATTGCTCCGTCAAATGACGGAGCGATCACATGTAAACAAACCGGTGTCATGATGATGCCGGTTCCTCTCTCCCCTCTGTGTACTGATCTGTACAGTGGAGGGGAGAGATTGGATGGCAGCAGCGCTGTGGGCTGGATCTGTAGTGCCCACAGCGCTGCTCTGTGACAATTGCAGTCACAGCCATCCCTCCATACCCTGCCAATACTCTGCAATACCCTGACAATACCCTGACAATACCCTGACAATACCCTGACAATACCCTGACAATACTCTGCAATACCCTGACAATATTCTGCAATACCCTGACAATACTCTGCCATACCCAGCCAATACTCTGCCATACCCAGCCAATACTCTGCCATACTCAGCCATACCCTGCCATACTCTGCCATACTCTGCCATACTCGGTAATACCCAGCCATACTCTGCCATACTCTGTAATACCCAGCCATACTCTGCCATACTCTATAATACCCAGCCATACTCTGCCATACTCTGTAATACCCAGCCATACTCTGCAATACTCGGTAATACCCAGCCATACTCGGCGATACCCAGCTGTACCCAGCCAATATTACAGTGGGGGAGATGACGTGGATATTACAGTGGGGGGGAGATGTATATTTCAGTGGGGGAGATGACGTGGATATTACAGTGGGGGGAGATGTATATTACAGTGGGGGGAGATGACGTGGATATTACAGTGGGGACTATATGGTGGTGGAATTTTCACAGGTTTTTGCAAATTAAATTATTATTTGCTGATCCGAAAAATGATCCAATCCGTGACTCTGATCTGAGGAACAATCCGATCCGTGAGTTTGGGGGGGGACAGATGTACAGAAGGGGAACAGATATATGTGTGTGTGGGGGGGGGGTGACAGACGTGTAGTGCGGTACAGAGGGGGAACAGATATGTGTGGGGGGAACAGACATGCAGGGGGGTACAGAGGGGAAATAGACGTGCATGGGGGAACGGCCCCTTGCTTACAGTAATACTAGACCCGTCCCTTAGAATATAAAAAAAAAAGTCACAGTTACTTTGCTGAGTAACTAATTACTTTTCCAATGTAGTAACTGAGTTACTAACGCAATTACTTTTTGGGAGAAGTCATTTGTAATTTAACTACTTTTTTTAAAGTAAGATGACCAACACTGCACATGTCTAATTGCTAGAGAGTTTTTTTTTTTTTTTCTTGGGAGGGTGCATGGGATCAGCACAGGGCCAATCAGCACTGTCCAGACAGAGGGTCAGGGGTCATGCAGATTCATAGGACAGTCAGAGGAGAATGAAAACTCCTCCTACAAGTTTTAACCAGTGCTCCGCTGGACAATAATAGAAGTCACAAGACTGCTATATTCTGCTGATGAGAAAAGGTATTTATCAGTTTATATTTAGACCCCTTTCACACTGAGGTTTTTTTTCAGGTAATTTTGGGCTAAAAATAGCTCCTGTAAGGCGCCTGAAAAACGCGGGGGCAGTGAAGGAGCGTTGTAGTAATTCTAGTGCTAGACCTCCTCTGTAACTGTAAAGAGGTGATCTGTAAAGGAATTTAAAGCGTTGCCTATGGAGATTTTTAAGTACTGTAGTTTGTCGCCATTGCACGAGGAGCGTGCGCAATTTTAAATTGTGGAAGGGAGAACACAGGAAGCGCCACCTAATTTTAATGGCAAAGTAGCTGTAAACACTCACAAGAGGAAGTAAAAACATAGGATCATCTGTAATCTGATGTTGTAGTGGGATCCTGGGGCTCCAGGTGTCCAAGAAGAGATCCAATGGGCTCCAATGTGGCCAGAGAGTCAGAAGCACATCCTGTAGCCACCAGGAAGGTGTCCGGAACCAGCGTGGAACGCACGCAAATGATGTCACGGGCAGCTGGGCTACTTCCGGGATCTCTGTTACAGTTCAATGGGATGGACAATGGACTATTTATTCAGCATAACATCATATTTCCCATTATACAAAAGAATTAGGGTAAATATTGCGTTTTTGTTTTGTTGTTTAGCTCATTAAAGTGGATTTTCTTTCCAAAAAAATTATGTTTGCAAAACTGCTACGCAAATACCGCGCAACATAAAAAATTGCAACGATTGCCATTTTACTTCCTAGGGTTTCGGCTAAGGAAAAAATGTGTAATGTTTAGGGGTTGTAAGTAATTTTCTAGCAAAAAATACTGATTTAAACTTGTAAACAACAAGTGCCAGAAAAAGGCCTGGTCTTCAATTGGTTTTCAAAGTATTCTTTGCATTTTAAAAAAAAGTTGCCCTTTAAGCATTATTAAAATCATTAAAATTATTAAAATCATTGCTCCCCACCAACAGAATTTTATAAATTTGTTTTGCAATTTAGGGTTGCCACCTCATCCCTTTAAAACTGAACACATATTAAATACACAGGTTGTGTGGCTGATTAAGGTGGTAATTAAATTCACTTAGTCCCTTACCCAGGGCTTTTTTTTTCTCAGATAATAGGTGCAGGAACCCCCCCCCCCCCCTTCTGAGTCACTCATTGTCTCCGCCCCCCTAACATTAGACCCCACCCCCCAGAAACATTAGACCCAGCCCCAGCAATAATAGATCCCTCTCAGTGACAATAGATCCCCCCAGCAACAATATACTCCACCAGCAAAAATAGATCCCCCAGCAACAATATACTCCACCAGCAACAATAGATTCCCCAGCAACAATAGATTCCCCAGCAACAAGAGATCCCCCAGCAACAATATACTCCACCAGCAACAATAGATCCCCAGAAACAATATACCCCACCCCAGCAACAATAGATCCCCCAGCAATAATAGATACCCACAGCAACAATAGATACCCCAGCAACAATAGATACCCACAGCAACAATAGATCCCCCAGCAACAATAGATCCCCCAGCAACAAGAGATCCCCCAGCAATAATAGATCCCCCAGCAATAATAGACCCCCCAGCAATAATAGATCCCCCCAGCAACAATATACTCCACCAGCAACAATAGATCCCCAGAAACAATATACCCCACCCCAGCAACAATAGATCCCCAGCAACAATAGATCCCCCAGCAATAATAGATACCCCCAGCAACAATAGATACCCCCAGCAACAATAGATATCCCCAGCAACAATAGATAACACCAGAAATAATATATACCCCCAGCAACAATAGATACCCCCAGCAACAATATATACCCCCAGCAACAATAGATACCCCCAGCAACAATAGATACCCCCAGCAACAATATATACCCCCAGCAACAATAGATAACAACAGAAATAATATATACCCCCAGCAACAATATATACCCCCAGCAACAATATATACCCCCAGCAACAATAGATACCCCCAGCAACAATAGATAACACCAGCAACAATAGATACCCCCAGCAACAATAGATACCCCCAGCAACAATAGATACCCCCAGCAACAATAGATACCCCCAGCAACAATATATACCCCCAGCAACAATAGATACCCCCAGCAACAATAGATACCCCCAGCAACAATAGATAACACCAGAAATAATATATACCCCCAGCAACAATAGATAACAACAGAAATAATATATACCCCCAGCAACAATAGATACCCCCAGCAACAATAGATACCCCCAGCAACAATAGATACCCCCAGCAACAATAGATACCCCCAGCAACAATAGATACCCCCAGCAACAATAGATATCCCCCAGCAACAATAGATATCCCCAGCAACAATAGATAACACCAGAAATAATATATACCCCCAGCAACAATAGATAACAACAGAAATAATATATACCCCCAGCAACAATAGATACCCCCAGCAACAATAGATACCCCCAGCAACAATAGATACCCCCAGCAACAATAGATACCCCCAGCAACAATAGATACCCCCAGCAACAATAGATATCCCCAGCAACAATAGATATCCCCAGCAACAATAGATAACACCAGAAATAATATATACCCCCAGCAACAATAGATAACAACAGAAATAATATATACCCCCAGCAACAATAGATACCCCCAGCAACAATAGATACCCCCAGCAACAATAGATACCCCCAGCAACAATAGATACCCCCAGCAACAATAGATATCCCCAGCAACAATAGATATCCCCAGCAACAATAGATATCCCCAGCAACAATAGATAACACCAGAAATAATATATACCCCCAGCAACAATAGCTAACACCAGAAATAATGTATACCCCCAACAACAATAGATACCCCCAGCAACAATAGATACCCCCAGCAACAATAGATACCCTCAGCAACAATAGATACCCTCAGCAACAATAGATACCCCCAGCAACAATAGATACCCCCAGCAACAATAGATACCCCCAGCAACAATAGATACCCCCAGCAACAATAGATACCCCCAGCAACAATAGATACCCCCAGCAACAATAGATATCCCCAGCAACAATAGATACCCCCAGCAACAATAGATACCCCCAGCAACAATAGATACCCCCAGCAACAATAGATACCCCCAGCAACAATAGATACCCCAGCAACAATAGATATCCCCAGCAACAATAGATATCCCCAGCAACAATAGATAACACCAGAAATAATATATACCCCCAGCAACAATAGATAACAACAGAAATAATATATACCCCCAGCAACAATAGATACCCCCAGCAACAATAGATACCCCCAGCAACAATAGATACCCCCAGCAACAATAGATACCCCCAGCAACAATAGATATCCCCAGCAACAATAGATATCCCCAGCAACAATAGATATCCCCAGCAACAATAGATAACACCAGAAATAATATATACCCCCAGCAACAATAGCTAACACCAGAAATAATGTATACCCCCAACAACAATAGATACCCCCAGCAACAATAGATACCCCCAGCAACAATAGATACCCTCAGCAACAATAGATACCCTCAGCAACAATAGATACCCCCAGCAACAATAGATACCCCAGCAACAATAGATACCCCCAGCAACAATAGATACCCCCAGCAACAATAGATACCCCCAGCAACAATAGATATCCCCAGCAACAATAGATACCCCCAGCAACAATAGATACCCCCAGCAACAATAGATACCCCCAGCAACAATAGATACCCCCAGCAACAATAGATACCCCCAGCAACAATAGATATCCCCAGCAACAATAGATAACACCAGAAATAATATATACCCCCAGCAACAATAGACCTTCCCAGCAATAGTAGACCCCCACACAAAAAATAGATTCCTGCCAGCATCAATAGACCCTACAGCACACCCCAGTACCCCTTGCCATTACAAACATTCCATGCTGGAGGTGCCAGAATGGCGTCCCCCCACGTTCCCGCAAAAAAAAAGCCCTGCCCTTACTTACATTAAATTAGCCACAGAACCTGTGTAATTAATACGTGTTCAGTTTAAAGGGATGAGGTGGCAACTATACGTTCCCAATGGCAGTGCCAAGCCCCCCACATCATTTATTTGACAACCCCGTGCTTATTAGTCTAGAAAATGGTAAGTATTTATTTTTTAACATTTGGCTCCCATTGACTTCAATGGGGTTCGAATTTGGCACCCAAACTTCAGTAATGTTCTTTGAACCCACTACAAGCTGAACCCTGGTATGTTCAGCTCATCCCTACTCATAAGGTATTGTAGCCATTGGATCAACATGGGAGCCATGTATAAGGCCCCTTGACAGGTTCCCTTTAATTTGTAGGAGCGGCACAGAGCACTGTGAGTATCCAGGCAGCTAATAATCAGTGGCAGATTGGTCATTAGTGTGCAGATAGAAATAATGGTGCTGACATGGTTCCCATTCCATATAAAATTCAAATGATCTCTAAATTTAACCCAGCCTGGCTTTGGCCATGTGATAGGAATTAGCAGTTTTCCTGTGTCCACAATAGCGTGTTGGGCAGCCACCTCCACCTCTATTGGCATAGCTATTTTTAGATGAAATAGAGGAACGTTTTTCTCAGGCTAATAGGCTGCCCGATAATTACAAGGACAATCTTCTCAGGCTGGGAATAGACATTTAACCTTTAGGTTCATTCCAACTACAAAAATACACCAGTGCTTTAAACACTGATACTTTCAGTTATTGTAGGGGGTAGAGACTTCTATCGTCCAGGATATCAAAGTTGTTGGAAGCCAAGAATGGAACTAAACTTTAAAGAACACCTCCACTTAAAAAGTTCTGTAGGTTCTGCCCATGTATGGGGCTGTTTAAAAACTTGCCTACTGGGCACTAATGCCCCCTTCCTGCCCAGGCCAATTTTCAGCTTTCAGCACTGTGGAACTTTGAATGACAATTGCGCGGTCATGCAGACTGAAACCCAAACAAAGTTTATATCATTTTTTTCACACACATAGAGCTTTCTTTTAGTGGTATTTATTTACCACTGGATTTTTTCTTTTTTTTTGCTAAATAGACGAATAAAGACTGAAAATTCAGAAAAAAAAACTTTTTTGTAGTTTGTTATAAAGTTTTGCAAACAGGTAATTTTTCACTGATGTGCACTGATAGGCATTGATGAGGCGGCACTGATAGGTAACACTGATGTCAGATGGGTCAGAATGTGACATAAACAACATGAAAGCATGGATCCATCCTGCCTTGTCTCAACAGTGGTGGTGTAATGGTGTGGGGGATATTTTCTTGGCTCACTTTGGCCCCCTTAGTACCAATTGAGCATCGTTATAACGCCACGGCCTTCCTAAGTATTGTTGCTGACCATGTCCATCCCTTTACGACTACAGTGTCCCATCTTCTGATGGCTCCTTCCAGCAGGATAATGCACCATGTCATAAAGATCCAATCATCTCACCACTGGTTCCTTGAAGATGACAATGAGGTCACTGTACTCCAATGGCCTCCACAGTCTAGAGTTGCCACCTCATCCCTTTAAACCCGAATACATATTAATTACACAGGTTCTGTGGCTGATTACGGTGGTAATAAAAACTCACTTGTTGCCTTATCTGCATTTAATTAGCCTCAGAACCTGTGTAATTCATATGTGTTTGGGTTTAAAGGGATGAGGTGGCAATCCTAAATTGCAAAACAAAGTTTCAAAATTCCCAAATCATCTCACCACTAGTTGACATGACAATGACAATGAGTTCACTGTACTCCAATGGCCTCCACAGTCACCAGATATCAATCCAGTAGAGCACCTTTGGGAGGTGGTGGAATGGGAAATTTGCATCATGGATGTGCAGCCGATAAATCTGCAGCAACTGTGTGAAGCTATCATGTCACTATGGACAAAAATCTCTGAGGAATGTTTCCAATCTACGCCATGGAGAATGAAGGCAGTTCTGAAGGCAAAAGGGGGTCCAACCCGTACTAGCAAGACGTACCTAATAAAGTAGCCAATGTGTGTATATTTTTTAGACATGTGCATTCGTTTTCATCCAAATGCATTTTCGTCCGAATTTCGGGTATTTTCGTTATCGTTTTAAAAAACGATAACGAATGTGCAGAATCCGAAAACCGAAAGATCCGACATAAACAAATGCATTATTTTGGTTTTCGTTGTGACAACAGTTCGATATAGATAGGAGATTCGACATGACGTTGACAATAGTGATCTGTGTCCATCAAGCCTGTGGTCGAATGTGCCTAACCTGCTCTATTAGTTCAAGATTATTCTGCATAGAGAGAAAAGACTTGACATAGAGAGAAAAGATTTGACATAGAGAGAAAAGATTCGACATAGAGAGAAAAGATTCGACATTATAGAGACAATAGCAAAAAAGGTTGAATGTGCCTAACCTAACTCTATTAACCCAAGATTATTCGACATAGAGAGAAAAGATTCGACATGAAGATTCAACGAAGCAGTCGGCGTGAACGGACATTTATGGTCAAATGCTCCGCCCATAGGCTATAGAAGAATTCTAATGTTAGTTGACTAGTAATAATAATTAATAAATATAATTATTACTAGTGGCATACATACAACATTAGAATTCTACTATAGCTTGTAGGCGGAACATTTGACCGGAAATGTACGATTGCGGCGTCGTACAGTTTAGCTGCTCCGTCGAATCTTCTTAGAACATTCGACAGACACCATAAGCCTTCAATGACAGATTCGACCTTAATTATTTCGGATTTTCGAACAAATGCATTTTTTAACGAAACAAAATAAATAAAAATGAATTTCGGGAGTAACGAAATAAATACATTTTTTGGACGAAAACGAAATTCCGAAACAAAATATGTCTAATATTTTTGTAATACTCTCTATAGTTGGGGAGTGCAGTTTTACCCTAATGTTTTCGGTCTTTTGTTTAGATCAATGGTTCAGTGTATGGGGTATGCACCTCATTGGGAATATATCCTATTAGAATTGGTGTAGAACTAGATCAATATTTATAGAGAAACAGATGTCGTAGTGTTTTTTTTCAGTTTTTTTGCATTTATTAGATACATTAAAAATAAATTGGGCAGCTTTAACACAACCACGTTAAAGCAAAAAAACACATACTGTATGTGTGGTAACGCACCCCAACAGTCTTAATGGTCCCTTAAAAAAGACTATAGTCTCCCTTAAAATAAATAAATTGTCTTCTGAAAAGCTCCTGCTTCCCCTGACTGTGGAAGTGATTAGGTAATATTTATTTTTAACAAATTATCCCATTTTCCTGATTGCCTTTAAATTTAATTCGCAAACCCATCTACATAGAGTTTGCTCACAAAACTGCAATTAAGAAATCAAATGAATGCATTATACAGGGTGAAAGCAGATACCTTCAAACAAATTATAAAAGTTATTTCATTTAAGAAGCACTTTATGGCTTTTCTAATTTAACCTCATGTTGTGCAGGCACTGTTTTATTCGAAACTCGCTGCAAATTGTATTCAGCTACTCATAGGTGTGCGCAGCCTATTGCATTAGGGTGTGCACCCAAAGCTCAAACACATATGCATGTGTGTATATGTATTGACGGCGTCAGTAGAGCACTGGACGGTGTCGGTAAGGCAAAAAATGGTGTCAGACGTCTTTTTAATTTTTATTTTATTTTTTTTACAATTTAATTTTTTAAGACCCCCGTCGGGGGGGGGGGGGGGATGCTTTGGTGAAATATCATGGGTTTAAACAGGGGGAATCTGCCCCACATGGGATGATTAGGGTGTGCCCAGTCACACCCAGCACACCCTCTGTGCACACCTATGCAGCTACTATAAAAAAATACAATGACAAATTTTCAATATTTAAAAAAAAAAATGTAATAATACCTGATGATCCACCCATAAAGGTCCTTGTTCAGGCCCTTCCTGTCATAGGGTGACAATGCTTCCGTCTCCCAATTGCACTCCTGTATTGCCACTAGGGATGACCTGGGGTGTGTTGAGATCTTAGTGCAGCGCTTGCTCCTGACAAGCAGGCGATATTGTTTTTGCAAAATTAAGTTGCCTGAAGCCCCAGTTGGGCTTCAGGTTAATTCCTCTAAATTTCTGGTTTCAGTACCAGTCCAGCTGGGTGGCACTGGGTTCTCCTTGACCGCAGCTGTCGCTGTCACCGCTGGCAAGAGTAGAAACGCAGTCTAGTTGGATGCATTGAATGCCACTTACTGCTCGGAACCAGCCCAGTGGGAGTGTTTCTCCCGCTGTGCATTCTGGGGGGGGTGGTATTTAAGGTACCGACGCCATATTCCAATGGGGGGGTTTTCTGTCTGTTTGGTTCTGGTGTTCCTCCTGACCCAGCCCCATGGCCCTCCTGGCCTGGGGTGCGGAACTATGCATCCTGTGTCTCCGGGCTGGCTGGCCCGAGGCGACGCAACTAAGGGGATAGGCCCGAGCGAATTTCGGAGCCTACTGATCCAGGGATGGTCCGGTGCCGTCTCATCTGAAGGGAGAAGCCCAGCAACTGAAGAACCCCAGGGGAGGACTCTTTCAGGAGAAGACCATGCGCAAGGCTGGTTTCTCTGAAGGAGCCTGGAGACTTAGTTGAAGGACGCAACCTGGATCAACACTCATATGGTATTGCCGGATCGCCGGATCGCCTGAGAGAGACTGGTACCGTATGTCAGTGCTTTAAATTCATCCAAATCCCTCAGTAAAGCTCAAGTGTAACTCACAAGTCTGTGGCAGAGACTTTACCGAGCATCCCACCGGCTGCTAGGCCTATCTGGGGGTTGCTGGATCCAGTTTGTGGAACAGTTTTATCCTCTGGATTCTTCTAATATCTTCACCCTGCAATTTAAGTGCCTGAACTCACCCTAACCCTCTACCCTTTATTCAGAGACTTTGTCTTTTTTCTAAATAAATAACCCAAAAGAGGATTCAGTGTCAGTTTCAACATTCTTTGGGCCACTTTCCACGGGATCCCCAAGATGGAGAAGCAAGCAGGTGAGGTAACGGTAAGCCCACATAAAACCAGCAGCTCCTTCGGGGGTTAGTGCTACACTAGTCTGAACTTATGTGACCAAGAAGCTTTCACCTGTACTGGTCCAATCATCTTCAGCCAGGGCATTCCCCGAGCCGCAGTCAATAGCTAAGCAAATGATTGGTGCAGTGGGTTCTGACCAGGATTCAAACATGCCCAAGCTCATCCCTAGTTGGGTCATATGGGCTTTTTATGGGGACCACTAGTGGTCTTTTACTTACACTTACCTCCCAACTCTTTGACATGGGAATGAGAGACACCTATTGGCAAAAGTATGTAGTCATAGGGCACCCCCCCCCCCCTTTAACCACTTGCCTACAAGGCACTTTTACCCCCTTCCTGCCCAGGCCAATTTTCAGCTTCCAGGACTGTCACACTTTGAATGACAATTGCACGGTCATGCAACACTGTACCCATATAAAAAAAATTTTATCTTTTTTTTCCACACAAAAAGAGATTTCTTTTGGTGGTATTTAGCCACCTTTGGGTTTTTCATTTTTGCTAAATAAATGAATAAAGACTGAAAATTTTGAAACATTTTTTTTTTATAGGTTGTTACATTTTTTTGCAAACAGGTTATTTTTCTCCCTTACTGATGTGCGCTGATAGGCTGTACTGATAGACACTGATGAGGTTGCAATGATGGGTCCTGATAGGTGGCACTAATGGGCACTGATGGACACATATTGGCAGCACTGGTGGGACTGCACTGATATTTAGGACACTGATAATTGGTCCCATGATTATCAGTGTAGATGTCCCTTTTAGAGAAGCCGGTTATCGCCTCTCTTCTCCTCAAAGGAGTGCCGATTACCCGCTTCTATTTACATACGTGATCAGCTGGAATTGGACACAAAGCTGATCACGTGGTAAAGAGCTGCTGATAGGCTCTTTACTTCAATCTGTGATCAGCAGTGTCCTCCGGACACTGTGAACACAGAGTGCGGTGCCCAGGCCCCACTGTGGGCGTGGGGCAGGGGCGATCACATCATATGATGGCCTCCCAGAACTAGCTGGCAGTGCTGTAGCTGTCATTCGGCTACAGCGCAGTCGGCAAGTGGTTAAAGGAGAATTGCACAAAAAAATTATTGGTTAGTCCCACAAAAGCTTTTTTTACCACTACTATTCCTTTATACAGTAAAATCTCATATTGCGAGTAATTACGAGTAACGCAGTTTATGAGAATTTCGCAATACAGGCTTTTTATTTTTTTTTAAATCCTGACTCGGTTTGCGAGCTTTGTCTTCCAAGACGAGCAGGATTCAAGCCTCTGGGGTGTGCATTACTGCATTTGGCCAGAGGTTCAGGGGCGCCGGTGACGCTTAAAGACACTCGGAGCCGCTCCGAGACACTCTGTTCCCGAGTGTCTCCGAGCAGTCTCCAAGTGTCTCCAGCGCCCCCCACCTGGCCACATGCCGTACTGCATAGACAAGCAGTGGCTGTGGAACTAATTATCTGAGTTTCCATTGACTCCTATGGGGAAACTCGCTTTGATATACGAGTGCTTTGGATTACAAGCATTCTCCCGGAACGGATATTGCTCATAATCCAAGGTACTACTGTATTGGCTTTTGGAATTTACAAATGCAACCATTTAAAAATTGGATGAAAGGTTTAACATCGTAAAGCACTTTTTTGATAGATAAGTAGTGCATTTTATATACAACTATATAGATCAGATCAAAATGAGGGACAAATGAGGAAAGAGAGACTTTATTCTGAATAAAGGACAGTCCCTCGAAACCAGGGACAGTTGGGAGATAGGCTTACACCAGCTATTCTGAACCAGGTGTCCAGAGGTTCCTTGAGCTGTGGCTGCTTGACCTCCGATCCAGTGGTTCCTTCATAAATACTAGGGCCATTGCCGCTTTGCAGAGCCAACAGCATGGCACCAATGATTTTTTTATTTACCCGTAAGAGTGGCACTCTGACCACCATTGTGAGGGTGATGTTTTTCCCACCAGCCACCAATGAAAGGGACATTTATCCTACTAATCCTCACTGGATTGGTTTTAGCAGGAGGTACCCCAAGACCTAAAAACTATTTTAAAGTGGTATTGAACTGAAAAATGGAAAAAACATTGACAGGCAAGGCTTTAAAAGGAGAACAAACCCTTCTGATCTCTTTTGTCAATAATGTCTCCCCCTGCCTGTCACCGCTAACATGATCTGAGCCTGCTGTGTGCTGTGGACTCCTGTGTGCATGCTCGGGGGGTGACGTCATTGCGGCCCGGCCATTCAGTCAGCCAAAGGTAATGATTGAGCTCAGGATGAATGTGTGAAACGCGTCCACGTGACGCTATGTTGGTGTCCTTGGTGTTACCACGGTGATCACGGTGATCAATAAAAATTCAATCAGTACATCTGGATGTGCAGCTGTTTCTTTTTTTCTTCAAGCCAAAAAGATGGAACCCTGAAGAAAGACCAGGCGCAGATGGAAGTGCTTGGGACCAGCGGGGCTTGAGAGCAGTGAGAGCTCAGTGCTGCGGGCTCCATTTATCAGGTAAGTCTGCCACAATGTGCCAGTATGTGATCCACATTTTTTTGTCTACTACTGCTTTTGAGTGGTTATAAAGGCAAAGGGTGTAAAAAAACTTTCAAAAGCTGCTCCCCCCCCAGCCAAACCCCCCCCCCCCCCCCCTCCAGCTTAAACCTGACCCCAATCTCGATCCAGCTCTGTGCCTGTCTGCAGCAGCACTGATAGGCTTTACTGATGGACACTGATGAGGTGGCACTGATGGCCACTGATGAGGAAAGGAGTGCCAATCACTGGCTTCTATTTACATCCATGATCAGCTGTGATTTGACACAGCTGATCACGTGGTAAAGAGCCGCTGATTGGCTCTTTACCTCAATCTGTGATCACCAGTGTCCTTCAGACACTGCAATCACAGATCGCTCTTCCCACACCCCACAGCGGGCACGATCAGGGGAGGCCATCATATGAAGGCCTCCCAGAACTAGCTGTTCACGCTGTAGCCGTCATTCGGTCTATAGTGCAGTCGGTAAGTGGTTAAAAGAGAAGTGCCGGACTTTGAAATAGCAATCATATTCACTTAGGTGTTCTCTGCTACCGCTAATGCCCCGTACACACGGTCAGATATTCCGATGGAAAAAGTCCGATTGGATTATGTTGTCGGAAAATCAGATCGTGTGTGGGCTTTAGCAGGCTTTTTCCGTCTGAAAAAATTTGAGAGCAGGATCTCAAATTTTCCGACAACAAAATCCGATCGGACTTTTTCCGATCATGTGTAGAGAATTCCGACGGTGAGTGCCACGCATGCTCTGATCAAATTTCGAGACCAAAGCTATTGGCTACTAGCTTCTACGTAGTTCCGTCGTACGCGCAACGATCGTATTTTCCGACAACTTTGTCCGACCGTGTGTATGCCACACCAGTTTCGGAAAAAATCCGTCTGAAAAAATCTGACGGATTTTGTGGTTGGAATTTCCGACCGTGTGTACGGGGGCTAAGACCGAGAACTGAGCAATCAAAGTCCTCTAATAACTCAGTTCTCGGTCTTTGGTGATCAGAGAGCCATGAGTGTCAGTTACCGACTCTCTCCTCTGCCCCTCCACTGCTCACTGGGGCGCCAGGCTTTGGAGGGGGTGGGAGTGGCTTGCTTAGCAGTTGGTCAGGCACCTAGGTGGATCCTGACATTAAAGTCGGGATCCCTCCAGAGTCTGGACCGGCTGAGGGACATCAGTTGACAGTGGACTTTAGCCCAGAGTCACAGAAGCAGTTCTGGTACAAGATCATCTAGAGCCCAGAGAAAACATACCAAACTCAGCCCCACCCTCCCTCCCCAAAGATGTATGAGCATTGTGTGTCAGCAACCCCCCAAGAAATGGAGCACTAATCCAAATTTCCCCTGCTCCCAGTACAAACCTACCCCTGTGGAAATCCCCCCTGACAGAACAAATCTTTGCCCTCATGCCCACTCCAAGCTCAAATCCTCTCTTACCCCCCAAAAATCCCTCCTAGCACAAATTCTTTACCCTTCATATTTCCTCTCCCACACTCCAAATCCCCCTACCCAGCACAAATACCCCCCCAAGATCATCCCTACTAGCACAAATACCCCCTCCCCCCCCCAAAAAAAGAAAAATAATTCCCCTCCTATCACAAATTTCTTTCCCCCTCTACCCTATCGCCACTGCTAGCACAAACCTCCAAAATCTCCCCTCCTGGCACAAATCCTCTTCCTCCTCAACACCAATCCCCTCCGAATCACCACCCCTAGCAACATACCCCCCCCCCCCCACACACACAAGTTTCCCCTCCTAGAACAATTCTTACCCACTGCAATTCCCCATCCAAACACAAATCCCCCCCCAATCTCCCTGTGGTGCCCCCCCACATCACATGATACCACAGTGCCCAAGGCAGCTGTCCCTCGTGCCCACCCCTTGTCCTGGACTCCTGGCCCTGCACAGGGGTGCAGAACCAGTCCACTCCTGTGACTCACAGGAGAAGTAGGGCCAAAAGATCTGGGGTACAAAAGGGTGAGAAAGCTGCCTTACACCATTAGAGACCCATCCTGGGAAATGCTATGCAACCATCGCTGGAGTGCATGCAAGCTTGGCATGACGTCAAAGAGGCTGCAGAAGATCTTCATCGCTGAGAAATAACTAAGGAGGAAAAAGGGCAAAAACAGTATTTTTCATTAAAAACTGCTAGTTATTTTCGATACACAGCACTCTATCAAACTAAATGTTATAGAGTTGGGGTTTACATCTACTAAAACTCAAAAGTAGATTTTTTGTTGCCTTTTTTTTTTTTTTTTTTCCTTCTGTTAAATATTTGCAACTGCTGAGGGCACTAACAAAGCAGGGTAGTTATCCACTAGAGCACAGGCCAATCTTAAACAAGAAAGGAATCAAATTATCTGCTCCACAATAAGCCCTGGTGCATCTCTTGGTGAAATGGCTTTAAACACACAGTGCAGCTGCCTGTATAATGGGATTAATTGCATAGTGGAGCGTGTTAGAGAAGTGTGTGTAAAATCACTGAGCAAGAGAATCATTGGCTACTGTTCAAAAAGCTACACCTGCATCTTCTAAATGGTCATTTTCTAAGAAGGCGTAATTACCCGAAATATATTCAGCCGAGCAAATGTAATAATAAGCCCAGCCATTTTGACAGAAATTATTCCATCTTTCATTAGCCGATGGACAAAACCGCACTTTTAATCCTTGGCTCCTATTTTCACCTCTTAGTCTTTGTCTGTCCCTTTATTACCACCATTATTGGCTCCTAAGACCCCTTCTATGTAATCACTGCTATTTTTAAGCCCCTGAAACTGCTATACCGGGCAGATATCTCTTTTCTTTGTGGCTTTCCTTTTAGTGAACCTTGCTTCCGCAAATGAAAGTGTATCAAAACCCAAGACCAAAAATGTCATAAATTGCATCTTGCCATTCCTAGGATGTGGTGGCTGCATTCGTTTTCATTTTTTTCCTGCCAAGTTCCTCCACCCCAAACTCTCTCATCCATGTCTTTATGGACCTTGTTTTGTGCACTGGTGCAGTCATGTTGGAAGGGGCCATCCCCAAACTGTTCCCACAAAGTTATGAGCTTGAAATTTTTCAAAATGCCTTGGAATACTGACACCTTAATGCTGCGTACACACGGTCGGAATTTCCGATGGAAACAGTCCGATGGGAGCTTTTCATCAGATTTTCCGACCGTGTGTATGCCCAGGTCTTTTTCTGTCGGAATTTCCGATGGACTTTGGATTGAGAACCTGTTCTTAATTTTTCCAACGGAAAACCTTTCTATCGGATTTTCCGATCGTGTGTATGCAATTCCCACACGCAAAATTCCGACGCATGCTCGGAAACAATTTGACGCATGCTCAGAAGTATTAAACTTCCCTTTAATAGTGCAGTCGAACGTGTTGTATGCTGCGGTGTTATTGACCGTCGGAATTTGGTGTGATCGTGTGTAGGCAAGACAGTTTGAGCGAAGTTCCGTCAGAATTCCGACGGGAAAACCATCAGAGCATTTTCCAACGAGAATTCCGACCATGTGTACGCGGCATAAGAGTTCCCTTCAATGGAACTAAGGGGTCAAGCCCAACCCTTGAACCCCCATCCCCACACCATAATCCCCCCTCCACCAAATGATTTGGACCAGTGCACAAAGCAAAGTCCATGGATGACCGAGTTTGGGGTGGAGGAACTTGACTGGCCTGCACAGAATGCTGACCTCAACCCGATACAAAATTTTTGGGATGAATTAGAGCGGAGACTGCAAGCCAGGCCTTATCGTCCACCATCAGTGTCTGACCTCACAAAGGCACCTCTGGAAGACTGGCCAAACATTCCCATAGACACACTCCTAAACCTTGTGGACAGCCTTTCCAGAAGAGTTGACGCTGTTACAGTACAGCTTCAAAGGGTGGGCCAAGTTAATATTGAAAACTACGGACTAAGACCGGGATTCCATTAAAGTTCATTTGCACGTAAAGGCAGGCATCTCAATACTTTTGGTAATATAGTGTATTTTATTAGGGTGACTACCTGTGTGCTAATAGAAAACTCCTTCCACCTTTTTCTGACATGCATCTAGTAGATTTAAAATGGTTTGTCACATGTAGCTTTGTTATGTACGCAGTCGTGTTACCCTTTTTCCATTAATATTGGATATAGATAAAAATGACCAACCATTATTCCCCATAATCAAAAGAAACATAAGATGCAGCTGAGCCCCAGACAAAAGTCCACATGTAAAGGTACATTTAAAAGACAACTTTACCTTGAAGTTGTCCTTTAATAAATAACCCTTACCCCCTGAATGCAGCCCACCTGGGATAATACATAACTCTTTCTACAGCAATATTTCCTGCAACCTGACTCTTCTTCATACTGTGCCCTATTCATTCCTATGGGTAAGCCGTACTTTGAGGGATCAAGTACAGCTTACCAAGAGTAATAAGTGAGGCCAGGGCGCACATGAGCAGTATGATAAGGATCTGATCAGGACTGGATCAGGAAATAAGGTAATAATTATCTCAGATGGACTGTACTCAGCAGGGTGGGATCTACAAAAAAAAGTTGAATTGTCCTAGTATTTAAAGACAAAATTGTTTGTATTTCTTGGCTCTGGATAAGGTATAGAAGGAGTAAAACCACTTCCAGGTTTATACTGCTGAGGAGCTTTATGCTTTCTATTTGCTCTGGTGACCATAATCAAACTCCCCCAACCATCCTGGATTCTGCGGGACTGTCCTGAAATTTCAACACATCCCGGCATACTGGGGATCTGGGTTGTCTCTCTAATGTGCCTGATGAATTGGCTGCCACTCAAGGGGGCTGGACAGAAAGGGCAACAAGGAGCTATAGTCTGATTGGCTGGGTAGGGGAGTCAGTAACCGGTTAGGAACCGTTACTGGGCACCAGGCGTTATTAGTTTGAAAGAGGTTGATATTGACCCCGGGTCCAGATTGTTGAGTTTTGGAGACTACGAGGTGAAGAACGTAGTGGTTTGGACAGTGAGCTCCAGCACTCACCTCCAACTCTGCAGACTCTGTATAGCGAAGTGATCTACTACGAGGCAGGAAAGAGCAACAGTGGACCTCATGGCTTCGCCTTCCTCAGATGTTCCTGTGCTTTAAAGTTTCAAACTTTGGACATATAACCATTGTAACAGGTGACTTAATGTGAGAAAACAATCAAAATGTTAAGTTGTCACTGGTAAAAACCTTCAATGTGCAAATTCCGACAACAAATGTTCGATGTGTTGTTGTCGGAAATTCCGACCGTGTGTAGGCTCCATCAGACATTTTCTGTCGGAATTTCCGACAACAAATGTTTGAGAGCTGGTTCTCAAATTTTCCAACAACAAAACTTGTTGTTGGAAATTCCAAGTGTGTGTACACAATTCCGACGCACAAAAGTCCACGCATGCTCGGAAACAAGCAGAAGAGCCGCACTGGCTATTGAACTTCATTTTTCTCGTCGTACGTGTTGTACGTCACCGCGTTCTTGACGTCCGGAATTTCCGACAACATTTGTGTGACCGAGTGTATGCAAGACAAGTTTGAGCCAACATCCGTCAGAAAAAAAAACACGTTTTTTTTGTCGAAATGTACAATCGTCTGTACATGGCATTAAAGTGGTTGTAAACCCTTACAAACCAGATTAAGCCTAGATTAAGGCTTACCTGTAGGTCCAATAAATATCTCCTAAACCTACACGGTTTAGGAGATATTTGCCAAAAGACAGGCACCACTGTCTACGGCGCATGTGCCGTAGACAGCGTCACGCAGGCGCACTGAGCGCGCCGCTGTTAACGGCGATATGCCGCGAGTGGCGGCTCCCGTGCAAATGCGCGGGCGTGACGTCATTGCGGCTCTGTCGAATGACAGTGCCGGAGCAGCGAGACCCACCAAGAAGATGGAGGCTCCGTACACAAGGGGACATCGGTGACATCGTCGTCCATAGTAGTAGTCGTCCATAGTAGTCCATTATGCTTTACCTTTGCAGGGAAACAAAGAGGAAGTAAAACCCATCAGGGTTTACTTCCTCTTTAAGGTTTGACCTCATATTATATGGTTTTAGTAAATCTGAAGGAAAAAATCGACAGAAAATTATATACAGGGGGTCCCGAGTTACGAATTCGTTAGGGACTGCCCGCCTGTTCTTAACTCGGAAATGTTCGTAAGTCGGCATGCACAGACTGACAATTACGGACAATTACGGACATTTCCGATGTTCCGTCGAATGCCGTTCTGCGCATGCGTGGCAAATTACGGACATTTCCGATGTTTGCCGTCATTTTCCGAGGCTCCGTCTGGCCGCACATGCGCAGAACGGCCGAAGGACGGCGGAAAATGCAGCACCCGGTTCGTAAGTAGGGGATGTTCTTAGGTCAGGCCTTCGTAAGTCGGGGACCCCCTGTAGTGTGTATCCAGCTTTATAGAGCACAAAGAATCATGGGACAAAAAAACTGAGATGAAAGTTCTTCTTTAACTTTTTTTTTAGCGCAATTGCTGTATTTTCTGGATAGCATTAATAGGTCACTGATTGGTTTCAAAACCGTTGATGCTTGGAACGGCTCTTTAATTTCTGTCAATGCCTTTGCCATACGCCTCTTGAGAAACATTGTATGAGTACACAATGCTTGTTCGTTAAACTTCTGCCAAATTCGAAGCGATGATTATAATGCTGACAAGTAAAACAAAAGTGATTTTGGTGACGTCTGTTGCCCAGAAAACATTTGGTGGAAGTTGTGTGTGTGTGTAAGCTAAAGCATCAACCAATCCAGAATAAATAAATAGACGGCCTGCTACCCGCTGTGAAACCAAAGGTAACGTTCGTGCGCAGTCTCTCTGTTTTGAAGTGGGAAGGAGGCTGCAGGTGTTTAGGCAGGTGTCAGCATTTGGCATATATTAGATAATTCTATTTATTTATATAGAAAGGGGCTTGTGTAAATCAAATATAAAATCTTAGCACTCCGAAAGGGCTGCCAAGTTTAATTCAACAACGTTCTGGAATCCCGCCCAGAATTCGCTCAGCACATGTTACTGCGGAATCTTTTCAGTCTGACGTCTGTCACGCAAGATTCTCCTTTTAAGAATGGCAATTATTCCGCAGTAACTCCTTTAAAGAGAATGTTTTAATAATTCTTTACTTATTTTGGTTAGGCTTCGAAAAAAAAATGTACCCCTTCCCAGTGGATGTATGCATATATGTAGCAGAACGGCAATGGGCTTTAACTCTGTGTTGCCACATACACTCACCGGCTACTTTATTAGATACACCTGTTCAATTGATGGGTAACACAAATTGCTAATCAGCCTGTGACGGGAGTCACTTTGGAGGGGGGGGGGGGGGCGTGGAACTCAGAATTCCTTTTTTTTTTTTTTCAGCTCCCCATGCACCTCCTATGTCTAAGGCACCCTGTGTCTATTAGGGGCACAGGGTGACCGAGAACCCCAGTCTGATTTGTACTAACCAGGCTCACAGTACAACCACACTGGAATGTTGTGTGTGTATATATATAATATATATATATATATATATATATATATATATATATATATATATATATATATATAGTATATTGTCTCATACTATGGTGGGCTCTCTGTTGGGTCCTTTGGGGGTGTGGCTGTATTCCATTGCTCTATTTCTGCCTTGGGTATTATGGGATGTGTATGTGTGTTTGCTGAGAGGAGGGAGGGGGGAATCCCTCCAACAGCTCTCCCTGCTGATTGGACAGTCTACCCCTGAATGCAAAGGGAGGGGGGATTGTGTCGAGTGTTACCTGTGTTTCAATAAACAGTTCATGTTCAGCAGCCAAAACGAGTACTGCCTAGTTTGTGGTTGCAAGCGGTTGGAATATCTGATATCTATATTAAGGCTGGAAGGAAACGGTGTATGACAAAAGCATTCAGGCGGAGTGTGGGACGTTTGGTTACACAGCCAATCACATGGCCATAGATTGCTGAGATACCTCATATACCCATAACTTGACCTTGGGTTGCCCTTCTCATATCTAGTACCACCAAGTTCCCGGCCACCTAGTGGTAGAAGATAAAGGTGCAACAAGGCCAAACTTAGGGAGAAATCAATAGATCTCTATCAATCGACCAAGATGACTACTCTTGGCAAGTAAATTTGTGAGGAGCTCCCTGACTAAACCCCATGGTGCTACATAAGATTGGAAAAACGTTACCTGGTCTGATGAGTCTCGATTTCAGCTGCGATATTCAGATGGTGGGGTCAGAATTTGGAGTAAACAACATGAAAGCATGGATTCATCCTGCCTTGTATCAACAGTTCAGACTGGTGGTGTAATGATGTGGGGGATATTTTCTTGGGATACTTTGGGCCCCTTAGTACCAATTGTGCATTGTTTAAATGCCACTGCCTACCTGAGTATTGACCATGTCTATCCCTTTATGACTACAGTGTACCCATCTTCTGTGATGGCTCCTTCCAGCAGGATAATGCACCATGTCACAAAGCCCAAATCATCTCACCACTGGTTGACATGACAATGAGGTCACTGTACTCCAATGGCCTCCACAGTCACCAGAACTCAGTCCAATAGAGCACCTTTGGGATTTGGTGGAATGGGAGATTCGCATCATGGGTGTGCAGCCAACAAATCTGCAGCAACTGCGTGATGCTATCATGTCAGTATAGACCAAAATCTCTGAGGAATGTTTCAACACCTTGTTGAATCTGTGCCACAAAGAATTAAGGCAGTTCTGAAGGCAAAAGGGGGTCCAACCCGGTACTAGCAAGGTGTACCTAATAAAGTGGCCCGTGGGTGTATATTCGTACAGTCATGATTGCTGTTTTGTCCTCTGAGGATACTCGTTTGGTGCCCTTGGCACTGTGACTGTGCTGACAGCTCTCAGTCACTGTTTTCCAGTGGTTGTCAACTTACAAAGTGTAGGGGGCCTCAACTGTGGCCCCTGACAGCATCGAAGGACCACACATAATTCAATATATGACAGAAGACTGCCAGAGACATAATAGAGGAGACAATCATAGACTGCAGACAAGCAACAGGGGAGACCGAAGACACATCACGGGAGACACAGTAGAGAGAGAGTGGAGACATGCTACATAAGACTGTTAGATCAAGGTCACTATAGCCTCTTTACAAATGAATGTTTCCATTATTGACTGCTAAAGATGTTAAAAGGGCCACACAGCAAGTACCAAAGGGGCGCGTGTGGCCTTCAGGCCACAGGTTGAGCACCGGGGCTGTAGGCAATTGATGCTGGCGGGACGGATTACATGATCACTGATGTAACATCTCCAGAATCACAAACTCCTATAGGGTCCAGCTCCCACCATCTGGAAAGGGTTAAAGTGTATCTAAAGACAAAGATTTTTTACAGTTTTTGATAGGGGGGTAGGGTTAGAACCTTCATCAGGTTTTTATTGCTGTGTCTTTGTTCACTGGTGAGATTCGCCCTCTATTTTTGTCTTTCTAAGGTAAGCATTTCATAATGAACTAGTATTCGGGGAGGTCAGGCACTCCATCCCAAACTTGCTCATACTTTTTTTTTTTATGGACCTTGCTTTGTGCACAGGTCCAAATCATTCGGTGGAGAGGAGATTATGGTGTGGGGTTGTTTTTCCAGGGTTGGGCTCTTATGCCGCGTACATACGATCAGACTTTCCGGGGGACATTCCGATCGCGTGTGGGCTCCAGCGGACTTTTTCTTCCCAAAAGTCAGACAGACCTAGAAATAAAACATTACACGTTTTAAATCTTCCTGCCGAAAGTCCGCAACTGGGTCCCAGTTACTGTCGGGAAGTCCGCTCCTCTATCAGGAAAGGGGGTGGGGACGAGCGAGCGCCCCCCTCCTGAGCCGTACCAGGCCGCATGCCCTCAACATGCGGGGGTGGGTGCTTTGGGGAAAGGGGGGTGCCCTGCAGCCCCCCCCCCACCCCAAGCACCTTGTCCCCATGTTGACAACCCTGGCCGTTGGTTGTCGGGGTCTGCGCTCGCTCGTCCCCACCCCCTTTCCTGACCGGCCGGGCTGCGCACTCGGATAAGGGTCTGGTATGGACTTTTTTTTTCGACGTTTTTTTGGCGTAGAGGGTTACCCTCAAAATCCATACCAGGTGACGGAGCTCGCAAGGTGTCAATCTCGCCAATGAAAGCGGCGAGATTGACTTCCTTCTCTAGTCCCGTCGTATCTAGAGTCATGTTGAAAATGAACGGACTTTAGTCTGTTTGTGGGCAAGTCCGTTCGTTTGGAAAGTCCGTCGGACCTCCGCCGAAAGTCCGTCCGGAAGTCCGTTGGACCTAGTCCGCCGGAAATCCGTTCGTGTGTGCTGGTGTGTGCGCAAGTCCGCTCGTTCGGAAAAGTCCGGCGGACCTCCGCTGCAAAGCCCGGCGGATTGTCCGCCGGACCAAGTCTGCCGGAAAGTCCAATCGTGTGTACGTGGCATTAAGGTATCAGCATAGCAAGACATATTGAACAATTTCATGCTCCCAACTTTGTGGGAACAGTTTGGCCCACGTAGTTCTTGATGACATAAAAGGTCTCCCCCACTACAGTACCAAATATCTGCCCAAACACAACTCATTCCCGAAGCAGAAAGAGACCAAGAAAAGGACATGGGGAGGAGCATCTCTGATGGACTGCAAGAAGTAAACAATTGACAGTAAACTGTTACGTTTCAAGCAAAATCCTTATACCGGTTCTCATAAGACCCAGGATAGAACTATATTTATACTGACAACTCAGCTGTTATGCATATGAATGGTGCTGGTCATTTGGAGTTAACACCTAATTGCATTGACACATTACTTGTACGCTGCTTTCATTAGTGAGCAAAGAAGGCTGCATAGAAAGACCCATGATTATGTCACAATGTCATGATGGATAAACCATTGTTCCTATTGTGTTCAGAAATAGAATCCAATCAGATATTCATGTGACTCATGCCAAGCATCAGTGAAGTAGGTTTGGAAGGTTGTTTGAAATACGGGCCTAGAAGATGAGGAAAATGGGTAGTGATGGTAAAGATAAATGTTATTCCTTCCAGCTATTGCAACATTTCAAGTGGGGTATTTACAGAGAAGATCACATATTCACAAAAACAATGTGTTTGTTCCATTCAGTGGATCACAATTAAAAATTGTGTGATATTTTTAATTTTTTTTAACAGATAGCCGATTTGCAAAATGGCTTGTATGAAGGGCCTGTGTTACTAAATTGCACCTGTGACTAAAGCCGGGCACACATGGGCCGAATGTCGGGAGACAATGGCAAGTTAAGAAAAAAAATATCCAACATTCTACCCGTGTGCATGCTGGGAAACCAGCATCCGGCCACCTCCCGATCAGCGCTCTCAGCTAATGGCAGTGTGGAAGTGCTCTGGCGGGGGGGGGGGGGGGGCGATCGCTGAAGCCTGCTCTAACACGAATAAGTGTGCCCGGCTTTAGGAGTCGTTCTGTAAAGAGAAATTTTTTCAGGCATACAGACATAGTTACATAGTAGGTGAGGTTGAAAAAAAGACACAAGTCCATCAAGTCCAACCTATGTGTGTGACCATATGTCAGTATTACACTGTATATCCCTGTATGTTACGTTAGTTTCTTGAAACTATCAATGCCCCCCGCTGAGACCACTGCCTGTGGAAGGGAATTCCACATCCTTGCCGCTCTTATGCCCAATACACACGGTCGGATTTTCCGATGGAAAATGTCCTATCGGACAATGTTGTCGGAAATTCCGACCGTGTGTAGGCTCCACCTGACTTTTTCCGTCGGATTTTCCAACGAACAAAGTTTTATCTCCTGCTCTTAAATTTTCCAACAACAAAGTCCTATCGGACTTTTTCCGATCGTGTGTAGCGAATTCCGACGGACAAAGTGCCACGCATGCTCAGATCACATTACAAGACCAAAGCTATTGGCTACTAGCCTCTACGTAGTCTAGCACGTTCAGGATGATCGGATTTTCCGACAACTTTGTCCGACCGTGTGTATACAAAACACGTGTCGGACAAACTCCGTCGGAAAAAATCAGACGGATTTTGTGGTCGGAATTTCCGACCGTGTGTACAGGGCATTACAGTTAAGAACCCTCTACTTAGTTTAAGGTTAAACCCTTTTTCTTCTAATTTTAATGAGTGGCCACGAGTCTTGTTAAATTCCATTTTGTGAAAAAGTTTTATCCCTATTGTGGGGTCACCAGTACGGTATTTGTATATTGAAATGATATCCCCTCTCAAGCATCTCTTCTCCAGAGAGAATAAGGCCGGCCATACACGGTTCGAATTTCGAAAGAATTTTCTTTCGAAAATCGTATCTAAGAATTTTCGTATGAATTTCTCACCATTAGTGGGCTGCAGTAACAGCCGATTTTCGTTCGGAAATCAAATTTGAGGAATCGGACATGTTGTAAATTTTTTGAAAAACTACCGATTTTCTAATCAATGATGGGATAATCGTGCGAGAAATGTAATAAGAAACGAAAATTTACGGAGAGAAAAGAAGATTCCCAGAAAAGAAAATTCTTTTCTGTAGCAACATGAGGTGAAATTGAAGGCTTGGTCGGCCGAATTTCGAAAATCAATGGTGGCACAATCGGATCACAAAAAAAACGAACTTTCTGATTTTGAAAAGAAAATTCGTTCAAAATTCGACCATGTATAGCCTGCATAAGTTTAGTGCTCACAGCCTTTCCTCATAACTAATATCCTCCAGACCCTTTATTAGCTTTGTTGCCCTTCTTTGTACTCGCTCCATTTCCAGTACATCCTTCCTGAGGACTGGTGCCCAGAACTGGACAGCATACTCCAGGTGCAGCCGGACCAGAGTCTTATAGAGCCGGAGAATTATCGTTTTATCTCTGGAGTTAATCTCCTTTTTAATGCATGCCAATATTCTGTTTGATTTGTTAGAAGCAGCTTGGCATTGCATGCCATTGCTGAGACTATCATCTACTAGGACCCCCAGGTCCTTTTCCATCCTAGATTCCCCCAGAGGTTCTCCCCCAGTGTATAGATTGCATTCATATTTTTGCCACCCAAATGCATTATTTACAATTTTTCTACATCATCCCGTTACCGTTTTTTAGAGCCGACAGTCGGCTTTCTTGTAATAGCAATAGGAGCCGCTAACTAGCCACTCAATTGCTATTACAAAAAGCGAGAGGGGACATTCCTGGCGCTTCCATGGCTCTCTCAGGGTCTCCCATCTCCCATAGCGGAGACCCGAGCTACTAGATGGCACGTCCGCCAGCTAGTTGGAGACCCATACAAAACTGGAATCAGCTTTGATTGGGTCTCCACTATGGTAACCCGGAAGCGATGACATGACATGGATGTCAACAGAGCCATTTTTTGAAAATCAACAGTATTCAAAAACATTGATTTTGGCGTTTTGAATGCTTTCAAGTGCAAAGGAGGGATTAGGGGTCTTATTGACCCCAGATCCTTCCATAAAGAGTACCTGTCACATACCTCTTGCTGTCGCAAGGGATGTTTACATTCCTTGTGACAGCAATAAAAGTGACAAATAAATAAATAATTTAACCGGTTCCCGACCGGCTCCTGTACTTTTGCGTCGTTAGAATGGCACGGCTGGGCAAAGTAACGTACCCGTATCTGTGATTCGATCGCCACGGGGATACCCGCGATCGTGTCACGGAGCGCAAGAACGGGGAGATGCCGATGTAAACAGCATCTCCCCGTTCTGCCTAATGACAGCACACTGATTGTCTGCTCCCTGTCATCGGGAGCAGCGATCATTGTGGTGTCACGCACAGCCACGCCCCAGACAGTTAGAAATACGCCCCTAGGATACACTTAACCCCTCCCCGCCCCCTAGTGGTTAACCCCTTCACTGCCAGTAACATTTTTACAGTAATGAATGCAATTTTATAGCATTGATCGCTGTAGTAATGCCAATGGTCCCAAAAATGTGTCAAAATTGTTCGATGTGTCCGCTATAATGTCGCAGTCACAATAAAAATCGCTGATCGCTGCCATTACTAGTAAAAAAAAAAACTATTAATAAAAATGCCATAAATCTATCCCCTATTTTGTAAACGCTATAACTTTTGCGCAAACCAATCAATAAACGCTTATTGCGATTTTCTTTACCAAAAATATGTAGAAGAATACGTATCGACCTAAACTGAGGAAAAAAAATTTTTTTTATATATATTTTTGGGGGAAAATTATTATAGCAAAAAGTAAAAAATAATGCAATTTTTTCAAAATTATCGCTCTTTTTTTGTTTATAGCGCAAAAAATAAAAACCGCAGAGGTGATCAAATACCACCAAAAGAAAGCTCTATTTGTGGGAGAAAAAGGACGTCAATTTTGTTTTGAAGTCACGTTGCACGACCGCGCAATTGTCAGTTAAAGCGACGCAGTGCCGAATCGCAAAAAACGTTCTGGTCAGGAAGGGGGTAAATCCTTCCGGGGCTGAAGTGGTTAAAGCAACAATTAAAAGAAAAAAATTAATAATAAAAAAATTAAAAATGTAAGTGCCTCCGTCCCCCCATGCTAGCGCGCAAAAGGTGAATACGTGCATCAGTCCTGCACGCATGAAAACAGCGATCGTTCCACTCATGTGAGGTATCTCCACGAACATCAGATCATGGGCAGTAACTCTAGCACCAAACCTCCTCTGTAAATTGAAAGTGGCAACCTGTAAAGGCTTTTAAAGCATCGCTTATGGATAGAAAAGTTACGTTGTTTATCGCTGTTGCCTGGTAAATACTGTGTGACATAAAAAAAATTGCAAAAACCACCAATTTATTCTCTAGGGCTTTTGCTTTAAAAAAAATATATAATGTTTGGGGGTTACACGTGGTCTGCGGTCGTGAGGCCGGTTGGATGTACTGCCAAATTCTCTGAAACACCTTTGGAGACGGCTTATGGTAGAGAAATGAACGTTCAATTCAAGGGCAACTGCTCTGGTGGACATTCCTGCAGTCAGCATGCCAATTGCAAAACTTGTGACATCTGTGGCATTGTGCTGTGTGATAAAACTGCACATTTTAGAGTGGCCTTTTATTGCGGGCAGCCTAAGGCACACCTGTGCAATAATCATGCTGTCTAATCAGCATCTTGATATGCCACACCTGTGAGGTGGGTGGATTATCTCGGCAAAGGAGAAGTGCTCACTAACACAGACAATTGTCCAATGGAACGATCGGATTTTCCAACGAGAAATGTGTGATGAAAGGCTGTTGGCGGAAAATCCGACCGTGTGTACGCTCCATCAGACAATTGTTGTCTGATTTTCCGTGGAAAAATGTTGGATCGCAGGTTTTAAAATCTTCCGCGGACAAATGATTTTCCGAGTGTATGTACCCAAGTCCAATGTACAAACACGCATGCTCGGAAGCCAGGACAAGCCGGAAGCGATCGGTCTTGTAAACTAGCGTTCGTAATGGAGAATTAACATTCGTGACGCGGCAAATTATGAAATCTCCAAATGCTGCACACAATTCTCTTCTTCTTTAATGGGATAATAATGAAGCTGCTTTGCTGGTGATACTGATGGAGTTATTGCAAACTAATTTTCAAAGGCTTTTTTTTTCTAGTGATATCAAGAATAATATTATTATGTTTTTTTTTTTTTTTTTGTGCAAGTTACCACAACACCATTATCCCGTAGTTTTTAATCTCAAAGATACATCTATGTTGGTGTTCCTTGTCAATTTTATATTGTATTTTTTTAAATGTAACTGCCGACTCCCAAACTGTCATTTGAAGTAAAACACATAGCCAAGTATTATTCTACACAAATTTTTTTATTGTGCATTAAAAAAAGAAAACATATAAAATTAGACATGATATCTGCCAATAGAACAATAGAACAAAAAGTGGATTCTATGCATCCAAAAATATAGAAAATATACCAAATCAAATCATTATTCAACCAAAAAAAGAATGTCAAAGCAATAACTCCAAGGCCAATAATTACACGTTATCTCCTCTGATTCCGCAACATGGCTGGTTGACGAACGGCCATTCAGAAACTAATAGACATGTGCACAATAGAAAAATTTGTTTAGTTTAGTTTTGTTTCTGTTCGTTTCCGTTGATTCGTAACGATTCGTAATTTCGTAAGTCTTCGGTGTTCGCATTCGGACTCGTTCGTATTTTCGAGTTATTTTTTCGTTGATTCGTTTTTCCGTTAGTCTAATTTTCGTTTATTCGAAATTCGTATTTTTGTATTTTCGTTATATTTTGTATTCGGACGCATTCGTATTTTCGTAGATTTAGTTACATTCGTACTTTCGTAAGATTGATTTATTTGTACTTTCGTAACATTGTTTTCGTAGATTCGTAATCGGAGCATAATTCATAATTTTATGTAATGTGTATGCTATTACATGTTAAAGAAACAAAGAATTTCTCTCTCATTAAGTCAGAACTTAACTCAAAAATCCACCAAAACAGTGCCTCCGACCCAACCACGTTTATCAACTAACAAAAAAAGTAACGAATTTACGAATCCATTCGAAGCACGTTAAGCAGCGCCATTGTAAGAGACACGGAAAAATTACGAATCAACAAACAAAAAAAAAAGTTACGAATGTACAAATTTTTTCGTTCATTTTGATTTTCGTTATTTTTGAATCTTTGTTCAGTATTTTCGTTGTTTCTGTTTTCGTTTTCGATTTTCATTCATTCGGAGTTTCGTTGTTTCTAATTTAATTATTTTGTATTTTCGTTGTTTTTCATATTCGTTCGATTCGTTATTCGTTAAAATTTTTACTAAATCATTCGTTCATTCGTACGATACGAATGAACGAATATAACAAATTTTGAAAAATAACGAATGCGTAACTAAACGAATTTCACATGTCTAGAAACTAACTGTAAAAGCGCAAAATGAAAAGCGTAATGAAAAGTGCGAAATGAAAAGCGCGAATCAACACTCACCAAACTTCTACTAACACGAAATTAGCAGAAGGAGCCCAAAGGGTGGCGCTAAAAGAGCTGAAAAACAACGTAGTACGTCACTACGTGTGTGTTTCTTGGCCGACAATTCCTTGCCGTTTGTATGCAAGACAAGTTTGGGCCAACGCCCTTCGGACAAAAGTCCACGGTTTTGTTGGCCAACAATCCGATCGTGTGTACGAGGCTTTGGACAGATTTGTGAACAATATTTGAGAGAAATAGGCATTTTGTGTACATAGAAAAAGTCGTAGATCTTCGTGTTCAGCTCATGATAAATGGGGGCAAACACAAAAGTGTTGCGTTTATAATTTTGCTCAGTGTATAAACCCGCTGCACATAACGCATTGTTATAGCAAGTCATATTTTACAGTACACAGCCAAATATATGTAGGGGAATTGAATACCATCGCACACCCTCCTTATGAATCCGCCCATCGAGATACGTTTCGGTCCCGCTGAGCCTTCCAGCCTCGGACTGATAATAAAAACGCGTTACAATATCAACACGTTCTGTTTGACTTAAATGAAGACACATTGCCTGTTTGATATGCGGATTTGTTGCGTTGCACTTAATCAGGACAGATGTTATTCATTAATATTTTCCAGGACTTTAAATAAAAAAAAAAAAAAAGTCTGGAAGGGATTTAAAGGAATATTTTCTTGGGGTTTATACATGTTGAGGTAGCCAGATTCGCTGTGTTCTGGAGTGCGTTCAGAAAGTAACATTATCGGTCTCGAATTGGCTGCGCGCTGAGGTTAGAGACGAACGCTAGCCAGCACTAACAAGTCATCTTTTATTTCAGCATTAACTTCACACCCCAGGGATGAATATTTCCCGGTGAAATGGCTATATTTTAAAAAGCTGTTGATTTTCTTTTACTGTATCTTAACTCCATCAGGGACCAACACCAGGCAGGTCCTTAACAGACGCTATAAATATTGGAAATTAATGAGCACAGGCTTTTGCAAATAAAATGTTTTATTTTGGGAATATCCAAAACATAGAATTGTTTTTTCTTTCTTTTCTTTTTTCTCTTTTCAGGTAAAGGGATTTTTTTTCTTTTTAGTTTAACCGCTTCAGCCCCGAAAGATTTTACCCCCTTCCTGACCAGAGCTTTTTTTGGGCACCGCATCGCTTTAACTGACAATTGTGCCGTTGTGCAACATAACAAAATTGACGTCCTTTTTGAGAGCTTTCTTTTGGTGGTATTTGATCACCTCTGTTTTTATTTTTTGCGCTATAAACAAAAAAAGAGCGACAATTTTGAAAAAAAAAGCAATATTTTTTACTTTTTGCCATAATAAATATCCCCCAAAAAAATGTAAAAAAAATTTTTTTTTTTACCTCAGTTTAGGCCGATATGTATTCTTTTACATATTTTTGGTAAAAAAAAATCGCAATAAGCGTATATTGATTGGTTTGCACAAAAGTTATAGGGGATAGTTTTATGTCATTTTTATTATAACATTTTTTTTTATTAGTAATGGCGGCGATCTGCGATTTTTATCATGACTGCGACATTATAGTGGACACATTGGACAGTTTTGACACTATTTTTGGACCATTCAGTTCAGTGCTATAAAACAGCACTGATTACTGTGTAAATGACACTGGCAGTGAAGGGGTTAAACACTAGGTGGCGATCAAGGGGTTAAGTGTGTCCTAGGGAGTGATTCTAACTGTGGGGGGGGATGGGCTACCACTGACATGACAGCGATCACTGCTCTAGATGACAGGGAACAGTGATCTCTGTCATGATACAAGGCGTTATGCTGCTCCGTGACACGATCGCCGGGACACTGGCGGGCATCGAGTCCGCGGGTCCCGCAGGCACGGTCATGCTGTACGCGGCGGGCGTGCGCGCCCGATAGCCCCGCCAATTAATGGGGATGTAAAGATAAGCCTATTTGTCCATCGCTGCCATTGTGCCAACGTATATCGGCGTGCAGCGGCCGCCAAGTGGTTAAATAGAAGCAATACTGCATTTTCTACAAAAATTCATTTTGAGAGTTATTATATCTCCCAACTAATGAACTTGAGAACAAGGGACACTTGAGGGAGCCAGTGACCTGCAGTGTACTATGTGTGCCGTGGCAAAAAAATGGGTGTGGCCAAATTGATAACAGTATAAGGGGCTTAACCACTTCAGCCCCGGAAGGATTTGCCCATCTTAATGACCAGGCCATTTTTTGCAAAACAGCACTGCGTTACATTAACTGACAATTGCGCGGTCGTGCGACGTACCCAAACAAAATTGACGTCCTTTTTTTCCCATAAATATAGCTATTTTTAGCGCCGCTTTACCGTTGTATTAGCGGCGCTATTTGGCCGCTAGCAGTGTGGTTTTAACCATTGCTAGTCGCCGAAAAAGGGTTAAAACCAGCTGCAAAGAGCCGCTGCAGCAGCGCTTTGCCGGCGGTATAGCCACGCTGCCCCATTGATTTCAATGGGCAGCAGAGGTGAAGGAGCGTTGTATACACCGCTCCTTCACCGCTCCAAAGATGCTGCTTGCAGGAGTTTTTTTAATGTCCTGCAAGCGCACCGCTCCAGTGTGAAAGCCCTCGGGGCTTTCACACTGGAGACACAAGAGCGGCTCTTTCAGGACGCTTTGCAGGCGCTATTTTTGGCGCTGTAGCGCCTGCAAAGCGCCCCAGTGTGAAAGGGGGCTAATACATTGCTATAATATATATCCCAAAAATATATATATAAAATAAAAAAAGATTTTCATAATTTTACGTCAATATACATTCTTCTACATATTTTTGGTAAAAAAAAAATCCAAATAAGCGTATATTGATTGGTTTGCGCAAAAGTTATAGTGTACAATATAGGGGGTAGATTTATAGCATTTTTATATATTTTTTTTTTTTTTACTAGTAATGGCGGAGATCAGTGATTTTTAGAGGGACTGCGACATTGCGGCGGACAGATCGGACACCTAACTGACATTTTTGACACTTTTTTGGGAACCAGTGACATTATTACAGTGATCAGTGCTAAAAATATGCACTGTTATTGTACTAATGACACTGGCAGGGAAGGGGTTAACATCAGGGGCGATCAAGCGGTTAAATGTGTGCCCTCACTGTGTGTTTTCTAACTGTATGGGGGACGGTGTGACTGGGGAAACACACAGATCCGTCTTCCTGCTCAGCTGAAAGACAGAACTCAGTGTCATCCCCTGACAGAACGGAAATTGCTTACATCGGCATATCAACGTTCTGTCTCTGGAGGAATGATCGCGGGCAGACCCGCTGATTGGCTCCTCCACTGGCCAATCGCACACGCCCACGAAAGCTAGTGCAAGAATTGCCATACTGGTATGGCGATTTGCGAAGCGGAGCCACCTTGCCGCAGTACATGTGCAGCGGGTGGTCGGCAAATGGTTAAGGGGCGCGGTTAAACAAATCGCGGGCTTCCTTGTATCCATGAAATATGCTCTGATTGCTGTTCCACAAGCAAGAGTCTCATAGACACAGATAAACTCCTGCACAATCATTAAAAAATAAAAAAAATGCTTCCATTATATATGGTTTTGCAAACACTGAAAATAGACATAGAGCTAACACTTTGTCTGAGCCTACCTTACAGAAGAACTTCATTAACCTCTTAGAACCGGCCCTTTAACCACCTTAGATCCGTGCTATAGCCAAATGACGGCTACAGCGCGGATCTGATGTGCCGGGACGACGTTTATTGACGTCGTCCCGGCAACGAGCTGCCTGCGCGCCCCCTGAAGGGCGCGCGTGGCGTGCTCTGTGATCCGCGAGTCTGTGAGATGCGCTGGATCACAGATCCGAGTAAGGGGTCGATCCCGACCCTTTACCACGTGATCAGCTGTCAGCCAATGACAGCTGATCATGTGAAAATAACCGAGCCGGTAATCGGCTTTTTTTCCTGCTCGCGCAGACAGCACAAGGAGAAAAAAAAAAAGCCGATCACCGGCGGCAGTGAGAGGGACATCAGTCCCTCTCACTGCAATATGCCCAGGGTCCATGGTGCCCTCCTTTGGATAATAAAAGTGCCCACTAGCTCCACCTGTCAGTGCCCACAGTGCCATCTGTCAGTGCCCACAGTGCCATCTGTCAGTGCCCACAGTGCCATCTGTCAGTGCCCACAGTGCCATATGTCAGTGCCCACAGTGCCATCTGTCAGTGCCCACAGTGCCAGTGCTGCACATCAGTGTCCTCTACCAGTGCTCATCAGTGTCCTCTACCAGTGCTCATCAGTGCCACCTATCAGTGCCCATCAGTGCCACCTATCAGTGCCCATCAGTGCCATCTATCAGTGCCCATCAGTGCCATCTATCAGTGCCATCCATCAGTGCCCATCGGTGCCACCCATCCGTGCCACCCATCGGTGCCACCTATCCGTGCCCATCAGTGCCATCTTTGCTGTGCCCATCAGTACCGACTTATCTGTCCCCACCAGTGCAGCTTATCAGTGCCCACCAGTGCAGCCTATCAGTGCCCACCTGTGCCGCCTCATCAGCGCATATCAATGAAGCAGAAAAATTACCTGTTTGCAAAATTTTATAACAAACTATTAAACATGACTTTATTTTTTTTTTTAATTTTCCATCTTTTTTTATTTGTTTAGCAAAAAATAAAAACCCCAGCTGTGATTAAATACCACCAAAAGAAATCTCTTTTTGTGGGAAATAAATGATAAAAATTTCATTTGGGTACAGTGTTGTATGACCGCGCAATTGTCATTCCAAGTGCGTCAGCGCCGAAAGCTGAAAATTGGTCTGGTCACGAGGGGGGTTTAAGTGCAAAGTAATCAGGTGGTTAAGAGGTTTAGAAACCTGAAAGGCAGGGTGGAGCTTATGGTCATGTGACCGCCGTGATTGGCTGTCACGGCAGTCACATGATCAGAAAGCTCCCAATCGGAAGCAGCGTTCTGAAGCTTTCCATTAGCCGCTGGTAACTGTGCCAGGAGCACACAGGGTACGCGCTCTCGGCGCAGCTCTATTTGCACTGATGCACGCAAAAATGCAGCCGCTCTGCGCCAAAGGCCCACCCGCCAAGAGGTTAAAATTGTAAGGGACTGCTTAGAAACCAGTAACTGTTGAGACAATGAACACAGTGTATTTTACCCTTTCAGCAACAATTCCCACACCCCCCCCAAAAAAGAAAACGCTCACCCTTCTTTGTCCCCCCAGCTTAATTCCTCTCTCCCCTCCCAGAACAAATCATCCCCCCTCCTAGCAAAAATCTTCTTTCCCCTTCCTCAACACAAATATCTGAAATCTCCCCTCCCAGTACAATTCCCGTTCTTCCCCATCCCAGCACAAATCCCCACCCGCCTCAGTTCCCCATCCCAACATAAATACTTGTACCCCCAATCACCCCCTACCACAAAAAATCATCTTCCACCCCCAAATTCTCCTTTACAGTGCAACCCCCATTCCAGTACAAATTATCCCCCACCCAATTCTCCTCTCCAAATCCCCCCCAGCACAAATCCTAATTTCCCCCAATACCTCCCCCCACCCCCTTCCCAGGATAAGGGGGCGTAATGTAAAGGGTTCCAGAGGTATGGGGAGGCTGTGTAATGTAAGGGGGTCCGGAAGTGTGGGGGAGGCTATGTAATTCAAAGGGGCCCAGAGGTGTGGGGGTAATGTAAAGAGTCCAGAGGTGTGGGGTTGGCTGTGTAATGTAAAGGAGTCCAGAGGTGTTGGGAGGCTGTTTAATGTAAAGGGGTCCAGAGAGGTGTGGGGGGGCTGTGTAATGTAAAGGGGTTGAGAGGTGTGGGGGGCTGTGTAATGTAAAGGAGTCCAGAGGTACGGAGCAATGTAAAGGGGCCTAGAGATGTGGGGATGTGTAATGTAAAGGGGTGCAGATGTGAGGGGGCCTTGTAATGTAAAGGGGTGCAGAGGTGAGGGGGCTGTGTAATATAAAGGGGTCCAGAGGTGTAGGGGCTGTGTAATGTAAAGTTGTCCAGAGGTGCGGATCTGTGTAATATTAAGTGGTCCAGAGGTGTAGGGGCTGTGTAATGTGAAGGGATCCAGTGGTATGGGGGCTATGTAATTTAAAGGGGACCAGAGGTGCAGATCTGTGTAATATAAAATGGTCCAGAGGTGTTGGGGCTGTGTAATGTGAAGGGGTCCAGCGGTATGGTGGCTGTGTAATGTAAAGGTGTCCAGAGGTACGGAGGCTGTGTAATGTAAAGGGGATCTTCCTGTATTTTACCCGCAGTTATAGCTGCAGTTTTATAGATTTCTATTAGGTTGCACATTTTCTTCAGCATTTTCTGAAAGGACATTTTTTTTTTTTGGGTGGGGAGACACCATGTTTTACTGCACCAGGTGACACCAACCCTAGTGATGCCACTGGCAATAGCACATAGTAAGTGTGCCAACGCCAGTTACATGTTTTTCTGTCTGGCGCCCACCACCCAATGACAATCCTCGGGTCGGTCAGTGACGATTTTGCAGAGGAGGAGGAGGGGCCTAGCCACCCGGGGGAGTAGAGGGAGAAGGATTCTTCCGGGTTCCAGGCTTCAGTTCGCAGAGGCGCTATACGTGACGGTGTGCCGCCTGGGGAAGGGGTGCCAGATATAGGATCTGCCCTGGGTGTCAAATGCTCTAGGTACGCCCCTGTGAGGAGGGCTCTGCCGGACTTGCTGCATCTTCTGATGAATACTGTGAGAAGCTCACAGTGTGCAGTGAAATCAGAGTAAGCAATTTCAGTACAGAAGAGGATCTGGTACAACTGTGCAAGACTGAAGGGAAGGCCAGAATTCTGCTATAAACAATCAACACACTGATGAGATTATATAAATCAAGTATATCTAAAAAATAAGACTAAACTTTCTCTTTTTTAGACCTGAATCTGAATCCCTACCCCCCAACCTCAAAAACATAAAGCAGAAATCCTCATCTAAGCCCTAACAATTTAAGACAACGTATTTGCATATCTCAATCTGTCCCGTCATAACAGTTTATGCAAAAATGCTCATTATGAACGCAGCGACACCGCAAATTAAAATACAATATAATTGCGTTCCGCTGCACTTCTTCAAACTCGGACGCTTTACACAGTAGGAATGATTAGCGAGATCTCTTATCTGTTCTTTGTGTTTCGTTCGTTTGTTTTACCAAGCATGTTAAATTAGCGCTAAATGGAAACAGATGAAATAAAAAAACAAAACAGAAAGAGAAAAAAAAGGGGGGGAGATTTTTTTTTTTTTTTCTTTTTTTTTTTTCTGAACGAATGAGGGTCTGCGTCAGACGGACACACAATCAGTTGGTGTGTGTTTCAGGCTCTGCATCTCATCAGAGCGCTCTGCCGTATCCGAGATGACACAGTAGCCCCAGGGGCATTTGCTGCGCAGCATTCGCTAAATATACAGGTAGACCTTGTATAGTAGATTCATGACATTTGATGGATTTTTTAAGGTATTTCAAAAATGTACTTTTTTTTTTTTACACAATATGTTTTTGTTGCTTTATTTTTTTCGTTTTTAAAGTAGATAATAACTGAATGACATACACTATATTGCCTTTACACGCACATGAACTTTAATGACATCCCAGTCTTATGCCCCGTACACACGGTCGGAAATTCCGACCACAAAATCCATCAGATTTTTTCCGACAGGTTTTGTCCGACACTGGTGTTGCATACACACGGTCGGACAAAGTTGTCGGAAAATCCGATCATTCTGAACGTGGTGACGTTCGTTGCGTACGACGGAACTACGTAGAGGCTAGTAGCCAATAGCTTTGGTCTTGTAATTTGATCTGAGCATGCGTGGCACTTTGTCCGTCGGAATTCGCTACACACGATCGGAAAAAGTCCGATCGGACTTTGTTGTCGGAAAATTTGAGAGCAGGATCTCAAATTTTTTCCAACCGAAATTACGACGGAAAAAGTCCGATGGCGCCCACACACGGTCGGATTTTCCGACAACATGGTCCGATGGGACATTTTCCGTCAGAAATTCCGACCGTGTGTACGGGGAATTAGTCCGTAGGGTTCAATATTGAGTTGGCCCACCCTTTGCAGCTATAACAGCTTCAACTCTTCTGGGAAGGCTGTCCACAAGGTTTAGGAGTGTCTATGGGAATGTTTGACCATTCTTGCAGAAGCGCATTTGTGAGGTCAGGTACTGATGTTGTACAAGAATGCCTGGCTCACAGTCTCTGCTCTTATTCAACCCAAAGGTGTTCTATCGGGTTGAGGTCTCTGTGCAGGCCAATCAAGTTCCTCCACCCCAAACTCGCTCATCCATGTCTTTATGGACCTTGCTTTGTGCTTTTGAGGGGGATGGTGTTAGGGGTTGTTGTTTGCGCCCTCCCCCAAAAAAAAAAAACACCAGCCACCACTGGCATGGCCCCTTCCTGTTCCATCATGACTGCGCACCAGTGCACAAAGCAAGGTCATAAGACAGCGATGGGAATCGGGCCCCTGTGTCTTCTACTCGCAATAGGATTGCCTGTCCTTTTAGCCAATCGGGTGACAGGAAGGGGAGGGGCCGGACGCATGGATAGGGGGGCGGTGGCATGGATAGGAGGGCAGCGCCCCTGCACCCTTAATGGATGGCGCCGCCCCTGGGCCTTCCCCAAACTGTTTCCACAAAGTTGGGAGCATGAAATTGTCCAAAATGTCTTGGTATGCTGACGTCTCTTCGTCTCGACGATCTCTTCACTGGAACTAAGGGGCCGAGCCCAACCCCTGAAAAACAACCCCACACCATAATCCCCCCTCCACCAAATGATTTGGACCAGTACACAAAGCAAGGTCCATAAAGACATGGATGAGCGAGTTTGGGGTGGAGGAAGTTGACCGGCCTTCACCATTCCCTGATGGTGACAATAGTCGGCCAAGCCTTAAGTAGGTTTGTTGAAATGGTCAAAAGAGCACAGGTGGTATGTCACATCATAACTAGGAAGGAGCTTGTGTTTGGTCAGAACCTGGAAGTTAGCTGCCATTGCTGGGCCAATGAGTTGCAGGTGGAAGATTCCTCACCCCGCAGCTGCACATACACAAAGGGGTGGTTGTGCTTGTGACATCATTGCTCTAATATGGTCACAAGCCCATATTAGGTCAATGGCACTTTATTTGTATTGTTTGTGATTAACTGTGGGTATAGGTTTGTGTATACGGAGGTTATAAAAAAAGAGAGGGGTGGGACTTTGAATGAGGTCATGACCGATTACTGTCAGGAACCTTCATCCCTATATATACTGGTTCAAAAAAGAGGGGGTCGGGACTTTGAATGAGGCATTGGCTACAGCAAAATAGAATCAATTATAATAGTATTTAATTAAACAGGTATATATATATAAAAATCAATTCATAACAATTCGATCATGAATGTATAACACACCATAAATACACATAATCATACATATAATACTTCCTATTAACACAGTTAATCCTCCCTGATTCCACGTGGGCAATAAAATATATAAAAAATCAATCATTTTCCTGAAAAACCCCATTGGGTATCCAGATGTTATGAGTTAGGGTAACGTCGCATCTAGGAAAGCTCTACGCGTTTCGTGGAACCCTCCACTCATCAGGATAAATGTGGGGTACGTCTATTTGCATCTGGAAAATACATAACCAGAAGACTATGCCATAAGTGGAAGGGAGAAATTAGGTAAAAAATAGAAAGATGGCAAACACTGAGAAAGCAATAACACAATGGATGCACCCCCACCGTACCTGGCGAGACAGCCCCATGTACCAGCCCCATGGGCATGGAACTGAGGACACAGCGGAAATATCTGCCACGGGAGCTGAGGTAGTGGTCCAGCAGCGAAGGAAATCAGCACACGTGGCAGCGGGCAAACATGTGTGAAAAAAAGAGAAAAAATATGTGTATATGAAGGTTTTCTATTCGTTTTTTTTCTCTATTGGTTGAACTAGATGGGCTTGTGTCTTTTTTCAACCTAACTATATAACTATGTGAAAACAATTGCGGATTTGACCCCATTAACGATTACAAAATTGAATGAACAATCCAATCCAAGTTTTTTCCTAATGGTGTATGACCAGCAGGATTGGATAACACTTAGCTCTCTAATGCATTGTGTTTAATAAATCCCCATAAAAAAAATAAAAAAAATAATTTTATTACTTTAGTAGCGTTTCTTTTTTTTTGTGAATTTAAAAAAAAAAATTTAAAAAAAATGTTGCATTTAATTGCATTTCTTAACTGCTTAGTGGATGTAGCCCAATATTACTTTATTTGAGGAACTGTTTAACAGAACAAATATATTGACTATTTTATTTGAACATATGGTGTTATAGTTGTTTATGCAGTTGTTAATATAGGGTTTACTCCTTAGTAGATGTTTTTTTATTGTTAGGTGTATATTTAATTGCGCAACACTTTATTTGTATTATTTGTGAATGATTCACTTTCATATGTAGGAACACAAATCGGTGTCAGCAGTCTCTAGCAATAATTTTGGGCTTAGTAGTGTCACAACCTGGTACCCACAGTTGACCCAGAAGGCAGCAAAAAAAAAAAAAAAAAAGCATGATCCAATTTGTTCCAGAGGGGCAAAAAAATTCCTTTCTGATCCCCCAGAAGGCAATCGGATATTTCCTGGATCAACTACTCCTGGTGTTCCCATTTGATTGTAGGAGGAAAATTGAAAAAGGGTGAATGATTATCCCTGAACAAAGGAAATTCTATCTGCGAAGGAGGTTTTTGTTTGGGAATTTTTTTTCTTATTGTATTACATTTTGAAATCAAATATAGAATTTGAAACATTGGCATGGCAATCAAATTTTTCAAGGGTATTATGCAACATTTCAGTCCATAATGGGGCTATCGCATGCTCAGACAGCAGAATTTCAGTATAAACGTTCAAATGACTACTACTGGTGTATGTCCTTTCGGGTTTGCATCTACTTTAATCCCCTGTACCCAAATTACGTAAACTCTGATTTTCTTGGAGAGCCTGAAGCCAAGCAATTCTGTGGTACCTTCCTTTTTCTTGCCACAAGAAAAGTGCATAGAACCGAGTGTGGCAGCAGTGGGAATATATGGATTCTCTGAATGTAGAACACCACAATCGTCAGGATTACATTCAAAACTGTTACACCAATATTTTGGATGCACCATGAAGCATGCTTGAATAGACCATCCCCAAAACCCAAACCACCCCTACTCCTGAATCACAGGGTACTTCTTCATGCAGCATTTTGTGGTCATTTGATTTTGGAGTGGTTGTGTGCGGCTATACTATCTAAGTCTGGGAGCATTCACAGGGTCCCATCAGCCACTGTGGGAGAGGAATTCCTCAGAACGTGCCGGTGACCTCCCCTCTCCCTCACATCACTCTATATTCCAGCTGCACATCTTCCAGCCCCAGAGGCTTAACTAGAACCTTCAGGGTGCAAGGAACCGTCCTGGGGCCCTTCCCTCCAAGTCTGGTGTCCTTCCCACTGATCCTGGGGCCCTTTTCTCCCATAGCCATTTATAAGCCCCTTTTCACACTGTGCATTGACAAAACAAAACACATTTTCAACTCAATTGAATTCAATTAGGGTTGCACCGATACCGATACTAGTATCAGTATTAGTGCCGGTACTGAGAAATTGCATGAGAACTTGTACTCGTGCAAATGCTCCGATGCTTAATCCGATACCCGGGAAGCCTCACAGATGATCGGTGCAGTGGTGGGGGGCAGTTGCAAGCACCGATCTCCCTGTATAGCTTTCAATAAAGCAGCTGACAGATGCTTCTCCTCCTCTTCCTCCCGTGGCATTCAGCTGCATTATTGAAAGCCATACAGGGAGATTGGTGCTTGTAACTGCCCCCACGGCTGCTCCGACCACCTTGACTGTCCCCTGTGTCCTCCTTTGGTTCTCTGGGTCCTCCGTGTCCCCCTCCGTGTCCTCCTCCAGTCCCTTTTTGGTGTCCCCCCTCTGGCCCCCCTCCATGTATTGCTCCGGTCCCCCCCGTCCCGATCTGGATGGAGAGTGGAGGAAGGAGCCTGTATATATGTCATTTACCGTCCCCTTCCTATTCCTGAATACACAGAGTCAGTGATCACTGCCTCTGTCCATTCATAACTGAGCATCGTAAACTGTGTTTACAATGCTTCAGTTTATAAATGAACAGGAGCCTCTGTCTCCATGAATAGACATCTTCAGTGCAGCTGAGGCTGCAGAGAAAGGGACTGGGGAATCTGTGTCCTCAGTCCCTTTCCCTGTCTCAAAGGGGAGATGTCAGGGGTCTGTTTAAACCCCTGATATCTCACAAAAGCACCCCCCCCCCCCCAACAGGGCTGATAAAAAAATTATAATAATAAAAAATAAAGAATTGTAATAAATATAATAAAATTGTAATAAATATAATAAAATTGTAATAAATATAATAAAATTGTAATAAATATAATAAAATTGTAATTTTTTTTTTAAATAAAAATAAAAAACGACTGACCACGTCTCATCAGTACTGTATATTAGTGCCACTGTCACATGACATTAAAAAGAAGAATTGAAAATCGGTATCGGCGAGTACCTGAAAAAAAGTATTGGTACTTGCACTCGATCTTAAAAAAGTGGTATCGGGGCAACCCTAATTTCAATGGGTGCCTTCTCAATCAATGTGACTCAAGTCGCAGAGACAAAAAAAGGTACCTGCTCTAATTTTTTCAACGTTTGTGTGATGTGCGAGCAATAGACTGCAAAGTTAAATGCTAAAAAAAAGCTGCAAGGAAATTGCAAGCAAGTCACAGGACTTTGGGGTCACCGCAGTGTGAACTGAGGCTTATGGTCCCGCAGCTACCCTCCCATCGTGGCAGAATGTCAAGGCCCAGTCTCCAGTGCCACCTCTGCGAACCTGGAAATTGTTCAGCCCTGTATCAGCAGGTCCTTACGTCCAAACAGTCCAGAGACTGGGGAAAACATTGAAAGGTGATAATGGTTACAATGCTCTTCAGGGAAAAAAAATTAGTAAATGCATATACTGCTTTTTGCAAAAGATGGACTAAGCCTTTAGGTACCTGGGTGGCCTGGTGCATTACAGCCATGCCTATATAAAAACACAAACAGGTGGGTAGTGTTCTTTGCATGAATGATGCATCAATGATAGAAAGTCATTCTCTGCTTATGGTCATTAGTGAGAGTGTAAATGACCACTCAAATTGGTGGACAAATAGTGTAGTAGCTGTGAGGCTTGGTTCACACTGCCGCAACTTCAAAGCCGACATCCCAGCGTGACTTCAGCACGACTTGCATACAACTTCTTTAACAATCGGAGCGCATGTCACACCAGTGTGAACCGGGCCTGAGATCACTTGATCATACAATTGAAATAACAAATTATTTGAGCTGACGTCAAATGTTTCTCAAGTAGGTTAAGTCAGGTTCTTATACACTATATTACCAAAAGTATTGGGACACCTTTACACGCACATAAACTTCAATGGCATCCCAGTCTTAGTCCGTAGGGTTCAATATGGAGTTGGCCCACCCTTCACAGCTATAACAGCTTCAACTCTTCTGGGAAGGCCGTCCACAAGGTTGAGGTGTGTTTATGGGAATGTTTGACCTAGCAGCTCTTATTCAACCCAAAGGTGTTCTGTCGGGTTAAGGTCAGGACTCTGTGCAGGCCAGTTAAGTTCCTCCACCCCAAACTCGCTCATCTATGTCTTTATGGACCTTGTTTTGTGCACTGGTCCAAATCATTTGGTGGAGGGGGGATTATGGTGTGGGGGTTGTTTTTCAGGGGTTGGGCTTGGCCTCTTAGTTCTAGTGAAGGGAATTCTTAAGGCGTCAGAATACCAAGACATTTTGGACAGTTTCATGCTCCCAATTTTGTGCGGACAATTTGGGGATGGCACCTTCCTGTTCCAACATGACTGCGCACCAGTGCACAAAGCAAGGTCCATAAAGACATGGAAGAGCACATTTAGGGTGGAGGAACTTGAATGACCTGCGCAGACTTTTGGCAATATAGTGTATGTAGGGATGAGCCAACCTGCCTGGGTTTGGTTCAAAAACAGTTTTGGTAGTTTGCATGGAACCCCATTGTAGTCTATTGGGGGAAAATGTTATTCTTAATTTATGGCCACCTGTAAGGCAAGTAATCAAGCTATTGCCAAAAAACACAGAAAGCAATGTACTGCCATGGGGAATAGGTACCAATCCCAAAATTAGAAAAACAAAAAAAAAGAATCTCTGCCTACACCCTGGATTTCCAGCTCTCCATAACAGAATGGCTGCTGTGAGGTCACCCTTTTATAGGAAGGGAGCTGGGTTATCCATACCTTCAAGTTATTGGATCACCTGACCATGGCTAAAGCTATGCACTGCATTAGTGATGAGTTCAGGCATGTTTGGATCCTAGTTCGAATCTACCTGAGCAAGCTCACCAGTAAGCTGTCACTGTACTGGGCCAAACTTCTGCAACCAGGACATTCCTTGCCCTGCAGCCACACGTCTACAAGGGGCTACGAGGCGAGAGATGCTTGGCCACATTGGATTGGCCCAGTACAGTGACAACTTCCTGGCGAAATTGCTCAGGTAGGTTCGGACTAGGATCCAAACACACCTGAGCTCACTACTTATAGAGCCGTCTTGTTTTTCCATGCAGACTAATCAGTGGCTTTTTTTTCCCAGTTTTGTTAGCCAGAGGAATCGTGAGAAATTACGTTTTTTTTTCTTAGATAAGAGGAAAATGGACGAAGCAGAGTAATTGTGAATGGAACTGATACGTCTGCTTGATAACAATAACTGTCATTGCCTTACATGGAAGATGTGCCCCAGGGACAGAGCAGAACAAAGGAGCCTACTGAGGTCCAGAGGAAGCCATGAGCTCTCTCTCATCTCCAAGGCACCAGCCGAGTTTGTCTCGTACACAGATCCCGAGGATAACTCCAGAAAAGAATTCCTACTTCCTTTTAACACTTTGTTTCTCAGAGACTTAATCGCCATGGAATCACAGTCATCCTTGTAGTGAAACTGAGTTCTTCCTTGGTAGGAAATCGCTTGCTTCCTAAAGTCATCCATTCCAAGCCTATGTTGTCTGTGATATAGAAAGCCACATATTGGGACCACATGGTCCTGTTCACTAAACTGTGATTAAAGCTGAGCACTGGGGAAAAAATGGTTGTTTGCAGTGGAGCTCCCCCTGCCAGTGTTGGTCATCTTACTTTAAAAAAGTAATTAGTTAAGTTACAAATTACTTCTCCCAAAAAGTAATTGCGTTAGTAACTCAGTTACTACATTGGAAAAGTAATTAGTTACGCAGCAAAGTAACTGACTTTTTTTTCAAATATTCTATACGTGTAACTAAGGGGCGGGTCTAGTATTACTGTAACCAAGGGGCGCATTTATTATTATTGTTATATATCGTGTAACCAAGGGGCTGCTCTATTATTACTCTAACCAAAGGGGCAGATCTGTTATAGCGTGTAAGCAAGGGGCGGGTCTATTATTATTATATTGTGTAAGGGGCGGATGGCTACAGAAGAGGGCGAATGTTAAATTAATGGGCAGAGCTCGATATATAACAATAATAATAAATGCGCCCCTTGGTTACAGTAATACTAGACCCGCCCCTTACTTACACGATAGACGCCCCTTGTAGAGTAGCACGAGCATCAGGAGCGTGCGGCATCGCCTCGTACAATTACATGTTAACTGCACCTGCGCGGTGTAGAGTTCACTCAGAGCTGTTTAGGTTCGGCAATTTTCGGAAGCTCCGTAGTCCTTCGTACTGCGCAAGCCCTGCGCCTGCGCAGTACAGGGGGTCCTTATCCGGCGGGGGAACTTTTTCGTCAGGACACTGGAATTACACTACTGCCATCTAGTGGTGGTAGATGTAATTGGGGTAACTAAGCCAAAGTAATGGGAACTGAGTTACCATGAGGGGAAAAGTAATCAGTTAGATTACTAGTTACCCTCTAAAGTAACTGCGTTAGGTAACTCAGTTTATTTTAACTCAGTTACTTACATCACTGCCCCCTGCACAGCAAGGGTCAGGAGGACCCATTCACACTTAAACGATCCATTGCAGTGCTTTTAAAGCATGCACATTAAGGGGCGTTATGGCATTCCGTAATGTGCATTGTGTTGAGGCAGCCTATTTTCTGTGAATGAGCTGGTAATGCACAACCGATGAATGAAAAAACACCCATGACCCTTTTTATTAGCAACACAATGCACCAAACTGTACATACTGTACCATGCAGTGCATTATGCATTGCACTCAACTGTACAGTGCATAGGGAGGCCATTCTCAATAAGTTCTGTTGTCGTGTTTTGCAGGAATGTTGCATATTGCCACAGTGCACAACTATGAATGGGGCCACAAGTGCCCTTTTGTTTAAGGCTGCATTCACATCTGAGCGTAGCGCCTTTGAGCGTTTTTCCGGTGGTTTCTGGCACGTTTTTAATGCGTGATTTGCACGTTTTTTTATACAGCAGCGTTTTTGAGCTTTGACGTTTTTTTATTAGCCAATAGAGAAAACTACCGTCTGTTGCATCATTTGTTGCTAAGTTTTTTTTCGCTTTTTTAGCTTTTCCATCAGCTTTTATTTTTTATGTTTTTATTATTATTAATGTTCATTTTATTATAATTTTTTTTGTTAGGGTAAGGGGTTAGGGTTAGGATTAGGGTTTGGGGCTAGGGTTTTTTATTAATTATTTATTTATGTTTGTTAGGGTGTTAATAGTACTACTACTACAGGGGTCTCAAGCTGGCGGCCCTCCAGCTGTTGCGAAACTACAAGTCCTATGAGGCAGTGCAAGGCTGACAGTTACAAGCATGGCTCCCACAGACAAAGGCATGATGGGACTTGTAGTTTCGCAACAGCTGGAAGGCCGCCAGTTTGAGACCCCTGTACTACTACAAATAGTAATATTAATATGTGAATAAATAAATATAAAATAAATAAACAAATAAGTAAAAATAATCAAAAGAAATAATAAAGAAATACAAAAAATTATTATTATTGTTAATAACTTTTATTTTTTGTTTTGTTTTTCAAGCGTTTTTTTATTATTATTTTTTATTATTATTATGAATACTTTAATATATTTTTTTAAGGTTATGGGTTTATTATTATTTATTTATGTATTATATTACATATTATTAATCTATTCTATTTATTTATTTTTTATTCATGATGATTTTTAGTGATTTCTGTATTTATTTAACTTTTTTTTTTTTTTTTTAATTTTTTCATTTGAGCAGAAAAACGGAAACATACCGTTTTTCTGCTCAAATGAAAAATTGTAAAAAAAAAATAAAAGTTAAATAAATACAGAAATCACTAAAAATCATCATGAATAAAAAATAAATAAATAGAATAGATTAATAATATGTAATAATACATAAATAAATGGGGAAAAAAAACACCAAAAATGTGCAAATTTGCCCAATTTGAGCTAAAAAAAAAGGTCCAGAACCTTTTTGAGCTTCATGCGTTTGGTTTCAGGCGACTCGGAGTGGAAATGTGAACCAACTCCATAGAGAATAATTGATTTTATATCCTCCAGCATTTTGGATCTTCGAGCTTCAAACTACGAAACGCTATGGGGCCTCAGGCAGTGGTCTGCAAACATGTTTTTTATTTTTACTTTTTTTAAACATGAGCCTATAATATCACTTTAAAGTGAAATTCCAGGCTAGAACTAACTAAGCTTAAAACTGCTCCTACCCGCATTCTAACACCTATACTAACTACCCTGTAGAAGGAAGATGTCTATACTTACCTATTCTGAGGGCGCTGAGGTCTGGTCAGGTGATCTCCCCAACAGGCGGTTTCAGGGGAGAGGAGAGAGCACCGACAAGGGATGGAATGCCTGTGCATTTACTATGGGGCATCTATTTTCGGCTGTTTCTCCTCTCTCCTGAAGCTGTAAACCGATCACAACACCTATTCCTGAGAATAGGTAAGTATAGGCATCTTCCTTCTACAGGGTAGTTAACCACTTGGTGTCTGCGCTATAGTCAAATGACGGCCATGGCGCGGACCTGAATTTCCGGGAGGCCGTCATATGACGGCCTCCCCTTTGCAGGCTCCCCTGTGATGTGCTGTGATCACCGAGTCACTGAGACTCAGGTGATCACAGATCCGAGTAAGGGGCCGATCCCAGCCCCTTACCATGTGATCAGCTGTCAGTCATTGACAGCTGATCACATGATGTAAAACAAAAGCTCGGTAATCGTTTATTTTTCTCTGATCACCGGCTTATGTACAAGGGACATTGGTCCCGAAGAGGAAGAGGCAATTCTGCCTCATTTGTGCCCACCAGTACCCCCTGCCAGTGCCACCTGCCATTGCCACCTGCCAGTGCCTACCAGTGCCACCTATCAATGCCCATGAGTGCCACCTATCAATGCCCACAAGTGCCACCTATCAATGCCCACCAGTGGTGCCAATCAGTGCCACCAGCAGTGCTGCCTATCAGTGTAACCAACCAGTGCCGATCATTGCCCATTATTGCCACCCATCAATGCCCATCACTTCCACCCATCAGTACCCATCACTGCCACCTATCAGTGCCCATCAGTGCCGCCTCATCAGCGTACATCAATGAAGGAGAAAATTGACCTGTTTGCAAAATGTTATAACAAAATATTTAAAAAAAAATGTAAAAATTCTGTCTTTTTACATTTTTTTTTAACAAAAAATTAAAACTGCAGTGGTGATCAAATACCACCAAAAGAAAACTCTATTTGTGGGAAAAAATTATAAAAATGTCATTTGGGTACAGTGTTGTATGACCGCGCAATTGTCATTCAAAGTGCATCAGCGCTGAAAGCTGAAAATTGGCCTGGACAGGAGGGGGGTTTAAATGCCCAGTAAGCAAGTGGTTAATATAGATGTTAGAAGGGCGGTAGGGCCATGTCAGTTGTAGGCTTGGGGTGGGGGGCACACTAGAAACCCAGCATAGCACAAAGGCAGCTAAAGATCTCCAGTGTGTCCCCATGCCAAATCCAGCAAATTGGAAACTGCCCCAATTTTTAAAACAAGCTTTTTACAGTAAGGTGAACATGGAGGAACTTTACACAGAACAAACAACATAAAAATGTACTGCACACATACCTGTTAGCCAGTAGCTGTTTAACAATTTGCGTTAAAAACTGTGTTTTTAGTTGTACACATTTGCAAATACACTATATTGTAAAAAGTATTGGGACACCCGCCTTTACACGCACATGAACTTTAATGACATCCCAGTCTTAGTCCGTAGGGTTCAATATTGAGTTGGCCCACCCTTTGCAGCTATAACAGCTTCAACTCTTTTGGGAAGGCCGTCCACAAGGTTTAGGAGTGTGCCTATGGGAATGTTTGACCATTCTTCCAGAAGCACATTTGTGAGGTCAAATGCTCTAATTCATCCCAAAGGTGTTCTATCGGGTTGAGGTCAGGAATCTGTCCAGACCAGTCAAGTTCCTCCACCCCAAACTTGCTCGCTCACCATCCAACATCATGTCTTTATAGACCTTGCTTTTTGGGCACTGGTCCAAATAATTTGGTGGAGGGGGGATTATGGTGGGGGGTTGTTTTTTAGGGGTTGGGCTTGGCCCCTTAATTCCAGTGAAGGGAACTCTTAAGGCGTCAGCATACCAAGACATTTTGGACAATTTCATGCTCCCAATTTTGTGGAATAAATTTGGGGATAGCCCCTTCCTTTTTCAACATGACTGCGAACCAGTGCACAAAGTAAGGTCCATAAAGACATGGATGAGCGAGTTTGGGGTGGAGGAACTTGACTGGCCTGCACAGAGCCCTGACCTTAACCCGACAGAACACCTTTGAATTAAAGCAGAGACTGCGACCCAGGCCTTTTTGTCCAACATCAGTCAAACATTCCCATAGACACACACCTAAACCTTGTGGACAGCCTTCCCAGAAGAGTTGAAGCTGTTGTAGCTGCAAAGGATGGGCCAACTCAATTTTGAACCCTCCAGACTAAGACTGGGGTGACATTAAAGGTCATGTGCGTGTAAAGGAAGGCGTCCCAATACTTTTTACAATATAGTGTGTGTATATGTATACATAGATATAGATATATATATATATATATATATATATATATATATATATATATATATATATATATATATATATATATATATATATATATATATATATGTATTAGGACTGTTACTGATTAAAATTTTCGTGTTTGATTCAATTTTTTTTAATCGATTAATCGACTCATTTTGATTAATTATAACGCACATACAGATCCAACTACTTTTAGCTGATCTCCTTGCATTGCAACTCTGCATTAGTCAGTGGTAAATGTGGTATACACTATATACAATCACCCGACACTAGTTAGTTTCCACAATCCATGACTAAACTTCACAGTTCACACAAATACGTTTTAAATTCAAACTGTAGCACTGACGTACAGTGGTGTGAAAAAGTGTTTGCCCCCTTCCTCATTTCCTGTTCCTTTGCATGTTTGTCACACTTAAGTGTTTCGGAACATCAAACCAATTTAAACAATAGTCAAGGACAACACAAGTAAACACAAAATGCAATTTGTAAATGAAGGTGTTTATTATTAAAGGTGAAAAAAAATCCAAACCATCATGGCCCTGTGTGAAAAAGTGATTGCCCCCCTTGTTAAAACATACTATAACTGTGGTTGTCCACACCTGAGTTCAATTTCTCTAGCCACACCCAGGCCTGATTATTGCCACACATGTTCACAATCAAGGCATCACTTAAATAGGAGCTGCTTGACACAGTAAGGTCCACCAGAAGAACCTTAAAAGCTACACATCATGCCGAGACCCAAAGAAATTCAGGAACAATTGAGAAAGAAAGTAATTGAGATCTATCAGTCTGGAAAGGTTATAAAGCCATTTCCAAAGCTTTGGGAATCCAGCGAACCACAGTGAGAGCCATTATCCACAAATGGCGAAGACATGGAACAGTGGTGAACCTTCCCAGGAGTGGCCGGCCGCCCAAAATTACCCCAAGAGCGCAGCGACGACTCATCCAAGAGGTCACAAAAGACCCCACAACAACGTCCAAGGAACTGCAGGCCTCACTTGCCTCAGTTAAGGTCAGCGTTCATGCCTCCACCATCAGGAAAAGACTGGGCAAAAATGGCCTGCATGGCAGAGTTCCAAGGAGAAAACCACTGCTGAGCAAAAAGAACATCAAAGCTCGTCTCAATTTCTCCACAACACATCTTGATGATCCCCAAGACTTTTGGGACAACATTCTGTGGACCGATGAGACAAAAGTGGAACTCTTTGGAAGGTGTGTGTCCAAGTATATCTGGCGTAGAAGGAACACTGCATTTCAGAAAAAGAACATTATACCAACAGGAAAATATGGTGGTGGTAGTGTGATGGTCTGGGGCTGTTTTGCTGCTTCAGGACCTGGAAGACTTGCCGTGATAAAAGGAACTATGAATTCTGCTGTCTACCAAGAGATCCTGAAGGAGAATGTCCGACCATCTGTTCGTGTACTCAAGCTGAAACGAACTTGGGTTCTGCAGCAGGACAATGATCCTAAACACACCAGCAAGTCCACCACCGAATGGCTGAAGAAAAACAAAATGAAGACTTTGGAGTGGCCTAGCCAAAGTCCTGACCTGAATCCTATTGAGATGTTGTGGTATGACCTTAAAAAGGCCGTTCATGCTCGAAAACCCTCTAATGTAACTGAATTAGGACAATTCTGCAAAGATGAGTGGGCCAAAATTCCTCCAGGACGCTGTAAAAGCCTCATTGCACGTTATCGCAAACGCTTGGTTGCAGTTGTTGCTGCTAAGGGTGGCCCAACCAGTTATTAAGTTTAGGGGGCAATCAATCTTTCACACAGGGCCATGATGGTTTGGATTTTTTTTCACCTTTAATAATAAACACCTTCATTTACAAATTGCATTTTGTGTTTACTTGTGTTGTCCTTGACTATTGTTTAAATTGGTTTGATGTTCCGAAACACTTAAGTGTGACAAACATGCAAAGGAACAGGAAATGAGGAAGGGGGCAAACACTTTTTCACACCACTGTAAGTCATTTTTTTTCCCACAGTAGCGTGACAATCCATCCACCTCCGGTCTAACTAATCATTCTCACCTTATGGCATGGACCCCTGTGCCAACAGGTGGTCATGCAAGCGGGTATCAAAAGGGTTAACACGGACCATAAACTTCTCTGACGTCTCCTTGGATCTCAGCAAGGACGCCAGGTCATGGGTAGAAAGAAAAAATCAAAGTGCTCACCGCTTAAGTATAAGATTACATTTTTGTGTTCAAACACAAACTACTCACATAAAGATGATAAAAACACAGCATGTAAAGCCGACAATCGTGTTAGTTCCGCAGGGCAGCAGCGGGTGACGTCATGCGTAGCTCCGCCCCCTTACGCATTACGTTCAATCAGAACGTCACTGGACTCCTCCCCCCTTCCCTTCGTTAGCAGACGGAGGCACTTGTGGAAGGGGGGAGGAGTCCTGTGACGTCGATGTCCGTGACGTCACCGGATTTCCGACGGAACTCCCTGAAGACCCGGAAGCCGGCGGAGAGAGTACTGATCAAAATAATTTTAATCGATCATAAAAATTTTGATCGATCAAAAAAATTTACGATTAATCCACAGCCCTAATATGTATATATATATACATATATAGCCTTTAGTCTAACTTTAAAGGTTAGTTAAAGTATCAGTGCTACCCATCAGATCCAGTTGTCTTTTCATATTGCAGATCAGAAATGTTTTGGCAGAGCGTGGTTGGTTGGGCAACATACATTTCTCTCCTCCAAACTCAATAAATCAATCCCAGTGACACAGCGTAGAGCCAGGAGAGATACAGACATCTTGCACTGCTGACCTCAAAGTGTTTTCCCAGCCTAATATACAACGGAACCCTTTCATTAAGGATATATTTATATGGGGTGTTTCATGTGTAAGCATGAGAAATGAGCAGCCTTGTTACTTGTTGATTAATTGTCACATCCTGCAATAAAGATATTATCAATGCTCCAATCAACAACATGAAGTCAGAGCAGACTCCATTCTCCATCTTCCAGCTGCGTACAAGCAATCCTTCTGATCGACTGCCTAAGGGAAGCCACTCGCTAGGAAGTAACTCATTATTGTCCGTGCGTAAGTATTTCATTTTTCTTCTCAGCTTGGAACCCCCCTGTGAAATATAATATCATTGGCATTATTACTGTATACTCAGCCCCTTTAATGTCGGGGGCTCAAGGCAGCATGCCTGTTAATTACAACAGTGTAAGCTGATGTTTACTGTATGATCTCACGTTCTGTAACTTGGCCGCAGTTGTACTAATTTTGGGAGCAGTAAATGTTTTTAAAGACTCCAAAAGAAAAAAAAAAAGAAAAGAAACAGAAAATGAGAAGAAGATTAAAGCTGACGTTTCATCTGCTTATATTTTGCCTTCTTTGGCTCCTCTTTTCCTCCCTCATCAACATGCCAATAAAAGTTTTTAATAAAACCTTTCCATTTTAATTACAAAGCTTGTTGTAGACACAGTGACACCATCACTAGGTTCCTCTACTTCTCTATGCAATGCACAGTGACACCATCACTAGGTTCCTCTACTTCTCTATGCAATGCACAGTGACACCATCACTAGGTTCCTCTACTTCTCTATGCAATGCACAGTGACACCATCACTAGGTTCCTCTACTTCTCTATGCAATGCACAGTGACACCATCACTAGGTTCCTCTACTTCTCCATGCAATGCACAGTGACACCATCACTAGGTTCCTCTATTTATCTATGCAATGCACAGTGACACCCTCACTAGGTTCCTCTATTTATCTATGCAATGCACAGTGACACCCTCACTAGGTTCCTCTACTTCTCTATGCAATGCACAGTGACACCATCACTAGGTTCCTCTACTTCTCTATGCAATGCACAGTGACACCATCACTAGGTTCCTCTACTTCTCTATGCAATGCACAGTGACACCATCACTAGGTTCCTCTACTTCTCTATGCAATGCACAGTGACACCATCACTAGGTTCCTCTACTTCTCTATGCAATGCACAGTGACACCATCACTAGGTTCCTATATTTCTCTATGAAATGCACAGTGACACCATAACTAGGTTCCTCTACTTCTCTATGGAATGCAGGCAGATCCTGGCTGGTGGGAGGGGCCAGCATGGTGCTGTACAATGATTCCTGGAAACATCACAGCCCCCTGCCTTGGTAGTCCTATCAAGAGCCCCTAGCTCTGATGCAACCAGTGGGCTGATTCTTGGGAGGAGTTATGCAATTATAAAAATGCCTTGATGGGTGTGTAGCACTACCCCGTAGGAGTTGCTGAAGTTAGGTTTCCCCACTGCTGCACAGCCAGTTACACCGCATTTCCTTCTTTCTTTCTTTTTTAATTCTTTAGCTAAGAGACCATTAAAACATTGAGTTCCACAAAATACATACAAAATCTCTTATAATATTTCAGGATAGCTTAACATTCTAAATAACTAAATACATAATATTCCAACCTCAATAAAGCTCCTTTATGTCTTCATATTTTAGAGGGTAACTACCACTAATGCATCAGCATTTACCCAAATGGACTCTTCAATTCTCTTTTCTTTTTTTAAAAGGGAAGGGAAAGGAAAAAAAAAGGGGGGGGGGGTGAACAAGGACAAGTCCCAGAGGTGGTGGATTGGTGAAAACGAAATCCTCTGTACCTCCCACCAATACTGTCTAATCTTTGGGCAAGACCAGAAGATATGAAGCAAAGTCCCCTGTTCCTCTTTGCATCGACAACAGCGGTCCGAGGCCCCCGGAGAAAATTTGCAAAGAATTGACGTGGGGTATAGTACCACACATTAGTAATTTTTAATTAGATTCCTGAATTTGCTTACAAATAGATGAGTTCAATGAAAGATGGATAATATCATGACGCTGAGCTGGTGTAAAGGTCTTATTGAGATCTCGTTTCCAATTACTAAGGCATCAAAAAGTCCTCTGAGGGAGCAATTAACAAGGCATACATCTTAGAAATAGTACGAGAAAGAGGTTCCTTTTCATCACAGTATGATGTTGATGTCAATATTTTGTCTGTGTTCCTAAAGATCCAAAAAAATGGCGTAACTGCAAAACCTGCCAGAAGTTTATTTCATACCAGTCCCCCGATTGCATCAATGAAACCAGCGTGGGACAAGTCTCAAAAAATGTGAAGCCTGAGGGCAGCCCTTCTCCAAAAGCCTGTCAAATGCGCACAGTTCTTTACCTGGAAGAAAACTAGGGTTCCCCAGAATGGGGAACAACGGTGATTGTATGGTAGAGAACTTAGAAATCCTAGAACCAATTTGCATAGTGGGGCCTATAATGGGGTGTGTTTAAGAGAGGCCGGTAGGGCTGCATAACACCAAGACGCTCTACACAAAGGTAGGGGACTAAGCTGTTGTTCTACGTCCATCCAGAGTTTAAAATCTCTGTGTCTGCACCAATCAAGAATTCTGCCAAGATGGGCAGCTTGATAATATTTAAATGCATCTGGGGCAGCTACTCTGCCAAAGCACTTGGGTAACGTCAAGAGACATCTACTAATCCTCGGTCGTTTAATCGCCCCTATAAATTTAGTAATAGGGGAACGGATTTGCCAAAAAAAAGGCTGCAGGAATGGAAATAGGTAATGCCTGAAAAAGGTACAAAAACTTTGGCAAAATACCCATTTTGATGATATTACATCGGCTAAATCAGGATTGCAAGACTTGATGCCATTTATCCAATAAGGATCGTACTTAAATAATGAGTAATAATGAGTTAAATAAAGATGGAAAATTCGCCGCAAAAGTATTGGCTAAATTTGGTAGAATATAGGTGCCCAAATACTTTAACGCTGAAGACATCCATTTAAGGTTAAGTTGTATAGTGCGACGCACAGAAAAGGGCAATGCAACTCCCATCAGATTTGGTGTAATTTATTTTTAGATTTGATAAAGCTCTGTAGCATTCAATCTCCTTCATAAGGTTAGGCAAAGAAGCACAGTGATTAGGCATAGGAAAAAGCAATCCATCTGCTCAAGCTAAGACTTTATAATTATGATCTCCTACTTGTAGCCCCGAAATATCAGGATTTTGCAGAATTTTATTCAGAAATGGCTCTAACGAAAGAGCGAATAGTAAGGGCGAAAGGGGACAGCCCTGATGGGTACCATTTGAGATTGAAAAATGCTTTGAAAACACTCTATTTGTATTTCCTTCTTTCATCAGTCTTTGGCTTGTCTTATTAGAGGATGATAACTTGAATAGGGTAAGGTATTATGGGATACCCAAGGTGACAACAAACAACTTCCTCCCCATCTACAGACTTCTCTTCTTACTTCCTCCTGCACACACTTGGTTCCTCTATGTACAGATCCTCCTGGCTCACTCCCAAGGGAACTAACAGTATATCGCTAGTTTAGCAAAGGCCCACTACAGGCAGGAACTCTCAGTCCCTTGACAAAGTACAAGGTTGGAGTGTACAGCATAACATGACATTTGCTTACAAACAAAAATTCCCAGCGCTGCCCTAGCTTGTCTAATAAAAAGTCCAAAAAATGTATGAAAAAATGGAATGTCCAAAGTAAAAAAAAAAAAGAATAATAATATGCTCGATAATAAATAGAATTACGCACATATATGCACCTATATATGACTTTTATGTGTCTCTTATGTAGTCAGTCTGGATAAAAAATCAATGAGAAGTGTCTGTGGTATCCATTGGAAACAGGCAGCCTATTCTGGGGTCAGGGAACCCACACTGAAACAAAAAGGGGAATTAGAGAAAGGCGCCAAGTGACAAATAGTGTAAAACAGTTTAATGATTCAACATAAAAAAACAAGTAACAGGTTCAAATCAAACGGTTAATATGGAAGACTGAGAAAGGAGGCGTGACTAGACTCTGAAATGCATTCTGATTGGTCAGTTACACTCCGGGTTTTGACAGCTTTCATTCAGCTCCCTGCAGCTCGTGGCTTGAGCGTCCTCTTTCCTGTCTTCATGGGGCCGCCGCTGAGGCAAGGAGCACCCCACGATCCTGTTCCGAGACCCGGGACTGCGATGCGCTCTCGGTGCCCTCCCCCTTCTCTTTCACTTCCGCCCAGTTTGGGGTGGTTGTGGGGGATCGGGCGGATGCTCACAGCGCATCGGCACCACGCATTGCTCCCCCGAGTGACATCCCCCTGGGCGTCACGTTGTGGGCGGGCATTATCCATCTGAGCCGACACAGCTGGTTGCGCGGCGTCAGTGCTGGACGGCTCCCCATACTGCCCTGGCTGGAGCCGCTCCCCCGCATCATTAGGCTAGCATGATGCTGGTGGCAGTCTCAGGCACGTGCGGGATGCATAAGAGGCGTTTCCCCAGACTCATAGCTTGTTACCATACACGTGTAGATGCCATAGTTTTGACAGACATGTGTTTTCAAGCACACCAACAAGTTAGCACTCTGCAAACTCTACATCAGTGTTTATTTTATTACCTGTATTTCTATTACCCTGGGTTATTCCTTATGGACCTACCTATACATTACAGATGCCCTTATACAACCACAAACCTATATTTGGTCTCCTAATTGTATTGGCGACTTGCTTTCTGGAGATGATGCTTTTGCAGCCCGTCATTGGCTGGATTTCCTGCCACCTCAGCTCCCGGGACGAACAGTCCCATTTGGCCCATTTCTCGCACATATCACAACTCGGTATAATTCGTAAGTACCCAGAATTGACAAACTGTCTCTTCTGGTGGTATTAAGTTAATCACCTGATTAGTCTATACTCTATTGTTTCAGATACCCTTTAGCATCCGCCCCTGAGGAAGTGTTTTTACACGAAACACGTCTGGCATCAAGGATGTAGCTATATGCGCTAATAGGATTCCAATCTGATATACCATTTTTTATATGACCTTTTAATGTTTTACTCACGTTACAACTTAAGTGCTGCTCAGCTTTTATGTGTTTACATACACTATATGTTGCTTTGATCTTAACCATTGCTACGTGTTACCATACTAACATTTGGTTATGGATGTATTTTGGTCATGCTATATGTACACGCTATTTGTATATATGTCATTAAATACTCAATACACATATGCAATATCACCTGTTTGATTTCATTTTTTACCCCTACCAGTCCACTGCTTCATTCAAAGTCCTTGTATATTTCATTCAAAGTCCCAATGTCTTTTTGTTCATTACCCGAATATGGGATGGAGGTACATCCTTGATGTAACCTCATTTAAAGTCCCAAACGCCCCCCTTCGGGTGCCCCCCTCTCTTTTTAAAATCCTGTTCAGGATCCTTTACACAGCCTATACAGGCACTCTTCCATATTAACCCTGTAAGTTGAACCTGTTACTTGTTTTTTTATGTTGACTCGTAAAACTGTTTTACACTATTGGTCACTTGGCATCTTTCTCTCCTTCCCCGGAAGAGCTGTCTCAAGGAAAAAGGATGGGTTTGCAGACTATGCGCTCGGGGGAACATCAGCTCCTTCTATTGGCCAATAGAAGGAGCTGATGCTCTGAGCGCGTAGCCTACAAGCCCATCCTTTCTCCTTGTGACAGCTCCCCGGATGTGATCCCACAGTCCGTGACGTCACTTCCATGCGTTCCACACTGGTTCCGATCTCTTTCTTGGTGGCCACAGGACATGCTTGCGGACCAACAATCAATGCAGCCACGCATTGGAACCTTCTCCAGATACGAGAAACCCCAGGGATCACTGATACAGATGGGCTTATGTTTTTCTTGCTTCTTGTAAGTGTGTATTTGTACCTTGCCATTAAAAGCCCTGATTTTAATACTGCACTTAGGTGGTGCTTCTGGTGTTCTACCTTTTTATCTTTTCGTGTACAGAGTCAGCTCTCTGAGGACAGCAGCTGCCCTTGCCATCCCATCATGTACTTTTAAACTTTTGGACTAATGATTTGTTCATGGACTAATGACTCAGTAATAGTGATCTTTATTACGGTACTATTATCCCCTTTAATTACACCATATTTTGCACTTACAGTTATGGTTGCCATGATTTGCTGCAGCTTCAAATGCATACTGGGAGAAGTTCAGAGTGTGCAGTGAAATCACAGAAAGCTATTTTAGTACAACTGTGCAAGAATAAAGCAGGCCATAGATGTTTTGAATCTTGGCTGGTTCAGCAGGAACCGGCCAAGATTCAAACCATCTATGGGTAGGCTGAATGTGCCCAAGTCAATCCATCGATCGACTTAGGTACAACCAGCTTTTCAGATTCTCAGAATGCAATTATTGCCAACGCATACTCTAGCCACTAGCAATAATCACTGTGTTCTCCCAGCAGGGATGGCTCCCTGCGATCCTGCCAGGAGAACACAATAGCTCCATGGGAGGGATTCCCCGTTCAACAATCACTGTATAATGTGAAAGATGTTACGCAGGGTAAATGGATACCTAACATGTCACACTTTAAAATTGCGCAAACTCGTGGAAGGTAAGATGGAAAGGAGATGGGAGTAAAATGTGAGATGGCAATGTAAGATAAGATGGTAAGGAGATGGTGGTTGAAGGAAGGGAAGGGGATATATGACAGAGTGGGAAGGAGATGGTAGTAGAGGGAATAGAGAGGAATGTAATATACGATAGGAAGGTGATGGTAGTAGAGGGAATAGGGGGATTTATGATAGGACAGGAGATAGATGGTAGTAGATGGAAGGGAGGGGAATGGAAGATAGGATGGAAAGGATATGGGAGTAGAGGGAAGGGAGGGGGAAATAAGACAATATAGGAAGGAGGTGGTAGTAAAGGGAAGGGAGGGGAATGTAAGATGAGATAGTGACGGAAGGGAATATATGACAAGATAGGAAGGAGATGGTGGTAAAGGGAATGGGGAGGAATGTAAGATAAGATAGGAAGGTGATGGTAGTAGAGGGAAGGGTGGAGAATGCATGATAGGACAGGAGATAGAAGGTAGTAGATGGAAGGGAGGGGAATGTAAGATAGGATGGAAAGGTAATGGTAGTAAAGGGAAGGGAGGGGAATGTAAGATAAGATAGGAAGGAGATGGTAGTAGAATTTGAGATGGCAATGTAAGGTAAGATAGTGAGGAGATGGTAGTTGACAGAAGGGAAGGGGGAATCTGACAAGATGAGAAGGAGATAGAAGCAGAGAGAATGGAGAGCAATGTAAGATAAGATAGGAAGGTGATAGTAGTAGAGGGAAGGGTGGGGAATGAAAGATTAGATAGGAAGGAGATGGTAGTAGAACGTGAAATGGCCATATAACATAAGTTAGTGAGGAGATGATAGCTGACAGAAGGGAAGGCGATATATGACAAGATAGGAAGCAGGTGATGGTCGAGAGAATGGAGAACAATGTAAGATAAGATAGGAAGGAGATGGCAGTAGAGGGAAGGGAGAGGAATGTAGGCTAAGATAGGAAGGTGATTGTAGTAGAAGGAAGAGTGAGTAATGGAAGATAAAATAGGGAGGAGAAGATAGTAGAGAAAAAGGAGGAGAATAGAAGATAAGATAGGAAGGAAATGGTAGTAAAGGGAAACGTCGGGTATGGAAGATAGGGTAGTAAGGAGATGGTAGTAGAAGGAAAGGAATGGAAGATAAAATAAGAAGAAGAAGATAATAGTAGAGGAAAGAGAGAAGGGGGTGAAACATGCCATACACAGCTTAACCTGGCACCACCCAACTCGACAAACTTTGAATGAAAAATCAAATTACTTCATCCAATCAGTTGCAGTTGCCACATTTGTTGGTTGTCTGAATACAATAGCCAGCAGGGAGTGGATGGACGAATCTATTAAAGTGTAATCAATGATTGCATGGCTAGCCTTAAAGTGGATGTAAACCCAAAATCTTTTTTTTTTTTTTTTTTGATGTCATAATGTAGAGAATAAGATTTCCTTTCATTTGAGCCCAGTCTTGCCACATAGATTTACTCGAGGCCTGAGCAATCCTCTTTTATTGTTCAGTTAGAGAAATCTTGACAAAGTCTTGAAAACGTTGTCAAAAACGCCCCCTTGCTGTGAGTGACAGGTGATTTACATATCTCATGCACTAGCCTGAGACAGGCACATCCTGTGTAAAAAGTTCACAATTCACATCCCCTCCCCTCCAGCTCTCCCAGCTTTACTGTGTTTTGACTGGATGTTTCTCATCATGGGATGCAGTGAACAGTCAGCAGACTATAGACAGACAAGTGATTTAGGGGACATGTATGTAGTCAGAGCTGGGCAGAGTAGAACATCCAGTGATCTGATGATAACCGGTCTCAGGCTAGTGCATGAGATATGTAAATCACCTGTTACTCACAGCAAGGGGGCGTTTTTGACAAAGTTTTCAAGACTTTGTCAAGATTTTTCTAACTGAACAATAAAAGAGGATTGCTCAGGCCTCGAGTAAATCTGTGTGGCAAGACTGGGTTCAAATTAGACATGTGCACAACCAAAAAATTCGTTTATTTTCGTTTCGTTTTTTTCGTTTCCGAAAAAAATTCGTTTTTTTTTTTTTTCGTTTCGTTTTTTTCGTTTCCGTCGATTCGTAACGATTCGTACATTCGTAAGTCGTCGTTGTTCGTATTCTTAACGATTCGTACATTCGTAAGAGTTATTTTTTCGTTGATTCGTTTTTTCGTTAGATTAATTTTCGGACACATTCGTATTTATTCGTACATTCGTAACATTCGTAGATTCGTAATCGGAGCTTAATTCATAATTTGATGTAATGTGTATGCTATTATTACATTTTAATCATTTACGAATCGAAAAAAAAAGTTACGAATCGAAAAAAAAAAAGTTACGAATCGAAAAAAAAGTTACGAATGAAAAAAAAAAAAAAAAAAAAGTACGAATTTTTTGGTTCAATAGAGACATGGAAAATTACAAATCGAAAAAAAAAAAAAAAAAAGTTACGAATCGAAAAAAAAAAGTTACGAATCAAAAAAAAAGTTTACGAATCGAAAAAAAAAGTTACGAATGTACGAATTTTTTTGTTCAATCCATTCGAAGCACGTTTAGCAGCACCATTGTAAGGGACACGGAAAATGACCAATTCAACAAAAAAAAAGTTACAAATTTTTTCGTTCATTTTCGTTCGTTTTCGTTTTTCGGATTTTCTTCATTAGTACATTCGTTGTTTCTAATTCGTTTTTTTCGGATTTTCGTTGTTTTTCGGATTCGAATGATTCGTTATTCGGATTCGTACGATTCGAACAATTCGTTACGATTCGTTATTCGTATTCGTACGATTCGAATGATTTGTTCATTCATACGAAAACGAACGAACGAAAATAACGAAAAAAAACGAAAAAACGAAAAAAACGAAACGAATTGCACATGTCTAGTTCAAATGAAAGGAAATCTTATTCTCTACATTATGGCATCAAAAAAAAAAAATTCACTCTAAGTAAAGAAAATCCACTTTAAGTAAAAAAGGAAGGAGGTTATCGTGGAGGGAAGGGAAGGGAATGAAAGATAAAACAGGAAGGAGATGGTAGTAGAGGGAAGGGAGGGGAATGTAAGATGAGAGAGGAAGGAGATGGTAGTAGAGGGAAGGGAGGGGAATGTAAGATGAGAGAGGAAGGAGATGGTAGTAGAGGGAAGGGAGGGGAATGTAAGTTGAGAGAGGAAGGAGATGGTAGTAGAGGGAAGGGAGGGGAATGTAAGATGAGAGAGGAAGGAGATAGTAGTAGAGGGAAGGGAGGGGAATGTAAGTTGAGAGAGGAAGGAGATGGTAGTAGAGGGAAGGGAGGGGAATGTAAGATGAGAGAGGAAGGATATGGTAGTGGAGGGAAAGTGAGGGAACAATTGTAGAGGGAAAGCTAGAATAGATAAGTAGAGGAAAAGGAGGTGAATGGAAAATAATGTTGAGAAGGGAAGGAAGTAGAATGAAAAGGATAAGCAGTAGAAGGAAGGTAATGGACAGTAATAAAGGAAAGGTATTGGAAATAGGGGATGAACATGGACGAGAAGGTAATAGAGGGGATAGCAGAGAAGGTAGGGAAAAGAAAGTAGCAAAAGTAACAACAGGTAATGGTGAGTAAGGGAGCACGGTATAAGGAAGGAATAGTAATGAAAGTGATTCACAGAAAGGGAAGGTAGTAGAGGGAAGGGTGCATTAAAGTCAGCGGTGAAATTAAATTGGTGGTTTGGAAGGGTGCAATCAGCTTCAAATCTCTCATAAATTTTACAGAAGCTCCTTTAAACTATCCTGAACCTGTTCCTGTACCAAAAAGGACACTTATTAGCCTCATTATTTTACCTTTTTTTCAGAGCATATGAGCAAACAGTGACTAATATAAAATGAACAAAAAAAAATAAAAATAAAATATCAACAAAAAAAAAAAAAAAAAGCAAAGGACAATACAAACATACTGTTAAGTAAAAAGAAAGAGTGGATTTTTTTTTTTTTTTTCACCATAAGCCCTCGGTCACTTAAATTGAAAAATTCTGCTCATCCCTACTGGCTGTCATTCTTTTTAGCATTTTTTCCTCTTTTCATTTTCTTTTTGCAATCCAGTTTCTCATATGATAATTTGTTTGCATAGTTGCATTAACTCTGTTTTCCAGACAGAAGACCTGGAAAGGCCTCACACAAGATTCAGAAGTTTGTGGTAATGTCTGGGTCATCTTACTTTGGCTCGGCTGTTTGCTTTTGTGAATTTTGTGTCAGAAGGACACATGTGGAGTGTTTGTACAGGGAGCGGGCAAGGGAAAGAGTCACAGGTGCACATATGGCAATGCTATATTGTAATTTCAGTGTGTTTGCATCATTTTTCTCACTCTGAATGACTACCAAAGAACCAGTGATAAACTTGATTGTCTTGACATGTAAAAGACAAAGAAAATGTTTAAAAGCTGCACTCCTGGGTCAAAAAAATCTTTACCCGTACAGCGGGCCCCCCTCCACACTGCAAGGGTTAACTGATCCTTTTGCCTAGAGAATGATGAATAAAATTACATGCTTACTATATTCCTTGCTACCCTGGCAACCGGCGCTCTCCTTCACTGTCCGAAGCGCCAAGTTGTGGGTGGGCCTTGGCGTCCTCCTACCGTGTTTCCCCGATAGTAAGACACCCCCGATAGTAAGACGTATCGGGAGTGTCAGAGGGGACAGCTAATGTAAGCCGTACCCCGAAAGTAAGACGTATGTCTTACTATCGGGGAAACACGGGGGTTTTCCCTTCACAGACCATAGCCGAATGAGATGCAGAGTAGCGCAGGAAGCGTCTATCTGTCATACGCTGTCTCTCATGTCACTCAGCGCTGCTCGCTCCCCGGCGGCCCCTCCTCTCTTCTCGTCAATCCCCATTGGCTTGAGACATCATCTGGGATAGACGAGAAGAGAGGAGGGGCCGCCAGGGAGCGGGCAGCGTGACATGAGAGAAAACATGACAGATAGACGCTTCCTGCACTACTATGCTCACAAGTAAGTGTCCCCAGATGTGCCCCATGCCCTGATGCCCTAATGTGCCCCATGCCCTGATGCCCTAATGTGCCCCATGCCCTGATGCCCTAATGTGCCCCATGCCCTGATGCCCTAATGTGCCCCATGCCCCATAATGTGCCCAGATGTGCTGTGCCCCATAATGTGCCCAGATGTGCTGTGTCCCCCATAATGTGCCCTGATGTGCTATGTGCCCCATAATGTGCCATAATGTGCCCTGATCTGCTATGTGCCCCATGATCTGCCCCATAATGTGCTATGTGCCCCATAATGTAAGACATACCCCGAAAGTAAGACATAGTGGGGCTTTTAGGGATAAAAAGAAAGTAAGACACTGTCTTACTTTCGGGGAAACACGGTATATAACGCATGACTGCTGCTCCTGCATTCTACAGGATGACATTAGAGAGCTGCAACCTGTCAGGCAGCAAAGGGAAAATGCATTGGGGGGGTCACACAAAGAGCGATAAAAGTGCAGAAGCAAGGGATAAAGCAAATACACTATATTACCAAAAGTATTGGGACACCTGCCTTTACACACACATGAATTTTAATGGCATCCCAGTCTTAGTCCGTAGGGTTCAATATTGAGTTGGCCCACCCTTTGCAGCTATAACAGTTTCAACTCTTTTGGGAAGGCCGTCCACAAGGTTTAGGAGTCTATGGGAATGTTTGATCATTCTTTCAGAAGAGCATTTGTGAGGTCAGGCACTGATGTTGGACGAGAAGTCCTGGCTCACAGTCTACGCTCTAATTCATCCCAAAGGTGTTCTATCGGGTTAAGGTCAGGACTCTGTACAGGCCAGTCAAGTCCCTCCACCCCAACGATCTGCACCTAATTGCCTTTGAAGGAACGGGTGTATAGTCCTTCTGTGCTAAATGTATGGTGGGTTTTGTATCTCATATCTCCTGGACAGTGTGGGTGTTTTTTTCGCATGGGTGTTTTGGTCAAATATGTAATGGGGGGTTGAGGGAGTGGTGTGGGTTGGGTTGACAAGCTTCACAGGCAATGCTCCTACGGCAATGCTCATACTTATGTCTTAATGTAATGCACTTTTTCCTTTTCGTATATCACTTCTTTTCTTTATTTTTTTGGGACGGCTTACCGTATTGTGGTGGGCGGTCCTTAATTTTCCAAAAAAATTAAAAAGTTCCTCCACCCCAAGCTCGCTCATCCACGTCTTTATGGACCTTGCTTTGTGCACCGGGTGCAGTCATGTTGGAACAGGAAGGACCATCCCCAAACTGTTCCCACAAAGTTGGGAGCATGAAATTGTCCAAAATGTCTTGGTATGCTGACGCCTTAAGAGTTCCCTTCACTGGAACTAAGGGGCCAAGTCCAAGCCCTTTAAAACAACCCAACACCACAATCCCCCCTCCACCAAATGATTTGGACCAGTGCACAAAGCAAGGTCCATAAAGACATGGATGAGCGAGTTTGGGGTGGAGGAACTTGACTGGCCTGCACAGTCAAGTTCTCCTGTCCTCAACCCAATAGAACACCTAGCACAATTTGCCTTTAGCAAGTCAACACCTTAATCTACAATTAGGAAACTGATCTAGAGAAATGACATGCAGTTAATGATTGATTGTTTCTGAATTTTGTTCTTGGTAGAAAAGTCTATGTATAAAGTGCATAAAAATATTATTTAAGGTTCAAACCATTTCAATTAAAGTGAAAAAAAGATAAAAAATTTCCCCAACCATATTTCTTCCAAACATATGCTCACAGAACCTCAAACTTTTCCAAAAAAAAGTTATCTTTATATGTAGGAGTGGAGGCTTAAAAAACGTTTTATCTTTATAAAATATATAAAAATCACAGTATCAATTTCTGGAAAAGTTGTGAGCATTCTAGATTTTCATCTTTTCTTGGTATGTTTGAAGAAATTTTTTATCTCTCAGTCTTTCTCTTCTTTTTTTTTTTTTTTTTTTCTACTGGCAACTGCTGAAACCACATAATCATTTTCTCCAAAGAATTTTAACTGTTTCATGCACTGTATACACACATTAAGTAAATAGGATTCCTTTATTTATTTTTAGTGCAAATACTTAGCCCTGTGCTTTTTATCAAATTCCCTCCAATGACAAGCTCTGAGTACTAACATTTATGTTTCCGTTGGCCAATTTGTTGCCTTCACACAAGAATTTAACTGATCAAACATTCTGGATTGCTAACTTTTAAAGTAAAAAAAAAGAAAAAAAAAATGAAGCGTATGTTAATTACTCAGTGGTGTAGTTTGTGGAACCTTACAAAGCACGTACTGTGGAGGCATGACAACATTGAAGAACTTAGTCGTTTGCCAGCAACAAAGAGGGGAAAAAAAGACAATTTTTTCAAATATCTCTGATGCGTCGATGACATTTCCCAAAAGGAAGTGGCTAAATGCCCAAATGAGAGTGATCTGAGATTAAGAAACAACACAGACATCTTGAAGGCAACTGAGTTTCAAGACCAAGACGAAGGCAAACGTAGAGCCCCCGGGGCAGTTTTCCAAAGATGTCTACTCTCTTTGCCAGCCATCTGTGTTCGTTTAATGTCTCAGCTTGTGTGTTAAGGTGGAAGGAGGGCACTAAGCACATGTTCTCATGTTGCAAGGCAGAGTGTGGGCTCCATTGTACAGTAAAAAAAAAAAAAAAAAAAACTTCTGCCTGGACCTTCTCAAACAAGGCATAATAATCGGCCGGTCCCAGTAGACGAGCAATTTCACCAACACCAGCTGCAGGAGAGATGTTCAGTGTATTTTTTATTCACAATGAAAGATGTTAAGCAGAAAATTTCAGGAGCACACTTGTTCTGTAAAACAAAAGAATGCGTGAACGAAATAAAAAAATAAATAAATAAATAAAATAAACAAAACAAAATCTAAAAATTTGAATTAAACCGATAAAATGCTGACTGGGTCCTTTAGAAATATCTCTAGCATTTATGCATTAACAGTTGTTCTTTTAGTATGTTAAAAGTAAGCATGATTTTGACCAAAAAACATAGGCGTGTTTGTTATTTTAAATAATAAAATAATCTATTTTTGCAGTGACATTTCTTTTTACACAGTGTTTACGTAAGACACTCAAATGTTTTTTATGCAAATATTTTGTAATCGGGGAGGATGGGATTCGGGGGACAAGAGGTGATTTATCCCCAGGCCAGTGCTAATAGGGTGTATTGGGCTGGTGGCACCAAGTGGAGATACTTCACCTTTTAAAGAGGAAGTAAAGCCTCCTCACAAAAACAAAAAAAAACGGAACCTGCAAGGCAAAGGCATAATGAGCTAGTATGCATAGCATACTAGCTCATTTGAATAACTTACCTGAGAACGAAGCCCCCGAAGCGGTCCTCATCCACGAGCTTCTCCGGTGCCATCAATACCGGAGTGACTTCCGGGTCTCGCCGCTTCAGCGCTGTGATTCGCTGGAGCGGCGATGACGTCACTCCCGCGCATGTGCACGAAAGCGGCATATCGACGTGAACTTGGCATGCGCAGTGCGCCTGCGCGCCGCTGTCTACGGCGCATGCGCTGTAGACAGCGATGCCTCTTTTTTTCTAAATATCTCCTAAACCATGTATGTTTAGGAGATATTTATTGGACCTACAGGTAAGCCTTAATCTAGGCCTACCTGTAGGCCAAAGTGGTTTGTAAGGGTTTACAACCACTTTAAGACCTGTGATTACAATGTTGGGCAGAGGTAGGTCATCCAGCTTTGACCTCCTTTTGCAGTTCTGCAATGTCATCTGAACAAATTCATAGAGCCACAAAGGAAGCTGATTCAAGAACAGCGGTTGCCAACCAATGGTCCGTGGACCACTGATGGCCCATGAGAAAATTTTGGTGGTCCCCAGGGGTTCTGCTGAAAAGCAACATTTTGGCAGATGTATACCACCCAATGTTGTTTCCAGTGTTGTTCTCAATGCCCGCTGACAGTTAATACTGTTAGCATGCATTGATACATGAGGCCTCCTCTGTAGTTCCGGCTCCTGTGAACTCAGAGGGAGGTGCTGGGAGTAGTGCAGAGAGCAGGAGGTGAAGAAGGAGGGGACTTCCAATGGCAGCGCTGATGATAGACTATGGGAGGGAGAACGGAGCTTGAGCAAATGGCTGGATAAGGAGCTGAGGTCCAATGATGGGTCTGTGTAAGGCAGCAGTGTGGGGGTGGGGGGGCAGAGACCTGGAGCATTGTGTGTAAAAGGCATGTAAATTTCATGTAAGTGGTCTGCGGGATTCAAAATTGCAAGTTTAGTGGTCCGTGAGGTCCGAAAGGTTGACAACCACTGTTCTAGAAGACTTGAAAAGGTGTGTTAAAAATAAGCTTTGTCCACCATGCCTTACAATCAATGCAGTACACTTTGCATGATATACTTTTTTTAACCCACAGAAGTCCCTACCATGAAAGGGATTAGCCAGTTGTATTTGCCTCCAGGCCCAAGCTTCCCAGTCCTCCCCTTGTGTCTGTAAGCTTGGGTTGATGCTTAATCTAATACTCACAGTAAAATCTATAATTTGTTACATTTTCAATAATTTAGTTGCTTAGGTTAGAAATTAACCTTTATCAAAAATCCCGATAGGAAGTAAAAAAAACCCAAAGGGTTTATTTGGCGGCTGGTACTCAAATTTCTGGAGTCCTGGAATCTGGCCAATGGGGTCAGTGGCCAGGAGGAGAAACAGGAAGACATCAGCGAATATTAACCACTTCAATACCAGGCACTTAAATACCTACCTTCCTGCCCAGACCAATTTTGAGCTTTCAGCGCTGTCGCACTTTGAATGACAATTGCGCGGTCATGCTACACTGTACCCAAATGAATTTTTATCATTTTTTTCCCACAAATAGAGCTTTCTTTTGGTGGTATTTGATCACCTCTGCGGTTTTTATTTTTTGCTAAACAAATCAAAAAAGACCGAAAATTTGGGAAAAAATATGTTTTTTTTTGTTTCAGTTTCAAAACTTTGTAAATAAGTAAGTTTTCTCCTTTACTGATGGGCACTGATAAAAGGCACTGATGGGCACCGATGAGGTGGCACCAATGAAGTGGCACTAAGGTGGCATTGATGAGCACTGATATGTGTCACTGATAGGTGGCACTGATGGGTGACACGGATGGGCACTGATAGGTGGCACAAATTGGCACTGATAGCTGGCACGGATTGGCATGGATAGGCGGCACGGATGGGCATGGATAGGCGGCACAGATAAGCATGGATGGGCACTGATAGGCGGCAAGGATGGGCACTGATAGTTGGCACGGATGGGCACTGATAGTTGGCACGGATAGGCACTGATAGGTGGCACGAATAGGCACTGATAGGTGGCACGAATAGGCACTGATAGACAGCATTTTTTTGTACTGATGAATGCCAATCAGTGCCAAACAATAATGCATGCCAATCAGTGATGCCCATTGTGGGCACTGATTGGCATCCATTGTGGGCACTGATTGGCATCCATTGTGGGCACTGTGTGTCATCCCTGGTGGTCTAGGGTGACATACCTTGTGATGGGCATCCCTGGTGGTCTGGTGGCGTCCCTGGGGGTCCAGTGTGGGCATCCTCGGGGGGGGGGCTGCGCTGATAATTGATCAGCACAGACCCCCCTGTCAGAGGCGCAGCCGATCGGCTCTCCTCTACTCGCGTCTGACAGACGCGAGTGAGGAAAAGCCGATTACCGGCTCTTCCTATTTACACTGTGATCAGCCGTGATTGGACACGGCTGATCACGTGGTAAAGAGTCTCCGTCGGAGACTCTTTACCAAGATCGTAGTTGCGGGTGTCAGACTGACACCCCGCAACAACGATCGCCGCGATGTGCGCCCCTGGGGGCGCGCAGCGGCTCAAAATCCTGAGGACGTCATATGACGTCCTGTCAGGATTTTACAACCACTTTGCCGACGTCTTTTGACAATGGACGGGCGGCAAGTGGTTAATTCACAAATGTCACACAACTGGGGGAGCTCAGAGCACTGCGCCCCGAGCCCACGCTTTTTTGAAGCCTCAGGCTCTAATCATGTGCTTCTAAAAAAAAAAGGTTGAAAGAAATGCATCCGGCACCCTGCATGTAGATTAGGGGCTGAGCACATGGATTGGGGGGGGTGGCGCCCATGCGCCCTGCATGAGCGGCCACCACTGCTTGAACTCCAGGGAAACAGCTAAATACATAGATCAGCTTTTCTCAACCTTTTAACACAGAGGAACCTGGGAACCCCTGATAAAAATGACTATATCTAAAACTCATGATACATTAGTGTGATGGTCAGGGGGAAGAATGCTCCTTACACTTGTGGTCACTGGGAAGAATTACCCCCATACAGATAGCTAAAAAGATCAATGGTGTCAGTGGGAACTTATCTGAGAGGTAGAAATTGCTCATTGTTTAAGGAACCTCTAGCAACCTTTGGAGGAATCCTAGGGTTAGATGGAACCCTCGTTGGGGAAACTCTGACACACATGAACTGTATAATCAGGGGAGCTATTTATCTTGCATTTTTGTACATCCAGACCTCTGCCACAGAACACAGCCAGCCTGGTGACTTGACTTACAAGTCTTGTCCTTTTGCCTGTAACTGGACAGTGAAAGAAGAAGCAGTAGACTGATGAGGTAATCTCTCTGTCACTCTGCTCTCTCCTCTTATCAGCATTTGCCTTGCTAGCACATGAGCACTGTGCTCAACTGGTTGAGCTGTTTCTACCTCTCACGCCCTGGGCCCTGCTGTTTAGGTCCTACAAGTGGCTGATACCAAGTCAGATTCAGGTTCTTACACTAACGTGTTTCTCCGAAAATAAACCCGGGTCTTATATTGATTTTGGCAACAAAAGACCCAGTAGGGCTTATTTTTGGGGTAGGTCTTAAAATATTCTCTCTCTCCCTGCCTGCCAGGAAAACCCTAGTTTGAACAAACTTAAAATGCCCAAATCCTTTCCTTTACAGTATCACACAATACAGAATGTGTGTGCCCCTGCAATCTAACAGTGCCAAACACCTCAGCTCTCTTCCACCTCTCCCAGCCGCCAGCGAGGGACCCCAGCCCCCCTCCCTCTGCTTGAAGCAGGGAAGAGAGCACACCAGCCAGCATGTGAAGAAAAAAAAATCTGTAAATACCGTGTGGAGACAGGAGTATCCATGCTGCATACCGCACACAGTATGACATGTTTATTGCAGAGGCTCTGCACCGCACCTTCAGTGACCCCGAGATCCCCCGCAGACAGGCGGGAGAAGAGGAGACCAGCGGGGAGATCAGCTGAGCGCCGCTCTGTATCAAAGGCACCTGACACCGCTAGAGACACACACAGCACAGTGCCGTTACAGGATTATACCGCGTTTCCTCGAAAAGCACACAATCACCTCGAACTAGGGCTTATTTTCGGGGTAGGGCAGCCCTCCTGGAAAATAGCGATAGGTCTTATTTTTGGGGTAGGTCTTATTTTCGGGGGAAACACGGTAGTAGGATTTTTTCAAAATGATGTATTGATGAATACAGAGTTGCAAAACTTTCTGTCTTTTATAACTGCATATATTTTCCCTTTATGTTTAGAACAGTGGGAGAATCTCTGCGCTCCTTTTTACAGGTTTACAGACTAAGCTTTATAGCTGTACTGAAAATCCTGTAATTTACAGTGCTCAATAGCTCCAGCTTAGATTCATGCCTAAATGCAGTGGCGGCTGGTTCTAAAAATGGCTAGCACTCAACCTCTCCTGGAAACTGGTAGAATCGTATATGCCATGGGAGCAGATCATAATGTTTGAGGACGTGCAAATCAATGACCGCCAGTGACGGCCCCCCGCACTCACCCCTCCATGGTGACGGTCCCCAGCACTCGGCCCCTCCACGGAGATGGTCCCCGGCACTTAGCCCCTCCACGGCTTCCTCGGCTTCTCCTCCCAAATCAATGACCGCCGGTGACGGTCCCCCGCACTCATCCCCTCCATGGTGACGGTCCCCAGCACTCGGCCCCTCCACGATGATGGTCCCCGGCACTTAGCCCCTCTACGGCTTCCTTGGCTTCTCCTCCCAGCCAACCCAATCCGCCTCCTGTCCTGATTCGCCGAGAGGAGAATCCGGAAGACAATAGCGAATAATACACATACATTACATCAGTGTTTCTCAACTCCAGTCCTCAAAGCGCCACAACAGGTCATGTTTTCAGGCTTTCCATTATTTTGCACAGGTGATTTGATCAGTTTCACTGCATTAGTAATTACCACAGCCATTTCATCTGAGTGAAATCCTGAAAACATGACCTGTTGGGGGGGCCTTGAGGACTGGAGTGGAGAAACACTGCATTACACTATTGCCACAAGTGGGTGCATTGCTCTGTGCCACAAGCCCAACCTTTTTTAGGTCAATTAGAGTCTCAGGTTCTAATCATGTGGCTTGCAAAAAAAAAAGTCTGGTGCCCTGCAGGGGGGCGGAACCCCTTTGCCCCTAATGGACCGGCAGCACATACCTCCTTTGGGGTTGATTTACTAAAGGCAAAGAGACAGCGTGGTTGCTCCAGAGCTTAGTAAATGAGCAGAAGTTCTGTTGACTTCCATCATCCAATCATGTGCAAGCAAAAATGTTGTTTTTTTATTTTTTATTTTCCTGGCATGTGATTGGGTATTCTTTGCAAAGTGAAGCTTCACCTCATTTACTAAGCTGTAGAGCAACTGCACTTGCAGAGTGTAACGGCACTTCGAAAAGTGCACAGTCTATTTGCCTTTAGTAAATCAACCCCCGATGTCTCTCCAGGACAGCTGAACTCCCCAGTTTCCTTCAAATATCTCTATTCTTCAGGACAACTACTTACAGGCAGTCCCCGGGTTACAAACAAGATATCTCTGCTGACTTCCATCATCCAATCATATACAAGCAAAAATGCAGTTTTTTTGTTTTTTTTCCTTGCATGTGATTGGGTACTCTTTGCCAAGTGAACCTTTACCTCACTTACTAAGCTCTGGAGCAACTGCACTTGCGTAGTGCACAGTCTATTTGCCTTTAGTAAGTCAACCCCTTTATGTCCTTCCATGTATGGTCATATGAAGATTTAGTTATAGAGAGATAGTTTGATGGCAAGCAGATACTGCTGTGCTTTTTAATTGGAAACAATATAGTGCTCTTTGACACCAGTGACATAGGTGAACTCTGTATTAAATGTTTATATGTAAATCAGTTTATAAATCTAAAAGGTAAATAAACACAATTTCTCCAAAAACATTATAATTTACCTTTAAAGAATAATATTTACAATGTTATAAGAACAGAATAACATAACCCCTGGGTGTCTTCTCATACATAACTGAACTATTCTCAGCAGCTTGTACTTTAAAAAAGCACATCCTGAAATATCAATTTACATAGTCCAACTCTTCCCTAAAGGCAGCTGTACCATTAATCAGAAGGACATCCTAAGAAAGAGTGAGTAAGGGACATACTGTACATTCTGCAGTTCTGTTGTTGTGTAAAGCAAGGCATTCCTGTAGGCTTAATTTAATGTATACGGGACGCTGAGGCAACCTCATCTGAACAAATTTGTGAGGAAAAAAATTCAATTTTTTTTATATATTTAATTTTAAACTTGCAATTGATTAGTATATTTTTTGTTTATTTTTTATTATAAGCTGTATATGTAATTTCATTTTTTTTATTTATTTATTTTGTCATTTTTATGCAAACTGAATTGCAATTTTTTTAATATATATACTTTTTAAATTGCAATTGATTAGTATATTTTTTGTTTATTTTATATTAAAGGCTGTATATGTAATTTCATTTTTTTTATTTATTTATTTTGTCTTTTTTATGCAAAATGTTATTGCAATTTTTTAAATATATTTATTTTTTAAATTGCAATTGATTAGTACATTTTTTGTTTATTTTTTTTTTAAAAAAAGCTGTATGTGTAATTTCATTTTTTATTTATTTATTTTGTATTTTTTAAGCAAATTTTAATTGCAATTTTTTAAATATTTTTAATTAACCCTAACCCTAACTGGAAACCCTAACCCTAACTTGTTCTTCAAGGGGAAAACCATAACCCCCTAACCCTAATGGGAAACCCTAACCCTAACCGGAAACCCTAACTTGTTCTTCAAGGGGAATACCCTAACCCTAACCATAACCCCCTAACCCTAATGGGAAATCCTAACCCTAACTCTAACCCCTAACCAGAAACCCTAACCCTAACCAGAAACCCTAACCCTAACGGGAAACCATAACCCTAAACTTGTTCTTCAAGGGGAAAACCCTAACCATACCCCCTAACCCTAATGGGAAACCCTAACCCTTACCATAACCCTAAACTTGTTCTTCAAGGGGAAAACCCTAACCATAACCCCCTAAACCTAATGGGAAAACCTAACCCCTAACCAGAAACCCTAACCCTAACCGGAAACCATAACCCTTACCATAACCCTAAACTTGTTCTTCAAGGGGAAAACCCTAACCATAACCCCCTAACCCTAATGGGAAACCCTAACCCCTAACCCTAAACTTGTTCTTCAAGGGAAAAACCCTAACTATAACCCCCTAAACCTAATGGGAAACCCTAACCCCTAACCAGAAACCCTAACCCCTAACCAGAAACCCTAACCGGAAACCATAACCCTAAACTTGTTCTTCAAGGGGAAAACCCTAACCATAGCCCCCTAACCCTAATGGGAAACCCTAACCAGAAACCCTAACGGGAAACCATAACCCTTACCATAACACTAAACTTGTTCTTCAAGGGGAAAACCATAACCCCTTAACCCTAATGGGAAACCCTAACCCTGTTGGTTTGGGCTTCTTCCATCATTCATGTTTCCATTTTATGTGCTGATCATCTCAGTGTTATCATGTGTTTTAGCTTTTGATATATGATGTAATTATCTCTTGTAATACATTTTCAAAATTTTATATAAATTTCACTTTTTGAGTGTTCATGGTCCTTCAAAGTCCCATTTTTGAGGAGATTTTCTTTTGCATATTGTATCAGGGACCTGAACCTCTCTCATTTCCCATTCAATTAGTCTAAACCATTTCTGGCCAGGTCATATACCATGGCAAGACTGAGAAAGTAGTTATTCTGCATCAGCAAGGTCTCTCCCAGGCAAAGATTTCAAAGCAGACCGGGGTTTCAATATGCAAATTTTGTTGTGTATTGCTAAAGAGTTTTTTTTCCTTGGGAGAGTACATGTGATCAGCACAGGGCCAATCAGCACTGTCCAGACAGAGGGTCAGGGGTCCTGCAGCCTCCTACAAAGTTTAACCAGTGCTCGGCTGGACACTGATAGAAGCCACTAGACTGCTATATACTGCTGATGAGAAAAGGTATTTAGCAGTTTATATTTACTAAACTAATTGCATTTCCATGTTCTGTGTACTGTGGGAGACCAGATGTAGTGAATGCAGGTTCCTGGGTTTAGTAACACTTTAAGCTTGTTTTTTCCTTTGTTTAACCGCCACAGTGTAATGTATGATGTGGACATATGGAAAAAAAATGGATTTATAATTAGGTCAAGCCAATTACAAAAGGAAAATACCTAAAGAACTCAGTGTTCCTGTATACAAGCTAATTGCACAAGGCACCGTGTCTGTCTGAGAGTGAACACCCAAAAACGCCTTGACATATTACAGTGCTCGTTGGGACTTGCACCTGTTGTGGAGATTCATGGCATGCCAAAAATCAAGGATGATAATCACCTTTTATAGGACAGTGACATCCAAATAACTAAACACTCAGGTCAACCCGTCTACCTTCCTATAGACTTACAGTGCCTTGAAAAAGTATTCATACCCCTTGAAATTTTCCACATTTTGTCATGTTACAACCAAAAAAACGTAAATGTCTTTTATTGGGATTTTATGTGATAGACCAACACAAAGTGGCACATAATTGTAAAATGAAAGGAAAATAATAAATGGTTTTCAGACTTTTTTACAAATAAATATGTGAAAAGTGTGGGGGGCATTTGTATGGCGCCCCCCTGAGTCAATACTTTGTAGAACAACCAATCGCTGCAATTACAGCTGCAAGTCCTTTTGGGGATGTCTCTACCAGCTTTGCACATCTAGAGAGTGACATTTTTGCCCATTCTTCTTTGCAAAGAAATCTGTCAGATTGGATGGAGAGCGTCTGTAAACAGCAATTTTCAAGTCTTGCCACAGATTCTCAATTGGATTTAAGTCTGGACTTTGACTGGGCTATTATAATAAGTGAATATGCTTTGATCTAAACCAGGGGTAGGCAACCCCCGGCACTGGTGCCCCAAGCGGCACGCAAAGCCTCTTTTACCAGCACCCAACTCCCTCCCCAACAGCAGAGCAGTGCAGGGAAGTGTCAGTGAGGCACTAATGCATTCCAGTCTCACAATTCCCCACACCGCACCTGCACTGAGGGGGAGGCACTACACCCCCACAGATTGTAAAAGATGGGAAACATTGAGTGGTTATCTAACTTTGCTGGCGTCTATACAGGAAGCATCAGCTCTGCTTCCTCTAGCGCTGGCTCCAGGGCTGCACTGCGCCTCTAATTACACTACCGGTCGAACGGAGCAGCTTCCTGAGACTGAGTTAGTTACATGCTGCAGCCTGCAGAGCATGCAGACTCGGAGGGAAACCAGTGGCCAGGCGCCCCTAGGCAGCAGTGGGCCCTAGGCGGTTGCCCAGTTTGCCTAGTGGTTGCACCCGCCCTGATGGTTTTAAGCCTAAAATAGGAACCCAGCCCTGATGGTTTTAAGCCTAAAATAGGAACAAATTATACATATGCTGTTCGTTTGGTTCTGAATTGAAATTTCGGACAAATTTTTCGTTATTCATAAATTCTGATGTATCCAAATTTCCAAATTTCAATAGTAACTAATTTAAACGAATCCAAAATAACAAATCAAAATTTTGGACAACATTTTGAATTCGAATAGTTTTCAAAACGAATTTGAATAATTTTCTGAATTGAATTCAAATAGTTTTTCTAATCAAATTCAAAGTCCCGAAAATAATAAAATATACTAGAACATAAAGGATTAGAATAGAAAAGAATAGAATAGAATATACTAGAAAATAAAATAATAGAATATAATAAGTAAAGCGTCTGCTTTACTTATTAAAATAAAATAATAGAAAAAGGGACAGAATACAAAATAAAAGAAGAGCGTAAAACAGAACTAAATATAGTAGAAAATAAAATAGAATAGAGAATAAAGGAATATAATAGAATAGAAAAAATAGAATAGAATAGAATAGAAAGAAAATGATCATCTTCCCAAATTCGAATTTTGAATAGGATAGAAAAGAATAGAATGGAATAGAAAAGAATAGAATAGACAATAAAAGAATAGAATAGAAAAGAAAAGAATAGAATAAATAAACAATAGAAAACAATAGAAAAAAATAGAAAGAATATAACAACATAACCGTTTTCCGAAATCTGAATTTCAAAAAGAATGAATTCGAATTTCGAATAGAAAAGAATAGACTATAATAGAAAATAAAAGCACAGAATAGAAAAAAAAAAATAGAATAGAAAAAAACAACAGAATAGAATGGAATAGAAAGAATATAACCAGCTTCCAAAATTCGAATTTTGAATAGAATAGATAAAAGAACAGAATGGAATAAAAAGAATATAATCATCTTCCAAAATTCGAATTTTGAATAAAATAAATTTGATTTAGAATGAAATTCGAAAAAATTTGAATTGATTCGAATTTAAATAAACTAAACTAATTCCGAAAACGAATTAAACAAATTAAACAAATTTAACTAAACAAATTTATGTAAATAACAAATCGAAATTAATACATTCGTTCTGCACATGTCTAGAGAAAATGCAACTTACACCAATTGAAAGGCTGCCAGTTCTCTAAGAAAAAAGGTAATATTTTCTTTTTACTGATGTATAAATTTAATTATGGTGCAGTGGGAAACAATTTTATTTCATCTGGGGAAAAGTGTATACATTCCATTGTTTACTTCATTGTTCTTGGTTTCTGTGAGTAGGCACTGGTGACTGGCGGTACCCCAAGGGGAATAAGAACATTTTCTCACAAAGGCCCCATTGTGAGCCGTGTCCTCGCTTGCACTGCATCTGTCGTGTCTGAATCCACCAGCAGAAATCTCAGTGCACCAGCCTGAGGACCCCAGAGGCTGCCTTCCGAAAAGCCTTCTTCTCCACCTCCAGAGAATTCATTAATATCATTTCAATTTCCACCTGGAGCCTTGGTGGGAAACATGTTGAAGTCCCTTTGTGTGCTGCCATTTAGGTGAATGGACTCAGCGGGGAGGCTCAGTTTTTTTTGTAAACAGTGTAGAATTTTTACCCTTAAAGTGTTACTAAACCCAGGAACTTTGCATTCACTATATCTGGTCTCCTACAGTACACAGAACATGAATTATTTTAGTAAATATAAGCCGTTAAATACCTTTTCTCATCAGCAGTATATAGCAGTTTAGTTTTGTGACTTCTATCAGTGTTTGGGTAAAGCTTGTAGGAGTTGCCATTCTCCTATGATTGTCCTATGGGACTGCATGACCCCTGACCCTCTGTCTGGAAAGTGCTGATTGGCCCTGTGCTGATCACATGCACCCCCACACCCCCCCAAAAAACTCTCTAGCAATAAATATCAAACTGAGCAAGTGCAGAGTGCCCCTAAGGCTCTGTACTATCAGCAGATGGATTGGGGACAGTAAAAGAAGGGGAGGATCAGAGAAGACAGGATCAAACAGCCTTTTTACACAATGCAGAGGATTAACACCTTAGGTTGCAAAGTGAGTATAACAAGCATGCTTTACTGCATATGCAGGCTGATTTTACTGTTGTGGCTTAAGTAACACTTTAAAGTGTTACTAAACCCAGGAGCCTGCATTCACTATATCTTCCAACAACAGGAGACGGACATGTGTGCGGGGAACACCAGCAACACCCCCCACAGGAGACGGACAGCCCCCTTATTTTAGGAGACAGATGTCCTGCCCGGGAGGACTCCGATCTTCCCTCTTCCTCCCTCCCCTGTCCGAGTCGGGGAGTGCTGGATGCTGGATGGCTGAGCCACTGCGGGTGAGCCATCTCACAACCCACTTCCTGGTAGGCTGGGAGGAGAATCAGTGTGACAATAGCAGATATTCAGTCAATATTGTCACACAACTGGGTGGACTCATGATGCACCCTAAGCCCACCCTATTTTGAAGCCTCTGGCTCTAATCATGTGCTTAAAAAAAAAATCCCCCATTGGAATCCATGGTCCGGCGCCCTGCATGTAGATCAGCACTGGTTAAAGCTTGTAGAAGGAGCTTTCATTCTCCTCTGCTTGTCCTATGAGGCTGCGGAACCCCTGACTCTCTAGCTGGTCAGTGCTGATCTGTGCTGATCATATGCACCCTCCGAAGAAAAAAAACCTCCAAAACACACCAAACTGAGCATGTGCAGAGTGCCCTCAAGACTCTGTTCTAGCAGAAGATGGGTTGGGGACTGTGGAAGAAGGGAGGATCAGGGAAGACAGGATCAAACAGCCTTTTTACACAATGCAGAGGATTAACCCCTTAGGTTCCACAGTGAGTATAACAAGCATGATGTACTGCATATACAGATAGATTTTACTGCTGTGGGTTTAGTAACATTTTCAATTATTGTCGTAAGAGTGGACTGACCTAATTTTTTATTACATTTACAAACAAATTATAAGGATTTCAGTGGAATTCCAGGCAACACCTCTTAACCTAGTTATGTGCTCATCAAAAATTATGAAAGAAAATTAAAAATAATGAAAAAATATTTGTAGTACAACATCCCCTGATGAAGTCACGTGATGTGACGATACACGTCGGGATTAGAGCAATAGGCAGAACCAGTAGTGAAGTATATGAGCTCGGCGCTCGTGGATTATTACCAGTGTTTTTTTAAAACAAAAAGTGAGTGTATCCATGTCTATGTTTTAATAAATGGACCCATTTTAAATGTAATTACGCTATTGGGACTTTTCTTCCATTTTCCAACCAACCCAAACCGAGCTTACCAGAGGAGAAGGCTATACTGCAATTCATTTCTGTAAACATCAAAGAGGGACCCCCTGAGGATTGCTGCATTTGATCCATGTGTGCTGTACCCTTACAGCAGTAAGGTGAGGGGCTTGTACACATTCAGGTGTCACTACAGAGGATTGGCCTGGTATTGGCCATTTTTTTTCATTCACGGTGGAGGGATATATTACTCATCTCAATATTGTTTGACTGTCACAGTATCTTTGGGATTGTATTTACACATTCAAGATACGTGCATTGGACTTTTATTATTTGCATTGTTATACTTTATTAACCACTTCAGTACGAGTACAGCTGAGCAGTGGCATTGCTATGGGGGTGCAGGGGGTGGACCGCACCCGGGTGACACCAGGAAGCAGTTGTAGTGGGTGTCGTCGAGCCCCCCTATCGGCAAAGTGGTGATATCTTCCCCTGCTGTGACAGGGGAGAGCAGTACATTATTCAGCAGTAAAAGCAGCACTGTTAACCACTTCAGCCCCGGACCAATTGTCAGCCTAAGGACCAGAGGTCTTTTTACAATTTCGCACTGCACTGCTTTGACTGGTAATTGCGCGGTCATGCAATGTTGTAACAAAACGAAATTTTCGTCCTTTTCTTCCCACAAATAGAGTTTTCTTTTGATGGTGTTTGATTGCCTCTGTGATTTTAATTTTTTGCGATATAAACGGAAAAAGACCGAAAATTTTGAAAAAAAAATATTTTTTCTAATTTTTGTTATAAGAAAAATCTAATAAACTCAATTTTAGTCAAACATTTCGGCCAAAATGTATTTAGCCACATGTCTTTAGTAAAAAAAAAAATGCCAATAAGCGTATATTTATTGGTTTGCGCAAAAGTTATAGCGTCTACAAACTAGAGTATATTTTCTAGAATTTACACAGCTTTTAATTTATGACTGCCTATCTCATTTCTTGAGGTGCTAAAATGGCAGAGCAGTAAAAAAAAAACCAAATGACCCCATTTTGGAAAGTAGACACCCCAAGCTATTTGCTGAGAGGCATGTTGAGCCCATGAATATTTTTTTTTTTAGTCCCAAGTGATTGAATAAGACAAAAAAAAAAAAAAAGATATATTGCTCACACATGCCATGGTTATATGTGAAATTGCACCCCAAAATAAATTTTGCTGTTTCTCCTGAGTATGGGGATACCACATGTGTGGGACTTTTTGGGAGCCTAGCTGCGTACGGGGCCCCGAAAACCAATCACCGCCTCAGGATTTCTAAGGGTGCAAATTTTTGATTTCACTCCTCACTACCTATCACAGTTTCGAAGGTCATAAAATGCCAAAATAGCACAAAACCCCCCCAAATGACCCCATTTTGGAAAGTAGACACCCCAAGCTATCTGTTGAGAGGCATGTTGAGTCCATGGAATATTTTATATTTTGCCACAAGTTGCGGGAATATTACAAACTTTTTTTTTTTTGCCCAAAGTTGTCACTAAATGATATATTGCCCACCATGCCATGGGCATATGTGGAATTACACCCCAAAATACATTCTGCTGCTTCTCCTGAGTACGGGGATACCACATGTGTGGGACTTTTTGGGAGCCTATCCACATACGGGGCCCCGAAAACCAAGCACCGCCTTCAAGATTTCTAAGGGCATAAATTTTTGATTTCACTCCTCACTACCTATCACTACTAGGGTTGAGCGAACCCGAACTGTAAAGTTCGGGTCCGTACCGGACTTTAGGGTGTTCGGGTCCCGGACCCGAACCCGAAAAATTGACTGTATGTTCGGGTTCGGGTCCGGTGTTCGGGGATTTAATGTTGCTTTTAAAAATGTCTTTTAAAAGCACTCGCGGCTATATGAATTGATATTCATATAGCCGCGAGTGCTTTTAATACAAAGAACAGTCATTGAAGTCATTTATTTTTAAAAAGTTAGTCATAAAAAGTGTTTGGGGACCTGGGTCCTGCCCCAGGGGACATGTATCAATGCAAAAAAAACTTTTAAAAACGGCCGTTTTTTCGGGAGCAGTGATTTTAATAATGATTAAATTGAAACAATAAAAGTGTAATATTCCTTTAAATTTCGTACCTGGGGGGTGTCTATAGTATGCATGTAAAGGGGCGCATGTTTCCAGTGTTTAGAACTGTCTCTGCAAAAAGTGTCATTTTTGCAGAAAAGAAAGCTATTTAAAATCACTCGCGGCTATATGAATTGTCGGCTCCCGTAATACAGAGAACAGTCATTCACTGAAAAGTCATTCATAAAAAAAAAAGTCATTGATAAAAAATAAAAAAAACAAAAAAAAAAAAGCGTAGGGGTCCCCCCAAATTCAATAACCAGGCCCTTCAGGTCTGGGGTGAATATTAAGGGGGATCCCAGCCAAAAAAAAAAAAAAAAATGGCGTAGGGTCCCCCTCAAAATCCATACCAGACCCTTGAGGTCTGGGATGGATTTTAAAGGGAAACCCAGCCAAAAAAAATGGCGTGAGGTCCCCCTCAAAATCCATACCAGACCCTTATCCGAGCACGCAACCTGGCAGGCCGCAGGAAAAGAGGGGGGGACGAGAGAGTGCCCCCCCTCCCGCCTGAACCGTACCAGGCCACATGCCCTCAACATTGGGAGGATGCTTTGGGGGTCTAAGACCCCCAAAGCCTCTTGTCCCCATGTTGATGAGGACAAGGGCCTCATCCCCACAACCGTGCCCGGTGGTTGTGGGGGTCTGCGGGCGGGGGGCTTATCGGAAGCCCCCTTTAACAAGGGGACCCCCAGATCCCGCCCCCCCCTGTGAAATGGTAAGGGGGTACACCCCTACCATTTCACCAAAAAAGTGTCAAAAATTGTAAAAATGACAGGAGACGGTCTTTGACAATTCCTTTATTAAAATCTTCTTTCTTCTTTCTTCTGGTCTTCCTTTCTTCATCTTCTCCTTCCGGCATCTTCTTCTTCCATCTTCTTCTTCCTCCGATCCGCTTCTTCTTGGCCTTCTCGTCCAGCATCGGTGTCTCTTCTGGGCCGCTCCGCGCAATGGGAGGCTCCCGCTGGGTGAGGCTTCTCTTCGGTATCTTCTTCCACGGCGTCGGTCTCTGAGGCTTCTCTCCGGTAGAGTTGAGCGGACACCTGGATGTTCGGGTTCGGCAGGTTCGGCCGAACTTCAGAAAAAAGTTTGGGTTCGGGACCGAACTTGACCCGAACTTGACCCCGAACACCGAACCCCATTGAAGTCAATGGGGACCCGAACGGCTATAATAATGTGTCGGCTCCCATCCCCCTTAATACAGAGAACAGTCATTGAAGTCATTTATTTTTAAAAAGTTAGTCATAAAAAGTGTTTGGGGACCTGGGTCCTGCCCCAGGGACATGTATCAATGCAAAAAAAACTTTTAAAAACGGACGTTTTTTTCGGGAGCAGTGATTTTAATAATGATTAAAGTGAAACAATAAATGTGTAATATTCCTTTAAATTTCATAACCTGGGGGGTGTCTATAGTATGCATGTAAAGGGGCGCATGTTTCCCGTGTTTAGAACTGTCTCTGCAAAAAGTGTCATTTTTGCAGAAAAGAAAGCTATTAAAAAACAGGAGGGTGGGGCCACCTGGTAACCCCGCCCCCCTCTGACGCATGGGAACGTCATGGGGACTTCCCTATGGCTTTCCCCGTGACGTTCCCATGCGTCAGAGGGGGGCGGGGTTACCAGGTGGCCCCGCCCTCCGTTATAAAAGAACTGTCAGCCCAAGCGAAGCCTCACACACCGGGAGCCTCACATTGCGAGGGGTGGCCCAAGAACAGACCGACGCCCTGGAAGAAGATACCGGAGAGAAGCCTCAGAGACCGACGCCGTGGAAGAAGATACAGAAGAGAAGCCTCACCCAGCGGGAGCCTCCCATTGTGTGGAGCGGCCCAGAAGAGACACCGATGCTGAAAAAGAAGAAGGCCAAGAAGAAGCGGATCGGAGGAAGAAGAAGATGGAAGAAGAAGATGCCGGAAGGAGAAGATGAAGAAAGGAAGACCAGAAGAAAGAAGAAAGAAGATTTTAATAAAGGAATTGTCAAAGACCGTCTCCTGTCATTTTTACCATTTTTGACACTTTTTTGGTGAAATGGTAAGGGGTACTTTTGTACCCCCTTACCATTTCACACAGGGGGGGGGCGGGATCTGGGGTCCCCTTGTTAAAGGGGGCTTCCTGATTCCGATAAGCCCCCCGCCCGCAGACCCCCACACCACCGGGCACGGTTGTGGGATGAGGCCCTTGTCCTCATCAACATGGGACAAGAGGCTTTGGGGGTCTTAGACCCCCAAAGCATCCTCCCAATGTTGAGGGCATGTGGCCTGGTACGGTTCAGGAGGGAGGGGGCCCTCTCGTCCCCCCTCTTTTCCTCTGCCAGGTTGCGTGCTCGGATAAGGGTCTGGTATGGATTTTGAGGGGGACCTCAAGCCATTTTTTTTGGCTGGGTTTCCCCTTGAAATCCATCCCAGACCTGAAGGGCCTGGTTTTGAATTTGGGGGGACCCCTACGACCTCAAGGGTCTGGTATGGATTTTGAGGGGGACCCTCGCCAATTTTTTTTTTTTTTTTGGCTGGGATCCCCCTTAATATCCATCCCAGACCTGAAGGGCCTGGTTATTGAATTTGGGGGGACCCCTACGCTTTTTTTTTTTTATTTTTTTTTTATCAATGACTTTTTTTTATGAATGACTTTCAATGAATGACTGTTCTCTGTATTACGGGAGCCAACAATTCATATTGCGAGTGATTTTAAATAGCTTTCTTTTCTGCAAAAATGACACTTTTTGCAGAGACAGTTCTAAACACTGGAAACATGCGCCCCTTTACATGCATACTATAGACACCCCCCAGGTACGAAATTTAAAGGAATATTACACATTTATTGTTTCACTTTAATCATTATTAAAATCACTGCTCCCGAAAAAACAGCCGTTTTTAAAAGTTTTTTTTGCATTGATACATGTCCCCTGGGGCAGGACCCAGGTCCCCAAACACTTTTTATGACTAACTTTTTAAAAATAAATGACTTCAATGACTGTTCTCTGTATTAAGGGGGATGGGAGCCGACACATTATTATAGCCGTTCGGGTCCCCATTGACTTCAATGGGGTTCGGTGTTCGGGGTCAAGTTCGGGTCAAGTTCGGTCCCGAACCCAAACTTTTTTCTGAAGTTCGGCCGAACCTGCCGAACCCGAACATCCAGGTGTCCGCTCAACTCTAATCACTACCTATCACAGTTTTGAAGGCCATAAAATGCCAAGATGGCACAAAACCCCCCCCAAATGACCCCATTTTGGAAAGTAGACACCCCAAGCTATTTGCTGAGAGGCATGTTGAGCCCATTGAATATTTTTTTTTTTTTGTCCCAAGTGATTGAATAAAGACAAAAAAAAAAAATGTTTTACAAAAAGTTGTCGCTAAATGATATATTGCTCACACATGCCATGGTTATATGTGGAATTGCACCCCAAAATAAATTTTCCTGCTTCTCCTGAGTACAGGGATACCACATGTGTGGGAATTTTTGGAAGCCTAGCCGCGTACAGGGCCCCGAAAACCAATCACCGCCTTCAGGATTTCTAAGGGTGCAAATTTTTGATTTCACTACTCACTACCTATCACAGTTTCGAAGGCCATAAAATGCCAAAATAGCACAAAACCCCCCCAAATGACCCAATTTTGGAAAGTAGACACCCCAAGCTATTTAGAGGCATGGTGAGTATTTTACAGCTCTCATTTGTTGAAATGAAAATGAAGAAAGTAAAGAAAAAAACTTTTTTTTTTTTCTTTTTTCAATTTTCAAAACTTTGTGACAAAAAGCGAGATCTGCAAAATACTCACCATACCTCTCAGCAAATAGCTTGGGTTGTCTACTTTCTAAAATGGGGTCATTTGGGGGGGGGGGGGGTTGTGCCATCTGGGCATTCCATGGCCTCCGAAACTGTGATTGGCAGTGAGGAGTGAAATAAAAAAATTACACCCTTAGAAAGCCTGAAGGCGGTGCTTGGTTTTTGGGGTCCCGTACTCGACTAGGCTCCCAAAAAGTCTCACACATGTGGTATCCCCGTACTCTGGAGAAGCAACAGAATGTATTTTGGGGTGTATTTCCACATATGCCCAAGACATGTTTGAGCAATATATCATTTAGTGACAACTTTTTCTAAAAAATGTTTTTTTTTTTTTTTTTTTTATTCAATCTCTTGGGACAAAAAAAAAATATTCAATGGGCTCAACATGCCTCTCAGCAAATAGCTTGGGGTGTCTACTTTCCAAAATGGGGTCATTTGGGGGGGGGGGGGGTTTGAACTGTCCTGGCATTTTATGCACAACATTTAGAGGCTTATGTCACACATCACCCACTCTTCTAACCACTTGAAGACAAAGCCCTTTCTGACACTTTTTGTTTACATGAAAACATATTTTTTTTTGCAAGAAAATTACATTGAACCCCCAAACACTATATATATATATATATTGTTAAAGCAAAGGCCCTACATATTAAAATGGTGGGTGTTGCATTTTTTTTTACACACAGTATTTGCGCAGCGATTTTTCAAACGCATTTTTTGGGGAAAAAATACACTTTTTTATTTTAATGCACTAAAACACACTATATTGCTCAAATTTTTGATGAAATAAAAAAGATGATCTTACGCCGAGTACATGGATACCAAACACGACATGCTTTAAAATTGCGCACAAACACGCAGTGGCGACAAACTACATATATTTTTAGAAGCCTTTAAAAGCCTTTACAGGTTACCACATTAGATTCACGGAGGAGGTCCACTGCTAAAATTACTGCCCTCGATCTGACCTTCGCGGTGATACCTCACATGCATGGTGCAATTGCTGTTTACATATGACGCCAGACCGACGCTTGTGTTCGCCTTTGCGCCTTTTTTTTTTTTTTTTTATTTAGCTTTTTTATTTTATTTTTAAACTGTTCCTTCCATTTTTTTTTTGTTATTATTTTTAGTGTTATCTCAGGGAATGTAAATATCCCCTATGATAGCAATAGGCAGTGACAGGTACTCTTTTTTGAAAAAATTGGGGTCTATTAGACCCTAGATCTTTCCTCTGCCCTCAAAGCATCTGACCACACCAAGATCGGTGTGATAAAACGCTTTCCCAATTTCCCAATGGCGCTGTTTATATCCGGGAGGGGGGACATTCCCTCCCACTGCTTGCAAAAGCAGTCTAGAGGCAAATTACCTGCTAGAATTGCTTTTACATGAAAGCCGATCACTGGCTGAAAAGAATGATACCAAGATGATACCTAAACCTGCAGGCATCATTCTGGTATAACCATTCAAAGTCCAGCAACATACTGGACATATATTGTAATCTTTTTTTTTCATGCAGCCTCTTGGCTGAACGAAAAAAAGAGATTGATCGGTGGGTATGCCCACCATTAGAATACCTCCCTTCATCCACCCACTTCTAATGATGGGCATACATGCACCATTTATATATGCCGAAGCATGGGGGCATCCTCCCGCAAAAGTTATGCCGCGTACACACGGTCGGACTTTTCCACAGGCAAGCCTCCGTCGGAATTTCGACCGTATGTATGTGGCATTAGGAGCCAATCGCTCCTCCGCCCCTGCTGCCCCCATGCTTCAGCATATATGCTCTTTTTTTTTAACTGTTGTGGTGAAATCACCTCCTACAGCGTTGGAGTCACGGCTTTATGTATCGTGGGAGCAAACAATGTTGCTGTCAAGATAAATAAATCCGTGCTGCAACTGATTGGCGTACCTGCTAAGCAAATTATGGTTAACATTAAAACAAAGTAACATTACAGTATAACAGTAAGACCTTACCATACCATACCTGCAAAGCAAATACCAAAAAAAAAACATAGTAAAAAATAAAACATTTTTTAACGCAACCGATGCCTAAAATATATATATGCCTAAGCATGGGGGCATCCTCCCGCAAAAAAGTTATGCTATGTACACATGGTCGGACTTTTCCACGGGCAAGCCTCCGTCAGAATTTCGACCGTATGTACGCGACATTAGGAGCAAATTGATCCTCCGCCCCTGCTGCCCCCATGCTTCGGCATATATGCTCTTTTTTTTAACTGTGGTGGTGAAATCCCCTCCGACAGCACTGGAGTCACGGCTTTATGTATCGTGGGAGCAAACGCTGTTGCTGTCAAGATAAATAAATCCACGCTGCAGCTGAATGGCGCACCTGAAAACAAAAAAATGGTTAACAATAAAACACAGTAAACAGTAAAGTATAACAAAATGACATACCTGAAAAGCAAGCATGATAAAACATAATAAAACATTGCAGAATAGAATACAGTAAAAAAGAGCAACAATAGAGAGAATAGAGAGAGAGAGAACAATAAAACAACAACTATTTTTGTTTTTTTTATTTTATATTTTTTTGGGGGGGGGGGGTTTTTTGTACTTTTTTTTTTATTTTTATTTTTTACACACTTTTTTTTGTAACTGTAATTTTAACTGTAACGGTCGGGTCTCAAAATGCGATGGCATCTTGGGAGACCCTGTGAAAGTGTATCCTAGCCTGTGAAATGCTGTACCCTACGCTAAAACTTCACTAGTGTGTGGTAGCGTTCAAAACATTCACCAATGCAAAGACCAGGATTGTCAGGACAGCGTGGACAATAATAACGGGTGTCACGCCTTGATCCGCGCTTGCTACAGACAGGACATCTTCTTTTGGGGGCTCGTTGGGTAGGGGTACTTGGGAGGGCATAAGGATAATGCCGCTCATGCAGCCGGCTTACTGCATTTGGTAGGGGATGGTGAGGTGCAGAACCGTCTGGATACAGAAGGTCTGTGACAACCTCTTCCTGGAATTCAAGGAAGGGTAAAGTCCCGCCTGAAGCTCCGTATAGCACATGAGCGTTCAGCAAAGCCAATTGGAATAAATAAATAGACACTTTTTTGTACCAGCGTCTAGCCTTACGGGCAACTGGTCGTTCAGATCCACCCCTCCCATATTTTGGTTATATTCGTGGACACAGAGGGGTTTCTCCACATCACCAGCCGCCGTACGGATTTGGACTGTCGTGTCTGCATGAAGGGAGGTAAGAACGAAAGCATTTTTATTATCCCTCCACTTCATAGCGAGCAAGTTATTACACTTGAAGCAGGCTCTCTCCCCCAGCCTAAGACGGGAATCTACAAGCCGCTGGGGAAAGCCCCGGCGATTAGGTCGCACAGTGCCACATGCTCCAATCTGATGATCAAACAAGTGACTAAACAGTGGCACGCTCGTGTTATAATTGTCCACTTACAAGTGGTACCCCTTTCCGAATAAGAGTGACACCAAGTTCCACACTATCTTGCCAGCGCTCCCTATGTAATCTGTACAGTTCTCCGGCTCTACGTAACTATCTTTTCCCTCATAAACCGAAAAGCTCCACGTATAGCCTGTTTCCCTGTCACAGAGCTTATAGAGCTTGACCCCGTCTCTGGCACGCTTGCTGGGAAGGTACTGTTTGAAAGACAAGCGGCCAGAAAACTTAATCAGGGACTCATCAACACAGACAACTTGATTGGGAGTAAACAAGGCTACAAAACAATGGTTGAAATGGTTTATGAGGGGCCGAATTTTGTACAGCAGATCAATTTCAGGATCTCCACGAGGACGACAGAGTTCATTGTCACTGAAGTGCATGAACCGCAAGATCTGTTTGTATCGTGCCCTGGACATGGAGCGAGAGAACGCGGGCATATGGTGGACTGGGAGGGTGGACCAATACGTCCTCAGTCGGGAATTTATGCATGCCCATGTTGAGGGAAAGGCCCAGAAAGGACTTAAATTCGGAAACCGTAATAGGTTTCCAATCTCTGGCAAGGGAAGGCAACTGGGGATTAGCGGCGATGTATTGACCAGCATATATATTACTCTGGTCCACAATAGATCTATAGAGATCTTTCGTGAAAAACAGCGATAAAAAATCGGATGGCTTAAAATCAGCTGTTTCCACCTGAATACCGGGTTGGCCAGTGAATGGGGGAAGTACGGGCTCTGCAGAAGTGGTGGGCACCCAATAAGGATTGGCGAATTCTGCAGGAAGGACACTATGTGATCGACAGGCCTGCCTTTGTCTTCTTCTTGGTGGCAGCGGGACACTACTTGTGCCTGCCACCTCGCCAGCTTGAACTGCACTTATGGGACTCACCACGTGATATTGCAGTGCTGGATGTACATCCAGGGTGTACTAGGCCGCTGGTGCTTGCCAGTTCACCAGAAGGAATAGCGGCGCTAGTACTTCTCTGCTCCATACAAGAGACCTGCGGTTCTTCCATCTCAACAACAGCAGAAGATCGGGATCGGGTACGCCTGACCTTAGCAGGGACCACACCTCTGTCGTCAGAGCTATCTGTCATGGAGCCGCTGTCGTCTACAGGATCGTATTCTGAGCCTGATTCTGACAGATGAGTGACCTCCTCTTCACTATCTGTCATGCTCAGAAACGTGTAGGCCTGTTTACTAGTGTACTTTCGATTTGCCATTTTGGGCTCTAAATTTAGTAGTACATTAGTGAGATTCACAGGTAAAAAAGCTCCTGACTGTTAGCGACTGAATCAAAACGCTACCAAAAAAACTGTTAGCGATCGCAGGGATCAGGCCTGACTCTGCGAACGCTGCAGTTATGTGTTTAGTGTTTTGTAATGCCGCGTACACACGAAGGGACTATCCCGCGGGATTATCCGCTGGACCGAAGTCGAGCGGATAATCCCCTCGTGTGTGGGCGCCGGCGGACTTTTTTTGGCCAAAGTACGGCGGACTAAAGTTTTAAGTTTTGTTTTAAAATTATCCGCTGGACTTGGCAGTCCAGCGGACAATCCGGCCGTGTGTAGTATGGTCCGGCGGACCAAAAAGGACGCATGCTCAGTAGCAAGTATTTTTCTAGTATTTTTCGTTTTCGAGTCCCGTCGTACGTGCTGTACGTCATCGCGTGAACCGTCGGACTTTTTGCGTGATCGCGTGTGATCAAGTCCGTTCGCTTTTTAGTCCAGCGGACCCAGCTGGAAAGTCCAGCGGATTGTCCGCTGGACTTAGGTCCGCCGGGAAAAGTCCCTTCGTGTGTACGCGGCATAAGTGACAGTGATCGATCGATACTGCACTTCGGTGGGCTGGGCTGGGCTGGGGGAGGGGGAAAACGCAGGTGCTAGCAGGTATATGGGCTGATCCCGCTAACAATGCGTTTTTTGGAACCCTAAAGGTAAAAAATGAAAAAAAAAAAGTATCCGAAAATGAATGGAATATTTGCAGCCATTGTTGTAATTTTGGCTGGAACTCGGCTTTAAGCAAGCAGTAATTCCTCTGGATTTTTCATAACCCCCATAACTTTATCTTCAGTTTCTTTAAGCCCTAATGAAGGACCTTTAAACCTTCCAAACAAATAAAATTTTTCCGAAATAACAACTTCAATAAAATCACTTGTGGAGGCCCCCTTCCCCACCCCCTTACCAACCTCCATGCCCCCTTTACCTTCAGCTTTCTCCCTGTCCCTTCTTTTTTTTTTTTTTTATTATTATTTATTTTCATTATATCAAAATATAAAAAATTTTCATTCAAATTTCAAAGATGATTACAATAATAAATGCATTTAAACTCCCTCCTGCCACCTGTTTATTCCCTCGTGTTCCCAATTCTTTCTCCCATTTTTTTATATATGGCGGGACCTCCAGCCCCTGCCATTAAACTTTTGTAGAACCGGGATATGCCATTTCTTGTATTTGCCGCTGTACACAGCCGCTCCAGAGGCATTAGATCTTCCCCTGATCTTATTGGTTGGGGCAAAGTTGTGAAAAAGTGCTTCAGCTGGAGCTACCGCCATTCGTTAATCACCATCACATCTGTTTTGTGCCTTAATTCTTGAAATGTACATATTTTCCCCTTTTTTATTACCGTATTTATCGGCATATAACACGCACCTTCATTTTAGGAGGGAAGTTTCAGGAGGAAAAATTACATTTTTAATAAAGAATTTTGAAGCAAAATAAGGGTCAGTGCTCATCAATGCAGCCTCACCATTGCCCATCTGCAGCCTCACCATTGCCCATCTGCAGCCTGATCAATGCCATCTGCAGCCTCACAATTGCCCATCAATGCAGCCTGATTAATGCCCATCTACAGCCTCACAATTGCCCATCAATGCAGCCTGATCAATGCCCATCTACAGCCTCACAATTGCCCATCAATGCAGCTTGATCAATGCCCATCTGCAGCCTTATCAATGCCCATATGCAGCTTTACCTCAGATTACTGCTGCCTCGGAGGGGACAGGGAGGGTGGAGGGTTCAAGTGCCGTCAGATTACATACAGAGATAATCTCCTGTTTACTTGGCGGCCTCTTTAATACAAAGTCCTGCCTCCTGAATAGGAAGTCCCATCTCCTGGACCGGCATTGGACCAGTGTTCTGTCTATCATAGAAGCCGGTCCAGGAGATGGGACTTCCTATTACAGAGGCCGCTGAGTAAACAGGAGATTCTCGCTGTATGTAATCTGACGGCGCTCGTCCCGCCCCCCTCCCGTTCCCTCCTAAGCAGCCCAAATTGCAGTATCGGCGTATAACACGCACACACTATTTGCAAAAATTATTTGTTTCCTTCAGTGAGATTAGTGGTGAACTATACTTCCATTTACCTTGTTTATGTGTTAAGTCCCAAATTCTAAGTGCATTTCGAGTCATTACATGTGTGTTCTCTCCTAGTGCCCCAAATTGTGGGGGAATACATATTATCCTACCTAAACGTGCATTACTCATTCTGTTCTCCAATTTTACCCACCTTTTTTTCATTTTTTTCTCTTTTGCCCACTGCACTCTTCGTGATAATAACACTGTGTTGTACTATTTTTTAAAGTCTGGTACCATTAATCCTCCATGCGTTTTGTCTTTCCTTAAGGTTTCTTATTCTGCCAGATAAACTAAATTATTATAGTTTTTAGCACTTTAAAATATGTCTGAGGCAAAGTGATAGGTAGCATTTGAAATTTGTACATGATTTTAGGTACTATTGACATCTTTATAATTTGTATTCCTCCTATCCATGAGAGGGGCCTTTTTGCTATTTTTTTAATTTCTGTTTTTATTTCATTTAGTATTGGGATATAATTTGCTTGATATATTTTCCCTAAGGATCCTGTTAACCTTATTCCTAAATATTTTAATTCAGTCTTCCTCCATGTGAATTGGAATTCATGCTGTACGCTCTATTCTTCCTGCTTGCTTATATTTATATTTGGAATCTCTGATTTAGAGGGATTTATTTTAAAATGTGATAACTCTCCATAATGTTTTAGTATCTTCAGTAAGTTAGGCATTGTAATCCTTGGATTGGAAATATAGAACAACACATCGCCAGCATAGGCCGCTATTTTATGCTCCTCTTCCCCTATCTTAATACCTCCTATGTCTGGGTTATTTTGAATCGTTGCCAGGAGGGGTTCCAATGATAGCACAAATTAGAGGGGTTCCCTATCCCTTCTAACACGCTCCACTCTCCCCCACCCTTCCTTCTTTCTTCTTTTTTCTTCTTATCTAAATATTTAATTCATACGTATACTTCCACAGAATACTTAATACCGAAGCCATTACATCTCTTCAATTTCTAGCCCACTATTAAGTTGGCGGACCTCTGTGTGATACTCTACTTTGGTCATAATTGTAGGATTAAAATTGAAGATTTCAGCCATAACCCGGTATTTTTTATAGATGGCGGCTGGCTTTCTCATAAAAACATTCTGTGAAGCTCATGAGGCCCTGGAACGTATTCAGAAGTGGCAGGAGTGGACGCCTCCCGCCGGTGTTTCTCGGCGGAAACGGTAGGCCTGAGAAACACCGACGAGTCCAGTGGCGATCAAAGAGTAGATCCTCTTTGATCTCCTCTATGGACTTGGAGGATAGGCGCAACGTCATGACGTCACTTCCAGTCCAGGCTATAAGTAAACAAAATTTTTATTTTTTTAAGCAAAAGATCAAATTTTTTCTTTCTTTTAAAAGTAAAGGAGAGATTTGAGGTCTTCTTGACCCCTGATCTCTCCATAAAGAGGACCTGTCATCATTATTTCTATTTCAAGGGATGTTTACATTCCTTTTAATAGAAATAAAAGCACAAAATTTTTTTTTTTAAGGGACAGTGTAAAAAAATAAAAATAAAAAGTAAAATACAGTAAATAAGAAAAACCGGCGGAAACGGTAGGCCTGAGAAACACCAGCGAGTCCAGAGGCGATCAAAGAGTAGATCATCTTTGATCTCCTCTATGGCCTTGGAGGATAGGCGCGATGTCATGATGTCCCTTCCAGTCCAGACTATAGGTAAACAAATTTTTTATTTATTTTTTTTATAGCAAAAAAAACAATTTTTTTTTCTTTTAAAGGTAAAGGAGAGATTTGAGTTTTTTTTGACCCCAGATCTCTCCATAAAGAGGACCTGTCATCCTTATTTCTATTTCAAGGGATGTTTACATTCCTTGTAATAGGAATAAAAGTGCAAAAATAATTATTTAAGGGATAGTGTAAAAATAAAAAATCTAAAGTAAAATAGGAAAAAAAAAGAATTGAAAGGGCCCCCATCCCTCCATGCTTGGGAGCAGAAGCAAACACATATGTAAACCACAACGCATATGTAAACGGTATTCGCACCACTCATGTGAGGTATCACTGCGAACATTAGAGCAAGAACAATAATTCTAGCACTAGACCTCTACTGTACCTTTAAACAGGTAACCTGTAAAGGCATTTAAAGCATTGCCTATGGAGTTTTTTAAGTAACGTAGTTTGACGCTATTCCACGAGCGTGCGCATATTTAAATCGTGACATGTTTGGTATTTATTTACTCAGCGTAACATCATCTTTCACATTTTACAAAAAAATTAGGGTATATATTATGTCTTTTTTTGTTTTTTAATTCATTAAAGTGTATTTTTTTTATTGCGTTTGCAAAACCGCTGAGAAAATACCGTGTGACATTAAAAAAAATAAAACTATTTTATTCCCTAGGGTCTCTGCTAAAAAAAAAATGTATAGACCCCACCATTGCCCTTTTGAACTACAGGGTGGACAAAACCCCTAAACATACTCAGACCTTGATCTTCTTTATGTTTCTGGGAGCTAAAAGTACGCTTGCAGGAGCCTGGAAGAAACCCACGGTCTCAATTCTAGCAACAAAGTGGAAAATATCCTGGATCATGTCCCAGGAACAAATTGTAGCTAAGCTCCTAGATAAAGTTCAGCAGTTTAAAAGCAATCTGGGGACCCTGGGTCCTTCATATTAAGGTTTCCCTATAACCGAGTCATACACCCCTCTAAACAGATTCTCCTGGAAGTCTTGTCCTCTCCCTTTCCCATTTGGACCACATTCCTTCTGGTTTCTTCTCTTCCCTCTTATTTCTCTTTTCTTTTTTTCATATTATTTCTACTGATGAAAAGCCTTATGTTTTTGTTGCTTGATACTTAGGGAACTATAGTGACTAGTAGGTGACACATTATGGTCTGATAGAATTTCCCTTGGACAAATAACCACTAGGTCCTACTGAAATAAGATACGGTTATAGATATCTCCTTCCTCTCTTCATCTTGTTTATATAACCCAGGGCCCAGTGATCCGGTCTCTGGGTTCTGGATGAGGGAGGGAGGAGGGGACATGGCCCTGATGTGGTCTCATTCCTGATGGGGTCTCCTAGTCCACAGCGTGAACCCATAGGGGTGGCGTGGATTACCCTTGCTGGGCTGGTTGGGTCTCGACCCTCTCCACTAATTCCCTCAATTCTGTTTCACTAACCAATTGTACTTTAAATTTCCTAAGGAGAGTCTAGAACCTGGATCTTTTTGCAAACCTGACTGCATTGACTTCTAGATAGTTGAATGAGTTGTTTGTTAGTGTTTTACTTCAATTTACAGAGTATGTATTTGTTCATTCATTATGTTAGGTCTTGCAGGCCGATTGTACACTTGTCATTACTACTATTTGTTTTTGGAATTTCAACAAACGTATTGAAAAAAAAATGTATAATGTTTGGGGGTTATAAGTAATTTTCTTGCAAAAAATATTGATTTTAAAAAAAAAGGACCTTAAAGTGGTTAAAATATCTCAAACTTTTATATCTTATACAGGATCTGTTTATTATTAGATATCTGCAATCCAAATTAGTTTTTTAACAAATTTAGACAAATTCGCAAACATACAAATTTCTGAAAACCTGTTTAACTAACTCTTCCAAATAATTGTAAATTTGAATATTTGAAAATTCAAGAAATTCGAAAATTCATAAATTCAAAATTCGTAAATTCAATATTCAAAAATCCGAAAGCCCGAAAATTAAAAAATCTGAAATGATAACTAAATATTAAATTATAGGTATTGGAATTTCCTTTCAAATTTGGCTGTTAGTGAACGTAACGAATACGAATTTAACCGAAGTTACGAATTATCCAAAATAACAAATGCCGTATGTAAATGAGTGGAATGTAACAAATTAATAATAATAAAAAAAAAACAATAATAATTATAATAAAAATGTTTTTATTATTATTATTTATTATTAATTTGTTCTGTTCCATTTGTTTAGATGCAGCATTTGTTATTTTGGATAATTCATAACTTCGGATAAATTCGTATTCTTTACGTTCACTAACAGCCAAATTTGAAAGGAAATTCCAATACCTATCTAACTATCTATTTAATAGTTAGTCATTATTAGTTAGTTAGTTATTATTTAGAACTTTTCGATTTTCATTCTTTTGAATTTTCAGATTTTCTTTCTTATTTTGGGATTTTCAAATTTACGGATTTTCAGATTTACGGATTTGCGAATTTTCAAATTTACGAATTTTCGAATATACAAATTTACGAATTGAATTACCCTCCTTTTTTTTTTTTTTTTTTTCTTGATCCCCTTCAGTCCGGATTTCGCCCTCAACACTCCATGAAAACTGCTCTCCTTAAACTCTCAAATGACCTACTAACGGCTAAAACCAGTGGACACTATTCTGTACTACTTCTCCTGGATCTCTCTGCTGCCTTTGACACAGTGGACCACCCATTCCTCCTCAACAAACTCCACTCCTTTGGTCTCCGTGACTGTACTCTTCGCTGGTTCTCATCTTACCTATCCCACCGCTCCTTCAGTGTCACTTACAACTCTACTTCCTCCTCTCCTCTTCCTTTCTCCGTTGAGGTCCCCCAAGGTTCTGTTCTTGGACCTCTCCTTTTCTCAATCTACACCACTTCTCTGGGTCAGTTGATTGCCTCCCATGGCTTGAAATATCATCTCTACGCTGATGACACCCAAATCTATCTCTCCACCCCCCAGCTCTCTCCATCTGTCTCCTCACGCATTACCAACTTACTAGCAGACATATCAGCCTGGATGTCACATCACTTCTTCAAACTCAACATATTTAAAACCGAGCTCATGATATTTCCTCCCTCAGGTGCCGCTTACCCTGATTTCTCTGTCAATATCAACGGCTCAACTATCAACCTGTCCCCCCACGCCAAGGTCCTAGGTGAAATCCTGGATTCTGAACTAACTATTCGGCCCCACATCCTATCGCTATCCAAAATTTGCCGCCTCAACCTCCGCAACATCTCCAAGATACGCCCCTTCCTAACCAATGTCACCACAAAGCTTCTAATCCACTCCCTGGTCATCTCCCCCCTCGACTACTGCAACTCCCTCCTCACTGGCTTACCTCGAAATAGGCTATCCCCACTTCAGTCCATCACGAACGCTGCTGCCAGACTCATCCACCTCACAAACCGCTCAGCGCCGGCTATACCCCTCTGCCAATCCCTCCATTGGCTGCCACTCAGCCAAAAAATTTAATTCAAGATACTAACTATAACTTACAAAGCCATCCACAACCTGGCCCCCAGCTACATCACTAACCTAGTCTCAAAATACCAACCTAATCATTCTCTTCGTTCCTCCCAAGACCTCCTACTCTCAAACTCCCTTGTCACCTCATCCCATGCTCACCTTCAGGACTTCTTCAGAGCCACCCCCATCCTCTAGAATGCTCTACCCCAATCTGTCCAATTTTCTCCTCCTTTATCCACTTTCAGACGATCCCTGAAAACTCATCTCTTCAGATTAGCCTATCTGGCCCCCACCTAACAACTGTACATTTATCTTCTCAATCACCTCATCGCCCACAGTTATTAATTCTTGTATCTCTTGACATTCCCTCTTAGACTGTAAGCTCCAAGGAGCAGGGCCCTCTGATTCCTACTGTATTAAAGTGTATTGTATTTGTACTGTCTACCCTCAAGTTGTAAAGCGCTACGTAAACTGTTGGCGCTATATAAATCCTGCACAATAATAAAAAAATAATAATATATATATCGGATGGAAATAGAATTGATTTGTGTTAAGATATACTCTGTGATACGCATGCAACTAAAATGTGCCTGTTTATATGTATAAAAATTGTGGGGAAAAAAAAATAGAATTAAAAAAAAAAAAAATTATGAATTGGGATCATAACAAATGACCCGAAGAATAAAAAATAAATAAATAAAACGACTGAAACTAAAACAAACACATTTTTTGGCAGTGCGCACGTCTATTTATTATTACTAAAACAAAAAAGGTTTTGTAGGCTTTGCTACTCCTCTTTTTGAGACTTAGGCTGGCCATACAAGTTCAATTCTCTTGTAAAAATCTTCCTTTAGATTTACCAAAAATCATATAATATGAGGTCAAAACTAGTCAACACTTTCAATTGTATCCAATAAGGCAGGCCCTTGCATTACATAGTTGAAGGAAAATCTAAAGAAAATTGTAAGAAAACTGTATAATGTATGGCTAGCCTTAATAAAATGATTGAACAAGAAAAAAAAACAATCACTTGTGGAATTTTTACAACTTTCTTGGCACTTTCCTCCCTATATCTTCAGCAATAAAGACCTGTCAGAGGTTCTAACCTTTACTCACTCTGAGCAACAAAAATCCATTGGACAGAGTCCCAACATATTCCTGTATTTGCAGAACAATGGAGTGAAGAAGAACCTTTTTCGAGTTTGGAAATGTAAGTGTTTAAACAATAAGAAAATGAAAGGAAAAATGCAGCCCATCTGAAAAGTATTACAGCTCTGCTCCAACTTTCTGTAACTGAACAATAAAATTGTCAGCATTGTTGGCACTTTGACTTGTAATTCACAAGACAAAAGTTGGATGTGTAGGGAAAGCCCTTTGGGGGTTCATATGAAGTCACTGACACCACAAATAGGTTGACAATTGAAGGCTTTCGCCAGAGTTTATGGAAACAACTCATCCAACGCAAAAAAAAAAAGGGGGAAAAATGGCATTATATCAATCAGTGTTTCTCAAATGTTACAAAATGTTATTCTGTATCTAACACTGTGAGCTGAACTTAAAAAGTTTAGAAGGCGCGTAGCTGTGGCAGCTTGAAGCCGTAAGCCCCGTTCCATACCAAAAACTTTTGCTTACTGGCAATAGTTTTAAGTAAATGTATTGAGAGCAAAGAGAGCTAACCAAACATTATATATATATTTTTAGCAGAGAATCTAGAGAAAAAAATGGCGATTGCTGCAATATTTTATGTCACACGGTATTTGTGCAGTGGTGTTTTAAGCGTAACGTTTTGGGAAAAAGATACTTTCATGAATTTTAAAAAAACGAAACAGTAAAGTTAGCCCAATTTTTTTGTATAATGTGAATGATGATGTTACGCTGAGTAAATAGATACCAAACATGTCACGCTTTATAATTGCACACTCGTGGAATGGCGACAAACTACTGTACCTAAAAATCTCCATAGGTGTCACTTTAAAAATGTTTTACGGTCACCAGGTTAGAGTTACGGAGGAGGTCTAGTGCTAGAATTATTGCTCTCGCTCTGACGATCGTGGCGATACTTCACATGTGTGATTTAAACACGTTTACATATGCGGGTACGACTTCCGTATGCGTTTTCTATGTTGTGCGAGCTCACGGGGAAGGGGGCGCTTTAAAAAAAATAAAAATTTCTTATTTATTTTATTTAATTTTAGATAATTAAATTGTGTTTCAAAAAAAAAAAAATTTGATTAATTTTATTGCTGTCACAAGGAATGTAATCATCCCTTGTGACAGTAATAGGTGGTGACAGGTACTCTTTATGGAGGGATCGGGGGTCTAAAAGACCCCAAATCCCTCCTTTGCACTTCAAAGTATTCAGATCACCGAAAATGGTGTATCTGAATACCGTATATGTTTTTAAATCCGACGCCATTGGCAGCCGAGTAAACATGAAGTGACGTTGTGACGTCGCTTCCGTGTTTACATCCAGGAGACTGGAACCAAGCCGTTTCCGGCTTCGTTCCAGTCTGTCACTAGCCACCGGAAGCGTCAGATGTTCGATCGGGCCTCCTGATGGAACGGGAGGCCCGGTAAGAGCGGCATGAGGCGGCGAGAGGGGGGATGTCCCCTCCCGCTCCTCCGGTATAACAGCCAAGCGGCTTTTAGCCGCATCAGTTGTTATACCTGGATAGCCAATCGCCGTCTCTAAACAATGGTACCGGGATGATGCCTGCAGCTGTGAGCATCATCCCAGTATAACCCCTGAAAGCCGTATCTGCATACGCTCGGCGGGAAAGGGTCAAACTACTTCGGCCCCAGAAGATCAACTGCGCGGTCGTGTGACGCTGTACCCAAAAAAAAAATTGACGTCCTTTTTTTTCCCAAAAATAGAGCTTTCTTTTGGTAGTATTCTGCGTTTTTTTTTTTTGGGCTATAAACATAAAAAGGCTGACAATTTAAAAAAAAAAAAAAAAAATGTTTTCCTTGCTGCTCGAAAACGTACCCAGTAAAAAATTAAAAAAATTGAATTTCTTCATCAATTTAGGCCAATATGTATTCTGCTACATATTTTTGGTAAAAAAATAAATCCCAATATATTGATTGGTTTGTGCAAAAGTTATAGCGTCTACAAACTATGGGATATTTTTATGGAATTTTTATAGATTTTTTTTTTTTTTACTAGTAATGGCGCCGATCAGCGACTTATAACGGGACTGTGATATTGCGTCGGACAAATCAGCGACTGTGGGGTTGCTTTACTAAAGACAGTTGCGCCAGAGCTTAGTAAATGAGGTAAGGCCTCACTTTGAAAAGAGATTTTCGTTCATTCGAATTTTCGGATTTTCTTTCATATTTTTGGGATTTTCTAATTTTCTAATTTTCGGATTTTCTAATTTTCTAATTTACAGATTTTCTAGTTTTCGGATTTTCGGATTTTCTAATTTTCGGTCATTCAAATTTACGAATTTACGAATTTTCGAATATACAAATTTATGAATTGCGATCAAAACGAATGACCCGAAAAAAAAAAAATGACTGGAACTAAAACAAACACATTTTCTACCCAATCATGACCAAGGAATATAAAAAAAATGCATTTTTGCTTGCACATGATTGGATGATGGCAGTCAGCAGAGTTTCTGCTCATTTACTAAGCTCTGGAGCAACTGCATTTTACAAAGTGCACAGTCTCTTTCCCTTTAGTGAGGGACTAAGGGACACTTTTTGGGGACCAGTGACACTAATATAGTGATCAGTGCTAAAGAAATATGCACTTTCACTGTACTAATGACACTGGCTGGGAAGGGGTTAACATCAGGGGCGATCTGTGTATCTTTGTTTATATAATAAAAAGAATAATTAAAACATCAGGTGCGATTAAAGGGTTAAATGTGTCCCTAGGGGGTGCTTTCAAACTGTGTGGGGGAGGTGCTTGTACTGTAATAGGACAGAGATCCATGTTACTGCTTAGCAGAAACACAAGATCTCTGTCTTCTCCAGAACAGCGATCTTCCTTGTTTACATAGGCAGGCCGCTGTTCTGTCTGTCTCAGGAACAATTGGCAGGTCCTGACGGACATTGGGTCTGCCAGGCTCGCTGATTGGCTCCTGCTGTGTCCAATCCCAGCGGGAGCGGGTGTCCGGCAGCGCGTGCGCGCGCCCCCCAGACAAGGTTGCCAACCGCCAGTAAATTTACTGACAGTTTTTAAAAATCTGTGATTTTTTTTTTTTTTTACAACTGCCAGTAAATATCGGGGGCTGATAATTTCATGCAAATTACTTTGTTATCCGTATTGTCAGTGTTTCCATATCATGTTTATTCTGTTCAAATATTCACTGTGTTAGTTTTCATTAGGAGTTCTGTAATTTCTCAGGTTGCCAGTAAAAAAATGTGCCCCGCCAGTAAATTTTACATGTTTTGCCAGTAAAAAATGCTGCGGAAGGTTGGCAACTCTGGCACCAAACCCGGAAGAAAAAATAACGTACGGGTAGGTACGGGTAGGATTTTGCGCTAAGGGGCCGCCCTGCCCCAGTATATGTATGTGGGGGGGGGGAGCCTTAAAGGGGTTGTAAAGGTTTGTTTTTTATTTTCTAATTAGGTTCCTTTAAGCTAGTGCATTGTTGGTTCACTTACCCTTTCCTTCGATTTCCCTTCTAAATGGTTTTTTTCTTTGTCTGAATTTCTCACTTCCTGTTTCTCCTCAGTAAACTTCACACCATCATCCGAGCGGTGTTTAGTCAGCCAGAACAGCTTACTGAGGAGGAACAGGAAGTGAGAAATTCAGACAAAGAAAACAAAGAAAAAAAACATTTAGAAGGGAAATCGAAGGAAAAGGTAAGTGAACCAACAATACACTAGCTTAAAGTGGTGGGACACCCTGAAAAAAAAAAACTTAAAAAAAATGTTAATAACTTTTTAAAATGAAAAAAAAAAAAATTATTTTTTTTTACTTACCAGAAATGGCTGTTGCTAGGCAGATCTTCCTAATCTGCCTCTTCCAGCTCCGCTGTGATCTTCTCTCCTCTGCTCCGAGCGCCATCTTCTAGTGAATGGGGCGCGGTGTGTTATGGGAACTGTGTCCCACAACACATCGCGTTCCCCATTCACAAATTAGACTCGCGCATGCGCAGGAGGCCGCGCGCCGACTGGCGCATGCGCAGTAGGAAACGGGCAGCTGTTTCCCTTACTGAGGATGGCGGCGCTGGAACCGGATCGCCGAGGGACATCTCGGCCTCCACGACCGACATCGCGGGCGCCCTGGGAGGGTAAGTGTACTTATTAAAAGTCAGCAGCTACTTTTTTTTTAGCTGCTGACTTTTACATTTTTTTTTTTTTTTAAGGTGAAACACCGCTTCAAAGAAACCTATTTAGAAAATAAAACCTTTACAACCCCTTTAGGCGGTTAAGGATATGCAATAATTAGAAAGCCCAAAATAAACCTGTTGCAAAACAATGAGATGAAAACGTGCAGCATGTGCACTAAAACAGTAGCATGCAATGCACCCGCACCATGGGTGCCCTGGGGTACAACACAGCACATGCTGGGCCTTGTAGTGTTCTGCATTAGAAATGAGTCATGTGTAATTTTGGCTATATTATGGTGCATTGCAACCATTTTGAAAATGAATGGGTTTCTGGAATGCAATGCATGTTCAGGGACATCACAACCATTTTTGATAAAGCATCCGAGTTCTATGCTAAAGTGCAAATGGTCCCTACATGAAAAGTTGATCTAATCGGTAGATATAAATAAAAAAATCTTGACTTTATATGCAAATTGTGACTTTTCCTGAAAAAAGCTGAGCTAAGATCCAACTTGGGATGGGCAGGTTGACCAAAAGAACGGTTTGGGAGTCTCCCTGTTGGCTCTTAAATACAATGAGTGGCTTCATTCAGCAATGGGAAAAAAAGAGGACGCCTTAGGGAGGGAGGCCAAGCTCAACTTTTTTAAGAATAGTGAAGATTTGCATGTTTCAGCTCTCTAAGGTTCACCTCTAATGTTTGAATTACAACTGATTTTTGACATGACACAAGAAGAAAATAGATCATAGCGCAAAATAAACAGAGAAAAATTAGGCCATTGGTAAACTTTTTTTTTTTTATAAGTTTAGAGATACAGTCATTTTAAGTTTATATGTTTAGAGAAACATTTTATTTCAAATAGAAGGTTTATGTTGATAGAATGTTTTGCATTTCAAAATGAATTCATTTACAAAAAACTGAGATAAAATTATTAGTATTTCCAGCAAATATATATAGAATAACATTTGACCTGATTTACTTGGCTTATGCATATTATTATTATTATTATTATTATTATTATGTGATGATGATGATTATTGTTATTATTATACACCTCCGGTATTATGTGTCTATGTTTTTATTTTATGCATTATAACAATATAATTGTCCCCCTCTATTAAACTATAAAGTTATTAGGAAGCCGAGCTAAAGCTCTGGGGCTTCATAAATGTATTGCATTGGCCATTTATTTAATTGATAAACTTCTTAAATGTCTTAGTTCCCACATTATTGATGTTATCAGTTATATTATTTTAAGTATTTTTATTCCTGTAAAATAATACATGTGCAAAAAATAATAATTGAATATTATTAATAATAATAATAATAATAAAATAAAAAAATAATAATAATAATTACAACAACAGCAATAGTAATTATAGTTATTCTAATCTTTTCCAGGACCTTTTTCCTTTTGTATATGACTGTGTATGAAATGTCATTGTACTTATCACTTAATAAATCAATAAAAATGATTGATAAAAAAATAAAATAATTATAATTATTTTATTTTATTATTATTGTGTTATTATTCATATTGTTGTTATTATTATTATCATTGGCAATGATATTATTGCTTGCAATTTTCTATTTTTATAAAGTAATACATCTTTACACAAATAATAATAATTATTATTATTTGTGGAAATGTATTATTTTATAATAAAAATACTTAAAATAATATAATTGATAACATCGTAATGTGGGAACTAAGAAATGTATGAATTAAATAAATATTTGAGGCAATTATTAGGGCTCATGCACACGTTTTAAAAATGCCAGCACTACAACAGCACTAAAAACGCCAGTTTTTTCACATTTAGCTGTGTGTTTACATTAGCATTATTGCACGTTTTTTGGCATTAGCATTCTTGGGCGTTTTTCATTAAAAACACTCTTTATAATGTAAAAATGCCTAAACACGTCTTTACCGGTTTAGTGGTGTCATTTAGCGTTTTTCGTTTTTACAGCTCGTTTTTTACTGCTCCTGGAAGTACAAGCTGTCGTTTTTTTTCTACTGTCCCTAAACGCTTATGCCTCCAAACGCCTCTGACAGTTTACGTGTGCATGGACACATAGGCTGACATGGATGGGCTTTTAGAGGCAGTTAAAAAAACATCAACTGCCCCTAACAGCAGCTGTAAAAATGTCCTATGTGCCCTTATTATCATTGTCATTTTATTACGCTTATAATTGTTAATATGACAGCAACTATTTTTTTGTATTTTTTATTGTTTGTTATTATTAATATTATTATTGTTTTTTTGTTTTTATTAATATAATATTATTATTATTATTATTATTATATTATTATTATTCTTAATATTTATTCTAATAAAAGTGGCAGAGCTGAAAAAAATATATATTTATGAATACCAAGATTGTAAAAAAGTCCTGTGTGCATGAGCCCTTATTATCATTGTAATTTTATTAAAATTAATAGAATCCAAAATAAGCTAATAATAAACTTAAATTGAATTAGTAGCGTTGGCTCAAATACTAAGCTGATCTAAAGCGGTATCTTGGGTTATCAAATTACCATGTGATGATAAAATGAAACATAAGTTATGTGTACAAAATATTCAAATTATTCAAATTATTCAAAATATGTACAAAATGTAAGTTGAAACATAAAACGAAAAATGTTATCATCACATGGTAATTTGATAACACAAGATACCGCTTTAGATCAGCTTAGTATTTGAGCCAGCGCTACTAATTCAATTCAAGTTTATTATTAGCTTATTTTGGATTCTATTCATTTTGATACACAGTCTTTTAAGTAGCAGCTATAAGATAGTTAGGGATTGTTCCCATTGGCGCAGTGGTGGATATTTGAATTGGGGCGGATAATTCAGATTCCATGTTTTTTTATTGTAATTTTATTATTTTTTAGTATTACTTTTATTGTAGTTATTATTAATATTATTATTGTTGTTTTAATTATTATACTAATATTATAATAATAATTATTATTATTAAAAATGACTTTCTGTTTGCTGCTTTAATGTTTACTATTATCAGATATGCACTGGCCCAACTATTGTTATGCTGGAGCCCATGTAACACAGTGTCAAAGCTTTGATCATTCATTTGCTTTTATGATCAATAAAAAACAGTTAATTGAAAAAAATATATATTATTATTATTATTATTATTATTATTATTATTATTAATATTCATTCTAATAAAAGTTGCAGAGCTGAAAAAAAAAAGATATTTATGAATACCAAGATTTTGTACGTTCAAGATTAAAATGAATCTGCCCGCTCTGATCCCTCCTGTATTGAATTGTATTGTAACTGCCCTGTCTGCCCTCATGTTGTAAAGCGCTGCGCAAACTGCTGGCTCTATAAAAATCCTGTATAATAATAATAATAATAATATTATTTAACTTAAACACGTAAAAACAAAATGTATTTTTCTCTGGTATTCGCTGTATCCGTAAACATTATTATTTAGCTCCTGTGCAGGTGAAAATTTTTAAATTTTCAGACTTTTTTTTAAGCTTAACACTTATGAACGAGATACTTGTTTTCACACATTCCTTTTTCTGACCATTTGTTTCCTTTTCTATTCATTTGTTTTTCATGTTCAACAAATCGGTGGCTCTATTTGTTTTGATCATATGTGGTGTCCAAAGAGACGCCGCTACCCCAGTGGGCAGCACTAACAAGGTTCTCCTAATGAGAGATAAGCATAGCAATTAGGTTGTCAACATTCGAATCATAAAGGTCTCCCAGGAAAATTAAAACGAGGGGATTCCTATAATGGTAACTATTGACCTTTCAGCCCCCATACACATTTCTTATTGATGTTTGAAGGAGACTCACTTAGTCTGTCAGGCTAATGGCACAGATAATGAAGCGGTCTAACTATTTTGTTGTTTCAGTCCTAATTTTAGAAAGTTAAAAATAGATTATTAGACTGATTGGGATTAGGCTAAAATTAGCGTCCACGCTCCCTGCAAACAAATAAACCATTCTTACCCCAACACAGTCTACAGTTGTGGCCCAATCAAAAAAAGAAAAAAGTCCTAACCGAGTAACATTTTTGATAAATTGCTCAACTAACCAGGCTGTCACTTTGATGGAATCTTGGCCAATGGCTTTATTGTTTTGGCTATGTGTGGTGCGTAATTAGTTAAGATTTGTCATTAAGTGTAAAACAAATCCTTGAGATCGATATTGAAAATAGAGCTTTCTTCCTACCGACCCCAAACACCCGGGAATGTTTTGCTTTTAATTTACTTTAATTTGTGTTGTTGACGATTTTTTTTTTTTATCTTGAAACTTGTTTGCCCTGAAAAATTCCAAGTTCATGATCAAGATTAGTATAAAGCAGATCCTGATGGAATAATGAGTGACCGAGAGAAAAATAAAAATAAAAAACATTTAAAAATACTTAACAAAGAACGTAAAAAGTGCCAAGTAAAATGAAAGTTGCATTGTCCTGGTGGGGTTGATTTACTAAAACTAAAGAGGGCAAAATCTGGTGCAGCTGGGCATGGTAGCCTATCAGCTTTGAAATTCAGCTCTGTTCAATTAAGCTTTGATACGAAAAAAAAAATGGAAGCTAATTGGTTTCTAGGCAGAGCTGCACTAGATTGTGCACTCTCTAGTTTTAGTAAACCAACCCCAGTTTTAAAGAATGATATTTTATAATAAGAAATAGAAGGGTTCATTTAATAAAAAGCAAGGGATTCCCATTTGGCAAGGGAATTATACTCCATAAGCCAAGATCCGAATATCGGACGACAGATCGTCTGGGTTTTTTTTTTTTGTTGCATGCTAGTCATATATCAAATATGAAGAGTTTACTAAAGTTTTGAAAATTCTCGTATGACAGAATACAAAATCGGAAGTGATGTCACGTGTTGTAATGTATTTGTATTGTATTTTCGGACGACAACTGTACTGATTAACCTCCCTGGCGGTATGATTATTTCTGATTTTAGGTGCTGAAAGCGGTACAATTATTTTGCATGGAAATTTGGCGTTTTATATTGTAGGCCTGTAATACTTAGGAATAACTCACTTAAATCTGTCCAAACAAGAGTCTAGTAGACATCCTGGGTATGATAAAGTTTGAAACACAAAATCATAAATTATAATATAGTAAATAACTATAAATAATTATAACAAATAATAATATAATAATAATAAAAATTATTCAATAATGTAATCAAAAACACTGAAATTTGCTCAATTGCAGAATTGTCGCTGTCATTAGATTGAGTGTTTGATGACGAATTTCCCCACAGATCACTATCGCTCAATTCTGCAAGTGATTCTAATTTATTATCGCTGTTTTCTAGCTGGTCTAAAACCACTTTTGACATAAAGGGACAATTTTTGGTTGCTATGGACAATCTCCAAATTCCAGGCAGAAAAAACATTATTTATAATATACATGCATACCCCACTTTTAAGTACACAATGGGGTTTATTTACTAAAGCTGGAAATGTCAAAATCAGGCTCACTTCTGCATAGAAACCAATGAGCTTCTAACCCCAGCTTATTCAATTAATAAATTTTGGTAATAAAACCTGGAAGCTCATTGGTTTCTATGCAGAACTGAGCCTGATTTTGCACTTTCCAGCTTTAGTAAATAAACCCCATTGTGTACTTAAAAGTAGGGTATGCCTGTAAAAATGCATGCAGGGCACTGGACAGACCACTAGGACAAAGGGGATGTGTATTTTTTTTTTATACAGTACTGTAATCTGTAAGATTACAGTGTACTGTGCCTTTACTTTTTCGAATTTGGTGTCGAACTACGCTCCCGTGCGTCGCAACGTCGCAGGGAACGGAGATCAGCGGCACTCGGCACTGTGTGAATCGAGTGGAGGAGCTCGCACACACAGCGGGGAGACATCGCAGGATCCAGGGGACAAGGTAAGTAACTTCCCCCTGTATCCTGCAATGCGATCCCGAGTCTGGCTCGGGGTTACCTTTAATGGTACTGAAATTCCACCCCGAGCCAGACTCGTGAATACCGCCAGGGGGGTTAAACAAAAATTGTATGATCTGGTATCATACGAGAATAATTTTTGTGCTTGTCGTGATTGGCTCTTGAAATCTCTGTACTAACTATCCTATCATCCAATCGCTTGGATTTTCGGATCGTGTGTGCGGGCCATTAGCTTAGTGAATGAGGCGAAGCTCTGCTGACTTTTATTATCCAATTACATGCAAGCAAAAATACAGTTTTTTTTTTCTTGCATGTGATTGAGTATTCTTTGCAAAGTGAATTTTCACCACACTTACTAAGCTAAGGGAATATTCTCTTGCAAAGTGCTAATTCCAATGCAATGTTGCAAACAGCCCTATTATGTGCATTAACCAGAAACCTGTGGGTATAACTGGCAGTGCCGCCTCTCCATTCACTAGAGACCATTTACAACAGTGAAAATGCAGCCTATCCAATCATGTGCCACTATCAGGTGCCAAAGACATCTCTGGGAAAGCATCCTATCTATTCATTGGAGATCAATAACAAAACTGAGAATGCAGTCTATCTATTCATTAGAGACCAGTAATATCACTGTTTATTCAACCTATCCAGTCACTAGAGACTGGTGACATCAATGGTAATGCATCATTTCCACCCACTGGAGATCAATGACGCCAAAAAGTATGCAGCCTATCCATTCATTAGAGACCAGTGACATCACTGATAATGCAGTCTATCCATTCAGTTGCGACCAGTGAAATCACTGATAATGCAGCCTATCATTCATTAGAGACCAGTGACATCACTGATAATGCAACCTATCCATTCATTGGAGATCAGTGACAGCACTGGTATGCAGCCTATCCATTCATTAGAGACTAGCGACATCGCTAATACTGCAGCCTATCCATTCACTAGAGACCAGTGACATCACTGATACTGCAGCCTATACATTCATTGGAGACCAGTGACATCACTGAGAATGCAGCCTATACATTCATTAGAGACCAGTGACATCACTGAGAATGCAACCTATCCATTCATTAGAGACCAGTGACATCACTGATAATGGTGCCTAGCCATTCACTAGAGACCGTTGAGATCAGTGGAAACATGGCCTATACCAGCCCTCAAATTTTCTGCTCGCCTACTCGCATTTTGCGAGTAGAAAATGAGGGCTGGCGAGGAGCTGGGCTGCCTGGGATTGGGGGGGGCGAGCACCACCGGTGGGGGGGAGTTGACCGGGAGCTGTTCTCCCGGTGGAAGAGTGCCATGGAGTTAGAGGAGAGCCGCGGGATCGCAGAGCGGTAATACACGCCATATAAGCTGACATTAAAACTGTTTCCGCTCAGTCTCACACAGCCCCGCCTCCTCCTAACCCTGCGCCTGTAATAGACAGAACGCAGGTCCAATGTCTATCACAGGCAAGGGGTTAGGAGGAGGCGGGGCTGTGTGAGACTGAGAGGAGACAGTTTTAAAGTCAGTTGATACGGCGTGTATTACCGCTCGGCGATCCTGGCTCTCTTCTAACTCATCATGATCCGACCACACTCTCACTTCCTCCGCCCTGGCAAGGCTGCAATGAGGGCACTGTGAGGCTGTAATTTGGGGCACAGTGATACTTCAAATGGGGGCACAGTGATGCTGCAAATGGGGGCACAGTGATGCTGCAAATGGGGGCACAGTGATGCTGCAAATGGGGGCACAGTGATCCTGCAAATGGGGGCACGGTGATCCTGCAAATGGGGGCACGGTGAGGCTGCAATGTGGGCACGGTGAGGCTGCAATGTGGGGCACGGTGAGGCTGCAATGTGGGGCACGGTGAGGCTGCAATGTGGGGCACAGTGAGGCTGCAATGTGGGGCACGGTGAGGCTGCAATGTGGGGCACGGTGAGGCTGCAATGTGGGGCACAGTGAGGCTGCAATGTGGGGCACGGTGAGGCTGCAATGCACGGTGAGGCTGCAATGATGGGCACAGGTGAGCCTGCATTGATGGGCACTGGTGAGGCACTGCTGAGGGGAACTGATGAAGTTGTTGTTAATATTTATTTTTGTAACTTAACTGCATAAAACATTTAAGTGTCATTTCATGAGATCATTTTTGATGGCGTGATTAGGGCCGGGCAGGGTAAGGGTTGGGTGGGGCAATTGGTGGCGAGTAACCCTTGAGGCTTGCCTAGTAGCTCAGGACTTGAAATTTGGAGCCCTGGCCTATACACTTACTAGAGATCAGTTGCATCCTTGAGAATGTAGCCTATCCATTCACTAAAGACCAATAACATCAGTGTGTGTGCAGGCTATCTATCCATCAAAGAATGTGGTGTTCCCTTGGTTTCTGTGCAATAGGACTTTTCCAGCAAGCCCCACCCAATTAGGATGCCCCACCAATAGAGATGGGGAGCACCTAAGTGTTTTTTTTTATGATCAGCAAAGATATATGTAATGAAGTGATTACCAGCAGAACTATTGCACACAACAGCCCGTGGAAGAAAAGTACATATTCAAGTTTTCACCACTACATAGAATTTTAACAACTTCCTGGAAACAAATATATCTTTAACAAAAATGTAAGTGTCACACCAATGCTAAAAGGTCTAGATATAAATTATTCCAATAAAAGTCAGGGGGACAATTCAAAAAGTATCAAATGCGTTTTGGGAATCCAAAAACCACCCGCTTTAATCAGGGCTTGATTGAAAACAGTGTGAAGGGTTAGAAGTGAACTAGACCTTTAGGATGCCTGCCCAGGAATCAGATTACTTTCATCAACATCAATACTTTAAGCTAGCGATACCAATAAGATAACCTAATGGGTTCAGCACTATTTTTCCACTTTCCTCAACAAATATATATTTCACAGGAAAGCACCATTTGGAGACATTCATTTTTCCATCAACACCAACATTCCACAAATTTTCACGTCAGCTTATAGTGTAAAATGGCCGTCACCCAAGTACAATAGGTTAGCTAGAACACATTTGTGAAATCTCCTGAGTTCCTTCATGTTGCAGAAACTTTTCCATGTGTGCCGGTGAATGTAAAAACAGTACATTTCACGCTGGATCAACACGCACTTTTGGTTTTGCAGAGGTCGTATAATTTGGGGGGCAACAGACAAATTGCTCCACCACTCAATCAGCTTTGATTTAGATTTAGTTGCCAGCTTAAGGTCTTATAACCTAATGGCAAAGAGATGCCAACCGTGGCACGTGTTATGAACAATTGATAATATGGAGATTTGAAGTTTTCTGATAGCCAAAGCTATGAACACATCAATGGCCACTGGCGCTGACCTGCAAACTATTCGGTTTCATTTTGGCTGTCTGGTCATCCTCTGCTGTTTTGAAGGTCCTGGACCTCAACTCCAAAGTCTTCATGTGCTGCTTCTGCATCAACGACTGTCTGCAGATCAAAGGAGGCGGCCTGTCTGCAATGTCAGGGTGAGTGACAAGCCGGCAATGGCTAATTCCAACGACGAACCCTTCAATGTGAAAATAATGATACCTCTCCTTCAGTGGGATCGGTGAAATCAAAGTAATAGTTTAAAACAACTTAATTCCATCCTTTAGGGAGCAGTCCTGCTCAAACCTATCGTAACTTAAGAGGATTTTCTTCCCTAATTGTTTCCTGTTTAACCATTACATTTTTTTTTTCAGTATTTTTTCTTATGTTTCGCTTGCCTTTTTTTTTTTTTTTCATTGTTAAGTTGGATGCCAAATCAATATTCTGTAGTTATATACATTTTTTAATAGCTGTTTATTTATATTTTTAAAGTACTTTCATATATCTCACATATATAGTCTCATTTTGTAATGTACTTCTTGTGTTTCTACTTCTTCGTTCTTTCAAGCTGCTGCCAGCTATTGTTTCTATACATTCTATACATTCTGATTAAACTTTATTCCTCCTTATCAATTCTAATTAGGAGAAATTGCACATAAGCAAGTCAATTTCTTTAACCACTTCAGCACCGGGCGATTTTACCCCCTTCCTTACCAGAGCACTTTTTGCGATTTGGCACTGCGTCGCTTTAACTAACAATTGCGCAGTCGTGCGACGTTGCACCCAAACAAAATTAACGTCCTTTTTTCCCCACAAATAGAGCTTTCTTTTGGTGGTATTTGATCACCTCTGCGGTTTTTATTTTTTGCGCTATAAACAAAAGAAGAGCGACAATTTTGAAAAAAAACACACATATTTTTTACTTTTTGCTATAATAAATATCCAATTTTTTTTTTTAAAAACGATTTTTTTACTCAGTTTAGGCCGATACGTATTCTTCTATATATTTTTGGAAAAAAAAAAATGCAATAAGCGTATATAGATCGGTTTGCGCAAAAGTTATAGCGTCTACAAAATAGGGGATAGATTTATTGCATTTTTTTATTTTTTTTACGAGTAATGGCGGCGATCTGCGATTTTTTTTTCGTGACTGCGACATTGCGGCGGACACTTCGGACACTTTTGACACATTTTTGGGATCATTCACATTTACACAGCGATCGTTGCTATAAAATTGCAGTGATTACTGTGTAAATGTGACTGGCAGGGAAGGGGTTAACACTAGGGGGCGCTGCAGGGGTTAATGTGTTGCCTAAGTTAGTGATTCTAACTGTGGGGGGAGGGGACTCACAAGGGGAGGAGACCAAACTGTGTTCCTCCGTACTGGGAACACATGATCGGTCTCCTCACCACTGACAGGACGTGGAGCTGTGTGTTTACACACACAGCTCCAGGGTCCCGCACGGTCCCGCTGTTTGAACGGGCAATCGCGGGTGCCCGGCGGACATCGCGGCTGCCGGGCACGTGCACCAGGTCCCGAGCGACGCCACCGGCGCGCGCACGCCCCCTAGGCGGCCGGGAATGGAGGACGTCATATGACGCCCACCCAGGATGGGAGATCCACCTTGTGGGCATCATATGACTATGGGCGGGATGTGAAGTGGTTAAAATACATGTTAACCCTGACCGAATTACATTTAGAAAAGCACTATGGGGTTGATTTACTAAAACTGGAGAGTGCAAAATCTGGTGCAGCTGTGCATGGTAGCCAATCAGCTTCTAACTTCAGCTTGTCCAATTAAGCTTTGACTGAAAAACCCGGAAGCTGATTGATTTCTATTAGGAATGCACCGATACCATTTTTTTTACGAATACGAGTACCGATACTTTTTTTTTAGTACTCGCCGATACCAATTACGGATACCTACCGCAACTGTTTTGTTTTCACTTCAGCTGTCAGCAATGGCACAAAGCATTGAAAAGTTATTTACAAATTAAATAAATTGATATTTTTTTTTTTTTATAGGGCTGTGGAAATTAAAGATTAATTCCTCGATTAATCGAATAATATTTTTGATCGATCAAAATTCTTTTGATCGGTACTCACCTCTCTGACGGCTTCCGGGTCTTCAGGGAGTTCCGTCGGAGATTCGGTGACGTCACGGACATCGACGTTACCGGACTCCTCCCCCTAATTTATTTTGGTTTCTTTTTTCTCTTTATAAATTAGGCACTCTGACGGCCGGACGTCTGACGTCAGGTGTCATGTGACGGCTCCGTCAATCCAGCCAGATGCGTGGCGTCACTCATCGGTACTCACCTCTCCGCCGGCTTCCGGGTCTTCAGGGAGTTCCGTCGGAGATCCGGTGATGTCACAGAAATTGACATCACCGGACTCCTCCCCCTTCCCCAAGTGCCTCTGTCTGCTAACGAAGGGAAGGGGGAGGAGTCCGGTGATGTTGAAGTTCTGATTGAACGTAACGCGTACAGGGGAGGAGCTACGCATGACGTCACCCACTACTGCCCTATGGAACTAACACGATTGTCGGCTTTACATGCTGTGTTTTTATCATCTTTATGTGAGTAGTTTGTGTTTGAACACAAAAATGAAATCTTATACTTAAGCGGTGAGCACTTAGATCTTTTCTTTCTATCCATGACCCGGCGTCCTTGCTGAGATCTAAGGAGACGTGAGAGAAGTTTATGGTCGATGTTAACCCTTTTGACACCCGCTTGCATGACCACCTGTTTGCACAGGGGTCCATGCTATAAGGTAAGAGTGATTAGTTAGACCGGATGTGGAGGGATCGTCACGCTACTGTGGAAAAAAAAATTACGTCAGTGCTACAGTTTGAATTTAAAAAGTATTTGTGAACTGTGAAGTTAAGTCATGGATTGTCATGGATTGTGGAAACTAACTAGTGTCGGGTGATTGTATATAGTGTATACCACATTTACTACTGACTAAGGCAGAGTTGCAATGCAAGGAGATCAGCTAAAAGTAGTTGGATCTGTATGTGCGTTATAATTAGTCGAAATTAGTAGATTAATCGATTTAAAAAAATCGATTAATCGAACAATAAAATTTTAATCAGTAACAGCCCTAATTTTTTTAAATTTGCGCTTTTTCAACGTGAAATGTGTAAATATATGTTAATATATATGTGTAAAAATATTCACTAACAAAGCAAACGAAAAAAAGTTTTAATTGTTTTATCGTCTATAAAATAGACGTGAACAAAAAAAAAAACTAGTATCAGTGAAACCCTAGTTTCTATGCAGAGCTGCACCAGATTTTGCACACTCCAGTTATAGTAAATTAACCCATATGTATCATAAAAAAAGTTCTTATTTTCTTTTTTAATTAATTATTATTTTTTTTCATATTTTTCATCCTTTTGTTGTATCTTGGTGCTGCTGATTTCTTGCAACCTCTTTGCAGTCATTTCCCATTTACATGCCCCAAGCGAGCGCTGTACTTCATATGTCGGGACAGATTTCCAGATGGGGACAACAGTAGACCATGCCTGCGTAATGTGAGTTGAAGGGACAACAGTCTTTATCAGAAGCTCATGAGACAGGGTGACAATGCTGGAGCACTAATGGGAGAAAGGGACAGAGTGTTGTCACCTCCACACAGGAATTTTTGTATGACACTCCTGCACACGGCTGTAAAGTCTGGCCTTTATTATATCACAAAGAGGCTTATATCACTGATCTGCTAACATGTTTAAGCTAAAAAAAACTGCCTTAGTCATAGGTGATCTATGCAATCCAAGTTTATATATATATATATATATATATATATATATATATATATATATATATATATTGTCAAAAGTATTGGGACACCCCATCCTGACATATGAATTATTTTGGCAACTCAAAACATATCTCACCTCTACTGAGAACCATAGAGGAGGTAGTGCTAGTTCCACTGGGTTTGCTCACCAAATTTGGGGTTCCTATCACTAAGTGGCCCCGATATACGGGCCCCAAAGTCGGTCAACTGTGTCCATCTGCAGCAATGTATTTTTGGGACCCTTTGGTTCCAGAAACCCCAAATTTTGGCTGCAGCTAGGGGGCATCTAGGAACTCTTAACTATCGAGTTTGAAGTTCGGGGCACAGTGAGGCATGCAAATGTACACAGTGAGGCTGCAAATGGGCATTGTTGACCGTCTTTTCCACTTACAGTAGCTGCGCATTTCTCACCCTAGGCTTATACTCGAGTCAATACGTTTTCCCATTTTTTTGTGGTAAAATTAGGTGCCTCGGCTTATATTCGGTTCCACTTATACTCGAGTATATACAGTATTTCTTTATTCTGAAAAGTCCCTCCATGACAAATCTATCTTCGAGAAAACTAAACCTATACTGGACTGGAAGAGAGATCTCAATGCTTCTTTTTTTTGGACACACAGTGGAGTAAAGCTCTACAATATATATATTTTGCCAAAAACTGCACCAATCTTTGGGAGCTCTCTCATAAAATCATGCAAAGATGGTACTTGGTCAAAGATGGTAGAATTGTCAAGTTTAGCCCTTCCATATCTCCACTGTGCTGGAGGAACTGCTTTCAAATTTTCATATACTATTGTCTTGTGGAAAACTAGAAAAATTCCAAAAATTTACAATCTACCGCCAAGTGACAGGCCTATCTATACAGCCCTCTCCATCATTTGCCCTTTAAAAATCAAGTTTTTTTTGTTTAAAAAACAGGAATCCGAATAACGAATTTTCGAATCGTACGAATCCGATTAACGAATCATTCGTATCGAACGAATTTCGATTCGTAAATTATTAAAATGTAATAATAGCACACATTACATAAAATTATGAATTATGCTCCGATTACGAATCTACGAATGTTACGAATGTACGAATAAATACGAATGCGTCCAAAAATTAAACTAACGAAAAAACGAATCAACGAAAAAAAATAACTCTTACGAATGTACGAATCGTTACGAATCCGAACACCGATGACTTACGAATGTACGAATCGTTACGAATCCGAACACCGACGACTTACGAATGTACGAATCGTTACGAATCAACGGAAACGAAAAAAACGAAACGAAAAAAAAAGATTTTTTTTCGGAAACGAAAATAAACGAAACGAAAATAAACAAATTTTTTTGTTGTGCACATGTCTAGAAGACATACCACCACCCCTTAGACAATATACCACTCATATATTCCTGGCGGCTAAACTAGTCATACTCAGACTATGGAGATCTCAGATTCCACAGGTAACTAATGCTGTACACACACTCTCTACTCATTATACTTATGAGAGCATGCTATCATCAGTAACTAGGAAGCGCACAAAGTTTCTCAAAAATCGGAAACCTTGGTTAGACTGGTATAAATCCCACAAGACACTGTAATGCTGCGTACACACGAGGAACTGGGTCCGGCGGAGTTCCGGCGGAAAAATTTGAAACATGTTCTATTTCTAAAGTCTGTCAGATTTTTGGACAGCAAAGGTCTGATGGAGCCCACACACGATCGAATTGTCCGACGGATACGTTCCGTCGGACCTTTGCTGTCAAAAAGTCCGGTTGTGTGAACGCAGCATAAGGCATTACTAAAATAATCTCCTCTAAAGCGATGAATCCTATGTTCAAAGATGTTACACACTACTTTCTAGATAACTTTTCCTGAGTAGGGGCACCCATTTAAAGTGGTTTTAAACCCTTACAAACCACTTTGGCCTACAGGTAAGCCTAGATTAAGGCTTACCTGTAGGTCCAATAAATATCTCCTAAACCTACATGGTTTAGGAGATATTTCGAAAAAAAGAGGCATCGCTCTCTACGGAGCAAGCGCCGTAGACATCGGCCTGCAGGCGCACTGCGCATGCCGAGATCACGGCGATATGCCGCTTTCGTACGCATGCGGGGGAGTGACGTCATCGCTGATCCAGCGATGACTATGCATACTAGCTCGTTATGCCTTTGCCTTGCAGGTTCCGTTTTTTTTTTTTTTTTTTGGTTTCCCTTTCCTTGCTTACCGCTATGTTTAACCTTTTCCATTCTTTTTTACTCCCTTATGCAATAAGCTTCATATGTTCTTGGTGAATTGCTGTTCATACGACTCAGTCTAGTATAATCTAACAAAAAGCAAGATAATATGGTAATAGCTTACTTTCACTATAGTAAATTAAATGGAAACTAAGGGTTGATTGTGTTGTCAAAAGTACAAAATAAAATAGTAATAAAATCATCATATACCTAAAGTGTTTGTAAGCCTCGGGTCTCCTGGGACTCCCTCTATTTATTGGTTGAGACAGTAATCACAGCTAGTGGGCCCATGAGGAGAGAGTGGGGGGCAGGGGCCAAGCCACAGATCTATGGTCGCATAGAACAGGGCTTGGGAGCGAGCACGCACCAGTGCCCCCATAGCAAGCAGCTTGCTATTGGGGGCATTGGTCAAGGGGGAGGAGCCAAGAGCACTGACGGGGGTCCCGAGAAGAAGAGGGTAGGGGCTGCTCTGTGCAAATCCAGAGTATGTTTGTTATTTTAAAAAAAAGAAAAAGTCGAACCTTTAATACCACTTTAATTGCCTAACAAATAAATATTGTGCCTGCAAAAAAATTAAAGCTTTTTTTAAAATATGAAATATTATTTTTGAAATGGCATGAACATGTTAAAGCTTGTTTTGAGTGATTAGATTTACATATACTTTATTATTACTACTACAGTATTGATGTGAAAGAATGACAAAAACTATTTACACACTGCTCTTACATACTGTACATTACACAGCAGGCTCTGCCCTCATGGAGATTTCAATCTAAGGTCACATACTAGGCCCAATTTAGTCAGAAGCCAATTAACCTACCAGCATGTCTTTTGGAGTGGAGGAGGAAACTCACACAAGGCCAGGGCAAACACGCACATACCATCCATCAGTGGCGGCCGTGGAATTTCTTTGGGGGGGGGGGGGGCGGCGGCAAACAATATTCCCCCCGGGTCGGTTGGTAGCACTTACCCCATCACCAGCGTCTTTCCCTGCTCAGTAGCCTCCCGTTCTCCTGCTGTTCTCCTGCGGCCTCCCCTTCTCTGGGTCACCGCAGCGGCGGTGGCTTGCGTTTCCTCCCTTCTCCTCTGCGGCCAATCGGGAGTCTTCTCTTTTCGGCCAATCGGAAAACAGGTCTCGCACCTGCTTCTGATTGGCCTCATTGAGGATCAGTGTTTCAACAGTGAATATTCATCTTTTCATTTTGGATAGAGTAAGGGAAGGCTATATCCCCCCGTCAGATTTATTTTTTATTTTTCATCTGTGTCCCATTGGGAAGATTTCTCTTTACTTCCTGTCCCACAGCCAAAACAGGAAGTGAGAGGAAATCCCTCCAAAGTGAAGGAATCCTGGTGTGTCAGCAGGGTCACCAGAACTAGTCTCCCTATTTCGATGATAACAGTAAATAGGACAAATCGAGAGGGTGAATCTCCCTAGTGGGGGCACACACGCCAATAAGGACTGACAGTCCCGATCGTGGAGAGCCTCGGCAGAGGCTTCTGTGCCCACCAGCGCCACCTACCAGTGCCCACAGTACCACCCATCAGTGCCCACTCATCCATCTCCACTCTATCCAAAATAGAAAAAGTTTTGCCTTTAGTTACATTTTCACCTTTTCCAGAAAATAGTCTATGCAGTCAAGGATCCCTAGTAGATATTAAAAAACTGTGCAACTTTGTAAAATGATCAATCATTTCTTTGTCATACTTGTAGGCCATTTGGGTCCCCCCAGAAGCCTGGCTGAAAAACTCCCAGTTAGAAACCCCGCCCATGCCCTGTCTCGTTGCTAGGAAATAAAATTTCATTTGAGTACAGTGTTGCATGACCGCACAATTGTCATTCAAAGTGTGACAGCGCCGAAAGCTGAAAATTGGTCTGGGCAGGAAGGGGGTTTAGGTGCCCAGTAAGCAAGTGATGTAAAAAAAAAGAAATATTTACATTTGCCAGTTTATGAAAATGTCATTTTGGAAAAGTGAGTTGAAAATAGAATTTGTGTATACGGTCTTTTAAAAATTAAGTTATGATGATTTAAGTCACAGTTCTCACCCTATTAGATGTCATGGTACTTTGGTTTTCCATTCCAACTTTCTGGCGTGTCCAATTCTAAAAGATGGATTGAAGGACATTAATTAAAAATTGTTCCTTCTTGTTAAAAAAAAAAAAAAAAATAGTTCCTTGATTGTGTCATACTCTTGTCGGTTGGCATTCCATGCCTGGAAGAGCACAAGAGAAGTCATCGAGCAGGAATATGATTCCTGGTTTTGATAGCTCTGTTTCTGTATGACTGTGATTTATACAAAGACGTAAAGAAAGAGAGGGGAAGAGCCACTTCCAATTAGACATCTGCATGACAAAAAATGTGTTTCGTTTCGTTAATCTAGTTATTTAGTTTGGTATAATTTCAGTGGATTCGTCCAATTCATATTATTCTTGTATATTCTTGTTCGGGATTCGTATTCGGCATTTTTTGAATTTTCTTTGAATTTACCAGGTTTTTTTTTTTCGATTCAAAACGTTTGAATCGATAAATTTTGAATCGGCCGAATCGAAAACTTTAGATTTTTTTTTCATTTCCAATGTGGCAAAGTGATCAAACAAAAGAAAAATCTTCATCAAATGATTACAATGCCTCTTTGAATCACCTTTGGCCTAACCCGTCTGGCGGTAATCCCGAGTCTGGCTCGGGGCGGGATCTTCAGTACCAAAAGCGGTAACCCGAGCCAGACTCGGGCTGCATTGCAGGATACAGGGGGGAAGTTTCTTACCTTTTCCCCTGGATCCTGCGATGTCTCCCCGCTGTGTGTGCGAGCCGTCCGCTCGCTCGATTCACACAGTGCCCAGTGCCGCTGATCTCCGTTCCCTGCGACGTTGCGACGCACTGGAGCGGAGATTGGCGCCAAATTCAAAAAAGTTTAAAAACACAGTACACATACAGTACTGTAATCTTACAGATTACAGTACTGTATACAAAAAATACACACCCCCTTTGTCCCTAGTGGTCTGCCCAGTGCCCTGCATGTCATTTTATATAATAAATAGACTTTTTTCTGCCTGGAAACTGGAGATTGTCCATAGCAACCAAAAAGTGTCCCTTTATGTCAAAAGTGGTTTTAGACCAGCTAGAAAACAGCGATAATAAATTAGAATCACAATTCGTCATCAAACACTAAATTTAATGACAACGACTATTCTGCAACTGAGCACATTTTTGTGTTTTTGATTTGATTACATTATTGTATAATTTTTATATATATTTTTATTTTATTATAATTTATGATTTTCGTGTTTCAAACTTTATCATACCCGGGATGTCTACTAGACTCTGGTTTGAAAAGATTTAAGTGAGTTATTCATAAGAATTGCATGCCTACAATATAAAAACGCCAAATTTCCATGCAAAATAATTGTACCGCTTTCAGCACAAAATTCCAGACAGAATCATACCGCCAGGGAGGTTAACTAAAACAGCATTATTTCAAAATGGTTACTCTAATAACGCACACAGTCTTTGATTTCAGCAATATGTGTATAGTTAGAATTCGACTGAAGTTCGTTGTAAAATTAAATTCGAAATTTCAGTCCGAATTTCTTGGAATTCGGATGAATTTCGTTTCGTTATTCGGAGCATATAATCCTTGCAAAGTACATAGATCACCCAGAGGGGAAAGATCTTTCTCAACAAAGGTGGAGTTATGTTTTAAATCATGTTTATGACAATTGGGACGGCATACTCCATTGCTAAGAACCTTAAGAGAGCATTATTCAGTCCAAAAACCTCAAGTTTATTATGTCCAATTTAAAGGGTCAGTGATACCAAAATTGATACTTTAACGTTTTTACCCCCTTCCTGACCAGAGAACTTTTTGCGATTCAGTACTGCGTTGCTTTAACTGACAATTAACTGACAATTGTGCGGTCGTGCGACCTGGCACCCAAACAAAATTGACGTCCTTATTTTCCCACAAATAGAGCTTTCTTTTGGTGGTATTTGATCACCTCTGCGGTTTTTAGTTTTTTGCGCTATAAACAAAAAAAAGAGCGAAAATTTCGAAAAAAAAGCTATATTTTTGAATTTTTGCTATAATAAATATCCCCCAAAAATATATAAAAAATGTTTTCCTCAGTTTAGGTCGATATGTATTCTTCTACATATTTTTGGTAAAAAAAATCGCAATAAGCATATATTGATTGGTTTGCGCAAAAGTTATATCGTCTACAAAATAGGGGATAGTTTTATGGCATTTTTATTATAAATTTTTTTCTATTAGTAATGGCGGCGATCTGCGATTTTTATTGTAACTGCGACATGATGGCAGACACATCGGACACTTTTCACACTATTTTGGCACCAATGTCATTTATACAGCAATCAGTGCTATAAAAATGCACTGATTACTGTGTAAATGACACTGGCAGGGAAGGGGTTAAACACTAGGGGGCAATGAAGGGGTTAAGTGTGTCCTGGGGAGTGATTCTAACTGTGGGGGGATGGGCTTCAACTCACATGACAGTGAGCACTGCTCCCGATGACAGGGAGCAGTGATCTCTGTCATGTCACAAGGCAGAATGGGGAAATGCCCTTCCCCATTCGGCAGCTCCGTGACACGATCGCTGGGAGACCAGCGGACATTGTGCCGATGTATATCGGCGTGCGGCAGTCAGCAAGTGGTTAAATATTAATACACCTTTTAGATTGTAAGCTCTGATTAGAAGGCCTTCTAATTCCACTTGTATGGCATTGTATTGTAACTAGGGTTGCAACGATACCCTTTTTTTATACCTTTTTTTTAATTAAAAAAATATACATATTTTTTAACTTGCTACAATATTAGAGCTGCCCTTTATTCCTTCTGCGTCACATATCATCTGTTTGGAAGCTATGGATGAAGATTGTATAGCTGTGTAACAGCCAGGTGCAGTTAATCTCGTTTTTTTCTGAGATCTTGATATCCAATAAGGGGTTTTAGAGCACTGTTGGCACACATACTGTTTGTAGTGGTTAACAGTTTATTTTGAGCTTTTTGTGGATAGTCTTTTCACTGGCGCTAGTTTCCACTTTATTATCTCTTTGGGGTTGATTTACTAAAACTGGAGAGTACAGAATCTGGTGCAGCTCTACATAGGAACCAATCAGCTTCCAGGTTAATTTGTCAAAGCTCAATTGAACAAGCTGAAGTTAGAAGCTGATTGGCTACCATGCAGAGCTGCACCATGCTGTGCACTCTCCATCTAAATCAACCCCTTTGTGTTATAGACTACCCTTATAATTCAATACATTTTATTGTTTATGTATTGTTTTAATTGATTTACACATATATGGGAAATTTTATATTATTTCTCACAAGCGATTGTATTATTTAAAGAGACAGCGCACCCTAATTGTGTTTATTTGGGTGAACTGAACCTTTAAAAACTGTCCAAATATCACAGATTCACTATATGTGACATTTACAGCTTCTTCCTTACAGCACATTTGTGGACAATTAAGTTTCATTCAAAGTGATTACTAATCCAACATACGGATGGATGACAGTGGAGACTGAAGATGAATTCCATTTTTGCCAGTCAGCATTGGGAATTATAATTAAAAAAGTGATTCATCAGTCTTTCACAGCTAAGCGTAACATTGGAAGGAATGCCATTCTATTGAGATAGTGGTGTCTCAGCTCCTTGATTGAATGTGAAACCAGCCTTAAAGGAAGTTTCCTTTTTAATTCATGTTTTCCCTGTTTCTGGGTATCGGCCTCCAATTATCAAGTTATTTAGGGTGGATGTAGAAAGCCAGAAAAAAAAAAGTGAAATAACTGAATTAATACTTGATACCACCATGCACTGTAGAGGTTTAATGCCATAGCTGGCCATAGACAGATCAAAATTTGTCTGGTCCTGAGGGAACAGTCCACATTTTGATTCATCTAAGGGCAGTAGAGGTGCGCATCTTCACTGGTCTCACTTTTGCAATTACGATTATCTGGTCAACTATTCAATTTGATTCGATTCCGCGATGCATCATGATTACTGACGAGCTCCCACTTCCGCTTGGGCCACCTAGGCGGCTCTTCCTCCCTGCAATCTTCTGGGACACATCACAGGTCCCAGAAGATTGCCCGGCTATGCAGGACAGCACAGTGAGACATGCGCACCCGGATGTGAAGCTGCAAGCTGTCACATCCGGATGCCCACAGTAGTATTGCCAGCGCCGCGGACAGGCGGGGGAGAGAAGGGAGGGTTTGGGTGGCCATGTCGCTGGATTGTGGGACAGGTGAGTGTCTTTATTAAAAGTCAAAAGATGTACTTTTTTTGTAGCTGCTGACTTTTAATAAACCACAAATTTACTGGAACTCCGCTCTGAATTAAAAATAATCTCACTCTCTTAAAAAATGCACTAATCCGGTGCACTACAAAGTACAGACATTCACACACACTGCTGCTGTGAGGTCAGGAGGGATTACAATCCACAGCTGACAAACAGCCCTGTGAAGTTCCCTGTACTGTCTCTGTGTTGACAGTTCCCTGGCTTTACTGTTTGCACCTTCCAGCACACTAGGAGTTAACACAGTGGAATGTGCAAACGGGAAGCCGGGGAACTGTCAGCACGGAGCGTGTATGAGGTGTAAGTAGAGTACAAACACATTTGTACTCCACTTACTACTGTTAAAATGACTGTGTTTTAATAAATACTGTGTTACAATCAATTAAGTTCCCCACTGTATGTGCTTTTTAAAAAATATGCAGCTTCATACCTCATTTCTCAGTGTGTGTACAATACACGCCGCTCATGTGACTGCCTGGCCCGCCTCTCTCCTCTCACGTGTCTCCTGACGTCAGCGGAGAATTCTCAGCCCCACCCGCTGACTGTAGCTATCAGATCAGAAGAGAGGCGGGCTGAGAATTCCCCGTTGACATCAGCAGAGACGTGGGAGGAGAGAGGAGAGAGGCGGGCCGGGAAGTCACATGAGTGGCATGTATTGTACACACACTGAGAAATGAGGTATGAAGCTGCATATTTTTTTAAAAAGCACATACAGTGGGGCACTTAATTGATTGTAACACAGGATTTATTAAAACACACAGTAATTTTAACAACTATACGCTCGGATCGCTCTCCGGGGGGGGGGGGGGTTACGGGGCAAGTCGGGATGATGTCACCCGGCAATCAATTTTTTCGGTCGTATGCATCGATGCCGCATCGGGGGCACCCGAATCGCGATGCATCGATGCATCAATTAATTTCAGAAACCCTAATGGGATGTCTGGCGGTACTAAAGTCAATCCATCAATCAACTTCAGTACAACTAAAGCCGACAGCAGTGATAATTTTACTCTGACAGTGGGGAAAGCTCTCGCTGTCAGAATACAACAGTGCAGTGGGAGGGATTGCCCCCATCAAATCGCTCTTATATGATATAGCTTAATAGTTACATAGTTAGTCAGGTTGAAAAAAGACACAAATCCATCTAGTTCAACCCAAAAAAAATCAAAAAAAAAAATCATACAATCCCACATACATAATCCTATACCCACAGTTAATCCAGAGGAAGGTGAAAAACCCCAGCAAAGCATGATCCAATTAGCTACAGCAGGTGAAATAATTCCTTCCTGATCCCCCGAGAGACAACCGGATATTCCCTGAATCAACTTTACCTATAAATGTTAGTACCCCGTTATATTATGTACATTTAGGAAAGAATCCAGGTCTTTTGTAAAACAATCTACTGAGCTGGCCAGAACCACCTTTGGAGGGAGTCTATTCCACATTTTCAGCTCTAAGGCTCCATGCACACTGAAGCTCATAAACGGTCGTTTTTGGGAGTTTGGGAGTTTTTTTTTTAACAGCCCATAAACTCCCCTCTATGTTATCCTATGTGTCCATACACACATGGACATTTGTGGACGTTTATCAGCAGTGGAGTTTATGGGCTGTTTTCTGAATGCCATACAATCGCATTCAGTAGTCGTTTTTCTGACCACAAAAAAAACGGCAAACACTCATAAATACTGATAAACGTTGATAAACGCTCAAAATCGTGGCTCACCAGTGTTTTTTACCATTTTTGATCCATTGAAAAAAAAAATATATATATTCAAAATTTGTCCATGTCCCTGGAGCGCATCAGCTCCGGGGACACATGGGGGGCGTGTGCGCGCCTGCTGTGACGTCATAAAGAAGCGACGTACAGCTATGGCAATTTGAGCAGCCGCGCCAACCTGTAATCTACTGTAATCACACTAGTAGAATTTAAAATAATTAAAAGTATGTGTCCCAAAATCCGGCATTCGATGTGTATATTGTCCTGCTGATGCCAGAACACTCTGGTCAGCGCTTTCAGCCAGTGGCAGAGAGCGCTGATCAGTAGCAGATCGGCATACCTTTTTCGGTCATGCCCCTTTAACAGAAGTGGGACCGACATGGCCCGAATGTCGGACGGTTTCTATTGAACTGGCTGATGTTGCCCGACATTTGGCTCATGTGTACTAGGCTTAAGGGAAGGCTAGAACCCCTTTTCAAATTTACCAGCTGCTGAAGGGCATTGAGATCTTTTTAAGATGCAGTCACCCAAATTTTATCCACAGCTGGAGTCCCTTACCTTTCTCTTAAGCCCCGATGAAGGAGGCACAGTGAGGCCCTTGAAATGCGTTGGATGTTAAGTTTGTTATATATTTGGAATAAAACTTCCTGTTTGGATTTCAATATTCCAGTGTGGCGCTCCAACTAATATTTTTATTTCTGTCAGTCTCTGTGTTCTCTCTCTTTTTTCTCTCACATCCTACCTGGGGAAACCATTGTCAGAAGGATAGGAAGTAGGAGTAAGGCAGGCCATACACTAGTAGAATTCAGTTCAAAATTTTTCATTTTAGGAACACCAGCTCAATTTTCTGATCATCAGTGGGGTCAAAGCGATGCTCATTTTTGACCACAGTGATGAGAAAATTTGAAGGAGGATGACGGAATGAACGAATTTCTAACAGTAAACATTCTATTCATTCCAAAAGCCAAATGTTTACTGGTTTTGATAGTGTCCCGGGCCCTAGAAGGACCAGAGTTGGCCAAAAACTTGTAGAATTTCAAATGAAAGCTCAAACGAAAAGTCGCATGAATATTTATATAAAAAATTCTCAGTACATTCAAATTTTTTGAGTGCTTTTAAACAACATTCATCATTGAATGTACTGAGAATTTTTTATATAAATGTTCTTGCGACTTTTTCGCTTGAGCTTTCATTTGAAATTCTACAAGTTTATGGCCAACTCTGGTTCTTCTAGGGCCCGGGACACTACCAAAACCAGAAAAAAAGTTTTAGCTTGAGACATAATTTTTGAAAGAATATATAACCGGTTAAATTCAAGGAACTTGTGTTATTTTTTTTTTCAGCCTAACTATGTAACTATACCAATGGAATAAAGAGTATTCTTATCTTTCCCTGAATTTTATATTTTAAGTGGGGACAGTTTGGACAACAAGCATTCCCCCACTGACAATAGAGGGCAGAAGAGGGACAGGTATCATAAAACAGACACCAGTACAAAAATATAGTGGGTATTCTTGTGCTGCCGAAAATTGCATATTTTAAAGTGCTTAATAAATATATATTATTGCTATTGGTTGCTATTATTATGTGTGGTGTTGTTATTATTATTATTATTATTGTTGTTATTATTAATAATAATATTAAATATTAAAATAATTATTAACGATAATAATAATAATAACAATTCAAATATTTAATCCAAGTCAGTATACAAGGATATACAGTGTGTGTTTTTTGTTTAAAAAACTACAAAATATATCATTGTTATTGATTATTATTGAAATAAAAATTATATATCTGCGCTAAGTGGTAGATGAATTAAACTTATTTATTTAACTTATCATTTATCAATTAATGACCTGCAGCTAAGCACAATAACCCAGATACAGGGCACAAAATAAAAAATGCAAAAAAATAAAGCGCAGAGCTGGGTATACACACAAGATGATCCTGTGCAAAAAAGCATATATGAAAGTAGATATCACTGTATTATTAAAGTGCAATATGACCATGACCATTAAATATATATTTAATATTTAATTTAATTTAATTAAAGTGTATGCCATTTAATGTTCATGGTCATATTGCACTTTAATAATAATACAGTGATATATCTACTTTTTCATATATGCTTTTTTGCACAGGATCTTGTGTTTATACCTAGCGCTGCACTTTATTTATTGATTATTATTACTATTATTAGTGATGACAATAATAAGAAAAATTATTCCATCCAAGTCAATATATTAGGATATACAGTACAGGGGATCCCCGACTTACGAACGCCCGACGTACGAACATCTCCTACTTACGAACCGGGCGCTGCATGGACCCTCCGCCATTTTCCGCCGTCCTTCGGCCGTTCTGCGCATGCGCGGCCAGGCGGAGCCTCGTAAAATTATGGCAAACATCGGAAATGTCCGTAATTTGCCGCGCATGCGCAGAACGGCAAAAATTAAATTCCATCCAAGTCAATATGTTAGGATATACAGTATATGTTTATTGCAGAAAAACTTACAAAATATATCATTGTTATTGATTATTATCATTATCATTAATAATAATACAACATAATAATAATCCTGGCAATGACACCCAAGTCCAGTAAGAAAAGGTATTCCATCCAAGTCAATATAAAAGGATATACAGTACGTGTTTATTGTAAAAAACCTTACCAAATATGTCATTGTTTTTTCATATTATTATTATTATTATTATTATTAATAATAATAATAATAATAATATTGTTGTTATTATTATTAGTATTATGATTGTTGATATGATTATTATTATTATCATTATTATTACTAATCATAACGATAATGCAACATATATATATATATATATATATATATATACCCAGGGGGTCCCCGGGTTACAAACAAGATAGGGACTGTAGGTTTGTTCTTAAGTTGAATCTGTTTGTAAGTCGGAACAGGTACATTTTTTAAGTGTAGCTCCAGCCAAAAAAATCTTTTTTTTTTTTTTTAAATTTTTACGTTTTTTTGATAAAATAGAGAAGGGTTATGACCCCTGTAACATTTGTTTTGCGGTCTGTGCCCCTGTTCAGAAGATTTCACCTCACCTTCTGTCCCAATGACAATTGGATTTTGAAAATTTTGGGTTGTTAGGGAAACATGGACTGGTGATAAAGCATCAGTGGAGACCCCTTTTTCCCATATTAACTCTAAAGCCCCATACACACGCTCGGACAATCCGCGGACCAGGTCGGTCGGATTTTGTCCGACGTACTTTGTCCGATGTTGGTGTTGCGTACACACGGTCGGACTACGTTGTCGGAATATCCGGTCCGGAAGAACGTCGTGACGTAAGTCGTCGTCCACGAGATTACAAAAGGAAAGTTCAGCACCACGTCAGGCACCCGTTGGGCTCCTTCTGCTGATCCCGTGTTTATCGAGAGTTAGTGGAAGTTTGGTGACTTAAGATTCGCGCTTCTCAGTTTTCTGACTCAGATCGTTACTGCTCTTCAGTTTGTGCTTGTCGTGCGTATCTGTTTATTAGTGCGTGTAGTCAGTTCGCATTTGTTGGTCATTGCGGCCTATATCTTGATATAGGACGCTTTGATTTTCACTGCTTATTGTCTGCTCGTTTCTGGTATTCATTTCGTTCTTTCAGGCCTTGCTGTTTATCGGTGCTTTCTGTTTGTCCGTTCTGACCAGCCGACCTTTTGTGACCTTGTGAGCGATGTTTCCCGTACGTACTCGTCGCCGAGTTCGTGCTGTACGCGGAATTGGTGTCGGGCTTTTAGCTTTGACCCAAGACCCGTCCATGAACAGAGTGACGAGGAGTATGTGGACCAAGAATTGGTTGCTTCAGCGTGACCAGTTCTCGCACATGCCTTTGCTTCGTGAGATCCGGGAGAATAATCCTGATGATTTCAGGAACTTTCTCAGGATGACGGACCCCGATTTTCACCGTCTTTTGGCTTTGCTGACCCCCTTTATCAGCCGGCAGGATACCTGCATGAGACAAGCCATTACTCTGGAGCAGAGGCTTGTTGCCACGTTGAGGTACTTGGCGACAGGGAGAAGTCTTCAGGATTTGAAGTTCTCTTCAGGTATCTCTCCCCAGGCCCTGGGAATCATTATTCCAGAGACCTGTTCTGCCATCATTCAGGTCCTGCAGGAGGACTATATTAAGGTAACATTTCTACTTGACTATTCCCTTCTATGTATGCTCTGTTTGCTAATGTCTTCTATTTTTGACCTCCTTCCCTAATTACCATGATTGCAATATGCTCTAATATGCTGTGCCCCTTTTCTCCTTCATGCATTTTTCCCTTCACTTACCTCCCCAGCATGCTCTTCTGCCCCAATAGACACCTATGGCCTAGTCACTTAGGCAATGTATTTTGTCTGCTGCATAGTATTGTTTGCCCCCAAACACCCCCTAAAATATGCACAAATGTTTGCTGTGTGGTTTACTTCATGTAGAGCCCCTTTTTAATTTGTTTTTGGTGGGGGGGGGGGGCAAACTCATTATGAACCCCCTCCCCCAACTGCTCTGTCAGATGGTACCAATCCTCTATCTGCTGCCTTTCCCAAGGTCAATACACACTATATACCTACCTCTTTATAGTGGGCATCTTTACGGATGAATTCTGCAAAGCATGTAGTGCAAGGGGCTGCCTCCATACTTTCCATTTCCTCTTTTTTTGTCTTCTTTCCCTCCTATTAGCTTGCTTGTTAATTTCATAATGTCACAATGTGCTTGCCTTTTTTTGTGGGCGGGGGGGGGGGGGGCCGGATAATGTTATTTTATCTTTCCTGGGGGCTGCCAATAGTGTTAAGTACAGAGGGTCTGGCCAAACTAGCACACATTATTGAGCCATTTGCCAATCAATGAAGTGCAGAGGGTTACCTGTAACCCCCCCCCCAAAACCCTAGTTATTGCCAATGGCCCATCAGAAGTGGGGGGATTGATGGGGGGTGAGTCATCTGTGAAGGGGAGCCTTTTCTGTGCAAATACTTTCCAGCCTCCAATTTTAAAAAATGCTCTTGTTCCAAGATGTTGATTGTCTAATCTGCTTGCAATGTTTAAGTGCAAAGTGACTAATTTTTTTTTCTTGTTTCACTCCACAGTTCCCTTCCACGCCACAGGAATGGCAGACTGTGGCCTCCCACTTTGCCAGCCGTTGGGACTTTCCTAACTGCAGGGGCAATTGATGGGAAACACGTCCGCATCGTCCACCGCCCAACTCGGGGTCCTACTATTATAATTATAAAGGGTTTAATAGTGTAGTGATGTTGGGGTGGTGTCGGCGACATATGAATTTATGTATGTGGACGTGGGGATGAACGGCCGGATATCGGATGGTGGTGCCATTACGCACACGGAGTTCTACTGGCGTCTCCAAGTGGCAGTCTGTGCTTGCCACCTCCAGAGGAGAATGCCGAAGGACTCCCCTTCGTCTTTGTCGCAGATGAAGCGTTTGTGTTGACTCCCCATCTGATGAGGCCGTTCCCGATGAGGACCCTCACCCCGGACCAGAGGGTCTTCAACTACAGGCTGTCCAGAGCCAGAAGAGTGGGGAGAACACTTTTGGCATCCTGGCCAGCCGCTTCCGCCTGTTCCTGACGGCATTTAACTTGGCGGAATACAAACTGAACCACATAGTTCTTGCCTGTTGCATATTGCACAACTTCCTCAAAGACATAACAGGAACTATGTGGTGCCCGTTGGCCCAGATGTGGAGGGCCCTCCAAATGCAGACCTCACAGCCCTTCAAGTGGCACGTCCAGGCTTGCCCCCTCTAAATGCCCGCGTGGTCCGCGAGCAATATATGGAGTACTTTGTGGGTAGGGGGGGCCATTGCTCTGCCTGACGATGTGTGAGAGGCATTTTTTAATAAATCTGATATTTTAACCAACCTCTGATTTCTTGTCATTTCAGTCTTCTTTTTAGCTTATTTTACTTTGACATTTTTTCCCTTTGCCTTCGACAGTGGGAATGCACTTTCTGGGCAAAAGGAGGTAACAGTCTCTTCTTCCCAAAAAGATTATTCTCATGTTGTGTGTTTGCTACCTAATCTTTGGTCTAGAGAAGGTTTGTCCTGCATAACTGACAGCCAAAATACTCCTTTTCATCACCAGGTCTGACATGTGTGTATTCTGAAAAATGCTGTGCTCCGTGTTTTCGTACAAAGCACTGTGGGTGTCATTTACATAAGTCAAATCCGCTATGCTCTACAAGTGCATTGCAAAAGTCCCCAGGGAAAGAAAATTGCAGTGCAAAGTGGATTTGACACGACCATGACAGTGGCATCGAGGCTGAGTACGATCGAATGCACAGACGAACCTCCTGGCAATGACACCCAAGTCCATTAAGAAAAGGTATTCCATTCCAAGTCAATATAAAAGGATATAAAGTATGTGTTTATTGTAAAAAAAAAACTTACAAAACATATCATTGTTATTGATATATATATATATATATATATATATATATATAATATATATATATATATAATTATTAGTGTTGTTATTATTATTAATATTTTTATTATTATTATTAATCATAATGAAAATACAACATAATAATAATCCCGGGAATGACAACCAAGTTCAGTGAGAAAAAATATATCCAAGTCAATATATACATATATATATGTATATATTTCATATATCTTATAAACCTTTATCATTAAACATCACATCACTTTTCTCCTCTCTACATATGCCAGTCTTTTTCAAAGAATCAAAAATGTAAAGACGTTGAGCAGCTGCCAGCCGAGGCATGTAAGGGTGTACTTTTCAAAGCAAAGGAAAACTATTATCTCCTTTCAATAACATTCAGATGCATTTAAGCAAAAATAGGAATCTGGATATTTATTCAGTGTAAAAGAAAAAAAAAAATAGACTTTCTGGTACACTTTATAATCCACTCTTGAAATTATATTTATTATTTTTGCATACACCCTCTCTGAATTGCTGTAAAGCAATATTATAAATATTATTTTACTGAGATAAAACCTTTTTTTCTGCTCAAATTCGGTCCTGAAAATCGCACTTGCAATCATAAAAAATAAATACATAAAAAAAAATACATATTCACTTCCTTAAAACAAACATAAAACTAAAGAGGATTTGTGAAAAAAGGACCAACAAGGAGCATATCTGTTCAATATAAACAAATTATGATATCCCCTTCTGTGAAAAATGTGTGTGTGTATGTGTCTATAGATAATAAAAACAGTTTTTGCTGCTATACTCAGCTTCAGTTCAGAGTTGTCCCCTGCAGTACTTCCTTTTCACCAGTAAACTCTTTTTGGTTGCTTGACGGCCAGTATCATTTAACCCACTTCCTCCGAGCCCAGACCACCATGACCATCATGAGCTGTCCTTCAGAACTAGACTAGAACTGAACTAGAGTTCAGTTTTAAGATCCTTTGAATAAATAAAGATATATCTTTCTAAACAAACCTGTGGTCACCAACAAAGACACTCAACTGGTAATTACTTAAAAGATAAGGCATCATTCATTCCTAAAACCTGTATGTAAGCAGGTTGCAACAAAGCTAGTTAGGTGCTCCCCTAGATGAGAGGGTGAGGGTTAATGTTTTCCTGGTTATTTCCTTGCACGGGTTTTTCTTTGGGTCCGACCCACCGATCCTGTGTTATAAAAGAGGGATAGTGATCTGAAGCAGATGGCCCAAAAGGAGAGAGAGTTGGAGAGCCATGCTTATGAGGAGTAAGGGAATGTCACCTTCTGCAGCTACAATGACCATGATGTAGGAGGTCAATGAGATCTGGGGTTCGTTCCCCAAGACACCAGCCACTGGGAAATGCCACTGATGGAACCCCTTTATTACACAAGGACTCTACCTTTGCAGGTATACCGGGGCAGCACATAGCCTGAGTTAGGATTAGGGATGTAGCAACAAAGACTGTTCTTGCATGTTGGACTTTGTAATATGCTGCACATTTTTAACCTCCCTGGCGGTAGGATTTGGTCAAAATCCATACAATAGACAAAAGAGATATTTGGGGGGCACACCCTAAAAATTGCATAAAGATGGTGCTGCCCTTGGTTCAGAGAAGCAGGATCTCCCGATCTATGGATAGTGTAGGACCCACTAATCATGGGGTACTTTGTCGCAGTAAGTGGGCTTAAGCACCATATAGCAATATGGTGTGACCAAATCCCCATATTTTTTGATAATGTTTTTTGAAAATGTCTGTCTAGGTGCTTTTAAATAGCCTTGCTGGAGGTAAATGTCAGTTTTGCATGTGTGCGCTGTAATATGTTTGTTCTGTTGTATGGTCTTATGGCAGCACCATCTTTATGCATTTTTTAGGGTGTGCCCCCCAAATATCTCTTTTGTCTATTGTATGGATTTTGGCCAAATCCTTTTGGGTGGAGCACCCCACTCAGTAAGTACCTCAATTTAGTGTCCACCTGTATCATGGGTGGAGACCTCATGTTCTCCCATATAGAGGAGTATAGCTCCCTTGGTTCAGAGAAGCAGGATCTCCCGATCTATGGATAGTGTAGGACCCACTAATCATGGGGTACTTTGTCGCAGTAAGTGGGCTTAAGCACCATATAGCAATATGGTGTGACCAAATCCCCATATTTTTTGATAATGTTTTTTGAAAATGTCTGTCTAGGTGCTTTTAAATAGCCTTGCTGGAGGTAAATGTCAGTTTTGCATGTGTGCACTGTAATATGTTTGTTCTGTTGTATGGTCTTATGGCAGCACCATCTTTATGCACTTTTTAGGGTGTGCCCCCCAAATATCTCTTTTGCCCTTATAAAAGGGGGCTCCCAGATTCCGATAAGCCCCCCACCCGCAGACCCCGACAACCAATGGCCAGGGTTGTCGGGAAGAGGCCCTTGTCCTCATCAACATGGGGACAAGGTGCTTTGGGGTGGGGGGGGGGGCGCACGGCCCCCCTTTCCCCAGGGCACCCCCCATGTTGAGGGCACGCGGCCTGGTATGGCTCAGGAGGGGGGGGCGCTCGCTCGTCCCCACCCCTTTCCTGACCTGCCGGGCTGCGTGCTCGGATAAGGGTCTGAGATGGATTTGGGGGGGACCCCCACGCCGTTTTTCGGCGTGGGGAGTCCCTTAAAATCCATGCCAGGTGACGGAGCTAGCGCGGCGGCATTCACTGCCTACGCTAGCTACGTATACCTGAAGTTACGTTCTAAATGAACGGACTGCTCCGTGTGTGCGCAAGTCCGTTCATTTTCAAAAGTCCCGCGGACTTTGTCCAGTGGATTGTCCGCCGGAGAAGTCCGGCGTGTGTGGGCAAGTCACACGCTCGGAAGTCCACCCACCCACCCTTACATGTACATCAGCTTTTCGTTTGTACTGCAGAGAGCATGGGCACCGCAAAAATTGGGTCCTCCTTAGCCCTAGGTGAGAATGACATCCCTTTCTGCCTGAAACCTAGTGGGATAGCCATCTCACACATTTCAAAAGGCTTCAGGGCTATGTAAAATACACTGCGCATACACAGTGGAGCATCATCAGAGGACCAGCTGCTAGGATTAGCTGGCCAATAGCAAGAGGTGAGAGGCCAGAAAGCTGATTTCTGTGTAAATTATATGCTTAGATTTTTGGGTTCTCCTGATGTGAAAGTCCATACAGATACCTGTTTATGGTGTAAGTAGTTTAGATCAGTGGTTCTCAACCTCAGTCCTCAAGTACCCCCAACAGCAAACGGGCCATGTTTTGGGAACTTCCCTTAGATAAAATAGCACTTATCAATACCATGTCATTGATATTGATTCAAAGCAGCTGTGCAAAGTAAAGGAAAAGCTGAAAACATGGCCCGTTGGGGGTACTTGAGAACTGAGGTTGAGAACCACTGGTTTAGATTATGATCAATGGTCACTTTAAATATAAAAAAAAAAAAAAGAAAAATATATGAACAAACTAGTTAGAACACCAACCCATAAGACAGGACTTAAAGTGGTTGTAAACCCTTACAAACCACTTTGACCTACAGGTAAGCCTAGATTAAGGCTTACCTGTAGGTCCAATAAATATCTCCTAAACCTACATGGTTTAGGAGATATTTAGAAAAAAAACAGGCACCGCTGTCTACCGCGCATGCGCCGTAGACAGCGGCACGCAGGCGCACTGAGCATGCCGAGATCACGGTGATATGTCGCTCTCGTGCGCATGCGCGGGAGTGACGTCATCGCGACTCCAGCAAATGACAGCGCTGGATCAGCGAGACCCGGAAGTCACTCCGGGATTGATGGCGCCGGTGGAGGACGAGGACGAGGGTCGCTTCGGGGGCTTCGTTCTCAGGTAAGTTATTCATAATGAGCTAGTATGCTATGCATACTAGCTCATTATGCCTTTGCCTTGCAGGTTCCGTTTTTTTTTTTTTTTTTTTTTTTCAAGGAGGCTTTACTTCCTCTTTAAAATTTCAAGTCCTGAGCTACTAGCCAGGCCTTAAGGGTTACTCGCCACCAGTTGCCCCACCCTACCCTGACCCTAAGTCCGCCCCTAATTCACGCCCTCATAAATTATCTCATGAAATGACACTTAAATGTTTGATGCAGAATTAAGTTACAAAAATAAATATTAACAACAACTTTATCACTGCCCATCAATTCAGCTTGACCAGTGCCCATCAGTGCAGTTTGACCATTCCCTTTCAATTCAGCCTCACCTGTACCTATCAATGCAGCATGACCTGTGCCCACCAATGCAGTATGACCTGTGCCCATCAATGCAGCATGACCTGTGCCTACCAATGCAACTCACCTGTGCCCACCAATGCAGCATGACCTGTGCCCACCAATGCAACATGACCTGGACCCACTAATGCAACTCACCTGTGCCCACCAATGCAACTCGCCTGTGCCCACCAATGCAGCATAACCTTTACCCACCAAAGCAACTCACCTGTGCCCACCAATGCAGCATGACCTGTGCCCACCAATACAGCATGACCTGTGCCCATTAATGCAACTCACCTGTGCCCACCAATGCAGCATGACCTGTGCCCACCAATGCTTCACCTGTGCCCATCAATTCAACTCACCTGTGCCCACCAATGCAACTCACCTGTGCCCACCAATGCAGCCTGACCTGTGCCCATCAATGCAACTCACCTGTGCCCACCAATGCAACTCACCTGTGCCCACCAATGCAGCCTCACCTGTGCCCATCGATGCAACTCACCTGTGCCCACCAATGCAACTCACCTGTGCCCACCAATGCAGCCTCACCTGTGCAGAGGAAGAGAGATTCGAGGAAGAGGAGAGCGGCCGGCCGGATCACAGAGCGGGATTTGCCAGCTGTAACAGCTTTCATTTGAATTGCTATGCGGTCACCATCACATACAGCCCCGCCTCCTTGCCCGTCTACTTTGATGATGTCACATGTCCCGGGATTGGATCGATGTTCTGTCTATCAAAGTAGCCGGCAAGTAGGTGGGACTGTATGTGTTGGCGAGCGCACAGCAATTCAAATGAAAGCTGTTACAGTGGGCCGCTCTGTGATCCGGCCGGCTCTCCTCTTCCTCCACTCACTCGTCCTCTCTTCTCTCTCTTCCTCTGGAAGAGTGGATCCCATTCAACCCTGCCTGCTGGCGGTGCTAGCCCCCCCCCCCCCCCACCGAGGCAGCCCACATTCGCCAGCAATCATTTTCCACTCGCCAAATGCGAACAGGCGAGTGGAAATTTTGAGGGCTGCCATAAGATATCTTCATCTAAGCAATCAGCAGATTTCGGCAAATTTGAGTATAATGTAAAATGACCATTTACTCCTTGCTGAGATCTTCTTAATATCAACCTCTACTTGACTGAACTTTTTTGAGCAATGAGCAGTAATATGGCCAAATCTATTAAGGATCAAAGCGCCTCAGCACTTATGCATTTATACATGTTGATCATATCCCCCCTTAACCACTTGCTTACAGGGCACTTAAACCCACTTCCTGCCCAGGCCAATTTTCAGTTTTCAGCGGTGTCACACTTTAAATGACAATTGCGCGGTCATGCAACACTGTACCCAAATGAAATTTTTATAATTTTTTTCACACAAATAGAGCTTTCTTTTAGTGGTATTTAATCACCACTGGGCTTTTTATCTGTTGCTAAACAAACAAAAAAATACAAAAACATATTTCATATTTTCAAATTTTGCAAACAGGTAATTTTTCTCCTTCACTGATGTGCGCTGACGAGGCGGCACTGATGGGCACTGATAGGTGGCACTGATGAGGCGGCACTGGTGGGGACTGATCAGGAGGCACTGATGAGGCTGCACTGATGGTGGCACTGACAGGTGGCACTGATGGGCATTGGTAGGTGGCACTGATGGGCACGGATAGGTGGCACGGAGAGGTGACACTGATAGGTGGCACCAATGGGCACTGATAGGCACTGTTAGGCGGCACTGATAGGCAGCACTGATAAGTGACACTGATGATGAGTCACTGATGGGCACTGATTGGTAGCACTTATGGGCACTGATAGATGGCATGGGTGGGACTGATTAGCAGCACTGGAGGGAACTAAGGGGACCCATGTCTCACTAACAGAAGCTGGTTAGCGGCTTTCTTCTTTTCTTCACGCTGACAGCATGAGGGGAAAAAAGCTGATAACCGGCTTCTGTTTACTTCTGTGATCAACTGTAATTGGCTGACAGCTGATCACGTGGTAAAGGGCCCACTGTGATTGGCCCTTTACCCCAATCTGTGATTAGCCAAGTCCCAATGACTCAGCGATCACAGAGCATGAGAACGGGAGGATGTCAATGGACGCCCTCCCAGCATTTTAAGCCCACGCTGCAGCCGTCTTTCGCCAAGTGGTTAAGTAACTTTGCTTTGGCTGAAATTATGTCATCCGTCTGCTGCAGACAGGCAAAATAATTTCCACAGTCTCCTCTGATCCATTAATCCAGGGCTGCTAATAAGGCAGTACAGCCAGCCCTCCTGTACTGGGCTCGAGCCCCATCAGTTTAAAAGGGGGGCCCGGGCACCTGCTAAGCTGGAGGTCCGGCTGTACTGTCTTGTTGCAGACACAGATCCTCTTCTGTCTCCCCCTGCAGTGCTGCCAGCTTCTCCTTTTCTTTCACCCTCCGGCTGCACTGCAGAGAGATTGGTTCTTTCACATGCGCCCCTTCCATCTGCTGTGTGCCCCCACATCGCTTTTGGCTTCCCTTCTCTCTTGCCTGCAGCTGCTGCGAGCACACAGGGGGATGTTTCAGGATGGAGAGCGGGGGAAGGGGGAGGTAATATCATTTACCAGCTCCTTCCTTTCCTGAATGAACACAGTGAGCGATCAGTACCAATCATTCATGTGTCCATTCATCACTGAAGAATAGTAAACTGTGTTTACTATACTTCCGTTTCTGAATGGGCAGGAAGCCTCAGAGCACTTCCTATTCATTCATATGTGCAGCTGAGGCTACAGAGAAAGGGACTGGTAAATCTATGACCTCAGTCGCTTTCAGCAGGGGAAAGGTGGGACCTGTCATGTAGGCTCTATGGGGCCCCGTGATTTCTAACAGCTGCCCTGCATTGATCAGACTGCAAAATTGTAATTTTGTAGCAAGTCACAAGATGAGAGGCTGCAGCAGGAGCCAACTAGACATGCGCAATTCGTTTCGTTTTTTTTTTTTTTCGTTATTTTCGTTCATTCGTTTTCGTACGAATGAACGAACGATTCGCTAAAAATTTTAACGAATAACGAATCGAACGAATCCGAAAATAACTAAAATCGGAAAAAAACTAATTAGAAACAACGAATGTACGAATGAAGAAAATCCGAAAAACTAAAACAGGAACAACGAAAATGAAAATGAACGAAAAAATTCATACATTCGTAACTTTTTTTTTTTGTTGAATTGGTAATTTTCCGTGTCCCTTACAATGGTGCTGCTTAACATGCTTCGAATAGATTGAACGAAAAAAAAATCGTACATTCGTAACTTTTTTTTTTTTTTTCGATTCGTAATTTTCCGTGTCCCTTACAATGGCGCAGCTTATCGTGCTTCGAATGGATTGAACGAAAAAATTCGTACATTCGTAACTTTTTTTTTTTTTTTTTTCGATTCGTAATTTTCCGTGTCTCTTACAATGGCGTTGCTTAACGTGCTTCGAATGGATTGAACGAAAAAATTCGTACATTCGTAACTTTTTTTTTCGATTCGTAATTTTCCGTGTCTCTTAAAATGTAATAATAGCATACACATTACATAAAATTATGAATTATGCTCCGATTACGAATCTACGAATGTTACGAATGTACGAATAACTAAGAATGCGTCCGAATTTCGAATAAACGAAAATTAAACGGAAAAACGAATCAACGAAAAAATAACTCTTACGAATGTACGAATCGTTACGAATCGAATACGAACAGCGACGACTTACGAATTTACGAATTGTTACGAATCAACGGAAACGAAAAAAACAAAACGAAAATAAACAATTTTTTTTGTTGTGCCCATGTCTAGAGCCAACTAGGGATCAGGATTTACATGTGTTGTCTCTGAGCTCCACCCAAGAAGGATGGAGACCCTGAATTATGCCTAAACAAAGATGGCTTCATCCTTCTGTGGAGAAAAGCAGATTAAGGCATTGTCGGGGGGGTATTGTGATCTCTATGAGAGGTAATAAATGCCCGAAAGTGTTACACTGCACATGAAAAACATTTATCTAATGCAAGGTCTACTTCAAAGTATTCAAATTTTAGTGTTGGTCACTTTCATTACAAGTCCATGCATTGACCTTGCCAATACAGACACCACGAAATAAAAGTAAACCAATTAGCGGATTACAAACATGTTTCTGACCTTTAACATTCGTTAAAATGTGTTAGTAAGAAAATAAATCTCTGGGTGAGCTCAGACAGAGATCCTCGGCTCTTAATTTTAAAAGCCATGTTCCAAAGATCTAAAGGCCGAAATCCTTGTGAAAGTTTCTTCTTAACAAGACCCCTTCTTGTTCCTTGCACTGTAAAACAGTGTTTATGGCTTGTGATGGTGTGTTTGAGTGGTAGAGGATGGATGTGGATAGGAATGGTAAAATGATTTATAATCCTAGTTAGTAACTAAAACCAGTCGTTGTCAACTTATGAGGAATAAGGATCCTTGACTGTGGCCCCTGAATGCACCAAAGAGCAGCACATACTATTCAGTATATTTAATGCTAAAGAAGACTGTCAGAGACTGCAGACCTACTAGAGGAGATGCTCGGGGACTGCAGATATACTAAAGGAGTTAGTCAGAGAATGCAGACATCCTACAGGAGAAATTCGGAGACAGCAGACATACTATGGGAGATAGTCAGAGACAGCAGACATACTATGGGAGATAGTCAGAGACTGCAGACATCCTACAGGAGATAATCAGAGACAGCAGACATACTACGGGAGATAGTCAGAGACTGCAGACATACTAGAGGAGTTGGTCAGAGACTGCAGAGATGCAAAAGGAAATGATAAAATCCCACAGACATACTAGAGGAGATGATCAGAGACTGCAGAGAGGCTAGAAGAGATGGTCAGAGACTCAAGATATGGTAGAAGAGATGGTCAGAGACTGCAGAGAGGCTAGAGGAGATGGTCAGAGACTCAAGATATGGTAGAAGAGATGGTCAGAGACTGCAGAGAGGCTAGAGGAGATGGTCAGAGACTCAGTATATGGTAGAAGAGATGGTCAGAGACTACATACATACTAGAGGAGATCAGTGGCGGCTGGTGCTCAAAATTTTTGGGGGGGCGCAAACGAACAGCCTCACTGTGCCATCAAACGCTGCCACTGTGCCCATTAAACGCTGCCACTGTGCCCATTAAATGCTGCCACTGTGCCCATTAAACGCTGCCACTGTGCCCATTAAATGCTGCCACTGTGCCCATCAAACGCTGCCACAGTGCCCATCAAACGCTGCCACTGTGCCCCAAGTGCTGCCACTGTGCCCCAAGTGCTGCCACTGTGCCCCAAGTTCTGCCATTGTGCCCCAAGTTCTGCCATTGTGCCCCAAGTGCTGCCATTGTGCCCCAAGTGCTGCCACTGTGCTCCAAACGCTGCCACTGTGCCCCTTAAGTGCTGCCACTGTACCCCTTAAGTGCTGCCACTGTGCCCCTTAAGTGCTGCCACTGTGCCCCTTAAGTGCTGCCACTGTGCCCCTCAAGTGCTGCCACTGTGCCCCCTGCCTGCCCTCTGCACTTACCTTGTCCCGGTGTGCAGCTGGTGACGGCGTCAGGCGACGAGCGGTGTCTCATCGTCGGATGTCTTCTTCTCCCGCGCTCCTCCTGTCTTCTGCTATGATTAGACGCCCAGCGTCCAATCACAGCGCCTGTGACTTCAGCCAATCAGGTGACAGGTAACAGACCTGGCAACCTGATTGGCTGAGAGGCGGGTCTGTGTTAGGGAAGCGATGTATTCGCTTCTCTAACACAATACTGTGTAATCAGCGAACGCACAGCAGTGCGCCCGCTGTTTACACTTAGGGAAGCCTATTAGAGCACACCGCTCTAATAAGGTCCCCTATTAGAGCTTACAGCTCTAATAGGGGCGCTTCCAGAAACACCCCCCCCCCCCACTGTAATTCAGATGCCCGGCGCCCGATCAGGGGCCGGACACCTGAATAGGGGGCGGCAGCGGTGACAATAGATAGATTCATGCAATGCATGAATCTATCTATTGGTGATAGAGCGGTGCAGGAGAGGGGGGGCGGCGCTCCTGCGCCCTCTATGCATGCACCGCCACTGGAGGAGATGATTAGAGACTGCAGACATGCTACCATGCTACCAGTGATCTCCTACTGCAGGAGAGAACTAGAGCCTGGAAACCTGTTATATAAGTGTAGCACGGACCCCTAGAGGACTGCTTAGAATTACCTGCTCCTCTGCACGGCCAGGACCTGGTGAACTTTCCAACCCACCTGACACTCTGGGTTCAGACATCCTTGTTTCACTGTAGAGTAATAATCAGACAACTCAGCGTATTTAGGTTCTATGAATATTTTACTTGGACTGATAATGGGGAACGTTGTCACAAAGAGGAGGTAATAGATCTGCTGAGTTCTAGGCAACAGCGCCAACTCAGCAGAAGAACCCCTCCGAAAGACAAGACAAGTATTAACAATGATATATATATATATATATATATATATATATATATATATATATATATGTACACTTCCTTGAGAGATAATGTTACTCCCTAGATGGATATTTCAGCCAACTGCTTATACTGCCACAATGTAAAAGATGGATCCTAGCCAACCTATAATGCTATCCTAAGAAGGGAATGCAGGTCTAAAAGTAATAATATAGGGGCCCTTTTTATCAGTAATGGCAATAAAGTCCACGTTGCAGATCTGATTTTCTTCATCGGCTTGTTGGAGCTTGTTAACTGTAATCCAATTAGGTGTAGTGGGAACAGTAAATATCTTGCAATGAAGAAGGCTAAAGATGTCTAAGCACAGCATTCAAATAAATGCAGTAAAGTATTCCTGGAGTAAAGATGTCTGTGCAAAATGTCTTAATGTAACTGTGACAAAGAATGGGTAAAGGTCGAGCGATTTGCTCTCTCACCAATAACCAGATCGCACCGATGTATTCCGGACAGGAACTCGTGTAGTGACAATTGTGCAGTGGATCTGCTGTCTCGATCTCCCGACGTGAAGCTTGACACACACCGACTGGCAGGTGACCGGAGTGGTGCTGGAAGGATGTCCGACAGCAAACGGCAGAGCTAGGCCTCTCAGGTTATGGGTTGGAAGGTGGTACTCCATGTGGTAGGCATGCAACCTCTTTCGCTCTGTTGCACAGAGAGGTCCGTCTTGCGTCCGCCCCAGGAGGAAGAAAGCTCCGCGTGGGCTTTTGCTTCTTTTATAGCTACTCCCAGCAATCTCCGGATGGCAGCAAAGATCTCTGGGATATGTAGTCCTGGTACATATACGTGCAAAGCAATTATCTGACGGGAGGACTATTCATCCCACAATCCTTTTGTTTGGCACACAAATATGATGTCACCTGATACACCGATCACTATAGGGACAGGCAATGCTTTGAGACACTGGAAGGTACGGTGCTTTATGCTTGTAGTCCATATTGCTACATCCTCCCCCCACTTGAAAGTCTTTGGTCCCTAATGACAGAGCACAACCTGTGGAATCACTACTAAATCATGACAGCTAACAATTAACCCTTTAACAAACAAAAAATGGCCTGTTCATGAATGGGGGTAAATCTTCCAGGAGGCAAGTGGTTAAAGTGATACTAAAGTCTCAATTTTTTTGTTTAAAATATGTTTTATTATTTAAAATAACAAACATGTTATACTTACGTGCTCTGTGAAGTAGTTTTGCACTGAGCAGCCCCGATCCTCTTCTTCTCGGGTCCCTCGCCGGCACTTTTGGCCCCTCCCTCCTGCTGAGTGCCCCCACAGCAAGCAACTTGCTATGGGGGCACCCGAGCCAAGCCGCTGCTCTGTGTGTCCACCCAGACACAGAGCTGCGCCCCCCTACGCCGTCTCTCCTCATTGTCTCACTCATTTTGATTGACAGCAGCTGGAGCCAATGATGTCCCGCTGCTGTCTCTGGAGAGGGAGTCCCGGGGAGAGCCGAGCCTCTTGTGCAACATCACTGGATAGAGATGCGTTCAGGTAAGTATTAGGGATCTGAGTATTAGTGGTAAGTATTAGTGGCTGCTGCACACTGATGGTTTTTTATTATAATGCATTGAATGCATTAAGATAAAAAAACTTCTGCCTTTACAACTACTTTAAGTTAAACTCCAGCTCTACTTTATAATCAGTTACAGCAAAAAAATAATATTTTCCTTTTGGGATAAAGGTTTTACATAACGTAATAAAAGCTGATCAGCTGATCACTGTAAGCATCACTGTCAGTGGTAAATGGTTTGTCTCAACCCCTAAACCGCCACTTTTACTGGGTAGCTTGGTCTGTTAATAGAAAATGGAAAATAACAGATTTACTGGAAAGATCACCTTGGTGAAACTAAAGGGAAAAAAGCCAAACAAAAATGAATGCAGCCACCACATCTAATGATTGGTAAGCTGCAATATATTACATTTTTGTTTTTGTGTTTAATACCGCTATAAGTACTATTCTGCTGAGAGTGGCCTGTTATACATAGTGCACCGGGTTTATACCAGGTAACAATCGTCTACTATCTCCCTCTGATAACTGCACAATGATGTTTGCCAATAACTGTATTCATGCTCTGTTTTAAAAATTTCAAAGAATCGGTTGTTCCCTTTTCTATATTTTTTATAAGAAATAAATGCCAACTTCTAGAGCCAGCAAGATATTTCCTGTATAAAAAGAAGTATAGACTTCAAAAGAAATAGATGTAATTTTGCCCCTGTGCAAAGTATTAAAAAAGATGTCATCTTGGATATGCAGCTCAGGTTTGGGTACCTGTTCACAAAAATAATGTTGCAGAACCGGAGAGAGTACAAACTAAAATAATAATGGGTTTATTGACCAGAAGCTGACCAGCTGCCGTCATTATACTGTGGCAGGTTGGCACGACGGCGCGAATCGCCATAGGTGTACGTTGGCCGATTTAACCACTTTAGCCCCGGAAGGATTTACCCCCTTCCTGACCAGAGCAATAGCGCAAAAAATAAAAACCGCAGGGGCGATCAAATACCACCAAAAGAAAGCTTTATTTGTGGGAAAAAAAGGACGCCAACTTTGTTTGGGAGCCACGTCGCACAACCGCGCAATTGTCAGTTAAAGCGACGCAGTGCCGAATCGCAAAAAGGGGCCTGGTCCTTTGGCTGCCAATTGGCCCGGGGCTGAAGTGGTTAAGGGGGTAAATCCTTCCATTCCTTAAGTAGTTAATACATAAATGGTTTGTTTAGTACATTTTGTGCAAATTTGTTCTTTAACCAGTTGCTCTCCAGAAGATTTAGCCCCCCTGATGACCAGGCCATTTTTTTGCTTTTTGGCACTGCGTTACTTTAACTGGCAATTGCGCGGTCATGCAACGCTGTACATAAATGAAGTTCATATCATATTTTTATCTCAAATAGAACTTTATTTTGGTAGTATTGGATCACCACTGGGGTTTTTTTATTTTTTGCGCTATAAATGAAAAAAATATATATATTTATTTTTTTACTTTCTACTATAAAACCTATACAATAAAAGAATGTAAAAAAAATATAATTTCTTTCTAAATTTCAGCCAATATGTATTCTGCTACATGTCTTTTGTAAAAAAAAAAAAATTTGGTTTAGACAAACGTCATATCGTCTACAAACTATAGTATATATACTAGAATTTTTTATTTTTTATACTAGTAATGGCGGCGATCAGTGACTTATAGTGGGACTGCAGACAATCTGACACTAACTCACACTTTGCGGGAACCAGGGACATTAATACAGTGATCAGTGCTAAAGATATACACTGTCACTGTACTAATGACACTGGGAAGGGAAGGAAGAAAAGTTAAACATCTAGGGCGATCAAAGGGCTTAAATATGTGCCTAACCAATGTTTACGTGTGTGCTGTGAGGTGCTTTTACTAAGGGATGTAATGGCTTTTATTCCCTTTGCAGGGAAACAAAAAACAGTACATTCCCACTGACAGGACAGAGCTCTGTATTATTTACATCAGCAGAGTTCTGTCCTGTATTCCTCCTCTCCGATCAGTGGGTGCCGGCGGACATCCATTGGCCACTACACGCTGATTGGCTTGTACTGTGTCTAATCACAGCACAGCCAGTGCGCCCCCTACCCGGAAGTGTAGAATCACAGCCTAGCTGGGACCTCAATGTCTACCTCAAGGCTTCGTCTAGGACTATGACTATTTCAGGGGTCTCCTCCTGCAGGACTGGGCTCAGGAACACTGCCCTTGCTGCTTCCACCTCAAACTATTTATAAGCTTCCAGGGATTACAACATACAGGGATACGGGAATCAATTATCGACACTGACAGACACACACCTACACAGGTTGAACTGGATGGAGTGGTGTCTTTATTTAACCATGCCAACTATGTAACTATGGATTGGCAGGAGTCCCATAAATATTCAGGCTGCTTGTTCTGTCCTCCCTCCCGCTTTACTTCTACAATCCTCTAGAGCGGGGGTCTCCAAACTTTTTGATCAAAGGGCCATTTTATTGTCCTTCAGGCTTTTTGGAGGACCACTGTGGCCAGTGGGAGCGGAAAATGCCTCGACATCAGTGGAAGAAAGCAAAGCCCCATCATTGGTGTCAGTTGGGGGAGTAGTGCCCCAAGAGCCCGATAAAGGCAAGCAAAGGGCCACATCCAGCCCTCTGGCCACAGTTTGGAGACTCCTGCTCTAGAAGACAAGGGGAAGTAACAGAACACCGGCCTTTAAAACCCTGAGCAGCTCTGAATAATCAACCACTGCTCCACTGATTACCGGGGAACCAACTAAATTTACCTAACAGCCTGCTGTATACTAGGAGGGTGCTACATAAAGAAAGCAGGAGCGATGTTTATAATGATGATCTAATGATGTCTTGAATATATAGAAGGAAGGAGTATTTTAGATTTTGCTTTAAAAAAAGTAGAAACATCCCTGTGTTGGGACCTTGAATAAATGCATTGATCAATACATGGGGCCATGACAAACAGATCTTTCATGGATAGCACACTTTTATGCTGTCTTGCTTTTTTCCCCCGCATGAATATAAAGAAGTCTAAAGGAAAATAAAACACCTAAAACCTCCTGTAAAATCAAGTATCCTCTCACCAGTGATTTGATCCCATCTAAAGATCTATTTAAAATTTCAGAGCTCTCAACGCACCGTTCATTCAGCTTCACTTTTCATTAAATTAATCAAATGAAGAGTCACCTCTTCAAGAGAAACTCGGCAACTTAACCTGTCCTCGTTGTCAGGCTGACATGAACCCATTAAGAACAGCAGATAATGTCTCTACGATTTACTATTATGTATGTATACAAGATAACGAGGAATACTTGCATTAGAAGAAGTCACCTCAGGGTTCGATAAAAAGCCAAAGGTTAAAGGGGTTGCAACCCTTCAACATTTAAAGAGACTCTGTCACCAGACCATTCATTTCAACATAAATATTCAGACAAGTTTATACGGTTTGTTCAACTTAGTTTCTGCATTGTATTTACCTGTAAATACAACCCTTGTGTAGACACACAAACGGTCTGAGACTGATGCTGGGTGGCGCCATCTTGGATGTGATGTTACTAAAGTAAAATTCTCTAGTAATCCCCCCCCCCTTGTTTTCCACTGGCTGCTATGTCAAAGGTCATTTAGGAAGGTGAAGGGAGGGGCAAATTAGCTGGGCCAGCACAGAGAGTAATAAGACACTCCCAGAAGAGGTAGCGTAAAATGGGAGAGGGCTGTGCACACTGATAGAACCCAGAACATTGACCAAAGTATCACACTACCTCCACCGGCCTGTCTTCTTCCCACAGTGCATCCTAGTGCCATCTCTTCCCTAGGTAAGCGACGCACACTTACCTGGCCTTCCACATGATGTAAAAGAAAACATGGCTCATGAGACCAGACCACCTTCTTTCATTGCTCTTTGGTCCAGTTTTGATGCCCATGTGCCCATTGTAGGTGCTTTTGGTGTTCGAAATGGGTCAGCATGGGCACCCTGACTGGTCTGGGGCCCCATACACAACAAACTGTGATGCACTGTGTGTTCTGAGACCTTTCTACCAGAACCAGCTTTAACTTTTTCAGCAATTCGAGCTACCGTAGCTCTTCTATTTGATCATACTACATGGGCCAGCCTTTGCTCCCCAGCTGCATCAATGAGCCTTGGCCTGCCCATGACCCTGTTACCGGTTTTCCTTCCTTGGACCACTTTTGGTAAGTCCTGACCACTGCAGACCAGGAACATCCCACAAGAGCTGCAGTTTTGGAGTTTCTCTGACCCAGTCGTCTAGCCATTCTAATTGGTTCTTGTCAAAGTTGCGCAAATTGTTATGTTTCGCCCATTTTTTCTGCTTTTAACACATCAACTTCAGGGACAACATGTTCACTTAATATATCCCACCCACTTTCAGGTGAAATTGTAACAAGATAATCAATGATATTCACTATATAATCTGTTCCAGGAGAATGCTTGTAATCCAAAGCACTCGCATATCAAAGCGAGTTTCCCCATAGAAGTCAGTGGAACCGAAGATAAAAAAAATTTACGCACTGACTTCTATTACATGCTATACCGCATTTGGCCAGAGGTGGGGGGGGGCTGGAGAGAGACTTGGAAATACTCGGGGGCAGCTCGGCTGAACTCAGAAAGCCTTGGAAAGGCTCGGAAACACTCGGGAAGGGAGTGTTTTCGAGTATTTCCGAACAGCTCCGAATGGCTCTGAACCATTCCGAGTGTCACCGGTGCCCCCGCACCTCTGGCCAAATGCAGTACTGAAAACCCCATTAGCTTGATTCCTGCTTGTTTTTCAAGACAACACTCGCAAACCGAGTCAGAAAAGTTGCTCGTCTTTCAAAACGCTTGTTAACCGCGTTACTCGTAAACCAAGGTTCCACTGTATTCGCTTTACCTGTCAGGGTCACTGAACAGTATATATAAATATATATATATATATATATATGTGTATTAGGGCTGTGGAAATTAAAGATTAATTCCTCGATTAATTGATTCATTTTTTTGATCGATCAAAATTCTTTTGATCAATCAAAATTCTTTTGATCGGTACTCATCTCTCCGTGGGCTTCCAGGTCCTCAGGGAGTTCCGTCGGAGATCCGGTGACGTCACAGACATCGACGTCACCAGACTCCTCCCCCTTCCCCAAGTGCCTCCATCTGCTAACGAAAGGAGGGGGGAGGAGTCCGGTGATGTTGAAGTTCTGATTGAACGTAACGCGTACGGGGGAGGAGCTATGCATGACGTCACCCACTGCTGCCCTACGGAACTAACACGATTCTTCGATCTTTTCTTTCTACCCATGACCTGGCGTCCTTGCTGAGATCTAAGGAGACGTGAGAGAAGTTTATGGTCCGTGTTAACCCTTTTGATACCCGCTTGCATGACCACCTGTTTGCACAGGGGTCCATGTCATAAGGTGAGAGTGATTAGTTGGACCGGAGGTGGAGGGATTGTCACGCTACTGTGGAAAAAAATGACTTACGTCAGTGCTACAGTTTGAATTTAAAACGTATTTGTGTGAACTGTGAAGTTAAGTCATGGATTGTGGAAACTAACTAGTGTCGGGTGATTGTATATAGTGTATACCACATTTACCACTGACTAATGCAGAGTTGCAATGCAAGGAGATCAGCTAAAAGTAGTTGGATCTGTATGTGCGTTATAATTAATCAAAATTTGTCGATTAATCAATTTAAAAAAAAATCGATTAATCGAACACAAAAATTTTAATCAGTAACAGCCCTAACATATATATATCCCATTCCAGTCTTAGTCCGTAGGGTTTAATATTGAATTGGCCCACCCTTTGCAGCTATAACAGCTTCAACTCTTCTGGGAAGGCTGTCCACAAGGTTTAGGAGTGTGTCTATGGGAATGTTTGACTATTCTTCCAGAAGCGCATTTGTGAGGTCAGGCACTGATGTTGGACGAGAAGGCCTGGCTCGCAGTCTCCGCTCTAATTCATCCCAGAGGTGTTCTAGAAAACACACATAAACGCGCTTTTATCAGCGTTCAGCATTTTTTACATTGCAGAGCTGAATTTTACAAAAAAGCCCAAAAACGCTGATGCTAAAAACACTTTAAAACATGCATAAACACTGTTAAAGGCAAGTTTTTAAAGCAGAAGTTTCCTGCCAGCAATTTGATGTCCAGAAAGACTTTTTTAAACGTCCCGTGTGCATGGAGTCTTAAAGTATATGTAAACCCTTAACTTGTAAAACAACCCATTCAGTTTAACCACTTACAGACCGCCCGCCGTCGTTATAATATCGTTGTTATGACAGAATCTAGCTGCCATAACCCCGGTATCCTCTTCTTCAGAGGGGGGCTTGCTTTCAGATAAAAGTGGTCTTTGACCCCAGATCTCATATTTAAGAGGTCCTGTCATGCTTTTTTTCTATTACAAGGGATGTTTACATTTCTTGTAATAGGAATAAAAGTGAGCCACAATTTTTTTTTTTTTAAAAGGACAGTGTCAAAATAAAAAATTAAAAGTAAACAAATAAGAAAAAAAAAATTATAGCACCCCGTCCCGCCGAGCTTGCACGCAGAAGCGAACGCATACATAAGTCGCGCCCGCATATGAAAACGGTGTTCAAACCACACATGGTATGAGGTAAAACCATGATCGGTAGAGCGAGAGCAATAATTCTAGCCCTAGTCCTCCTCTGTTACTCAAAACTGGTAACCTGCAGAAATTTTTAAACGTCGCTTATAGAGAATTTTAAGGGTAAAACTTTGTCGCCATTACACGAGTGGGCGCAATTTTGAAGCCTGACATTATCAATTGACTCGGCGTAACATTATCTTTTACAATAACAAAAAAAAATTGGGCTAACTTTACAGTTTTCCTATTTTTTCCAAAAAAAGTGCGCTTGTAAGACTGCTGCGTAAATACGGTGTGACAGAAAGTATTGCAACAACCACCATTTTATTCTATAGGGTGTCTGAAAAAAATATATATAATGTTTGGGGGTTCTAAGTAATTTTCTAGCAAAAAAAAAACAAAATGATTTTAACTTGTAAACACAGAGTCTGAAAAATAGGCCCGGTCCTTAAGTGGTTAAAATAGAAATGAAATCCAAAACATTTGTGTATAAATATAAAAAAAATCATAAATACCCTTTTTTTTTTTTCCCTTTTTTTAAAATAAGTAATTACTTGACCCCTGTTCTGAGCTGCATAAGGAGCTCAGAGAGCTAGAGGAGGAGAAACAGCCATACACTAGTCTTCCCAGTGAATGGTTGTGCGGGGGGGGGGGCATATTAGCAGAAGTCTGATCATTGGAGGAGAGCAGGTTGAGTTCTAGAAAACTGGCCATGCTGTGCTATCATGCCTAAGGTGGTCAGTTTGTGATAGAAAAGCAGAGGGACTGGCAGGACCAGGAGGAATTTCACACAAAGGGAGCAATACAAAGAGAACAGGATACTTTTTCTATACAAGTACATGGTACAGCATTTTTACATTTTTAAATCATAGGGGCGAATGAATATCCCTCCGGGTTAGGCCACACTCCAGTGGAAGTTTTTTTTTAATCTATTAATAATACTCCACAGACAATACATGTAGTGGCAGTCTGTACTTTTTGAAGGGTATCTCTAAGTCCCCGTTTTCTGTCATTTCTATATTGTTTTTTGAAAATTGTCAATGTGTTATTGCATTTATTTGTTTGTGAACTATCAATACATTTTGTAATTTTTTATGTGTGCCTATAAAGTCCACTCTTTTCACTATATATTTTACATGGTACAGCAGGCACATTTCAGGAATTTCAAATGTTGGGTTTATATAATCTTTAAATTTAGTCTGACCACCTAGGCATCCATGTTCTCTGGTCGAGAGGTGGGTTAAAGTCTAATGCCAACATAACAACAAGTTAAATAACGTGGGTTGTTGGAGGAGATTGGATAACTAGGAAGACATTTTAGCAGGCACGATTGGTGTTGTACCCAGGCCTGCTATTCTGCAAAGCCATAATCACTTTTATTGCTATACACAGGTGCTCTTTAAATTATAATAATAGAATATATAAATATAATGCATTTTTTAGCAAACCAAAAAAAGAACAGGGTGATTTAATGAAAGTAAACAGGTGTACAGGGGCGGACTGACAACTCATGGGCCCCCCGGGCAATAGGAGATTATGGGGGCCCCCAGACAATCAGAGATTATGGGGCCACACAGTATACACACACACAGTATACAATCACATAGTATACACATACATGTAGACACAGTATACACAGACATGTTTCTATTGGCTGAGAAGGTACTGGAGAGGTGGGGCAGCTATAATCTCTGGATTTTTAGACCAAAAGGATGTCGGTAAGGGATATTTCAGAAACAGATGTAAAAAAAAAAAAACACAGATTTTTACATACTGTCCCTGGTTTTACTGAGGCTGGCAACCCTGATGGGGCCCCCTAGTGGCTCGGGGCCCTCGGGAAGTGCCCGAGTGGCCGAATGGTCATTCCGCCCCTGTAGGTGTAAAATCATAGCTCCCAACTGTCCCTGATTTCGAAGGACTGTCCTTGATTTGGAGCAATGTCCCTCTGTTCCTCATTCCTCCTCATTTGTCCCTCATTTTGGTCTGATCTCTATAGATGTATATAAAATACACTTTTTAGCTTTCAAAAAGTGTTTCCCAGCGCTAAACCTTTCATCCAATTTCTAAATTGCTGCATTTGTAAAATCCAAAAGCCAATATAAAGGAATAGAAGTGCTAAAAAAAGCACTTGTGGGTTTAACCAATCGTTTTTTTTGTACAATTCTCCTTTAAGGGGGCGTGGTAAGGGGTGTGTCCTATGCCTGCATACTTTTGCTGATAGGTGTCCCTCATTCCCATCTCAGAAATTTGGGAGCTATGGTAAAATATCTGTAATAAATAAATAAAGTCAGTTAGGTACACCGTTTTGTTTCATTCACGAGCTTGCGTACTTCTATATTATATTATATATATATATATATATATATATATATATATATATATATATATATATATATATATATCTATATATATATATATATTATAATTTATATTTTGTACTTTAAGAACCTAGTCGTGTTGCAGTCCTTGTGGCTTCTACGAAGGAATCTTCAAGAGTTAAAGTTCTCCGCACGAGCTGTCAGTCATCTTCACATTCTAGAAGGTTATTTTCAGAGAAAACATTGAATGAATTAGTAATGAAAGATTGCAGGCCAAGTATAATATTTATTTGTATCTTTTTCAATGGAATCCAGGGCTCAGGCAGAAGACATGGCTTCAGCATCATGATGTAATGGCTGGAGTTTCCTGAGCGCCTACACTCCGCTTGTTCAGTAATGAAGTCACTTGTCTTGCCTAATTATTAAACAGGGAGAGCTTTACTGCAAAAAAAAATAAAATAAAAAAAAATGTAATTTCTGTTTCTTATGTATGAAATGTTAGAGCCTTGTTTGCACCTTCAGAATCTGGTGGGTGAGGGGAATTTACAGAAAAAACTAAGATCTCTTCTAAACAAAAATTAAAGCAGGCATTTCAATCTTAAATTTGAATTCCAGGGCACAAAAATGTAAATGGATTAAACAATAGCTACAAAAGATATAAATCCCCTTTGTGTGCCCCAAATGCCTTTCTAAACCCAGACATTGCCATATATATGTAGCAGTGACATCATCACTGTGCTGTACATAGCCTTTGCAGAGAGCAGATTTGTGGGAGGGACTCAACAGGCTCCACCCACTACAGGCTGCCTGTAGATAACTACAGGAGGGGGCGGAGACAAGACCAGTCACCCTGCACAAGGAGAGAGAGCAGCAGTGAGCGGTCTTTATTACAGGAAGCGCCTGAACAGAGGGAAAGTCTCACACTGGATTACTGAACAGATCTGGAAGAAATACACAAAGCACACCAAGAGGTTGATTTACTAAAGGCAAATAGAATGTGCACTTTGCAAAGGGCAGTTCCACTCTGTAAGAGCAGTTGCTCCAGAGCTTAGTAAATGAGCAGAAGCTCTGCTGACTTTCATCATCCAATCATGTGCATGCAAAAATTCTGTTTTTTTTTTATTTTCCTTGCATGTGATTGGGTATTCTTTGCAAATTGAAACTTTACCTCCTTTACTAAGCTCTGGGGCAACTGAACTTGCAGCGTGCAACTGCCCTTTGCAAAGTGCACAGTCCATTTGCCTTTAGTAAATCAACCCCCAAGGTTCAAGAAGAATACACATGACTTTTGCTTATCCCATAGTTCAGCTTTAAAACCCAACTACAGGAACAGCTTCCAACCCTCCTCTTCTTGAAGCCCCCTCACAACTATGGTAAGTTATGCCTTGTTTTACTAAATGTTTCCAATTGTCTTCCAGCTGGTGATATGATGAGTAGGTTCTTCATCTCTTCTCCAATGCTGGGTTGTCCCTAATGATGCAGGGAGCTGTCATGGCATCAGCCCTTTTCTTTGCATTATTGCACAGTGGTGACACCCCCACAAAGCATAGGTCCATGACACCCTGGCACCCATGTTGTCAGTCCCCAGTCTTTTGGGTTGAATGATGCCGAGGGCATTTTGTAGTGGAATATTACCCAGGAGGACAGTACCAGATAGGAGCTGAGTATTGCAACCTGAGTTGGGTTGGGGTTGTCCCTAACGATGCAGGGAGCTGTCATGGCATCAGCCCCTTTCTTTGCATCATTACACAGTGGTGACACTACCATAAAGGGTGGGTCCATGACACCCTGGCACCCATATTGTCAGTCCCCAGTCTTTTGGATTGAATGATGCTGATTACATCTTATGGTGGAATATTACCGAGGAGGACAGTGCCAGAGAGGAGGCAACCTGAGTTGCAATTTTTTATGTTTTAAACCTCCTGGGGCCATTAAAAATGTAGCTCATGTGTGCTCTGTCACATCTGCGAGGTGTAAATGGAGCCTGAGTCACAGAAAAAGTTTATTAGAGTTATTTTTATCACAGACTGTAAAAAAGACAAAACAAGAGAAGGAGCACCAGTCTGTAAAATCCAATATACTCACAAGAGTGCAAGCATAAATCAAATAAATCCAGTCCCGATACTGGAACGATGCCCATCTGCATGGGTGTGTCTTACACGTTTCTAGGACAGTGCCCTCTTCATCAAGGCTAACCACAACACCTTCTGTGCTGTGTATAAAAAGTAGTTAGGGAAGACACCCCAGTGTATTTCCCGGTGTCTTCCCTATTTACTATTTATTAAACTGTTGTGGTTAGCTCTGATGAAGAGGGCACTGCCCTTGAAATTCCTAAATCACACCCGTGTAGATGGATATCATTCCAGTATCATTCCAGTATCCAGTATCAAGATTGGATTTTAACTATGTAATATTTATACACCTGGTGTATTCCTCTGTGTCTTCCATAACTACTATTTATTCACTGCAAAGAGGGCATTGTTGCTTTTAACTCTGATGAAGAGGGCACTGACCTTGAAACATGTAGGCCCCACCTATGTGAATTATTTTATTTATGCTTGCAGTCTTCTCACTTTTGTGTGTATGTTGAATTCTACATTTTATTACAATAAAATGGTCTCCAGATAATGCACTAAGCTGATGCGCTCTCTCCTGTTTTGTCTTTGTTTCAGTTTGTGCTAGACGGTTCGAATACTACTACTATTTAAACCATGTATAGACTGTTCTGATCGATCAACTTGGGCACAGCCAGCCTGCCAGATTTTACTTTTGATTATTGGTAGCAGCTGTTATGGCCAGGGCATTGATAAGGCAGTACAGCCCTCCTGTACTGGGCCCAGGCCCTATCAATTCAAAAGGGGTGCCCAGGCAGCTAGGAGTAGGAGGGCCAACTGTACTGCCATACAACAGACACCAATCCTCTTCTGTCCCCTGCAGCACTGCTTGCTTCTCCTCCACTCCCTCCCTCCATCTGTGTTGTAGGGGATAAGTTCTAGCATCCCGCAGTTTTCCAGGTCCTGGTGTGCACCCCTTTTCCCTGCAGCCACTGTGCCCATCAAATGCAGCCACTATGCCATCAAATGCAGCCACTGTGCCCATCAAATGTAAGCCACTGTGCCATCAGTTGAAGTCACTATGCCCATCAAATGCAGCCACTGTGCCCATCAAATGCAGCCACTGTGTCCATGAAATGCAGCCACTGTGCCCATCAAATTCACCACTGTGCCCATCAAATGCAGCCACTGTGACCCCCTGCCCGCCCACTCACTGTCTGACCAGCACTTACCCCATCTTGGTGGCGGGTCAGGCAGCGGGTGACGATGGCAAGCTGTGGGACCGGCAGCGGGTAAGGCAGCAGCAAGCTGTGTACTCCATGCATCTGTTCTTTCTTTCTGCTAGTCGTCCAATAGGAGCGCCTGTCCTTTCAGCTAATTAGGTAACGGGTATTAGACTCACGCTTACTGATTGGCGGAGAGGCGGTTCAGTGTTAGAAAAGCGAATATTCATTTGCTTTTCTAGCACACCTGGGTGGGCTCTGAGCGCAATGCTCTGCGCTCTAGGTCCACCCTATTTTGAAGCCTATTAGAGCCTCTGGCTCTAATCAGGTGCTTCAAAAAGACACCCCCACCGATTTAATTCATGCGCCCAGCGTCCTAAAAGGGTCCAGACGCCTGAATAGGGGGTGTCCGCAGCGGCCGTGGATAGATTCATGCTATGCACGAATCTATCCATGATACATATGGGGGGTGGCGTGATAGAGGGGGCGGCGCCCGTGCGCCCTTAATGGATGGGCCGCAACTGGAAGTGCTAATGGGTTTATTTTGCTGTATTGAGTTTCATGACGGCTCCTATACCACAAATCAATTCTGACACAGCCCACCGTGAGGAACTAAGGTCTGGTTCTTCCCATGCACTGAGTTGGACCATCCACTGCAAGAAAGACCTGCACAGAGATATTCTCCACTTACCTCTGGATGGCAGGTTGTGTACCATCTCCATGGGTTTCTACAACCTACCTAGATGTAAGTAATATGTTTCCACCAGGGGCGGACTGACCATTCGCCCAGTCGGGCACTGCCCGAGTGCCCCGGGCCACTAGGGGGCCCCATCAGGGTTGCCAGCCTCAGTAAAACCAGGGACAGTATGTAAATACTGTGTTTTTTTTTTTTACATCTGTTTCTGAAATGTCCCTTACCGACATCCTTTTGTCTAAAAGTCCCGACCCCACCTCTCCAGTACCTTCTCAGCCAATAAAAACATGTCTGTGTATACTGTGTGATTGTATACTGTGTGTGTGTATACTGTGTGGCCCCATAATCTATGATTGCCTGGGGGCCCCATAATCTCCTATTGCCTAGGGGCCCCATGAGTTGTCAGTCCGCCACTGGTTTCCACTATTGTACTCCAGCCAGGGCAGAGGCAGAAGAGGCGGGGGGCCTTGGGCACCCTCTCCGGCTATTCAATCTGTTTCCTGTCCTACAGCTACAGCTACAGGCCCCTTTCACACTGGGGCGGGAGCCGCGGTGACGGTAAAGCAGCGCTATATTTAAGCTGCTTTACCGTCATTTTGCCCGCGGTATTCGGCCGCTCGCGGTGCGGTTTTACCCCCCGCGAGCGGCCGAAAAAGGGTTAAAATCCCCCGCAGAGCGCCACCGTACCGGCGCTTTGCGGCGGTATTGCCGCGGTATTATCGCAGTGTCCCCTTCAAATCAATGGGAAGGAGCGGTATAGGAGCGGTGAATACACCGCTCCTATCCCTCTCCAAAGATGCTGCTGGCAGGACTTTTTTTGCCGTCCTGCTAGCGCACCGCTCCAGTGTGAAAGCCGCCGGCTTTCACACTGGAGTGAATGGGGCCGTTTTTTTTAGGCGGTGTACAGGCGCTATTTTTAGCGCTGTACCGCCTGAAAACCGCCCCGGTGTGAAAGGGGCCTAACTAAAAATTTGCTCAAGCCTTCTCATTTTATTCTGTAATTGGTTACAAACTATTCCCACCCTACAAACGTTTGAAAGGCTCTGATTGGATAAAGATTTAAATGCACTTTAAAAACAAAACATACAGGTAGCTTTCGTCTTCTTGATAAACCGTTAATCCCCAATGACAGGTCCATCTGACGTCTGTGTCTGCCGGCGGATTGTGAAAAAAAATAAGAAAAAGGATCTCTACAGTAAATTCCTATTAATGCAACAAGCAGGCAGATAGCATCTCATCACTGCGAGATCTCAAAGAAAGAGATTAGCTGCTTGCTGTTGTAATTCCCCAGCCAGTGATAAAGACATGCATGGCCCAATTAAATTCAGGCAATAAAGAAAAACAAAACAAAAAAAAAAAAAAGTAATGTTAATGAAAAGTATTTTAATCTAACCACAAGATAATCAGCTAACAGTGAAACCGTGCATTAAAATCATAAACATGAAATCATTAAAAGCGAATCGGCTTTGATCTATTTTTAGGATAATGGAATTCCTGTTCCCCCCGGGCGATATACCTGAGCTATTACTCATAACGACAAGCTCCTTGAAGTGTGTTGCAAGCAAGCAATGTCATTTTGCATGTCAGTTATTTCATCAGCGCCGTAATTATAATGTGCATCTCGTAATATATTGTCCCCGTTCCTTGCATGCCTTTATTTCATTAATAGTATTGTTTAAAATAATAATTATTGGAATGATAAACATGAAAATCAAAGTCCATGTTTATTCAAAAATGCTTATCATGCTATACTTGTTCTCATATTTAATGAGCTTTTTTGTATTTTTTTTTTTTTTTGTATTTTTTTTTTTTTTAGTATTTTTTTTTTTTTGTATTTTTTTTTTTGTATTTTTTTTTTTTGTATTTTTTTTAACCACTTCAATCCTGCCTAGACCAGCTTTCAGCGCTCTCACACTTTGAATGATAATTACGCGGTCATGCGACTCTGTACCCAAACAACATTTTTATAATTTTTTCCCCACAAATAGAGATTTCTTTTGGTGGTATTTGATCACCTCTTTTTTTTTTTGCGCTACGAATAAAAAAAGACCGAAAATTTACAAAACTTTGTAAATAAGTTTTCTCCTTCACTGATGGGCACTGATGAGGCAGTACTGACTGGAACTGATGAGGTGGCACTGATGAGGTGGCACTAATGCATAGATCCCAACTGTCCCTGATTTCGAGGGACTGTCCCTGATTTGGAGCAATGTCCCTCTGTCCCTCTTTCCTCCTCATTTGTCCCTCATTTTGGTCTGATCTACAGGCATACCCCACTTTTAAAGTGGTGGGACACCCTGAAAAAAAAAAACTTTAAAAAAATGTAAATAACAATTTAAAATTAAAAAAAAAAAAATATTTTTTTTTTTTACTTACCAGAAATGGCTGTTGTCCTAATCTGCCTCTTCCAGCGCCGCGGTGATCTTCTCTCCTTCCGTCTTCTAGTGAATGGGGCGCGGTGTGTTATGGGAACTGTGTCCCACAACACATCGCGTTCCCCATTCACAAATTAGACTCGCGCATGCGCAGTAGGCCGCGCGCCGACTCGCGCATGCGCAGTAGGAAACGGGAAGCCGTTTCCCTTACTGAGGATGGCGGCGCTGGAACCGGATCGCCGAGGGACATCTCGGCCTCCACGACCGACATCGCGGGCGCCCTGGGAGGGTAAGTGTACTTATTAAAAGTCAGCAGCGACTTTTTTTTTAGCTGCTGACTTTTAAAAAATATATTTTTAAGGTGAAACACCGCTTTAATTAGCTTTTTTGTATTTTTTTTTTGTATTTTTTTTTTTTTTGTATTTTTTTTAACCACTTCAATCCTGCCCAGACCAGCTTTCAGCGCTCTCACACTTTGAATGATAATTACGCGGTCATGCGACTCTGTACCCAAACAAAATTTTTATAATTTTTTTGCGCTACGAATAAAAAAAAAAACGAAAATTTACAAAACTTTGTAAATAAGTTTTCCCCTTCACTGATGGGCACTGATGAGGCAGTACTGACTGGAACTGATGAGGTGGCACTGATGCATAGATCCCAACTGTCCCTGATTTAGAGGAACTGTCCCTGATTTGGAGCAATGTCCCTCTGTCCCTCTTTCCTCCTCATTTGTCCCTCATTTTGGTCTGATCTACAGGCATATCCCACTTTTAAGTACACAATGGGGTTTATTTACTAAAGCTGGAAAGTGCAAGATCAGGCTCACTTCTGCATAGAAACCAATGAGCTTTTAGTTTTTTTTTTTACCAAAGCTTAATTGAACAAGCTGGGGTTAGAAGCTCATTGGTTTCTATGCAGAAATGAGCCTGATTTTGCACTTTCCAGCTTTAGTAAATAAACCCCATTGCATACTTAAAAGTGGGGTATGCCTGTATATAGTTGTATAAAAGCTATCAAAAAGTGTTTCCCAGCGCTAAACATTTCATCTGATTTCTAAATTGCTGCATTTGTAAATTCCAAAAGCCACTTGTGGGTTTAACCAATCTTGTTTTTTTCTGTACAAGTCTCAAAATTTTCAAAATTGTCGCTCTTTTTTTATTTATAGCGCAAAAAATAAAAATGGCGGGGGCGATCAAATACCACCAAAAGAAAGCTCTATTTGTGAGAAAAAAAAGGACGCCAATTTTGTTTGGGAGCCACGTCGCACGACCGCGCAATTGTATGTTAAAGCGACGCAGTGCCGAATCGCAAAAAGTGGTCTGGTCTTAAGCCAGCAAAATGGTCCGGTCTTAAAGTGGTTAAGGGGGAATGGCAAGGGGTGTGCCCTATGCCTACATACTTTTGCTGATAGGTGTCCCTCATTCCCATCTCAAAAAGTTGGGAGGTATGCTGATGGGCACTGATAGGTGGCCATGGGTAGGCATCCCTGCTGGTCCTGGGTGGTCCTCCTCGGGGGAGCTGCACTGATAATTACTCAGTGCAGACCCCCCCTGTCAGGAGAGCAGCCGATCGGCTCTCCTCTACTCGCGTCTGTCAGGAGCGATAGAGGAGAAAGCCGATAAACGTTTTTTCCTGTTTACACTGTGATCAGCTGTGATTGCACATAGCTGATCACGTGGTAAAGAGCCCCCGTTATAGGCTCTTTACCTCAATTAGAGATGGGGAGTGTCAAACTGACACACCCTCAATCACCGCCATGTGTGCCTCTGCGGGCACGCGATCGCGGCTTATCCTGCTGGACGTGATATGACACCCAGTCAGGATAATGAAACCACTTCCCGGAGGTTATTTTGCTATATGGCGGGCAGAAAGTGGTTAAATAGATCTAAATCTACCATTTACTGAGTTATAATGCATGCACAGGTGTATTAGTAACTAACTTATTTTAGCCACTTCAGCTCTTACACCTGTACCCCTCTATGGACCTCAGTTGTTTTTACATTTCCGCTATCAGTGTTAATTTTGCTGATTAAAACATTTTCGTAGACTTAATTAATATTATTTTAGTCAACTAAAATACGACTAAAACAATTGAGATGACTAAAATGCGACTAAAACTAAAATGGTATTTTAGTCAAAAAACTATGACTAAAACTAAATTAAAATGTGATGTCAAAATTAACACGCACTACCACATAAGAATACGTAGGGGGCATCTACTAAGCTGCTAAAAGAAAAAAAAAATATGAAAAAGGCTTTTCTTATTTTTTTTGTTAATATTTTATGTTGTTAATATATTCAGGTAATATGTTTTTTTTTTTTTTTTTATATTTTCAAGTTGTACTTTTGCTTGTCAAAAAGCAACATTTTTGTTTGTTAATGAAACCTGGTTTTATTTATAAAGATGTTACATATAGCAACGGCTAAATCTGTGTCTGTAGTGCACGTTCAAACCTTAAAGCTGTATTCCACCCTAAAGTGGAACTTCTGCTCATCGGAACCCTCCCCCCCTCCGGTGTCACATTTGGCACCTTTCAGGGGGGAGGGGGGTGCAGATACCTGTCTAAGACACGGGAGTCCATGCGCCTTCCTGTCCCACCGCGCTGTCTGCTGGGACACACACGGGTCCCAGAGACAGCACGGAGCATTCCTATTGCGCTGCGCGACTCGCGGCAAGCGCAGTAGGGAACCGGGAGATGAAGCCACAAGGCTTCATTTCCTGATTCCCATACCCAAGATGGCGGCGGCAGCATCCCAGGACCAATTGACCGAGGGACAGTTCGGCCTTGGGTGACGACATCGATGGACCCTGGGACAGGTAAGTGTCCTTATTTTAAAAGTCAGCAGCTGCAGTATTCGTAGCTGCTGACTTTTAAAAAAAATATATTTTGCCGGACTAAATGATAACATGTTATTAGATTTTTACTCTAGGAGTACATAATGAGTTTGGCAATTCTAAAGAAATGTTTAAATAATGCATTCAAATTTAACTAAACCCATTAAATTTTAGACGACTAAAATGTACTGCAGATTTTAGTCATCTAAACTACAACTAAAGCTAAAACAATTCAGATGACTAAAAAACGACTAAAACTAAAACCAAATCGAAAATTGATGTCAAAATGAACACTGTCTGCTATGGGCCTGTTTATTCAGCAATAACTTTGCCAATACTCAAAATAACATAAAAAAGGTATAACATTTAAATTTAGACAAGCAAGGCTTCTTTTCTTGGAAAAATAATTATATTTTTCAAACAAGTAAAACAACTAAACAAAATGAACTTTCAATTGTTAGTTAAAAAATATATATTTTATTGATATTACTTTTTTATTATTTTTACTGTAGATATAAAAATATAAATTGTATTCTATAATTTTTCTTGTTTAAAATGGCACTAAAGTTATGTTTCCGGTACAAAATATTGCAACGTTTTATTTACAAATATACTAAGGATCTTTCTTTCACAAATTAAATTATTAGTAAAGTAAAGTAAATTTTTAAAATTTTGTACTTATTTATTGGAACACTAAAAATATTGTTGAAAACTTTAGGGCCTCATGCAAACGTTCTCCCCTAGCAGGAGAAAGGCAGCTTCAAAAATACACCAAAACCGCGTTTTTGCAAATGCATTTAGGCACGTCAAGCACTTGGACATTTATTAATTACATTGGTCAGAATATTCATTTATTCTGGCCATTGAAATAAACAAAATGCTCAAAACGAGCCAAGAGTTTAAGTGCATTATGCATGTCGGGCACTTTTTCTGCAAAAACGCACAAGTGTTTTTTTTTTTCTTTTGTCTGCCTCTAAACACTCCTACCTCTATACTCCTGTAAACTCCTAGGTTTGTTTGCCCCCCAAAAAATTAAGAACCAGACGCCACTGTTTAAAAGTGAATGTGAGCCTTTACAGCTCTCAGTTTGTGCAGTGCCTTGAAAAAGTATTCATACCCCTTAAAATTTCCCACATTTTGTCATGTTACAACCAAAAACCAACCAAACCAAAAACGTAAATGTATTTCATTGGAATTCTATGTGATAGAACAACACAAAGTGGCACATAATTGTGAAGTGGAAGGAAAATGATAAATGGTTTTTAGAATTTTTTACAAATAAATATCTGAAAAGTGTGGCGTACATTTGTATTCAGCCCCCTTTACTCTGATACCCCTTGAAGTTGAAGTAAACCCTCCTATCGTTTTCAGCTAAGGAAGCTGCCATCTTGGCCTCTGTTCAATCTTCAACTGCCATGATGCTGCACATGTGATCAGTTATGACACCAGCCATTGGATGGTTTGACAGTTTGGTTGAAAGCATAGTCAATGTGACAGGTAGCATTTCCGGCATGCCATTTTTTTTAACTATTTAAATCAAAGGGTTTACTTCCGCTTTAACAATATCTAGTGGAACCAATTGCCTTCAGTAGTCACCTAATTAGTAAATAGAGTCCACCTGTGTGTAATTTAATCTCAGTATAATTACAGCTGTTCTGTGAAGCCCTCAGAATTTCGTTAGAGAACCTTAGTGCACAAGCTGCATCATGAAGACCAAGGAACACACCAGACAGGTCAGGGATAAAGTTGTGGAGAAGTTTAAAGCAGGGTTAGGTTATAGAAAAATATCCCAAGCTTTGAACATCTCACAGGGCACTGTTCAATCCATCATCCAAAAATAGAAAGAGTATGGCACAACTGCAAACCTACCAAGACATGGCCGTCCACCTAAACTGACAGGCCGGGCAAGGAGAGCATTAATCAGAGAAGCAGCCAAGAGGTCCATGGTATCTCTGGAGGAGCTGCAGAGATCCACAGCTCAGGGGGGAGAATCTGTCCACAGGACAACTATTAGTCGTGTACTCCACAAATCTGACCTTTATGGAAGATTGGCAAGAAGAAAGCCATTGTTGAAAGAAAGACATAAGAAGTCCTGTTTGCAATTTGCGAGGAGCCATGTGGGAGACACAGCAAACATGTGGAAGAAGGAGCTCTGGTCAGATGAGACCAAAATTAAACTTTTTGGTCTAAAAGCAAAACGCTATGTGTGGCGGAAAACTAACACTGCACATCACCCTGAACACACCATCCCCACCGTGAAACATGGTGGTGGCAGCATCATGTTGTGAAGATTTTATGGGAAGATGGATGGAGCTAAATACAGGACAATCTTAGAAGAAAACCGCGTACACACGAGAGGACTTTTCGACAGCAAAGTTCGGACGGAACGAATCCGTCGGACAATTCGATCGTGTGTGGGCTCCATCGGACTTTTGCTGTCGAAAAATCCGACAGACTTTAGAAATAGAACATGTCTTAAATTTTTTTAGATTTTTTTTCACCAAAAATATGTAGAAGAATACATATCGGCCTAAACTGAGGAAAGAAATAGTTTTTTTTATATATTTTTGGGGGATATTTATTATAGCAAAAAGTAAAACATATTGCTTTTTTTTCAAAATTGACACTCTTTTTTGACACTCAGTTACGAACTCGTTAGGGACTGTCCTTAACTCGGAAATGTTAGTAAGTCGGCCGCGCATGCGCAGACCGACAATTACGGACATTTCCGATGTTCCGTCGAATGCCGTTCTGCGCATGCGCAGCAAATTACGGACATTTCCGATGTTTGCCGTCATTTTCCGAGGCTCCGTCTGGCCACACATGTGCAGAACGGCCGAAGGTCGGCGGAAAATGGCAGAGGGTCCCCGCAGCGCCCGGTTTGTAAGCAGGAGATGTTTGTACGTCGGGCGTTCGTAAGTCGGGGACCCCCTGTACTTGCCAAATATGCTGCAGAAATCTCCCACCGCTGAGTCTGGCTGCAGCCATTTTAACTGTGGGCAGCGGAAGCTGCTGCCTGTTCACTTCCTGGATTTACACAGACACACAGAGGCACACCTCCAGCTCTGCAGAGAGAGAGAGAGCTGTGCATGTTGTCATAAGCCTAGGCTTTTTTTCCAGACAAAAAACAGGAAGTGGGCTGTATAAGGTATTTACTGGCAGAAAAAAAAAATGTTTTACTATCCAACGTTAAAACAACAAAGGCAGAAGATTTAATAGATGTAAAGATGAAAAAACGACTGAAGGTTCGCTTTAAATCCCATCAGTTTATTTTTTGCTATTTGTGAGAATTCCGCTGACATGCAACAGAAAGCGAGAGGAATTGCTACAATGTCTTCAAAGCAAAATCATTTTGTCCAGCTTAGCATTGGCCATTAGAACAACTGGAATACGTTTATGTCCCCTACAAGGGGTAGCCATTGCCTGCCTCCCAAAGTCGAACCTTAAAAAAAATGTGCGTTCTTTGAATGCGGCTCAAGAGTGGAAGTACGTTTCTTAAGGTCACATGAAGGCGCACATTCCGAAAATGTGTCACTTTCCGAAGTATGCTAATTTCCAATGTTTTCACACCTCGCCCTGCACCTTTTCACACCTCCGAGTGTGTCTGGCGACGAGCGACCCGAGGACTACAAAGCTTTGCATGTCGAGGAATGCCAGCGTCTCCATTAATATGACATTTGGGTCTTTGTGCTCCACTGATCTTTAACATGGAAGAAAATGATCCTGTAATGAGATGTATTTCTCGTGGTGTTCTTTCGTGTTACAGTTTGATCTTGAGATGCCTTGTAGTAAGGCAGAGAGTAGATGTCTGAACTTGCTGAGGTATGTACAGCTCATCCTTTCATGATACACTGTATCGGGGCAAACAATGCCTTTCAAGTTGAATACCGTAAATATCTCCAGCCTAATTCACAGATCACGCAGGTAAACAACATGGCATGTTGTTTTGTTACATACTCTGGAATGTAATCAGCTGCTACGAAGGTTCCTGAACCAGTCGGCATGGCTGGACTCAGCCTTGGTTGTAGCAAAAGAGCCACTCTGCATAGTTCGTAATGGTCCCTCGGGCATAGCTCCCAACTCTCCCTGATTTCCAGGGACTGTCCCTGATTTCGAGGGACTGTCCCTGATTTGGAACTCTGTCCCTCATTTCTCCTCATTTGTCCCTCATTTTGGTCTGATCTATATAGATGTATATAAAATGCACTTTTTATCTATCAAAAAGTGTTCCCCAGCGCTAAACCTTTCATCTGATTTCTAAATTGCTGCATATGTCAATTCCAAAAGCCAATATAAAGGAATAGTAGTGGTAAAAAAAGCACTTGTGGGTTTTACCAATCTTGTTTTTTTGTACAGTTCTCCTTTAACCACCTGAGATCCGCACTATAGCCAAATGACGGCTACAGCACGGATCTAAGATGTCGGGACTACGTCTATTGACATTGTCTCGGCCACGAGCTGCCTGCGCGCCACGCTGCGCTGCACGCTCTGTGATCAGCGAGTCTGTGAGACTCGCTGGATCACAGATCCGAGTAAGGGGTTGATCCCGACCCCTTACCACGTGATCAGCTGTCAGCCAATGATAGCTGATCATGTGATAATAAACGAGCCGGTAATCAGCTTTTTTTCCTCCTCGTGCTGACAACGTGAGGAGAAAAAAAAAAAAGCTGATCACCGGCAGCAGTGAGAGGGACATCAGTCCCTCTCACTGCAATGTGCCCAGGGTCCATGGTGCCCACCTTTGCCTAATAAAAGTGCCCCCTTCCAGTGCCCACTAGCTCCACCTGTCAGTGCCCACAGTGCCATCTGTCAGTGCCCACAGTGCCATCTGTCAGTGCCCACAGTGCCAGTGCTGCACATCAGTGTCACCTACCAGTGCTCATCAGTGTCACCTACCAGTGCTCATCAGTGTCACCTACCAGTGCCCATTAGTGCCCATCAGTGCCATCTATCAGTGCCACCTATCAGTGCCATCTATCAGTGCCCATCAGTGCCATCTATCAGTGCCCATCAGTGCCATCCATCGGTGCCCATCGGTGCCACCCATCCGTGCCCATCAGTGCCATCTTTGCTGTGCCCATCAGTACCGACTTATCTGTCCCCACCAGTGCAGCCTATCAGTGCCCACCAGTGCAGCCTATCAGTGCCCACCAGTGCCGCCTCATCAGCGCATATCAATGAAGCAGAAAAATTACCTGTTTGCAAAATTTTATAACAAACTATTAAACAAGATTTATTTATTTTTTTAAATTTTCCATCTTTTTTTGTTTGTTTAGCAAAAAATTAAAACCCCAGCTGTGATTAAATACCACCAAAAGAAAGCTCTATTTGTGGGGAAAAAAAATGATAATGATTCATTTGGGTACAGTGTTGTATGACCGCGCAATTGTCATTCAAAGTGCGTCAGCGCCAAAAGCTGAAAATTGGTCTGGTCGCGAGGGGGGTTTAAGTGCCCAGTAATCAGGTGGTTAAGGGGGCGTGACAAGGGGTGTGTCCTAGGCCTGCATACTTTTGCTGATAGGTGTCCCTCATTCCTATCTCAAAAAGTTGGGAGGTATGCCTTGGGTTGGCTGTCCCTCTTTTAATTTTTCCATATTCCAAATTTCCATGTCCATCTTTCTTCAAGTCTTCTTCTTCTAGTTTTTTTCTTCCCAGAGTGATAAAAGGACATTTTCATTTTAAGTTGGTATGTTAAATATCTTAAAGTGATAGTGAAACTTACATTTTCAAAATAAATAACAAAAATGTTATACCTACCTGCTCTGTGCAATAGTTTTGCAAAGAGCAGCCCTGATTCTCATCTTCTCAGGTCCCCCACCGGCTCTCCTGTCTCCCCTCCCCCCTGCTGAGTGCCCACAAAGAAAGTCCCTTTCTATGGGGGCACCCATGGTGGCTCATTCCTGAGTTTCCCTGTCTGGTCTATTGATACAGACAGCGGGGGCTCAGTCCCGTCTCCGCATCATAGGATTTGATTGACAGGAGCTTGAGCCAATGGCTCCCTTTGCTATCAACCAACCCTGTGAGGAGGGACAGAGCCAAGAGAGCCGCTGCTCTGGTGCACAGCGCTGGATTGAGATCAGGCTCAGGTTGGGGGAAATCCTCTGCAACAGAGGATTTTTTTACCTGAATGCATTAAAGGGTAACTCCACTTTTGTGGGGGGAAAAAATTGCAAATAAAGAAAAAATAATAACACAGAAGTTCTCAAAAAAGATCACTTATCCGGCGCTTTAGGAAAATATCCTATTATAGTAAAGAACAATATAATATATATAATAATAAACAAACATTTCTAAAAGGGAAGCCATCAAATCTACAATTAAAATACAATTAAATAAAAAAAAATTGTCTTTTTAAACTTCAGCAGCACTAAAGGTTTTAAATTATTGCATAAAAAAATTGAAACCGAAGTCCAAAAACAGTCTTTTGCATGTAGCAGTTCATAAATGATTCATCCGCTGTTTTAAACGTTCGACCATTAATACATCTACTGCTTATCCACTACGCGCCCACGCTATAGTCGAAAGACGGCTGCAGCGCGGACGCTCCCTGCAGGGAGGACGTCCCTGGACGTCCTCCTGTTTACTTCCCTAATGCGCGCTCCTGAGAGCGCGCATCGGGGAAGTTCTGTGCTGGCCGTGTCCGTTGGACACAGCCGGTCACAGATCGCTGTAAACGGCCAATCACAGCGGCCGTTTACAGCGAGATCGGGCTGTCCAATGAGAGATGAGATCATCTCTCAGCGCCGCTCTGCCTCCTCACACAGACAGCGTGTGAGGAGGGAGAGAGGAACGGCGCTGGTGCGCTGCAAGTAAGAAAAATAAATAAATAAAGTGATCTGTCCCCGCTGCCATGCTGCCACCTGTCACCAGTACCACCTGTCCCAGCTGCCACCTGTCATCAGTACCACCTGTCCCAGCTGCCACCTGTCATCAGTACCACCTGTCCCCAGTACCACCTGTCCCCAGAGTGCCATCTGCCAGTGCCACCTGTCCCCAGTACCACCTGTCCCCAGTGCCATCCGTGCCATCTGCCAGTGCCACCTGTCCCCAGTGCCATCTGTCATCAGTGCCACATCAGTGCCACGTCAGTGCCATCTGTCATCAGTGCCACGTCAGTGCCATCTGTCATCAGTGCCACGTCAGTGCCATCTGTCATCAGTGCCATCTGTCAAAAGTGCCACCTGTCAGTGTCATGTGCCATCTGTTATCAGTGGCACGTGTCATCAATGCCACGTATCAGTGCCATCTGTCATCAGTGCCACGTATCGGTGCCATCTGTCATCAGTGCCACGTATTAGTGCCATCTCTCATTAGTGCCACGTATTAGTGCCACATGATATCAGTGCCACGTATAAGTGCCATCTGTCAGCAGTGCCACATATTAGTGCCATCTGTCAGTGTCACGTGTCATCAGTGCCCCCGTATTAGTGCCATGTGTCATCGGTGCCCCGTATTAGTGCCAACTGTCATCAGTGCCACATCAGTGTCACGTGTCATCAGTGCCACCTGTCATCAGTGCCACGTCAGTGTCACGTGTCATTGTCCTGGTGCTTCAGGGCCTATAAAAGTGTAATAGGTAGTCAACAATTTAGATGTGTAATTTATGCTCCTAGAACACGTGATGGCGCTCCCTGCATTTTGGGCCTCTCTAAGTGGCCAGGCTGTAGAAAAGTCCCACACATGTGGTATCGTAATACTCAGGAGGAGTAGCAGAATTTATTTTGGGGTGTCATTTGTGGTATACACATGCCATGTGAGAGAAATAACCTATTACAATGACAATTTTGTGGAAAAAAATAAAAAATAAAAAAATAATTCATTTTGCAAAGAATTGTGGGAAAAAAATGACAACATCAAAAAGCTCACCATGCCTCTTACTAAATACCTTGGAATGTCTACTTTCAAAAAATGGGTCATTTGGGGGGTATTTGTACTTTCCTGGCTTGTTCGGGTCACAAGAAATGAGATAGGTCACCAGTACATCAGATGTGATCAATTTTGTATAATTCGCACCACAGTTTGTAGAGTCTGTAACTTTCACAAAGACCAAATAATTTCCACTAATTTTGGTTATTTTTACCAAAGATATGTGGCAGTATAAATTGTGCCCAAAATTTATGAAGAAAAATTAATAATTTGCTAAATTTTATCACAGAAACAAAAAAAAATGTGCTTTTTTTCAAAATTTTCGGTCTTTTTTTCATTTATAGCGCAAAAAATAAAAAACCCAGAGGTGATCAAATACCACCAAAAGAAAGCTCTATTTGTGGGAAAAAAAAGGACAAAAAAATAATTTGGGTTCAGTGTTGCATGACTGAGTAATTGTCATTCAAAGTGTGAGAGCACTGAAAGCTGAAAATTGGTCTGGGCAGGAGGGGGGTTTAAGTGCCCAGTAAGCAAGTGGTTAAACTCCCTATAGGAATTTCACTCACCAGATTCCAGATCAATCAAAGCCTCTTAGTATGTATGGGGTGGCTACGATCACTGCCAAACAAACATCCGTTCCAATCCTCAGTAAACGATCAGCCGATATGGAGACAGACACTCATGTCTTCTGATTCACCAGGATCCAATCAGAAATATTCTCTATTTCTCTTATCTTTGTGCAGAGGTTTCCGTGGCATCCAGCTCAATGGGACAACGCTGTGTGATATGGATTTATAGCTGCCTTGTGCTCACAATTATGTTTGCATCTGGGTACATGTATTTTTAAGTTCTCTAAGGGCCCTTTCACACTGGGGCGTTTTTCAGGCGGTACAGCGCTAAAAATAGCGCCTGTACACCGCCTGAAAAAACCGGCCCCATTCACTCCAGTGTGAAAGCCGGCGGGCTTTCACACTGGAGCGGTGCGCTAGCAGGATGGTAAAAAAAGTCCTGCTAGCAGCATCTTTGGAGCGGTATAGGAGCGGTGTATTCACCGCTCCTATACCGCTCCTACCCATTGATTTCAATGGGACACCGCGGTAATACTGAGGCAATACCGCCGCAAAGCGCCATTACGAAGCGGGATTTTAACCCTTTTTCGGCCGCTCGTGGGGGTAAAACCGCCCCGCGAGTGGCCGAATACTGCGGCTAACACGACGGTAAAGCAGCGCTAAATATAGCGCTGCTTTACCGTCGCCGCGGCTCCTGCCCCAGTGTGAAAGGGGCCTAAGGGGTGATGGCGATGGATTGAGAAAACTACTATATTTTCTACTACTATTCTACTATTTTTTCTGCTATTTTTTTAATTTAATTGTATTTTAATTGTAGTTTTGATTGCTTCCCCTTTAGAAAAGAAAAAATAATATAGCGCATATAATTGCGACACTAATCATAATGTAATTGAATGTTATTAAAAATGACCTTTCCTTTCCAATCTGCAGCCACTGTCATTTTTTGGGAATGCATTGCAATATGGCTACCTGGAGTTGTTCTGTACACAGAATGTCTACTGACCACTCCCCCAGAAACATAATTTCGTGTTTGTGTGATTGGCTCACCAATTTTCCCAGAAGTTTGCCTAAGATACATGTCACATTTCAGGCATCCTCTGCAACTAAAATGTCATTTTTGGAGAGATACTTTCAATAGAAACACGTCTAAAGGGATGCAGGGCCAGCAGATTTCCTCATTAGTGCTCTGCAGCGCCACACCTGACAGTTAATTATGCAACCACTCCCATTAGACCCACTCAGGACAGAGGCACAGACAAACACACAAGGATTTCTTAAGAATAACAAAAGGTAGGAATCTGCAACAAAGTTTGTTATAATCCTTGCAATGTACATAGATCACCCAGAGGGGAATGTTTTTTTCTCAACAAAAGTGGAGTTACGCTTTAAGGTAAAAAACCTTAAAGTGGATGTAAACCCACTCTCATCCTTTCTAAACTACTGCAATATTGGTTATCTAGAAGGATATACATGCCTCCTGCATGTATACTTAGCTGTCAAATGTCTCCCCTCTGTCTGCTATGAGACCCGAAAAACTGCAGATTTTGTGGGTGGGTCTGTTTTCCAGGGCTCAGTGGGTGGAGCCGTGATGTCAGTAGATTCCCCGCCCACCTCTACACTCCCCTTATCAACATGCATTTTCTCCTGTGTATTTCTTACACTGAATTTCTGCTATGATCACTAACATCCAGTCAAAACCCAGAAAAGTCCCCACATGACTTCAGCATGCCAAATCATGCTGAGGTGTGGAACAGCCAATCCTTGCAGAGCAGCAGAAGAAAGGAGTGGGAGGGAATTTAAAAAATAATGCATGTCTCTTAGACTAGTGCACAAGATATGTAAATCACCTGTCACTCACAGCAAGGGGGAGGATTTGACAAAGTTTTTCTCTGTTTGTCAAGATTTATCTCACTGAACAATAAAAGAGGATTGCTCAGAGCTGGATTAACTCTTTGTGGCAAGACTGGGCTCAAATGATAGGAAATCTTATACTCTACATTATGACATAAAAAAATAACCTGTATAAAACATGTATATACCGTATTTATCGGCGTATAACACGCACCCCAAGTTTAGGAGGGCATTTTAAGGAAAAAAAGTTTTAGGAGGGAAGTTTAGGGGAAAAAAAAAACGTACATTTAAGTGTCATTTGCAGCTTGCCCAGCGTCATTGCAGCTTGCCCAGCGTCATTGCAGCCTTGCCCAGAGTCATTGCAGCCTTGCCCAGCGTCATTGCAGCTTGCCCAGCGTCATTGCAGCCTTGCCCAGCGTCATTGCAGCCTTGCCCAGCATCATTGCAGCCTTGCCCAGCGTCATTTGCAGCCTTGCCCAGTGTCATTTTAGCTTGCCCAGCGTCATTGCAGCTTGCCCAGCGTCATTGCAGCTTGCCCAGCATCATTGCAGCTTGCCCAGAGTCATTGCAGCCATGCCCAGTTTCTTTGTAACTTGCCAGCGTCATTTAAAGTCCGGTCCGTGTTTAAATTTCCCGCCGCCGAGACCCCCGCCGCGAAAAAGACCGAAGCGCCCATGGAAAAGGGCGAGCCGACTGTTCAGCTCCGCTCGCGGTCCCGCCTCCCTGCTGTTTCCGGAGCGAGCGCAGGGAGGCGGGACTACGAGCAGAGCCGAACAGTCTGCTCGGTCTATTCCGGCGCTGCTTCGGGTTTTTTCGGCCGCGATTCGGTCTTTTTCGGCAGCGCTCACTATTTTTCAGCGGCGCTTGCCATTTTTGTCACTTTTTTGGGGTATCGGCGTATAACACGCACCCACGATTTTCCCCCGATTTTAAGGGGGAAAAAGTGCGTGTTATACGCCGATAAATATGGTACTTACTTATATTCAGCCCACTCCAGTTCAGTCACATGATACCCTGTGTCAGGCAGAGGCAGCTGCAGGGGAGAGGAGGGGTGGCCCGACAATAGCTGTGAAAGCGGGGAGCGATGACATTACCCATAGACTCTTATGGTGCAGCCATTGTTGGCTGTCCCTCTTCTCCCCTGCAGTCATTTCTGGCTGACACAGGGGACCCAGATCATGTGACCAGACCAGAGCAGGCATTTTTTTTTACATAGGTTAATTATTATAGGTATAAGGCGGGGGGACTAAGACTAGTAAGGCTTTAGCAGGAATTCTACGTTATTTTACCTCTCTTATTTAATGGCAGATGCATTTGGGAAGCTGGCTCCTGCCCCCTGCATCTTGCAGACAGAGCTATGTACTGTCAATCTAAAGGACTTTGGGCAGAATTAGGTACGGCTATTTGCTGATTGTAATATCAATGGTGCCAACATCAACAGCAGTATGAAGAGTGCCAACACTGCCGTGATTTCACTGCAGAAGGAATAGAATTGTCACCCTATCAATGGAAGTGCTTTTCTAACATTTTTACTAGCAGGATCAACAGGTATTGGCAAAATGCCCAAATGGGTAGTTAGAACAGAGAGCCCAGTCAAAAGCTGGCCATAAGGTGATTGTAAATCAGCCAGTTCAGTAATGATTTTGATCCATCTATGGCTGTTCTGGCCCAACATACACTATATTGCCAAAAGTATTGTGACACCTGCCTTTACACGCATATGAACTTTACTGGCATCCCAATCTTAGTCCGTAGGGTTCAATATTGAGTTGGCCCACACTTTGCCGCCATAACAGCTTCAACTTTTCTGGGAAGGCTGTACACAAGGTTTAGGAGTGTGTCTATGGGAATGTTTGACCATTCTTCCAGAAGCTCATTTGTGAGGTCAGGCACTGCTGTTGGACGAGAAGGCCTGGTTCGCAATCTCCACTCTAATTCATCCCAAAGGTGTTCTATCGGGTTGAGGTCAGGACCCTGTGCAGACCAGTCAAGTTCCTCCACCCCAAACTCGCTCATCCATGTCTTTATGGACCTTGCTTTGTGCAATGGCGCGCAGTCATGTTGGAACAGGAAGGGGCCATCCCCAAACTGTTCCCACAAAGTTGGGAGCATGAAATTATCCAAAAAGTCTTGTTATGCAGATGCCTTTGGAGTTCCCTTCAATGGAACTAAGGGGCCAAGCCCAACCCCTGAAAAACAACCCCAATCCACAATCCCTCCTCCACCAAATGATTTGGAGGGGTGGCCCACTACTTTTGGCAATATAGTGTGAATAAGCGTTTTTGGGGTGGAGGAACATCACTGGCCTGCACCTCAACCCGCTATACAACACCTTTGGGATGATATAGAGCGGAGACTGGAAGCCAGGCCTTTTCGTCCAACATTAATGCCTGACCTCACAAATGCGCAGTGTAAGTGTAAGTTGATCTAATTATTAGCTTCTCTTGAAAAGAAGTGCTGGAAATTTTTCATTTGATCAGTGCATGCAGCCACTCGGCAACAGCGCTGACCAGTGTATACTGACAGCGGAAGAGTCACCAGTAAATCCTTTGTGGGACAAATCCTTTCATTTCTTTAGTCTGGGCTGGATCACTGTTTGACCTTAAAGCAGACCTTCAGTAATTTTTCCAACTTTACATCTATTACATCCTTTGCCCTTGTTGTTGTTTTAACTTTGGATAGTAAAACATTTTTTTTTCTGACAGTAAATACCTTATACAGCCCACTTCCTGTTTCCTGTCTGGTAAAAAGCCTCGGCTTATGACATCATGCACAGCTCCCTCTCTCACTCCCGTGAGAGTTTGCCAGGAAGGGAGGAGGGGTGAGTCATAAGATGGCCAATAAGAGCTGCAGGGCTGCGGAGCTGGAGGTGTGCCTCTGTGTGTCTGTCAGTAATGGTGCATCCATCTCTCCAGCCACCCCCTCTGTTTACTATGGATAGATTCATGCATTGCATGAATCTATCCACGGCCGCTGTAGCTACCCCCTTTTTAGGCGCCCAGCCCCTTTTTGGGTGCTGTAATTACAGCGGCAGGGGGGTGTTTTTGAAGCACCCGATTAGAGCATATGGCTGAAGGCAGAGGCAATCCCATTGGCGCCAAGGAATACAGGAAGAAGACATGCGCGGAGGAGTCCTGCATCCATCGCCGCACTACAGTCTCACAGCTCACCGCCTGACCAGCTGCCTGACACGCCACCACAATGGGATAAGTGTCGGGCAGACATCGTGCAGGGGGGGGGGGCACAGTGGCTACATATTATGGGCACAAATTCTGCAATTGATGGAGCACAGTTGGTTGCATTTGCAGGGCACAGTGGCTGCATATTTTGGGCACAGAGGCTACAATTGATGGGGCATAGTTGGCTGCATTTGATGAGCACAGAGTCGGCATATTATGGGCACAGTGGCTGCATATGATTGGCACAGTGGCTGCATATGATGAGGCACAATTGGCTGCATTTGATGAGCATAGTTGGCTGCATATTATGGGCACAATGCCTGCATATGATGGGCCACAGTTAGCTGCATTTAATGAGCACAGAGGCTGCATATTATGGGCACAGTTGGCGGCATATGATGGACACAGAGTCTGCATATGATGGGCACAGAGTCTACATATGATGGGCACAGAGTCTGCATATTATGGGCACAGTTGGCTGCATATTATGGGCACAGATGGCTGCATATGTAGGGCACAGATGGCTGCATATGATGGGCACAGATGGCTGCATATGATGGGCACAGTTGGCTGCATATTATGGGCACAGGTGGCTGCATATGGTGTTCACAGTTGGCTGCATATTATGGGCACAGTTGGCTGCATATGATGAGCACAGGTGGCTGCATTTGCTGGGCATAAAGTCTGCATATGATGAGCACATTTGGCTGCATATGATGGGCACAGTTGGCTGCATATGATGGGCACAGGTGGCTGCATGTGATGGGCACAGTTGGCTGCATATTATGGGCACAGGTGGCTTTATATGATGGGTACAGTTGGCTGCATATTATGGGCACAGGTGGCTGCATATGATGGGCACAGTTGGCTGCATATTATGGGCACAATTAGCTGCATATGATGGACACAGTGGCTACATATGATGCGCACAGTGGCTGCATTTTATGGCACAGTAGCTGCATATGATGGGCCCAGTGGCTACATATGATGGGCACAGTGACTGCAATTGATGTTTTTGTTTCAGTATTTTTCTGAATTTTTCAGTTCGTTTGCACCCCCCAAAAAATTTTGAGCACCAGCCGCCACTGGTGTCTGTGTAAATCCAGAAAGTGAACAGGCAGCAGCTTCAGCTGCCCACAGTTAAAATGGTTGCAACCAGACTCAGTGGCAGGAGATTTCTGCAGCATATTTGGCAAGTACAGGATCACAGTATATATAAAATAATATGCAAAGTTTTTGGAAAGAAGCTTCAGGATGGCAAAGATGTTTTATTACAAATTATGTGAGCAGACTGCAGTTCCTCTTTAAATTCCATGGTTTATGGTTTACTTGTTAACACCAGGGAAATAACGCTATGTAAGGCCCAAACTAACTTGTTGGAGCTTGCGCAGAGTTATGGACTACCTGAGCAAATCAGTTCTGAGAAAATCACAAGGCAACAGTGCTATCACATGCTCACCCTAAGGCTGCTTTCACACTGGGGCAGTTTGCAGGCGTTATTGCGTTAAGAATAGCGCCTGCAAACCGACCCGAAACAGCTGTTGCTGTTCCTTCAGTGTGAAAGCCCAAGGGCTTTCACACTGAAGCGGTGTGCTTGCAGGACGCTCAAAAATGTCCTGCAAGCCGCATCTTTGGCTCGCTATAGGAGCGGTATATTTACCGCTCCTATAGCGCCCGGTCCCATTGAAAACAATGGGGGAGCGCGCCGAACCCGCCCGCAAAACGCTGCTGCAGCGGCGGTTTGCGGGCGGTATTGACCCCTTTTCGGCCGCTCGCGGGGGTAAAACCACCCCGCTATCGGCCGAAATGCGCCGCTAAAACGCCGGTAAAGCGGCGCTAAATATACCGCCAGCGCCCCCACCGCTCCAGTGTGAAAGCAGCCTTAGAATTGTTGGTTATTCCACAACACTCCTGGTGGTTGAACAGAGTGGCAGGGTAATGGAGAAGAGGTGAGCATATGCTGCCGTTTATTCACACTATATTGCCAAAAGTATTGGGCCACCCATATAGCGACATCAATTTACGCAGCGCTCCACACATACATCGCACACTCACATCGGTCCCTACCCTCAAGGAGCCCACAATCCAAGGTCCCCAACTCACATTCATATACTAGGGCCAATTTTTGGACAGAAACCTACCAGCATGTCTTTGGAGTCTTGTAAGTTACCATACTGTCTTTATGGGCTGGGTCTCAGGAGGTATATCTTTTCCAAAAAGAGACATTTGACAGAACAGGTAGAGCAATAATATACTTATACTTTGCTCTACAATAGCACATGGTAATTTAAGGTTGAACTGATTCTCGTCCAGATTTATTGAGTGACCATGTGTCATCTTGAGTGACCTAAGACTGACTAGTTTTCTCCCTATGCTAGAATTACCATTTAGATATTTATATATTGCCATCATATCTCCTTCTAAGCATCTCTTCTCCAGGGAAAATAAGCTTAATTGTAGCCTTTCCTCATAGCTGAGGTCCTCAAGTCCCCTTATTCGTTTTGTTGCCCTTCTCTGGACTCTCTCCAGTTCCAACACACACTTCCTGAGGACTGGTGACCAGAACTGGACGGCATACTTAAAGAGGACGTAAACCCTGGTGGGTTTTATGCCTCTTTATTTCCCTGCAAAGGTAAAGCATAATGGGCTACTATGCATCGCATAGTAGCCCATTATGTGTCACTTACCTGACACAGAAGCCTGCGATGTCACCGCTGTCCACACGAGCAGGGCGAGTCCATCTTCTTCCCTCTTCCTTCCAAAGTGCTCAGTTGGTTTCCAGTATGGAAGGTTTTGCTAATGAGGGCACGTTCATGGTCGTTCATGGTGATTGCTGGTATGCACTCCAACTGTAGGAACGCTTGGCTCGTTAGCTATTGGAGGAGTCCAGAGGTTTAAAGGACCTGGCTGGGTATTGGCCACAAGCTTTGACAGCTTGTTTAGCTGTGAAGCCTTCAATTTATTTGGTGGTGGATTCACAGTGTCCCTTTTGGTTATAGAATACTTCTCACTGGGTGTCCTCAACATTCACTCCCCTTCAGGAAGCACCGTGGAAGAGAGTGTCATCTATTTACCACTATTGGTTTATCCTGTTGACTTTTTATTTTGCAATTTTCATAATATATTTGTTTGTATTTTTATATTTATTTCTACCCATTTTTTGTCATAGTATTGGTTCATTCACCAATTTTTGTTGCATCATTTACGTTAATAGCTTCCCATTTTTCCATTAAGTAGGTCACGTCATTTGATTGGAATCAACTTTGTTTGCTTTTTGGATTCTCTTCTTGGTCTAATTTTTGTAGATTTTCGTTATGTTTTTTTTATTCATTTATCACTTAACTTGTATTAAATCAAATTATACTATGTGTTTAGTGACACCTCAACTGTAAAAGTATAACTAAAGCCAATTTTTTTTGTTCTTTTAATGGAACATCATTGCAGTGTTGGTTATTTTAACTGTATCATACACACAAATATAAATCAAATGTTCTACAAAGTGTTATAGATTATTTTGGAAAGCACATTGAGAGCAAACGTGATCTCTGTTCTCATTTCATAGTCAGATGTTTCAAAGTCAGATTCTGTATTATCATCGGTTCAGAGTTCAAGGTTCTGGAAAACCAGGAACATTGTTTGCAACAGAACTGAAAACTTGTCTTCCTAATGCCAAAATAATTATTTGATCTTCTGTATTTACATTATTTTAAAATCTTTCCTGCACTTTAACCAGATTATAATTCTAATGAGTAGCTTGGAGGTAAACAGAAACCAAGAATTTGCAAATTGTCATAAGAGAATATTTACTAAGCATGAACGTATACACTGCTGGCAGTAGAGTATCTTGCACACCTGGGCCTCTGAGTTCCTATCCTGTAAGTACTGTTCCAGACCTAACATCCACAACCCCAACAACTCTTGAAACCAGTATGCCCACCTTATTACCTTCTGTACTTTACACCTCCCACCTTCATAGTACCTCCTCTATCCTCTCCCAACTCCTAAATTCCCATTCAATTTACACATTATTCACCCTCTCCTCCAGTGAAGAAGTACTTAGCCACACAATTGCTCAAGGTGAAGGTTATGTACACAGAACGGATAGTATTGACTTCCCTCCCCCTCATTACAAAGTTTCAATCAGTGAGAAACAGTCTGAAAATAAACAGTTCCTGCTCTGCTCTTCAATAAAAAATAAAAAACCTAAGGGGCGAGTTCATATTTTGGCATATCTCTTCATAGTGGAGCAAGAGAGGTCCCATTATATGACTGAGGGAAATCTTCCTCCAGTCATGAGAAATGGGGCTGGGTGGTTAAAGTAATTTTATGGAGGCAGTCATTAAACTAACACCTCTCTGTGTGTGCTGCATACAACCGGGCCTGCTATATGATCAATCATTGGAGTTCCCCTGTCCTAGGAGAAGTGTGGTAATTGTGTTTCATCAGGGATCTCCTATATTAGTGGTCTCCAAACGGCGGCACAGGGCCCGGATGCAGCTCGTTTCTAACCTTTAATCAGGATGTTGGGGCATTATTCCTCCCACTGAACAGTGGGGCACTGTTTCTTCCACTGACACCATTGATGGGGCACTATTTATCCCTTTGACACCAATGAGGAGACACTATCTCTTCCACTGACACCAATGACATAGCACTATTCCTCCTACTGACACCATTGATGGGGCACTATTCCCCAAGGATATTGGGAACTTTGAGAGAGTCCAGAGAAGGGCAACTAAACTGATAAGAGGCATGAAGGAACTCAGCTATGAGGACAGATTAGAGGAGCTGAATTTATTCTCTCTTGAGAAGAGGAGATTAAGGGGGGATATGATCAACATGTATAAATATATAAGGGGTCCATATAGTGAACTTGGTGTTGAGTTGTTCACTTTACGGTCATCACAGAGGACAAGGGGGCACTCTTTACGTCTAGAGGAAAAGAGATTTAATCTCCAAATACGGAAAGGTTTCTTCACAGTAAGAGCTGTGAAAATGTTGAATAGACTCCCTCCTGAGGTGGTTCAAGAAGAAAGGCCTGGATTCTTTCCTATATGTAAAATAATATACCTGGGTAAGAACATTTATAGGTAAATTTGAGCCACTGAATATCTGATTGTCTCTCGGGGATCAGGAAGGAATTTTTTCCCCAACTGTAGAAAATTGGGTCATGCTTTGCTGGGGTTTTTCGCCTTCCTCTGGATCAACTGTGGGTGAAGGATTGTGTATATAGGATTGTATGATTTATTTTTTTTTGGTTGAACTAGATTGACTTGTGTCTTTTTTCAACCTGACTAACTATGTAACTATGTAAACTTTGTTATAAGGAGTCATCCACAGTAAAGTGAGGTGAACGGAATGGAGTACACAGAAGCACTGAGACAGGTTCATCCAGTGCCTAGGGTAAGGATGCTGAACTGGGCGCCCGCCCCTCCTCAAAATGCATTCTGTAGAGTGGGTGTACCACTCTGCGTCCATTCTTTGCCCCCTTGCTCTTACTGTCTATAGTTGCCATGGAGTGTGCACTGCATATGCGTGGTCAATTGCTTGCTAGGAGGTAGATGCACATGCATGGTGTGTTCTTTGTGCCAGCTGTGGGCAGATGGGGTGGAGAGCGGGTATAGGGTTGCCACCTTTTCTTCAAGTCAAACCTGAACACTTTAGGGGCGCACAGCAATTTATTTTTCTAGTAAAAACTATACATATATTTTGCTATTAAATAACATTTCTAATCAAATGAAGTTAATAACAAGAGTTCCTCTTTATGTCAGAGTCCACATAGTTCCCCTTTTACTGTAAGGGGGGACTCTGCAGACTCTGATATAAGGGAGAATTATGGGGACTCTAACATAAGGGATGCTCTGGGAACCCCCGATCTAAGGGGGAACACTGACAACTCTGATGTATGGAGAGGACTCTGATGTAAGGGGGAACACTGTGGCCTCTGGTGTAAAGGGGAGCTCTGATGTAAAGGGTGCTCTGGGAACCCTGATTTACCTTAGCGTACTCAGAGGCAGGAGAGAGAAGAGGGGAGACTTCAGTCACAGACAGGGATGGCACCCCTTGGCAGTCAGCACCTCTCAACCAGATGTATCTGAGGCTGTTGGACTTTTTCGGCCCCCACTTTCCTTTTATGAGGCACAGCCCTGGGGATTGGAGTGTCGGCAGACACATAGGGGTATGGGCGGGAGAAAGAGGTGCAGATCGAGCCCTCTCTACTCTCCCATCTGTGTGTGTGTGTGGGGGGGGGGGTATGGTTAGTGTTTGGGCTTTGGGCAGCATGAAAGAGAATGTAACAGACACTCTCAGCTTAGACACCTGCAGCCAGCAAGCCTGCTGGGAAGCCATAGTCCAGTCCAATAATGTGTCTGAGTTTCAGGCAGTCTGAAACCCGGACGCATGATTCCAAACCCAAGCTGCACGGGTGAATTCCGGACAGGTGGCAACCCTAAGCGGGTATGTTGGAGCACATTGTGATAGCAGTTGCTGTCAAAGCAGACATGAAGCTGCAGACCGTTAGTTGCAAGCCACTGATCAGGAGCTATGCGTGCAGTGAGGGGGGTACCCTGGCTACTGTGGGCCCCGGGCCGCTGCTCCTCCTGTCCACCCCTCGTCCCAGCCTTGAATCAACAGATGACTGCTAGTGAACAACCTGATTCATAGATAGAGGGTTTAAAATAAATTGCACAGCACAAGAGAGGTTTTTATGCTAAAGTGGGAAGTAGGAGGGTGATTATGAAGGATGACAGAAGCAGATCAATCTCAGATGTCAGACAATAAACGCCAGACTTTAAACAGGGGCAAGCTATTTTACTTGTAACCAAAATTCCACACTGGGGTGCTTGACCAAGTTTAACAACTTCCCCTGCTGTCTGTTTCTCTAGTAGCTACATGAAATAACGAGCCTTGTTTTTCCGTGTCTTTCCCCAGGGGAGAAGAATAATGAAATAAAGAAAACAGTACCTTTAAAGTACAAAGCCTTTATTATGAGTGATTCAGAAGTAGCAGAGAGCGGTAGTGAGATATCGAAGAGAACCTGTTCTCCCTCGGGCTCATTGTGTTACATGCCTTTAGTGTACATAAATAATTATACACTCTGGGAACTGCTAGAAATACGATCAGATCTTTAATTAGAATGCGACCAGTACTCATTATTACTACAGACTTCATTGGGGAAATCAGAGTAATTTATTAACGTTTGCTGGATTGTGTTTCCTGGCAATACATGGGAAGCAATATGGTTCTGAAATTACCTCTGTAAACAAAAGGTGAAATGGACAGAAAGACAGAGAAAAAGAAAGAAAGAGAGAGAAAAGAGATAGATAGATAGATAGATAGATAGATAGATAGATAGATAGATAGATAGATAGATAGATAGATAGATAGATAGATAGATATAGATAGACAGATGGAACTAGTAGCTAGCCTCAAAGATAATCTGTGTTAAATTAAGATTTACATTGGGATAATAGTATACTATTCACTGGGGTTTGCAATATATAATCATAAATAAAAAATTGAAATATAAAGTTTTTCTGTTTCTATACATTTTTTGTGTTTAAAAAATGTATATATTTTATTGTTTAAAAAATGTATATATTTTATTGTTTAAAAAATTCTACAGTTGGCATATTTTGAGTTACAGAGGAAGACTAGAATTATTGCTCTCACTCTAACGATCACGGCGATACCTCACATGTGTGGTTTGAACACTGTTTTCATATGTCTACGGTGCATGCGCCGTAGACATCGGTGCCGCTATTTCTGCAAATATCTCCTAAACCTTTTAGGTTTGGGAGATATTTCTTGCAGCTTTAGGTAAGCCTTAATCTAGGCTTACCTGTAGGTTAAAGTGGTTGTAATGGGTTTACAACCACTTTAAGAGCTATGGGCGGAAGTGATGTTTTGACGTCGCTTCCGCCCTGCAATGGTATGGAGATGGGTGGGGGCCATCTTAGCCTCACTCAGCTCCATACCTTACACAGAGAAGGACCCGATCTCCTCTAGGAACCGATCAATGTAATAAGAGCATTTACACAAACCACCAGTGTAAGGGGGAATATACAATTACTTTGAAAAGTGAAAGTGTAATATCGCGCTGTCCCTTTGAATGATAAACAGCAGCTAGCATGGCAAATAGACAATTGCAAAGATAATAACATAAACATAGAAGAGCAGCACTAAAAACACATCTCAAAAATGAACTAAGACCATGTTGTGAGTCTCACACTCAACAAGAATGTGTGGAACCTTGATTAGATAAGTTCACAGTGATAATGCATCAATAATGAAAAGCAAATAAACAAATAAACATGAAATCCATAATTTATAGAAGCCCAATGCATAGTGAGTCCAAAAATTAAATGAATAGAAGCCAAGTGTTCATAACATCAATTTGATATCAAAAGGGAAAATAACTTGTGAAGAGGGTTTTACAAGTAGCTAATCCACCACCTATTAGATGAAGGCTTACCAGAATGTTTGAACCCATATGGGCATATGCCCTATGAGTCAAACAGGCTTGTGGTGGTGTACACCAAAATGGAGACTTTAGATCTGGCGACCTTTGACAGATGAATCAGGTAATCCCATGAGTCCTCAAACGGCTCTCAAGGGTAGTGACCTCCAAGGTAGGTATTCATAAAGCAAGATGGATAAATTCTCCCATGCATTTGTATATATAGTTGGAGAGGAAAACAAAATGCTACATAGCATGATTCCGTAAAAAATATTGGATATTTATTTGAAGTTAAAAAACTCACATTTAAAGAAGATAAACAGCATGTATAATGGCAGCAGTGGAGCCCATCCCGACACTTTTCGTCTAACTAGACATCATCTGGGATGCCAGCCCACTGGTCATCCCAGATCTCGGTTATGGTACTGTCTATAATGTCTGGGTACACTATGTTTAGTGTCTCCACTTTTAATTATATGTTTATTAACTCTGTTTGAAAATGTTCAAATCATTCAACCGACATATTGTTTGCCACAGGGGCAGGTTATCAAATAGACAACATGTTTGGTGGCACAAGTGCAAAATTGTTTGATGGGGTACATGCGGTTAGTTGCGGTGGATTTAAACTCCATAGTTCTTCGCCTTCCCCGTGTGTTGTGTTTGACAGACACCACTCTTTTTGGTTTTTAACCCATGCAAAAAGTGTGGTGTCTGTCAACAAGGCATAAACCAACCGTCCAATTGCCAATTCTGGACTTTTAAAATGTATTCATTGTACTTAAAATTAATTTAATTTTATCACAACTATATGTATAATTCTATCATGTTAGGCATTGTTTATTGCTGATGGACATGTATGGTTGTTGACCCCAAATGAGTGCCAACCCCGCTGGACCGTCACAAATTTATTTTTAATAACCAACATGAAATTCCTTCTTTTGTTTATTTTTCTTTTTTTCATTTTTTATTTCACATTTTTCATTCCTATTGGATGGTTTTGGAATTTGTGTAATTTTTAGGCATTTTTTAAAGATCTTTTAGGCTTTTTCTATGAATTTTTGTTCATTTAGCATACGATTTATGTCTCATTTGCTTATTTGGTCTCTACAAATGATGTTGCCGTTACAGGCTTGATCTCGTTATTTTCATCACGAGATTTCACCTTTTGGCCACCCATCTTTTGTGACTGTGGATGCGCCGGTGTGGGTTACTAGCTGTTCGCCATCCATGACCGGTCCCATAAGGGGGCTAGTGTGAATTTAAAACGAGGCTAGATCTTTGTTCTCGGCATCTGAAAATGAGGCTTGGTTTATTTCTGTCAACAAGGCGCCGAACAGATGACGTTAGTGCTGTGTCTGCCACCCTCCCTTTAGAGCGGGGCATGACACGCACATTTTTACGTCTTCTGGCAAAAAACAGGAAGTAATCCACCCTTCATAGTGAGGCGCGCAGCGCACACCGCGTCGCCATCTTGTCTTTACAGGAAGTGACCGCGGAATTACACTTCTGGATCTGACGACACACCATGAGTCTGTATCTCATCATTGGGGTCAAACTTCATATATAATCGCAATGGCTGCAGTGGGCTGGCACCCCAGAGGATGTCTAGTTAGACGAAACGCGTCCAGACGGGCTCCACTGCTGCCACTATACATGTACCACAAGCAATGTTTATCTTCTTAAATGTGAGTTTTTAACCTCAAATAAATATCCAATATTTGTTACGGAATCACGCTATGTAGCATTTTGTTCTCCTCTCCAACTATATATATGAATGCATGGGAGAATTTATCCATCTTGCTTCATGAATACCTACCTTGGAGGTCACTTCCCTTGAGAGCTGTTTGAGGACTCGTGGGATTACCTGATTTATCTGTCAAAGGTCGCCAGATCTGAAGCCTCCATCTTTGGTGTACGCCACCACAAGCCTGTTTGACTCATAGGGCATATGCCCTTTTGGGTTTAAACAATCTGGTAAGCCTTCATCTAATTGGTGGTGGATTATCTACTTGTAAAACCCTCTTCACAAGTTATTTTCTCTTTTAAAGTCAAATGGATGTTATGAACACTTGTCTTCTATTCATTTAATTTTTGGACTCGCTACGCATTGGGCTTCTATAAATTATGTATTTTATGTTTATTTGTTTATTTGCTTTTCATTATTGATGCATTATCACTGTGAACTTATCTAATCAAGGTTCCACACATTCTTTATTATTGAGTGTGAGACTGACATGGTCTTAGTTCATTTTTGAGATGTGTTTTTAGTGCTGCACTTCTATCTTTATGTGAATATACAATTACCTCCATGTAAGGGAGGATTTACACTGACAACCATTGTCGAGGAGATTTGTACTGACCACCAATGTAAGGTGACACTTCTACGTCAACCACCAATGTTAGGGGGGATTTACACTGACCACCAATGTAAAGGGGGATTTACACTGACCACCAGTGTAAGGGCAATTCTGCATTTACCACGAATGTAAAGGGAAATGTACACTGATCACCAATGTTATGAAGAATTTACACTGACAACCAATGTAATGGGGATTTTACAGCCAATAAAGGGGGATTTCTACACTGGGGCTGAAGTGGTTAAAGACAGTGGCGCATGAAAAAAAAGGGCTGCGCAGACCACACATATAGAAGCATTGATTTGTAAAAGGGCTGAAATAGCATTGATCTCTATCAGTTTTGTGTAATGGGTCTCCAGTCTATGGGGTTGATTCACTAAAGGCAAGTAGACTGTGCACTTTGCACTCTGTAAGTGCAGTTACTCCAGAACTTAGTAAATGAGGTCAAGTTTTATTTTACAAAAAATACCCAATCACATACAAGGTAAATTAAAAATAATAATCTTTGCTTTCACATGATTGAATGATGGAAGTCAGCAGAGCTTCTGCTCATTCAGTAAGCTCTGGAGCAATTTCACTTTGCAATTGTCTAAGCGCCTCTCTTTCTCTTCTATTTACCCAGCAAATTGACAACCAAGGTTTTTTTTCCAGCAGTTTTGTGTGTCATGATGACAACCTGTCCATATACTACCCTAGCCTGTCTATCTACTACCCTAGCCTGCCCCTATACTGCCCTATCACACACAAGTGCCCCTATGGGAAGTGGAGCTAGGAGCGCCAATGGGGGAGCGGAGAAGAGGAGGTTCGGCGCTGCTCTCTGCAATTCCATTTCACCGAGCAGGTAAGTGTGGAGATGTTTGTTATTTAAAGGGTAAAAAAAAAAAAAAATAGCAAATAAAGTATAAAAAATATATAGCATATACAATTGTGACACAAGTCATATTGTAATTGAAAGTTATTAAAATGTACCTTTCCTTTTCAATCTGCAGCTCTGTAATTTTCTGTAAAATGCAATTCAATATGGCAACCTGGAGTTGCTCTGTACACAGAATGTTTACAGAACACCCCCCAGAAACATAATTTACTGCTTGTGTGATTGGCTTACTGCTTTTCCCAGGTGCAGCAGCTGGTTGATAATTAAGAAACTACTCCCATTCGATTCACTTACCACATGGACACAGACAAAAACACAGGAATGTCTTCAGAATTACAAAAGGTAGGAATCTGCAACCAAGTTTGTCAAAATCCTTGCAATGCACATAGATCACCCAGAGGGGAATGCTTTTGCCTGGAGTTACTCTTTAAAAAAAAACTAAATTACCTTTACAACCACTTTAATGTTGGGTTTCACTAGGGGCAAAGCTTGCCACTCTCCCGAAAAGTGATTCAAAGCAAAAAGGTGGAGGAGGGGATATGTCAACTCCTCACAGCCTGTTTTCACTCTTAAAATGCCAAATGCATGCAATGCCAAATGCATGCAGTTGCAGGACAACTGTGGTTAAACACCATTTGCCTGAATGGATGGCGGTACTGCCCTCTGAACACAACAGGAGCAATAATATTTGCCCACCTGGGTAGCATTAAGGCTAAAAAGACCTAAAAACAGTCACGTCATCCCCACAAAAAAATAACTCAGGACTGTAAGTGCTTCAACAAAGTACTGTGTAAAGGGTCTGAACACTTAAAGTGGATGTAAACCCGATTCATGAAATTTGAGATGGGCACATACTGTATATCTGCAGTGTTTTCTTATCTCTCTTCATAGCACTATGTCCCATAGCTTTCTCCTGCTCTGTTCTTCTGTTATCAGCCTGGTAATTTCTGACAAGTTCTCCATCACATATGATAAAAGCAGCCGGAGTTTTGTGTTGGGGAGGATGCTATAAATAGATTTGCAGAGCCCTGAACTATTCAACCATCAGCTCTGAAAGTCTCTACCTATGAGGTGAGGGGGTGTGTGCCTTTCCTCCAATCAGCTGTCTTGGCTGTATGCCCAGGCTTCACTGCAGTGTTGAACATGAAGATAAAATCTGAACTTTCTAAACAGTATAGAAAGCTGAACACAGCAGATATACATGTACAATTTATATAGGGAGATTTGTTTCATCCCTGTGTATCATCTGAGGCTGTTCACTTCACTGGGTTTATGTGAGGGTTTACATCCACTTTAAGTACATGTGATATTTCAGTTTTTTGTTTTCAATAAATTCACAGACATTTCTAAAATTCTGTTTCCACTTTGTCACTATGGGGTACTGAGCGTAGATTAATGAGAAAAAAAACAGAATTTAACCAGTTCCTGACCGGCCTATAGCACATTGACGGCCAGGCAGGACTTTCCCCCTTCCAGGTGGATGTCATATGATGTCCTCCCGGTCATGCCACTCGTGCACGTGACACAGCGCATTACCGATGAGGGTAAAGAGCCAATGACATTGGCTCTTTACCATGTGATCAGCTGTGTCCAATCACAGCTGATCCTATGCAAACAAATAACGATTATCGCCATTTCCTTTCCTCAGCGCTGTCACTGTGTGAGGAAAGGAAATCCGATAACTGGTTTTCCTGTGACAGGGGACATCTACACTGATCATCAGTGCCCTAATGATCAGTGCAGCCTTATCAGTGCCCATCAGTGCCTATCAGTGCCCATCAGTGCCTATTAGTGCAGTCTCATCAGTACCACCTCATCAGTGCAGCCTCATCAGTGCCAATCCATGTCCATCAGTGCAGCATGTCAGTGCTCATCAGTGCCGCTCATCAGTGCCTGTCAGTGCCGCTCATCAGTGCAGCCTCATCAGTGCCTATCAGTGCAGCCTCATAAGTGCAGCCTTATCAGTGCCCATCAGTGCCTTTTAGTGCAGTCTCATCATACAGCCTCATCAGTGCCCATCAGTGCAGCCTCATCAGTGCCCATCAGTGCAGCCTCATCAGTGCACATCAGAAAAGAAGAAAAAATACTTATTTACGAAATTTCATAACAGAAACAAAGAAAAGGGGGGGGGGGGTTCAACATTTTTAGTCTTTTTTAGTTTGTTTTGCAAAAAAAATCACAGTGGTGATTAAATACCACCAAAAGAAAGCTCAATCTGTCTCAAAAAAATTATAAAAATGTAAAGTGGGTACGGTGTTGCATGACGGTGCAATGGTCATTCAAATTGCGACAGCACTGAAAGCTGGAAATTGGCCTGGGCAAGAAGGGGGTGAAAGTGTCCGGTAGGCAAGTGGTTAAACAACTTTAGCATCAGGCTGCAACATAACAAAAAAAGTCAAGGGGGTCTGAGGGTCTGAATATTTTATGAATGCACTGTAAATTAATATGTATATACATATATATATATATATATATATATATATATATATATATATATATATATATATATATATAATTTTTCTTAATTACTCCAACATGGAAGTCAGGACATTACAGACTGCTGACAGTTATTCATGGTGTGAAGTTTACAAGGGCCCCTCATGGATACAATACCGCTATTCTAGCAGCTTAATACTAAACAAAGAAATAAATAATATAACAGTAACAATCAGAATGCTAATCCTTCTTATCAGCAACTGGAAGACTACAAGGCATTATTGCATTTTAAATGCAAGCCACAGGCCGTAGGTTTAATACAATAAAAGTGTTTTATTGTGTGAATGTTCAGTCTCCCGCCACAAGCAAGCTAAAAAAGACATTGCATTAACAAAGTATGTACTGCATGGCCCTAATAAAATTCTCACCCACTTCATAACAATTAATTAAAGATGAAGGAGTCTATTAACCCACAATAAAAATGTCATACAGTTCATTAATTGCTATCCCTTAAAACTAAACCAAAAAGGAACCAGAGCTGTAAGTTTTATTGTTTTCACAATTCTTCCCAACAAATCATCTCATTACACAGCTCAGCTCTTTCCATCCTTTTTTTTTTCTGCAAGAGCCCCAAAAAAACATATAATAGCCCAACACTTCCTTCATTCCCTTTGAATTTTTTTTTTTGTTTATTTATTCAATTTTTTCTTTTGTGACAAAAAGTAATAATAACAGGAAATAGATCGCAATTATTTTGGATATTTTTTATGTAAAAAAGAGGCATTATCATTTTCTGAGATTTTTTTTAAAGGGCCTTGCTTACTTAATTTTTTTTTCAGGAACATTTGAAAAAAAAAAATTTTAAGGTCCATTCCATATTTGAAAAAAATAATTTTAGGTGATATAAAACAAAAACTAATGGCTAATGCCATTACACCTAAAGCCTAGGCAGATATCAAAATATAACTAAAGGCAAAATGTTTTTTGTTTTTGATAGCATGGAGATGGATTAGAATCCCTGTCAGTTTTTTATTTCTGTCTGTGCCCCCGGTAGGGAGATTCACCCTCTCTATTTGTCCTGTTTACTGATATCCCTGAGAGTAAAAGTGAAAGAAAATCACCAACTTTGGGTTGTCTCCAGAACATTAATGAAGGGGAAATTTTCCAGTGGGGTAACTAATTCTGGTGACCCTGCTGACACCTTGGGTTCCCTCACTTTGGAGGGATTTCCTCTCACTTCCTGTTTTGGCTATGGAGCAGGGAGTGAAGGGGAATTTACCCAGAAAGCAAAAAAAAATCTGACAAGGGTTATAACCCTCCCTTACTCCATTTAAAGTTATACTTTAAAGCTGAAATTTAGTAAGGGCTAGTTTACACTTTCTTCAAAACAAGGCTTCGGACAGGCTTTATTAAAGCTCTCTGAACGTTAGTCAAAGCTCCTGTCACTAAATAAAATGGTTAGCTTACAGTCCTGTCTACACCTTGATTTTGCTTTGCTTCGCCTGCACTTCAAAAATAATACCCCATGTAGCTTTAGTGGTGCTTCAAAGCATCTTCAAAGCCTCCATAAAAGTCTATGGCAAAGCTCGCTTGAAGCACCTGCAGCTTTAATTCAGCTTTAGCTTTGCTTTGTTTTTTGGAGAAATTGAAGGTATGAGATATACACACACACACACACACACACACACACACACACACGGCATCTGCCAAGCTTCAACAAAACTTCAAAAGAGCATCACCGAAGCATCAATAACGGCTAGTTTACACTTGCTTCAAAACATGGCTTCAGACACGTTTGTTAAAGCTCTCTGAACGCCAGTCAAAGCTACTGTCACTAAATAAAATGGTTAGCTTAGCTCACAGCCCTGTTTACACATGCTTTTGCTTGGTGCTTCAATGAGGCTTTGGTGGAGCGTCAATGGGGCTTGGGTGGGGCTTCGATGAGGCTTTGGTGGGGCTTCAGTGGGGCTTCAAGCAAGCTTTGCCATAGACTTCTATGGAGGCTGTGAAGAGACTTTGAAGCACCACTACATGGGGTATAATTTTTGAAGAAAACCTGAAGCATAGCAAAGCAAAGGGAGGTAAACAGGACTGTAAGCTAATCATTTTTATAGTGACAGTAGCTTTGACTAGCGTTCAGAGAGCTTTAACAAAGCATGTCTAACTAAGCCTTGTGGAAGCCGAAGCAAGTGTAAATGAGCTCTAAAGCTTCACCGAAGCATCAAAAACACATCATAAAAGCATGTTGAAGCAGTAGGCATTATAAGGTGTGTTGAAGCCGAAGCAAGTGTAAATGAGCCCTAATAGGGATGAGGTTGAGGTTCACTGCCACAATAGAGTTGTGTGTATTCCATGTTGGTCCCAACTAATTTATTTTTTAAACAATAAACTGTCCAGCAGGCTAATGAGGGGAATTTTGGATAAGCCAACTTCTTCACTATAAAAGGGGGGGCAAAGCAGTCATAGGGGTTAGTTTACTTACAGCAAATAGACTGTGCACTTTGGAATGTGCAGTTGCTATATAGCTTAGTAAATGAGGTAAAGCTTCACTTTGCAAAGCGTACTCAATCACGTGTAAGAAAATTTTAAAAAACAACATTTTTAGTTGGACATCATTCACTCATATTTTGATTGTCACATAGTACATTCATTTTTTGGTCTATTATACACGTATATTTTAGTGTTTATACACATTGTCCAATAACCTTTAGAGAGGTAGAGAGTTCTAGAGAATGGGAGAGGCTCTGGAGAAGTCCTTGAGGCTAGCGTGGGAAATAAGAACTGGGGAGCTGGAAAGCAGGAGGTCTTAAGAGGAGCGGAGAGAACAGTTTGGGTGATATTTTGAGACAAGGTTGGAAGTACCCATGTATTTAACTGTTTGTCTGGACTTAGCATTAACCTCCCTGGCTGTTTTCCTGAGTGTGGCTCTGGGTTAAATTTCAGTACCATTAGCGGTAACCCCGATCCACACTTGGGATTGCATTGCAGAATCCTGGTGCGGTATACTTATCTTGTCCCCAGGATCCTGCGATGTCCCCCTGCTGTGTCTGCAGACTCTGTCCTCCCCCCCGAAGTCTCTGTGTGCCGGGCTCCGTTCCCTGCGAGCGTCGCAACGCACGGGGTTGGAGACGGGTGGCAAATTCAAAAAATTGAAAAATCATAATACATACAGTACAGTGTAATCTTACAGATTACATTATTGTATGAAATTTTTTCACATCCATTTTGTCCCCAGTGCTTTGTCCAATGCCCTGCATGCAGTTTTATATGATATATACTGTTCTTTCTGCCTGGGAACTGGCGATTGTCCAGAGAAGTGTCCAAAAGTGGATTTAGACCAGCTAGAAAACAGCGTAAATTAGAACACTTGCCGAATTGAGCAATAGTGAATCGTGGGGAAATGAATTTTATTATTATCATATTATTATTTTTTATATTTATTTATTATGTTCTAAGCTTTCATGATGAGTAGTTAAGTGCCTAGGCATTTGTTCACATGTTCTTAGTTAAAGATAAGAATCAGAGTTCATATAAAGCCTGCCTATCCACCCCCTAAGCCAGGGGCGTAACTAGAAATCATAGGGCCCCATAGCAAAATGTTGTATGGGCCCCCGCCCCCTGCAAATAGCCCCCCCCCCGAAAAAAATGAACTAATGCCACCGAACAACAGATTTCCACACTCATGTGGCACAGTACCCAGGCAACAGCTTATATTAATTTTGAACAACAAAGTATGCAGTATACTGTATGCAGCCCCTGAAGGACACACATTTCTGACCTCCATGTCTTCTAACCAATTTATGTTCTGTTATATAAAATGAAATAGTTCAACTCACCATAATGCAGAATCAGTAGGAGCCCAGAGCGTGTGCCACTTGCCACCATCGCCGGCCACCAGATGCAGATTGTCAATTGTCACACGTTGCAGAATGTCACCTGCCACACATAATGGATTGTCACTTGCCACACATTACTGATGGTCACTTGCCACGTCCCGGGTTGTCACTTGCCACGTCACTTGCCACACATTACAAATTGTCACTTGCCATGTCACGGATTTTCACTTTCCACATCACCTGCCACACATTACGGATTGTCACTTGCCATGTCCTGGGTTGTCACTTGCCACGTCACCTGCCACACATTATGGATTGTCACTTGCCACGTCCTGGATCGTTACTTGCCACACATTACGGATTGTCACTTGCCACATCACCTGCCACACGTTGCGGATTGTCCACTTGCCACGTTGCCTGCCACCAGATGCAGATTGTCACTTGTCACATGTTGCGGAATGTCACCTGCCACATTTCGGATTGTCCACTTACCACATCACGGATTGTCACTTGCCACGTCACCTGCCACACATTATGGATTGTCACTTGCCACGTCCCGGGTTGTCACTTGCCCCGTCACCTGCCACATTACAGATTGTCATGTCACGGATTGTCACTTGCCACGTCGCCTGCCACACATTACGGGTTGTCACTTGCCACGTCGCCTGCCACACAGTACGGGTTGTCACTTGCCACGTCACCTGCCACACATTACGGGTTGACACTTGCCACGTTGCCTGCCACACATTACGGGTTGTCACTTGCCACTTCGCCTGCCACACATTACGGGTTGTCACCTGCCACGTCACCTGCCACACATTACGGGTTGTCACTTGCCATGTCGCCTGCCACACATTACGGGTTGTCACTTGCCACGTCGCCTGCCACACATTACGGGTTGTCACTTGCCACGTCGCCTGCCACACATTACGGGTTGTCACTTGCCACGTCGTCTGCCACACATTACGGGTTGTCACTTGCCACGTCGCCTGCCACACATTACGGGTTGTCACCTGCCACACATTATGGGTTGTCACCTGCCACACCGTTACGGATTGTCACTTGCAGCAGGTTAGCAGTCAGGCAGCAGAGAGATAATGTCATCTCTGCTTCCGGCTGACAGCACAGTGAAGGGGGAACTTCACTGCAGGGATGCAGGGCGGGCACCAGGCGGTGAGAGATGATGTCATCTCTCTGCTCCCCCCGCCCCAGATCCCTGATTGGCCAGACCACTCACGTCCACGGACCTGCCCGCTCTCACCCGCGGGCCCGCGGAGCCACCCACGGTGCCGCCCGCGGACCCGCGGAGCCACCCGCGGACCCGCCTGAGCCACCCGCGGACCCCCGGACCCGCCTGAGCCACCCGCGGGCCCGCGGTGCCGCCCGCGGACCCCCGGAGCCACCCGCGGAGCCACCCGCGGACCCGCCTGAGCCACCCGCGGGCCCCCGGAGCCACCCGCGGACCCCCGGAGCCAGTCCTCAAGGGCCCCACTGGGCTGCGGGCCCCATAGCGGCTGCATGTGCCGCTATGGCGGTAGTTCCGCCACTGCCCTAAGCCCATGCAGCTGCGGTCAGATATGACCAAATGGGGCTTTACTACAAGTATAAAAATACAGTTGAGGATGCAGTAGTGTAAATTGGCAAGCAGAATTACAGTTTTAATTGGGGATAATAGGCCTAACTGGTATATGCCTAACTTTTATTTACCTACAGGAAAAGGGGGTGAGGTGAATGTGAGTAATATTAGGTGGTGTGGCTTAGGTGCTCACTGCTCTTGTACTTATGTGTGTAAATTATTTGTGCACTGCTATGTATAAACAACTTAGTGCATATGAAAATAATTTTTAAAAAAATGATACCTTCCTGTGCACCATTAAGCACACCATTATTTTTTATTTTACTGTTCTTGTACTTAGTTTTTATTCTTTCAAACTAGCAATGTACTGCAAACAAAAGGTAGCCCCCCAAGAACTGGTTATTAACAAGTAACAAGTGATTGCTGTGCTTTCAGGACCTCAACCCCCCCAAAAAAAGACCTATCAATATATATTTAAAAAAAAAACACTCAGAAAATAACACTGCATATTTTATAAAGGGGAGTTTTGCAGCTAAAAGTGACCACTGACTCCAAATCAACCACAAAATAAAATGGAACACAAAAAAATACCCCAATAATAAAAAAAAATGGAGAGCTAACAATCAGAATTAAAGAACAATTTTAAAGCACTATTGTCTTTGTACTGTCACCCTTATTTTTGCAAAGAGCTGTACAAACTGATGACTCTATATAAATACTGCATAATAATGATATTAACAGGTGAAAGAGTTATAAAGTAGTCAGGGCCAGATAGGCCCAGTCCAGTGAGTCACTAATGCTGCCCAACCCTGCTCATGATTGATATGTAAATTGTGGAGGGTGGGGGCAGACAACATTGATATGCAAATCGCACGGCGGCAGGCAGCAATGATGTGTAAATGGTGGGCGCATTGATATGTACATTGCGCTTTCATAGGTATAGCAAACACCCCTGAGCCCCAGTCCACCATCACCTCTGCTGAATGCTGCTGACATTGGGGATGTAAACAGGCCCTGCCTGCCATCAGCCTGTACTGCAAAGGTGAGCAGATGGATCGGGGGGGGGGGGGGGGTTCTCCAATGGTAACAGAGAAGGGATTACAGTTTGGAGTGCCAACATTAGCAAAGAGGAGGGGTGCAGGGGTGAATGTGGAGTGCAGTCCTCTCCTGCACATACTACCCGCTGCCGTATACTATGCATTCCTCTCCTGCACATACTACCCCCTGCGGTATACTACGCACTCCTCTCCTGCACATACTACCTGCCACGTACACTGCACACTCCTCTACTAGTTTAGGAACTTGGATAGGAGAAGGGGGGTAGAGTGGGATACTCCAATTAAACTATGTACAATTGAGGACAGCTTTCTCGGTAGAACTGAGTAACAGACGGTACAGAATGGAGCAAAGCCTCTTGCTAGTAGAAGGACTTAGGAGAACCTTGCTCTTCAAGACACCCACCAGTTTCCCCTTTAGCCTACACCCACCTGCTGACTTCTAGCACCCAGAGGGGGATTTAGCAACACCAGTCCCTAGGATCCCTTCAAGGGGGTCTGTATTTACAAGGCCCTGCTTGCAGGTTCCCTTCCTCCATGATACCAGACAGGATCCATGGACATCCTCCCGCCCTCAGCTCTCAGGAGAACCCTGGGTTTTAACATTCAGTATTCCGGCCCTCAGGCAACCCAACTGAGGCTGCACGGCAGCCTGTGCTGAGGAGGGGCGGCAGGCCCCCTCCCCACCTGGACCTCTCTCTCATGGAATAAGACCCAGATCCCATGTGCTTACCAAATATAAATACCAGCACCCAGCATGCTCAGGGGCACCACTCCCTGTAATTGGCTGAGGGGGTATTCACATTCATGCTGCTGCTCTGCTTGAGCCACTCCTGTTCATCCAGCACTTTCCAAAGCTGCCTAGATACAGATAAGCCAATAACAGCAACAGCAGCACTGTGAATCACACAGGATACCTCCACTAAACAATTAAAACTTTCTGTAAAGTAGACAAGCTAATATATATTGATCGCCTGTTAAGCAGGAGACCACCAAATGAACTATTTACACTCTAGCACCTATCTAGGAGGGTGCTACATGCACATTACACACTCCTGCACTATATACACTATATTGTACATTACATACTCCTGCACTATATACACTGTGTCATGGGATCTCCTGCAGAGGGGAGAGCTTCTCCCCCTTCACTGCATTGGTGTCAGCCGACTTTCCCTTCCAGCGACATACTCCTGCACTATATACACTATATTGTATATTACATACTCCTGCACTATATACACTATATTGTATATTACATACTCCTGCACTATATACACTGCACTATATACACTATATTGTACATTACATACTCCTGCAATATATACACTATATTGTACACTACACACCCCTGCACTATATACACTATATTGTATATTACATACTCCTGCACTATATACACTATATTGTATATTACATACTCCTGCACTATATACAATATATTGTACATTACACACTTCTGCACTATATACACTATATTGTACATTACATACTCCTGCAATATATACACTATATTGTACACTACACACCCCTGCACTATATACACTATATTGTACATTACATACTCCTGCAATATATACACTATATTGTACACTACACTCCTGCACTATATACACTATATTGTACATTACACACCCCTGCACTATATACACTATATTGTACATTACACACCCCTGCACTATATACACTATATTGTACATTACATACTCCTGCACTATATGTACAATATATTGTATATTACATACTTATAACCAAAGTACAGATACTCCTCATTTAATGACTTACCTGTTTAACGACCACCCGAACGACGAGCTATACATCATTGTATAGTACAGTACAGAATTTTTGTTTGTGTTCTGTACTTATGCAACGTAAAACAACGTTATTGAGCTGGAGTTTTGTGTTTAGACCTTTTTTTCACAATACAGTACAGTAGTAAAGAATGCTTAAAATATTGATTACTTGTGGCTCCTCGTTTAACGAGCAATTCTTTTAACGACCTGCTTGTTGGAACGGAACCTGGTCGGTAAGTGAGGAGTACCTGTATTTATTATCTGGAACATTATTATTATTATTATCCCAGACAAAGTGTTAGCTCTCTTTTTACAGTGTACACAAAATCATAAGTAGCGGCAGTGTTTCATTTTTTAAATATTGATTGTGCTGAGGTTTGTATATGTCTGTGAGACTCTGGCTTGTAGGACAGCAATTTCAGCATACCTTATGATTAGAAGAAGGCTTTTGTTAACTGACGACCAGCCACCGCAGTTTTACTGCGGCAGAATGGCACGGCTGGGCGAAACAACGCTACCTTACATCGATTTGCCTTTTGGCCACTAGGGACAAGCGCCTTGTGTGCCCGAAGCCGATGCGAGTGCCCAGCGGGCACGATGACTGCCGGGCACCTGCGATCGCTCGTGACAGAGCGAGAACCGGGATCTGTGTGTGTAAACACACAAATCCCAGTTCTTTCAGAAGAGTAGAGACAGATTGTGTGTTCATACTAAGTATGAACACAGATCTCTCTCTCCTCCTAGACAGTCCCATCCCCCCTACAGTTAGAACACACCTAGGGAACACAGTTAGCCCCTTGATCGCCCCCTAGTGTTAACCCCTTCCCTGCCAGTGACATTTATACAGTAATCAGTGCATTTTTATAGCACTGGTCGCTATATAATTGTCAATGGTCCCAAAAATGTGTCAAAAGTGTCCAATTTGTATCGCAGTCCTAATAAAAATCGCAGATCGCCACGATTACTAGTAAAAAAAAAATAATAATAATAAAAAAAATGCCATAAATCTATCCCCTATTTTGTAGACGCTATAACATTTGCGCAAACCAATCAATATACGCTTATTGCAAATTTTTTTACCAAAAATATGTAGAAGAATATATCGGCTTAAACTGAGGAAAAAATTTCCTTTTTTAAAAAAAAAAAATTGGGTATATTTATTATAGCAAAAAGTGAAAAATATTGTGTTTATTTCAAAACTGTCTTTGTTTTTTTGTTTATAGGGCAAAAAATAAAAACCAGAGATGATCAAATACCACCAAGAGAAAGCTCTATTTGTGGGAAAAAAAGGAAGTCAAATTTTTTTGGGTACAACGTCGCACGGCAGCGCAATTGTCACTCTAGCACCTATCTACGAGGGTGCTACATGTACATTACACACTCCTGCACTATATACACTATATTGTATATTACATACTCCTGCACTATATGTACAATATATTGTACATTACACACTTCTGCACTATATACACTATATTGTACATTACATACTCCTGCAATATATACACTATATTGTACATTACATAGTCCTGCAGTATATACACTATATTGTATATTACATACTCCTGCACTATATGTACAATATATTGTACATTACACACTTCTGCACTATATACACTATATTGTACATTACATACTCCTGCAATATATAAACTATATTGTACTTTACATACTCCTGCACTATATACACTATATTGTACATTACATAGTCCTGCACTATATACACTATATTGTACACTACACACTCCTGCACTATATACACTGTCTTTGTTTTTTTGTTTATAGGGCAAAAAATAAAAACCAGAGATGATCAAATACCACCAAGAGAAAGCTCTATTTGTGGGAAAAAAAGGAAGTCAAATTTTTTTGGGTACAACGTCGCACGGCAGCGCAATTGTCAGTTAAAGCGACGCAGTGCAGTATCGCAGAAAGTGGCCTGGTCATTGAGCAGCCAAATCTTCTGGGGCTGAAGTGGTTACGTTTAACCACGTCCCTTTAAGCCCCTCCTACTTTTACCCCATTGTAGACCCACCCACAGTTCACCGTGGTGCGGTACATGCGCCACATTACTACTGTACTTAAGCTACCCAGAGGTACCCTCACTCTCCCCCTTGTCTTTTACCCCCCCCCCCTCACACTCTCTCTTTCTATCCCCCCCCCCCCCCATTTTCTAACCCTCTCTATTTAATTTAATTTGTTTTAACAAAAAATAGTTTGTGTTTTAATTTTATTTATTCACAAAAAAGGCCTACAAAAATCATCAGCACAAGGCCAATGGCGCTCTTAATCTAGCCCTGAAAGGAGTTATTTTACTTGCCAAACAATTTGTATCTCTATCTATTCTGTCATGAGATTTACACAGCTCTGCCACACTGCACAGTCCTGTCTGGCATGGCAGAAGACATGATTAATTCTCTGCTACAGTTACATAAAACTTGAAGGTCTTGTCCCCATCCCAGCCTGAGACTGGACAGTGAAAGGAGAAGCAGAAAACTAATGAGCTCATCATAAGCTTTTCTCCTATCAGTATACTTTTTTGTTAACACATAAGCATGGCAAAACAAATGACTGGCTCCTTGCGCTGTCTTTCCATCTCCTAGTCTGAGCTCTGCTGTACAGGGACTGCAAGAACCGTGCACCCGGGATGCACCATTAACATTTCATACACTTATTTTCTGACTGTGCTCCCGATTAAGAAGGTTTTACTTTCAGGAAATAACACCTGTGCTTAGACACCTTTAGAGAGTTCATGTGTCACACCTGACATGGAAACCTAAAAGAAGAAAGCCTAAGACTCCATACACTCCATGCACAACAATGACACCTACAGGCCAAAACGTAAACAACACTCCAGGAAATAAAACATTTTTGCCTTGCCATTTTATAGAAAACATCTTTCCATTATAGAAAGTCCCACCTTATTCCACCACGGGACCAGAAAGGTTTAGCAACAGCTGGAGGCCCTAAGCTTTTTTAGCCCACTATAGACATATCCATTTACATTTCGTCTTGGCAGTACAGACAGCGTGACCCGTGAGCTGATAGGGCAGTGCCGTGTCAGACATGTTTACCTGGTTCTTAAGCCTCGGGGGGTTTAATATTTGAAAGAAACCTCTTAGCAATAGATTTATCCTTTAATTCCCACGTAAAATCTAAAAAAGGTATGTCTGAAATCTCTTAAGCTCATGATAACCTCAAGCCACGATGCCTAATCTTCAAAAACTCTGAGCTCTTGAGATCCCAGTAAAAGCGACACTGGGTGCATCGAGCGCGAGGTTAGATCAGCGGACGCCTTTCAGTAAAAAGCGTGCCTCGACAGCGAATTCCAAAAAGTCTTGATTGCATTCTTCTCCCCCGGACGGGATGCTCTGCTTGTCCGGTTACGTCTTTGAACAGATAGGTGCAAAAAAACACCGAGGGTTACCAGGCTACACCTGAGAATAACAGAGCAAGGTGTCGCCTTTGCCCGTCTAGTCACAGCTTAACTTCAATCGGCTGCATTTTTCTCATTCATTTCAGTTAACAAGTTTTTAGCTGCCCTTTAAGAAAGAGTGCCGTCACCTCGCAGGAAAGTTTTCAAGGCTGCGTGTTTGAAATGTTAAGTATTTTACAATTAAGGGAAAAAAAAGAAAAAAATTGTCTTTTCATTGCATTTTTTTTTTTTGACAGCTTCAAATAAACAATTTTATTAAAGTAGAACTGAAGGTAAACAAGAAAATTGTTTAAAGTACTTACCGTAATTTTCCTTTCCTGGCGCCAATCCATGGCAGCATACATGTGGTAGTCTGCTGCCATATTGGAACCAAGAAAACTGAAAATTGTTTAACATACTTACCATAATTTTCTTTTCTTGGCGCCAATCCATGGCAGCATACATGTGGTAGTCTGCTTCCATGTAGGCACCAAGGAAATGGAAAATTGTTTAAAATACTTACCGTAATTTTTCTTTCCTGGCGCCAATCCATGGCAGCATACATGTGGTAGTATGCTGCCATGTTGGTGCCAAGAAAACAGAAAATTGTTTAAAATACTTACTTTAATTTTCTTTTCTTGGCGCCAATCCATGGCAGCATACATGTGGTAGTCTGCTTCCATGTAGGCACCAAGGAAATGGAAAATTGTTTAAAATACTTACCGTAATTTTTCTTTCCTGGCGCCAATCCATGGCAGCATACATGTGGTAGTATGCTGCCATGTTGGTGCCAAGAAAACAGAAAATTGTTTAAAATACTTACTTTAATTTTCCTTTCCAGGTGCCAATCCATGGCAGCATACATGTGGTAGTATGCTACCATGTTGGCGCCAGGAAAAAAGAAAATTGTTTAAAATACTTACCGTAATTTTCCAATCCTTGGCAGCATACATGTGGTAGTATGCTATCATATTGGAACCAAGAAAACTGAAAATTGTTTAACATACTTACCATAATTTTCCTTTCCTGGTGCCAATCCATGGCAGCATAAATGTGGTAGTATGCTGCCGTGTTGGTGCCAGGAAACCGAAAAATTGATTAAAATACTTACCATAGATTTCTTTTCTTGGCGCCAATCCATGGCAGCATACCTGTGGTAGTATGCGGCCATGTTGGTGCCAAGAAAACAGAAAATTGTTTAAAATTCTTACTGTAATTTTATTTTCTTGGTGCTAATCCATGGCAGCATACATGTGGTAGTCTACTTCCATGTAGGCACCAAGGCAATGGAAAATTGACTAAAATACTTACCATAATTTTCCTTTCTTGGCACCAATCCATGGCAGCATACATGTGGCAGTATGCTGCCATGTTGGTGCCAGGAAACTGGAAAATTTATTAAAATACTTACCATAATTTTCTTTTCTTGGCGCCAATCCATGGCAGCATACATGTGGTAGTCTACTTCCATGTAGGCACCAAGGAAATGGAAAATTGTTTAAAATACTTACCGTAATTTTTCTTTCCTGGCGCCAATCCATGGCAGCATACATGTGGTAGTCTGCTGCCATATTGGAACCAAGAAAACTGAAAATTGTTTAACATACTTACCATAATTTTCTTTTCTTGGCGCCAATCCATGGCAGCATACATGTGGTAGTATGCTACCATGTGGGCGCCAGGAAAAAAGAAAATTGTTTAAAATACTTACCGTAATTTTTCTTTCCTGACGCCAATCCATGGCAGCATACATGTGGTAGTATGCTGCCATGTTGGTGCCAAGAATACAGAAAATTGTTTAAAATACTTACTTTAATTTTCCTTTCCTGGTGCCAATCCATGGCAGCATACATGTGGTAGTATGCTACCATGTGGGCGCCAGGAAAAAAGAAAATTGTTTAAAATACTTACCGTCCATTTCCTTTCCTGGCTCCAATCCTTGGCAGCATACATGTGGTAGTATGCTGTCATATTGGAACAAAGAAAACTGAAAATTGTTTAACATACTTGCCGTAATTTCCCTTTCCTGGCGCCAATCCATGGCAGCATAAATGTGGTAGTATGCTGCCGTGTTGGTGCCAGAAAACTGGAAAATTTATTAAAATACTTACCATAATTTTCCTTTATTGGCGCCAATCCATGGCACCATACATGTGGCAGTCTGCTTCCATGTAGGCACCAAGGAAATGGAAAATTGTTTAAAATACTTACTGTAATCTTCCTTTCCTGGCACCAATTTATGGCAGCATACATTGTGGTAGTATGCTGCCATGTTGGGGCCACGAAAATGTAATTTTTTTTTAAATACTTAACATCATTTTCCTTTCCTGGCACCAATCCTTGGCAGCATACATGTGGTAGTATGCTGCCATGTTGGTGCCAATAAAATGGAAAATTGTTTAAAATACTTACCGTAAATTTCCTTTCCTGAAATTGTTTAAAATACTTACTGTCATTTTACTTTCCTGGTGCCAATCCATGGCAGCATACATGTGGTATAGTATGCTGCCATGTTGGCGCCTGAACAACTGAAAATTGTTTAAAATACTTACTGTAATTTTCCTTTATTGGCGCCAATCCATGGCAGCATACATGTGGCAGTCTGTTTCCATGTAGGCACCACGGAAATGGAAAATCGTTTAAAATACTTACCGTCATTTTTCTTTCCTGGTGCCAATCCATGGCAGCATACATGTGGTAGTATTTTGCCATGTTGGTGCCAGGAAAATGGAAAATTGTTTAAAATACTTACTGTAATCTTCCTTTTCTGGTGCCAATCTATGGCAGCATACATGTGGTAGTATGCTGCCATGTTGGTGCCAGGAAAATGGAAAACATTTTTAAATACTTACCGTCATTTTCCTTTCCTGGTGCCAATCCTTGCTGAACAGTGCGGTGAATGAAGTGTACCTTTTGCACATTTCAAATAAAGTTTGTACGGGGAAAAAAAGCGAGAGCAGCGTGATGCGCTGAATCGCGCACCCCACTGCCCTTTACCACAGCCAGCAACAGAGAGCTGTTGCAGTAGTGAACCGCTGCAACAGCGCTCTGTTGCTGTGTGAATACAGCCTTCCATTGTGTCACATTGATGCTATGCAATGTAAAAGTGGCAAATTAAATGCGGCACAATATAAAAGTGATGCATTTTAGAACTACCTTGGTGCATGACTCGCTGCTAGAACCAAAAGTCGCAAATGCTTCATGAATTCGGTGCAATACATTAACAAGAGGGATTACCACCAAAAAAGTGGGGCATCAGCTTTATTAGATTTCCCCTCTTGGTGGTTTTAGGTGTCTGTGTGCAAAAACCCTTAGACCTCATACACACAGATGCAAAAAAAATGCTTTTCTGGGCTTTTTAAAAAAAAAAATAATAATTTTTACGGCTTTAAAAGCAGCTGTATTTTAGATTTTATCTAAACGTGCCCATGTACATGAAGGCATTTAAAGGAGAGTTCCACCCAAAAGTGGAACATCCGCTCATTTGTCTCCTCTCCCCCTCCGGGGTGCCCCAATTGGCACCTTTCGAGGGGGAGGGGGGACAGGATACCTGTCTTTGACAGATATCCTGTTCCCACTTCCAGGAGTCTGGGCCGTGGCCTGTGACATCACCGCGGGGCTCCCTCCTCCTCTCCCTGTCGCCAGGCCAGTAGGAGAGAGGAGCGGGGCCTCGCACATGTGCAGTAGTGTTCCCGGCGTGAAGCTGTAAGGATACACTGCCGGGTACCCTTACCCGCAATGGCGACGGCAGCACCCGACAGCTGATGGAAACATCATCACGGGACTCCAGGACAGGTAAGTGTCCTATTGTTAAAAGCCAGCCGCTGTAGTATGTGTAGCGGCTGGCTTTAAAGAAAATTTTTTGGGGGGGCGGAACACCGCTTTAAGCACGTACTTTCATGCAACAATGAGGGGCATAAGAAAAAAAATGCCTCAGAAATCACATTGCCTGTGCTTTTTATGTTTAAACGCACATAAAAAAAAAGCATAATTGCATTCGGTTGGCTAAAATAACTGAATATTCTAGCGAATAGAATGAGTTTACGTACATATGTCTCTAAACACCATGACCATGAGTGTAAGTACACTCCAAAATTTGCATTTTTAATATCTGGATTTTTCTGCCAGCTCCTGGCAGAAATATCCAGCATGCATAGGAGTATTTTTTTTGCATGAGGCCTTAAAGTGTTACTAAACCCGGGACCCTGCATTCAGTATATCTGATCCCCCACAGTACACTGGACATGGAAATGCAATTATTTTAGTAAATATAAACTGCTAAACACCTTTGCTCATCAACAGTATATAGCAGTCTTGTGACTTCTATCAGTGTCTGGTTAAAGCTTTTAGGAGGAGTTTCATTCTACTCTGACTGTCCTATGAGGCAGCATTACCCCTGAGCCTCTGTCTAAACAGTGCTGATTGGCCCTGTGCTGATCACATGCACTCTCGCAAGAAAAAAACTCTAGCAATACACACCAAACTAAGCATGTGCAGAACGCCCCCAAGGCTCTGTATGATCCAGAGATGGGTTGGGGACTGTGGAAAAAGTGGAGGATCAGAGAAGACAGAATCAAACAGCCTTTATACACAATGCAGAGGATTAACCCCTTAGCTTCCACAGTGAGTACAAGAAGCATGCTTTCCTGCATATACAGACTCATTTTGCTGTTGTGGGTTTAGTAACACTGGTCACAATAAGGCAATCTCGCGATTTGGGAATGCAGGCAGAATCGCTCTAAATTCTGCCCACAATCCCTAATCGTATGGAAATCGCAACACAACGCATTGTGCATGTTTGGGGGCCATTATCTATTAGAAGTACCCCCAAACATAGCGAGATTTTACTGCAATTGTCGCACGACAGGATCATGCAGAAAAATGTGCCTTTAAAATCGCACAAAGCTTGTTACCCAAAAAGGAGAAGGAACTTCTTTTTGGGCAACAAACATGTGTAGGGCAGCCCATTCAAGTGAATGGGCTGGCCCTCTGCGACACGCAAAATAGGTGCGTATCGCTCTTTGAAATTCGCTTAGGAGCACTCGAGATATGTGACAGGGGCCTAAGAATATTAGAGTTAAAGCTTAAAGCATTTGAAGGCTAAAATGAATGTCATGCTGCTGTCAGATTTGCCATGCAGCTGTCGCTGACAGGAAATGGTCTATAAACACACTGTAATGCCGCGTACACACGATCGGACATTCCGACAACAAAATCCCATGTTTTTTTTTTTCGACGGATGTTGGCTCAAACTTGTCTTGCATACACACGGTCGCACAAAGTTGGTCAGAGATTCCGAACGTCAAGAACGCAGTGACGTATAACACGAGCCGAGAAAAATTAAGTTCAATAGCCAGTGCTGTTCTTCTGCTTGATTCTGAGAATGCATGGCACTTTGTGCGTTGGAATTGTCTAGACGCGAACGGATTTTGGAAAATGTGAGAACCAGATCTAAAATTTTGTGTGATGGAAATTCTGATGAAAACTGTCCTACAAAAAAAACTGGCCTACACACGGTTGGAATTTCCAGCAACAAGCTCCGATCGCACATTTGCCGTTGGAATGTCCGACCGTGTGTACGCGGCATAAGAGATCAGCAGCACTGAGATGTAGCAATGTATGGCGAATACAAGTATTATTTTTCTTTTGTTATGCTAATTGTTTATATTACACAGTTCAGCAATCGTCTTTTAGTTACGGTTTACATCTATTTTAAATGGGTTCCCCCTCTAGTGGCCACAAGTGTGTATGTGAATAATGATCACGACAAATATGACACAAGTGACATCCAAAATAATAAAAAAAAAAATGCAAAACAAGTACAAATACAGCACAGAATGAATGCTTAGATAATAACACAATACTTTTCCTTCAAAGAGAGGTGTTTCAAAGCTGACACCAATTTAACGGGTAAAGTAGGATCCGTATGAAGATTCATTGGAATCTTTTGCAAACATATCCTACTGAATGCCCATTATATGTACACAATGCACCCTTAATGTAAATACAGGAATTAAAATAATGCATTTTCATGTGTACTGATAAATGGTTTAAATATGAATAGCAATTGACACTTGAGAGTGATAGATCTAGCAAAGCATTACCATTGTTATTATTGCATTTGTGAAGTATAAGCATTATCCTTATTGCCAGGGATAAGTGTGCCTCGTGCCTCTGTCAGGATGATTGACAACTGTAAAATCTACGCGCTTGTACACGGGTCACTGGCCCTTCCAACAGCCACTATTTTCCAAATAACAAATCTTGCAGAAATTATTTTCAGCTTGGCTGTGGAAAAATAAAATAGAAATATGAAACAACAAATGATACCACCATTCAGTACAGAATGTTATGAACACTATATTTTATCAAAGAAATTGAAGTGAATCAGCACTGGTCCCTTTTCAGATGACCTGAACTGATAGCATGAAAAAATAATTGTTATTAATTATTTTATAAATTGTTTTATTTAGGGCATTTGTTCAGTGCTCCTGATACAGTATGTACATGGTGTACAACGAGACACGCTCGAGACATGGTCATTTCACCTAATTGGTGTCCTCATAATACTAATTACATCTGCACCATTTTTTTTATATATATATTTTTTTATCTTTTTATTATTTTTAAACCAACAAAACTAACGCAAATACAAACCAAGTACAAAACACAATACACGTTGAACAGAATATGAATGCATCATTGAAACCCTCACCGGGTCACATTTTCAATCTCGTATCTAAAATAAAAATCAGGATAGGAGGATATCAACAATTATAACTAAGGCATGAGTCCTTTCAGTCACCGTAATGACAACCAACTCAATAATATAGAACAAGCCCCCCACCCCAAAAAAAAAAAGCAGCTAAAGCAGCTCGTATCAGCAACCATCTATGTAATCTGTATAACAGTAGATGTAACAACAGGGCCGGACTTACCATTGGGCTTGACTGGGCCCAAGCCCATGGGCCCCGCCCAATAGGGGGCTCCGCAGGCTCCGCCGAGATACATAGCCGAGTGTACTCGGCTCCGCTCCGCTCACAGTCATGCCCAGTCCAGCCCTATGATGGACATAACACACGGACTGGGCGTGACTGTGAGCCGAGCCGAGTACACTCGGCTACTCTCGGCACTGCGAGAGGACCCGAGAGCCGCTGAGAGAAGCCGAGAGGACCCGAGAGCCGCCAAAAGGACCCGAGAGCCGCCGAGAGGCCCCTAGAGCCGCTGAGGACATTTATCTTGGCGGCGCCATTTTTAAACTTCAAGACTGCAATGACAAGGCTGCAATGACACTGGGACAAGGCTGCAAATGACAAGGCTACACTGACAAGGCTGCAAATGACACTGACAAGGCTGCAATGACACTGGACAAGGCTGCAGATTGATGGGCAAGGACACTGATAAGGCTGCATTGATGGGCATTTAAATGTAAGTTTTTTCCTTAAACTTCCCTCCTAAAAAAAATTTCCTTAAAATTCCCTCCTAAAATTGGGGTGCGTGTTATACGCCGGGGCATGTTACACGCCAGCACGTGTTTTTACGCCGATAAATACGGTAATGTATAGAAGGTAGGGCCCGAAAGTGACTCAAGCCCAGGGGCCCCCACCACCCTAAGTCCTGCCCTGTGTAACAGTATCATATCAAAAGTTGATGGGATTATCCGAGGCCGTATAAGGCTCAGCCAGCCACTTAGCCCAAATTTGATGATACTTGCAGGGACAACCCCTGTTCACGTTGGTATCTCTATATAATGGTAAGCTGTTATTGGAATTAATGGATATAATGGAATTTAACAAAGCCACCACCTCCACCCAAAAACCTACTACGGTATATGTTGACAGGTCCAGAAGATGTGTGAGAAGTTCCCCAGAGCCACACCACACCGCTAACAATCGGAAGAGCATGTAGGAGTCATCTTATGAAGTCGGTATGGTGTAAAGTAGGCTCTATGCACCAATTTAAAATGAATCAAACAGTCTCTCAATGAGACCAAGGATCGAAAGGGAAAGTCCCACACATAATCCCAGTCATCATTGTCTAAATCAGGAATATCCCGCAACCATCTAGCCCTAAGGCCCTCTAACACCGGGAGAGAAACTGTAATAAAATGGGAATACAATCTGGAAGTCGGTTTCTCTGAGCAATCAGACCGAAGTATCATTTCCAAAATAGACTGTTTAATCATTAGATTAGCTTCTGAACTGAAGGCATGTGAAAACTGGTAATACCTAAACGAATGGGAGCTGGGTATTAAAGGTTGCGGTAAGTAAAGAAAAAGAGGATAATTCTCCCGATTAGTGACAACCTGAGACCAACTTAACATTATATTAATTTCATACAATAGGTTCTGGTAGTTTATAGACCTGGGAGAAAGTAGGATTCAACCAGAGAGGGGCATTTAGTGAAATTGCTGCTCTAGGGTAATGCTCGCATCTGCATAATATTTACTTTAAAAGTCAAGGTACAACATTTTTGAAAAAGAAACCACAAACCACAAAGGCCAGATGTCTGACCATTCTACAGTGATAGAATAGAGTCAGGATCAGCAAATCCATAAGGGATGAATTAACAGGCAAATAACTATGCGAATAGTGAATAAACAAGTAGACAGCCAAACTGTCTAAGTGACCCATAGGGCCATCAGAGCTTACTGGCTGGGTTTACTGTGTCTGTGTCAAACGTCTCTGCTCTTTGTTCTAACTTGCTGTCCATGATGAAATAGCAGACATGGTAACGCACGTGGTCAGAATTGCACCAGTTGCACAGCTCTCGATGTACACAGGACGATGTCTTTTGGCACACTGACGTATGAAGGCCGGTGCTCCCTGTGACTGTGCGTACAGCCATCTGTTGGGCGGGTCTCTAAACTTTTTGATACCACCTCGTATAAACTTCTATGGGACTCTACTGCACAGCCAGATAGGAAACGTGTAGCGTGGGATTTAAGCAATCGCCAGATGCCTCGGCAGTTGGTTCAAGGTATGTATGCATCTCTGGAGATGGGTGGCAGGAACTGCTAGATTAGTTTAAACAGGCAATAAGGATAAGTGCACTTTCTCAGGTTAATTGTAGCAGGCTACACCAAACCCACCTGCCAAAGCCAGTGTCAGCTTGAATAAATTCCGGCACTTCACTTTCTTGTTGGTAAGAGTTGTCCATGGTTAACTTCACTACTAAATGTTACTTAATAAAATTCAAGAAGCGTAACTGTGACGGTGTTGGTGACACAAGGCACCACCTTACAACCCTTCTCCATGACTAATAGATGGAGAGCTAGGAGCTCACAAGAGCTGGAACCTTGTGGGAGGAAGGTGTGGAACTGACGTAATCCCAGTGCTGTGTAGAGCAAATCCCGGAACCTGAAGGATGCTGAGAATATACATGTGGCTGTGCACATGCACTTGCCAACCTGACAAAAAAAACTGGCAAAAAACACAATGGAATATGTTCTCCTGAATTGCTCTTTAATTAGTGAGTTTAGTTTTGCTTTGAAGTGGTATAAAACCCAAAAGCAAACATTTCTTATATTGCAACTTACCAGTTCTTAGATGTGATGGCTGAATTGGTTTTCTTTTTTAGGCTTCCTTTCCTTTATTTTCACCTGGTGATACAGCCACCCGCTCTCGTCCGTGTCCGCTATGGTCCGTTTCTGCAGACGGAGGAAAACTAATCCATCTGCAGAGCGGATCGGATGACCACTGACAGGGTGCTTACAATGATCATTTTGTAGCGCTTACTCCCAAGATCGCTCCGGCGATCCCCGCTGAGCAAGCGGATATCCACGGGACGGATCTGCACTGATCCGCCCCGTGTGAAAGAGCCCTAAGGCTTCCTTTCCTTTATTTTCACCTGGTGATCTCGCCAGTAAGTCAGTTGTTTTTAAACAAAACAAGCTGTCCACTGACAGGGTGCTTACAATGATCATTTTGTAGCGCTTACCCCCAAAGGGGCCGCTGGAGAGACTGCCAGCCCAGGAACCAGCTCCAGGGCACACAAAGTTTTGGCTCAGACTAGGGGTGTCTTTTTAAAATATTTATTGCAGTACTGGAACACAGGTAAGTAGAGGGATGAGGATGCAGGATACTTCAAAACACAAACATTATAGAAGGACAAATTCTCAAGTTCTTCAATAGCAGCTTTAAAATAGAGCTCTACTCAAAAGAGTAAGCTTCACTTGCTTGCACCCTACCCCTCTCCACTGCCACATTTGGCACTTTTTGGTGGGGGAGAGAGGAGCGGGTTCCTGGTTTTGTTAGGTACCCACCCCATTTCTGTCTCAGTTCGCTGCATCGATCTAAGCCGACGTTCGGCCCCCCTTCCTTCCCTTGCAGTCTTCTGGGACACATCACAGGTTCTAGAGGACTATGGGACCATTCACAAGGCACAGTGCGAGTCGCACATGCACAGTAGGAAACAGGCTGTGAAGCTGCAAGGCTGCAGATGCCGGAGCCTGCACCCAAAACCGACTGAAGAATTGGTTCGGGTGAGGACCTCGCTGGATCCCTGGACAGGTAAGCGTCCTTATATTAAAAGTCAGCAGCTACTGTATTTGTAGATGCTGACTTTTACTTATTTGGGGGTTGCCTGGAGCTCATATGTAAGTATTGCTGGAGGTACAGGAATAAGCCCCCTAATCTAAGATTCTTTAAGAGCAGTTAGAGTCCATGTAGCAACCTCTGGTGTCTAACCCTCAAAGCACAAGCACCCTGGAGCTCTTGGCAAAAGGTCCAGAGACAGCTCCCTAATAGTTTTCTTGTGACACTCTCCAATGAAAGGGTTCTCTATTCCAGACAGAGCTTTCACTTTCTTCTAGCAAGTTTCTTTAACTCCAAGTTTCTCCAAGGCTGTCAGTCAAGCACATGCTGAAGCCTGATAACAACAGCTCTTCAGTAAAACAAGCTGCCTGCCAGGGGCAGAGGCCCCCAGGAGAGAGAGCTGTGATCAGACCCTCTCAAACATGTATCTTCAACCCCAGCCATACCTTCTGTGCCTCCTCTCTCCTAGAGATTGGCTGAGGTCAGATAAATATTCATAACCCAGTGGCTGACCCTCCTACTCTGTTTTTGGAAGCTTCTTCCAGAGGCAGACAGGAGCAATCAACCACCAGGCTGAGGGATAGACCTGACCGTACCTGGAAAATAAATTGCTGCTCAACTGAGTACAGCAGAGTCAAAAACTAAATGTAACCAGCCCAAAGCAGGGCGCTACAATCTTTTATTAACATATGTTTGTAAAACCTTTATCCCAAAAGGGATACAAAACTGTTGACGTGACTACTTATAAATTATTAGCTGGAGTTTGTCTTCAATTTCTTTAGTGTATCTTAATCTGCTTGTAAATCTAACACTCCCCTCTCCTCAGACTGATGCTGCTGTCCAAAGGTGTCTCTGTTGCTCCTTCATCCAGTATGTAGGCACTTTAACCGCTTCCCGACCACCTCCTGCATATATACGTCGGCAGAATGGCACGGCTAGGCAAAAGCACGTACAGGTACGTCCCCTTTAATTGTCTAGCCGCGGGGTCGCGCGTGCGCCGACGGCGGCGCACTCGCGACCCGCCGCGGCGCACTCGCAACCCGGTCGGGAGCTCTGTGACCACGGCCGCTGGTGTCCCGCGAGCGGGTCACAGAGCTGAAGAACGGGGAGAGGTCTGTGTAAACAAACCTCTCCCCACGCTTCCTACACTGCCTGTCACTAATCGGCTGTTCCCTGTCATCGGGAAAGCCGATCAGTGACGTCAGACGTCAGCCACGCCCCCTAATGTAAAAAAAAAACACACACGTCACAGACCATAACCCCTCCCTTCCCCCTAGTGGTTAACTCTTTCGCTGCCAGTGTCATTTATACAGGAATCAATGCATTTAAATAGCATTGATTGCTGTATAAATGACAATGGTCCCAAAAATGTGTCAAAAATGTCCGATGTGTCCGCCACAATGTCGCAGTCACACTAAAAATCGCTGATCGCCGCCATTACTAGTAAAAAAAAAAAATATTAATAAAAATGCTATAAAACTATCCCCTATTTTGTAAACTTTTGCGCAAACCAATCAATAATCGCTAATTGCGATTTTTTTTTACCAAAAATATGTAGAAGAATACGTATCGGCCTAAACTGAGGAAAAAAAAATGTTTTTTTATATATTTTTTGGGGATATTTATTATAGCAAAAAGCAAAAAATATTGCATTGTTTTCAAAATTGTCGCTCTATTTTTGTTTATAGCGCAAAAAATAAAAACCGCAGGGGCGATCAAATACCACCAAAAGAAAGCTCTATTTGTGGGAAAAAAAGGACGCCAATTTTGTTTGGGAGCCATGTCGCACGACCACGCAATTGTCAGTTAAAGTGACGCAGTGCCGAATTGCAAAAAGGGGCCTTGTCCTTTGGCTGCCAATTGGTCCGGGGCTGAAGTGGTTAAAACAGGAGGTGTGTTACTGGCAGATCACCAGGTGAAAACAGAGGGAAAAAAGCCCCAAAAAGAAAGAAACAAATGCGGCCATATCTAATGATTGGTAATAAATATTTTTGGTTTTGGTTTTAAAAACACTTTAAATTCCATTTTTATTTATGCCTATACTTGCTCATTTGGTAAAGCATTCTACAGTTTTACCATTTGGCTGGTCAAAGACCAGAGAACTTTTTGCGATTCGGCACTGCGTCAATTTAACTGACAATTGCGTGTTCGTGCAACGTGGCTCCCCACAAATAGAGCTTTCTTTTGGTGGTATTTGATCACCTCTGCGGTTTTTATTTTTTGCGCTATAAACAAAAAAATAGCAACAATTTTGAAAAAAAACGCATTATTTTTTACTTTTTGCTATAATAAATATCCCCAAAAAATATATTAAAAAATAATTTTTTTTTTCCTCAGTTTAGGCCGATACGTATTCTTCTACATATTTTTGGTAAAAAAAATTACAATAAGCCTTTATTGGTTTGCACAAAAGTTATAGCGTCTACAAAATAGGGGATAGTTTTATGGCATTTTTATTAAGAATTTTTTTTTTTTACTAGTAATGGCAGCGATCAGCGATTTTTATCATGACTACAACATTATGGCGGACATATCTGACATTTTTGGCGCTATTTTGGGACCATTCACATTTATACAGTGATCAGTGCGATTAAAAATGCATTGATTAATGTGTAAATGTGACTGGCAGTGAAGGGGTTAACCACTAGGGGGCGCTGTAGGGTTTGTGTGTGACACGACACTGATCACCGCTCCCGATTTTACAGGGAGCTGTGATCAGTGACAGTGTCAGTAGGCAGAACGGGGAAATGCTTGTTTACATCAGCATTTCCCCCCGCTCTTCCTCTCCGTGAGACGATCGTGGGATCACACTCACGGAGCTCGCGGCGCGCATGCGCCCGCAAACTGCTTCTTAAAGGGCAAAGTACAGTTACGTTAATATGCCTGTACGTGCCCTTCTGCCGACGTATATCGGCGTGAGCAGGTCGGCAAGCGGTTAAAGTGTATCTATGGTAAAAAATTTAAATGATCTATTTACTTCCACATTGTATTTAATGTATTTCTAGCCTACTCTTAATAATATGAATGGTACCAAAGTTGTAAACTTACTTTGTAAAGATCCCCACACAATTGCTTCCTTGTATTTGATGAAACGTAGTCACTGTGCCCTGTGGGTAGGCACTGCTGTGTCACACATTTCACAGAGCCTGCCTTCTGATCTACAGAGGTGCTTGAGAAGAGGAGTCTCAGGAGGCGGAGTCAGTACAGGAACGACAGCTTGTAGGCAGCAAGGTACCAAGGGATATGTAGTCCTTAGAAATTGAGGAGAAGCTGCAAATCATGCAGGGAATCCAGGAAGTTGTGGAAGAAGACAGCTAGTAAACAGCGATAATTTTGTTGACTAAAATATTTTCGTCGGCTAAATTAATACTATTTTAGTCGACTAACTATGACTAAAACAATTCAGATGACTAAAATACAACTAAAACTAAAATGGCATTTTTTTTTTTTTTTAAATCAAAAAAGGTTTTTATTGAACAATAGAAAAGACAAACATTCAACTCAATTTACATCTCCAAACTCAGACAGTTACAAAATTTGTGATCTATAAGGGTACATACAGTCCAGCAGGAAGGCACAGCTACATTTCAACATTATTGCTCCCCCATCCTCCATACTCCTGTATTGCCAATATAATACTCTGTATGATATAATCCCGGAACCGTCACAGCATGCAAACATCAATCTATCCACACACAACCCTCCAGTTCAACTATTATTTTCACAGCAATCTATCCATTATCAGGTCCACTGGTGGCAGGCCTGGTGTATCCAACCAAGGAGCCCACAGGCTGTCATACTTTTCTGGTCGTCCCCTGTGCTGAAATACATGTTTCTTTATTCTAATAGTGTCCCCCATTTGTGTTATCCATTCCCCCAACGTTGGAGGGTCTGAGGCCTTCCAGTGCCGGAGAATCATTTTTTGTGCCTGAAATAAGGCCCTGGCGACCGCCTGCCTAGTAATGGCTGTCATAGGGATGTCATCCAGGATCCCTAATATACACGGTTTAGGGTCAGTTGGAATAGTGAGTCGGTATGCTCCGTTAATCGTGGCCACCACCCCCGTCCAGAACAAGTGGAGCTTGGGGCATCTCCATAACATGTGGATCAGGTCCCCATGGTCCCTCGCACATCTAGGGCAGATATCGTCCTGTCGTACCCCCATTCTAAGGAGCCTAGTGGGCGTAAGGTGTACTCTAAGGATTACATACAGCTGGGACAACCGTTGAGCTACATTAACTGAGCACAATTGGACTGCCTGAAGAGCCTCCTCCCACTGCTCACTCTCGAACGTGCCTACATCCTCCTCCAATTTTGCAAATGCTGTCTGTGGAAATCCCTCAAGGTAAGTATGGAGAACTGACGAGTAGATTTTTGATATAAACCCCCGAAACTGCAATACATCCTCCATTAGTCTGAAAATTGGGGTCGGTGAAAGAGTCCACGGGGCATCCCCGAATTGTGCCCTCACTGCATGCTGCAGTTGTAAATAATGAAAAAACATCGTCTGCGGGAGTTGAAACCTCTCCCTCAGCTCCGCAAAAGGTGTCAGGTTGCCAGCAGTAAAAATATGTCTCAGATGTGTAATGCCGTATCTCTTCCACCGTTCCCCAGAGTCCAGTGATAGCAATTCCTCAAAATACTTATTTTCCCATATCGGGCTATATTCAGTAAAGCCCTCCACTCCCTGTATTTGTCTTAGCTTGTTCCAAACTTTCTGCATTAGTGTGTAAGTGGGATATCGTTTGTTTGACTTTGCATATGCGAGGGCCTCCATGCCCGTGGGTACATCACCATGACCAGTAGCCAGACACATCAGTTCCCTAGTGGGATCGGATTGAGTGGGTGTCTCCGCCCCCTCTTCCGTTGTTAACATAGCCCTGGCAATATGTTGCGCCTGGACTGCCAGGTAGTAAGCCCAAGGATTGGGGAGGGCCTCCCGCCTCCTTGGGCTTTTGGAGCTGTTCCAGTTTTATCCGTGGGGGCTTATCCAGCCATATAAAGCTTCTAAAAAGTGAGTTAATAATTCTAAACAATTTAAGGGGAATCACCATAGGCGTGTTGTGCAGAATATACAGGAGTTGGGGCATGAAAATCATCTTTATTAAATTAATCCTGCCCACCAGTGACATTTTGAGTTTTGCCCATATTTTGGTCCTATCTCGAATCCTATTCAATAATGGGGTCCGATTGAGTAGGACTACGGAGCTTCCGAAAATTGCCGAACCTAAACAGCTCTGAGTGAACTCTACACCGCGCAGGTGCAGTTAACATGTAATTGTACGAGGCGATGCCGCACGCTCCTGATGCTCGTGCTACTCTGCAAGGGGCGTCTATCGTAAGTAAGGGGTGGGTCTAGTATTACTGTAACCAAGGGGCGCATTTATTATTATTGTTATATATCGAGCTCTGCCCATTAATTTACCATTCGCCCTCTTCTGTAGCCATCCGCCCCTTACACGATATAATAATAATAGACCCGCCCCTTGCTTACACGCTATAACAGATCTGCCCCTTGGTTAGAGTAATAATAGAGCAGCCTCTTGGTTACACGATATATAACAATAATAATAAATGTGCCCCTTGGTTACAGTAATACTAGACCCGCCCCTTAGTTACACGTATAGAATATTTAAAAAAAAAGTCAGTTACTTTGCTGCGTAACTAATTACTTTTCCAATGTAGTAACTGAGTTACTAACGCAATTACTTTTTGGGAGAAGTAATTTGTAACTTTACTAATTACTTTTTTAAAGTAAGATGACCAACACTGGTAGTGTCTGATCCGTTTTGTCCGAGGTGTCATCCAGCAGCAATAGCGCTGATTTCGACCAGTTAATGGTCAGGCCTGAGTAGATTCAGAAATTTCAGATTATTTCCATGGCTCCTCTGAGAGAGTCCGAAGTGTCTCCCAGGAGGAGCATGGTATCGTCTGCGTAAAGCATAACTTTTTCCTGGAAGGTTCCATACTGAAACCCGGTTACCTCCGGACTTGCTCTAATCAGGGCTGCCATGGGTTCGATGGCGATGGCAAAGAGGAGGGGAGACAAAGGGCAGCCCTGACGGGTGCCTCTATGCAGGGGAAATGTGTCAGAGACGTGTCCCGCCTCCCTAATGGTTGCCCGGGGCGAGCAGTACAGAAGCTTCACCCAGGACAAAAATCCCTTGCCAAAGCCAAACTTACCCATGGCAGCCCAGAGATACTCCCACTCCACGCTATGGAACGCCTTGTGGGCGTCCAGGGAAAGCAAGGCTCTGTCCCCCATATTGTCAAATTGTGTTTGAACGTTCAGAAACAGCCTACATAGGTTAATAGCCGTGGATTTTTGAGGCATAAAGCCCGCCTGGTCTGAGTGGCTAAAATGGCATTATAGTCAAAAGACTAAAATACGACAAAAACTAAAATGGCATTTTAGTCAAAAGACTAAAATACGACAAAAACTAAAATGGCATTTTAGTCAAAGACTATGATTAAAACCAAATAGAAATTTTATGTCAAAATGAACACTGCACTACCACATAAGAATAGTAGGGGGCTACTAAGTAGTAATAATAATAGTACTAATAGTAGTAATCTACTAAGCTGCTAAAAGAAAAAGAAAAAATAATAAGAAAAAGGCTTTTCTTATTTTTTTTCTTAATATTTAACCACTACAATACTGGGCACTTTCGCCCCCTTCCTTCCCAGACCAATTTTCAGCTTTCAGCGCTCTCACACTTTCAATGACAATTGCACAGTCATGCAATGCTGTACCCAAATGAAATTTTTATCATTTTGTTTGCACAAATAGAGCTTTAGTTTGGTGGTATTTATTCATGACTCTGTTTTTTATTTTTTGCGATATAAGCGAAAAAATAGTGGAAATTTTGAAAGAAAACAATATTTTCTCCTTTCTTTTTTAAAAGAAATCCAATAAAATCAAATTTTGTCATAAATTTAAGCCAAAATGTATTCTGCTACATGTTTTTAGTAAAAAAAAAAAATCAGTTAAGTGTATAATAATTGGTTCGCGTGATCACGGACATATGTACGCAAATGATCATGTACAGATGTGTGCAGGTGATCACGGACATATGTGTGCAGATAATCATTGGGACATGTTATTTTACTGGGACATATGTGGAGGACATGTGTTTTTATTATTTGGGGACATGTGTTTTTATTTGGGGACATGTGTTTTTTATTATTTGAGGACATGTGTGTTTTGGGGACATGTGTGTTTTGGGGACATGTGTGGGGACATGTGTGTTTACACTAGACTGGTGATCAGTGAGTAAAAATACTCACTGATCACCAGCCGGCTGCAGCGATCCGCTCTCCTCTCCTCAGCGACGACTTCCGTGTAAGAAGAGGAGAGCCGATTGCCTAGCAACCGGCTGTTTGCTTACATCACATGACGGCTGTGATTGGACACGGCCATCATGTGATCAGGAGGGCCAATCACAGAGCCCTCGTGCCGATCCGAGATGCGCCGTGTCCGGGTGACACGAGCACATCGGGATCGCGCCACTGCACGCACGCGATCCCCCTAATTCTGGACGTTCAGAAACTTCCTATCAGAAGTAGAAGGCTCCCACCCGGCCGTATATATACAGTGGCCGGGTGGGAAGTAGTTAATGTTGGTAATATATTCAGGTAATATATACAATGGCATTACAGCCAATAGAGTTTACAATTTTTATTTTTTATTTTATATTTTCAAGTTGTACTTCTGCTTGTTAAAAAGCAATATATTTGTTTGTTTATGAAACTTGGTTTTATTTATAAAGAGGTTATATATCACAAGGGCTAAATCTGTGTCTGTAGTGCATGTTCAAACCTTGATATCAGAAATAATAACATGCTATTAGATTTTTATTCCAGAAGTATATAATGAGTTTAGCAATTCTAAAGAAATGCTTAAATAATGCATTACAATTTAACGAAACCCATTAGATTTTAGACGGCTAAAACTGAATCAATTCAGATGACTAAAATAGGACTGAGTCTGGGTTCACATATGAGCAGGAGTCTGGTGCGTCCTCGTTTACCATTTCAGGTTCAATTTCAGCCCGAATTTTTGTCTGAATTCTGACCTGAAATGGACCAAAAGACGCACAGGGCTCCTTTGCAAATCGCACCGAAGCCGCTGTGGAGATAGGTGAACCGGCTTCATAGAGAGCCAGTCACAATCTCCTGCTGTGCGAATTGGATGTGGGCAAAACCGCATCCAATTCACACTAGTGTGAGCCCAGCCTAAAAATAAAATGGCATTTTAGTCAAAAGATTAAATAGGACCAAAACTAAAATGGCATTTTAGTCCTAAGACTATAACTAAAGCTGAATTGAATTTGATGTCAAAATTAACACTGGTAAACAGGCAGCACTCACTACATGAAAAGAGATATTTTAACTGCTTTCCGCCCACCATATTGTCAAATGACAGGTGGGCAGGAGCACTATTACTGTCCTGGGACAACGTCATATGATGTCTGGCCACGCTCGCCACGCTTGCGCACCAAATCCCTATCAGTGATGCCAATCAGTGCCCATCAGTGATGCCAATCAGTTCCCATAAGTGATGCCAATCAGTGCCCATCAGTGCCTGTTCATCAGGGCTGCCTATCATTGCCCATCAGTGCTGCGAATTGGTGCCCATCAGTGCCACTTATACGTGCCCATAAGTGCTGCCCATCAGTGCCCATCTGTGCCATCTATCAGTGCCCATCAATGCCGCCTTTCCGTGCTCATCAGTGCTGCCTACCCGTGCCCATAAGTGCCGCCTATCAGTGCTCATAAGTGCCGTCTGTCAGTGCCGCCTATCAGTCCCCATCAGTGCTGCATATTAGCGCCTCTTCATCAGTGCAGTCTCATCCGTGCCTGTTAGTGCAGCCTATCAGTGCCCATCAGTGAAGGAGAAAAATTACTTATTTACAACATTTTATAACAGAGTCTAAGAAAAACTTATTTTTTTCTAAATTTTCAGTCTTTTTTCATTTGTTTAGCAAAAAATAAAAAACCCCAGTGGTGATTAAATACCACCAAAAGAAAGCTCAATCTGTCTCCAAAATAACGTTTTGTTTGGGTACAGCTTTGCATGACACATGAATTGTCATTCAAAGTGCGACAGCGCTGAAAGCTGACAATTGGCCTGGGCAGGAAGGAAGTGAAAGTTCCCAGTAGGCAAGTGGTTAAATAAGCTTATATTGCAATATAACTATTGTTTGTATTGCTATTACAATGCTCATGTGATAAAATGAAAGTGTATTCTTGATATTGGAACTCCTTTAAAGTGGACCTCTGAAAAATGTTAGTCTGCAATTCATTTCTGACATATCACAATATCCAGTAACAAATATAATTAAAAAAAAATTAATTTTATTGTTAAAATGCAGTTCTTGAGCTCCAGTCAGGTGACATTGCTGAGATGATGTCATTAGTCTGCTGCAGGCAGGAGGAAGCCTGTCCTCAGTCTCCTCTCCCCCAATGATTGGACTGCAACATTGTGGGGTTGATTTACTAAAGGCAAATAGACTGTGCACTTTGCAAAGTGCAGTTGCACCCTGCAGGTGCAGTTGCTCCAGAGCTTAGTAAATCAGTTTGCAAAGATTACCCAATCACGTGCAAGTAACATGCACATGATTGCTGATGGAAGTTAGCAGGGCTCCCCCTCATTTACTAAGCTCTGGTGCAACTGCAGTCATGCCCCTGCTTCCAGACCTTGCACCTTAATAAAAAAGAAATTCATTTTTTTTTTTTGTGTACAAAGCACATTGTACTTATTTTTTTATTGTACTTATCAGGGTGGCAGTTTTATTTGTTTCGTTTGTCCTGTGTACATTGACTATAGCAGACAACAATGACAGCGATTGACAGTTGCAGAGCAATTGGAGAATTAAAAAAAAAAAAAAAAAAAAACAACAGCTATCACTCCCTTTAACACCCCGGTGATTAGTCATGCGCAATGATTTTTTCCGAGAATAAACAATTCTCTTACACATGGCCAGTGATTATCTTTCTGTCAGGCTATAGAAAGGTAGTGAGTGGCTTACTCATGCATGTGCTACATGGGAATCATTTCCACCCATGGAAGAAACATAATACTCTTCATAGGAGTCGCAGCTTCTCTGTAATCCATCTCCACAGGGGTCCGTAGAGGGAGGTATGCTCATGTCTTCCGCCCCCCAGAAATTACTATTCAGCTGTCATGACCACATGCATCGCTTACTGTCACTGGATTTCAATGTGACAAAAAAAAGGCTTGCCTCAAACCCTCTTTTTTTTGGGGTGGGGGAGCCAACGCTCGACAATGAATCCCCTGTCACCATCGCAGTTGGATCCACAAAAGGCGAGGGACACTGTCATCCTGCACCTGATGATGTCTTTATGCTGTACAGTGTGAAACATTCCTTATTTTATCAGTATAATAAAAAAAATGGTACATGACCTCTTTCTGGGGCAGATGTATACAACTTTTTACGTAAGAGTCATCGTTTTTTTCTTTTTTTGGGGCGTGGGAGTTTTGGCGCCAGGAATTTTAGCACACAAAGACATGTTATTCTATATGGTATAGACTTATAATGAATAAGAAATGTATGTATCATACCCCAGAAAATGTATTTATGTCATCCAAAAATTGTAACAGTTACATACTGACCCTTAACCCCAACATAACTAACCCCGACCTAACCATTACGCTTAGCCTAAAGTCAGTTTGATACTGGCTATCGCATTTTTTAATTTCTTCCATATTTTTTATAACATATTAAATACAGATATTTGCAGATTAGCCACTTGAGGGAGCACTGTGTTTGTTTCACTCAACCTCCCTGCTTAAAGTGACACTAAATGTACATTTTATTATTTTTTTTAAATAAGATATCATACTTATCTCCATTGTGCAGTTTGTTTTGAACAGAGTGGCCCCGAACCTGGTATTTTGGGGTCTCACGACGGCTCTTTCAGCTCCTTCCTGCATCAGATAACCCCCTGGGAGAAGCGCTCTCCTGGGGGGTTACCTTGCGGACGCGCTCCCGAGTCCAGTCCCCGGCAGCCGCGACATTGGATTTGATTGACAGCAGGGGAAGCCAATGGCTGCGCTGCTATCAATCTATCCAATCAACAGCTGAGCTAGCTGACCCCCTAGCAGAGAGATGGCGCGTCCCCATAGGACAAGCTCGAGGGTTCAGGTAAGTAAAATGGGGGGGGCTGGGGGCCGGTCACTGAGAGATGACCTTTACAACCCCTTTAACTTCTGGGGTCCCAAAGCGGCTCTTTCAGCTCCTTACTGCATCAGATAACCCCCTGGGAGAAGTGCTCTCATTGAATTTGATTGAAAGGAGTGGAAGCCAATGGCTGCGCTGCTATCAATCTATCCAATCAACAGCTGAGAACCCCCTAGCAGAGAGATGGCGCGTCCCCGTAGGACAAGTTTGAGGGTTCAGGTAAGTAAAATGGGGGGGGGGGCTGGGGGCCGGTCACTGAGAGGTGACCTTTACAACCCCTTTAAAACCACTTCAGCTCCGGAAGATTTTATCCCCTTCATGACCAGGCCATTTTTTGCTATTCAGCATTAGGGTGAGGGTTAGGGTTAGGGGATAGTGTTAGGGTTAGGGGGTAGTGTTAGGGTTAGGGTTAGGTTAGGGTTAGGGTTAGGGTTAGAGGGTTAGGGTTTCCCCTGAAAGAATAAGGTTAGGACTCAGGGATTGGAATAGGGACCTCCCCCAAAGGTCAAAGGTCAGCAGGCGGGTCCCCAGAGGTCAAAGGTCAAGAGGTCTTGCTGACCCACCCACACCAAAGTGTACCCCCTACCCCAACTAAGTCGGGCATGAACAAGTCATGCAACGGTGTACCCAAACTACATTTTTAAACAAAAATACAGTAGAGCTTTCTTATATATATATATATATATATATATTGTACTTTTTGCTATAAGACATATCCAATAAAAAAAAATTAAAATCTAATTTCTTCACAAATTTTGGCCAAGGTGTATTCTGCTACATGTCTTTGGTAAAAAATAAAATACCAATAAGTGTATATTAATTGGTTTGCATGAAAGTTATAACATCTATAAAAGATGGTATAAAGTATATACTGGATTTTTTATTTATTTGTTTGTTTTATACTACTAATGGCGGTGATCAATGACTTATATGCGACTGTGATAGTGTGACTGGCAATCTGGCACTAACTGATGCTGGAGGGAACTGACTAACTGCCACTTACATCACCAGTGACACTAATACAATTCTAATACATTATTCAGTGATAATACTGTACACCAGGGGTATTGAATTAAAATTCACGAAGGTCCGAGTCTCATGTTTGTGCTATGACTCGGTTTCTTCACATCACAGCCCTCCCCCTTACATTACAGATTCCACCTTTTACATCAGCATCATCAGTCCTTCCCTTTACATCACAGCAGCCCCTTTTACATAGCAGAATCCCTCTTTACATCACAGAATACCCCATTTACATTACAGTGCCCCCCTTTACATCACAGCACCCCCTTTACATCAGAGCATCACCTTTACAATACAGCCCCTCTTAACAATACAGCCCCTTTACATTACAGTGTCTGCTTTACATCACAGCCCCCCTTTGCATCCAAGTCCCCCCCTTTACATAATGTCCCCCCTTTACATCACAGCGCCTCTTTACTAAAATGTCCTCTGTCCCCTTTTACATCACAGCACTCCCACCTTACATCAGAGACCTCCACCCTTTACATCAGCCCCCCTTCCTTGCATCCCAGTCCCCTTCACAGCCCCCCTTCCTTGCATATCAGTCCCCTTTGCAGCCCCCCCCCCCTTACTTGCATCTCAGTCCCCTTCACAGCCCCTCTCCTTGGTCCCCAGTCCCCTTCACAGCCCCCCTTCCTTGCATCCCAGTCCCCTGTACAGCCCCCCTTACTTGAATCCCAGTCCCCTGTACAGCCCCCCTTACTTGAATCCCAGTTCCCTTCACAGTCCTCTTTCCTTGCACCTCAGTCACCTTTACAGCCTCTCCTTACTTCCATCGCAGGCCCCTTCACAGCCCCCTCTCCTTGTATCCCAGTCCCCTTCACAGCCCCTCTCCTTGTATCCCAGTCCCCTTCACAGCCCCCTCTCTTTGTATTCCAGTCCCCTTCACAGCCCCCCATCCTTGCACCTCAGCGCCCTTTGCAGCCCCCCTTTACTTGCATCTAAATTCCCTTTACAGCCCCCTCCTTGTATCCCAGTCCTCTTCATAGCCCCCCTTCCTAGCACCCCAGTCCCCTTTACAACCCCCCTTTACTTGCATCTCAGTCCCCTTCACAGCCCCCCTTTCTAGGACCCAAGTCCCCTTTACACCCCCCCTTTACTTACATCTCTGCCCCCCCCTTTACTTGCATCCCAGTCCCCTTCACAACCCAGCTTTCTGGAACCCCAATCCACTTCACAGCATCCCTTCCTTGAACCCGAGTCCCCTTTACAGCACTTTAGTTTCATCTAAGTCCCCTACACAGCCTCCCCCTTCTTTGTATCAAAGTCCCCTTCACAGCATCCCCCCCCCCTTTTTTATATTCTGGTCCCCATCACAGCCCCCCTACCTTCCTTCCTTGCAATCCTCCTCCAACTTTTCCCATCCTACCTTACATAGCAGGTGGAAGGCAGAAGGCACAGCATGTCTGGACAGAGGGCGGGACATACATGCTTTTCATGTTAACAGGCAGGTGATTGGTTGCTAGGACTGCCGTGAATTTCAGCAATAAATCGTCGGCTTGTTAACATGAAAAACATGTCCCGCCTTTTGTCCGGACATGCCATGCCTTCTGCCTTCTAGCTGCTATGGATGAATGCTGTGGCGGCGGTGGTGGGAGAAGGAAGTTGCAGCTGGGAGAGGATACCCAGGCTGCTAAGTGGCAGAGCTGCGGTCCGGACAGGATTGGCCGTCGGGCCGTTTTTTGGACCGTGGCCCACCATTTAGTGATGCCTGCTATACACTGTCACTGTACTAATGACACTGGAGGGAAGGGGCTAACATTTAGAGGCAATCGAAGGGTCAACTGTGTGGCTAACAATATCATACATTAAACGTACTAATAGGCAGGAAGAGGAGGAAATGGAACAATTATGCACACAGGCAGAAAATAGGTTCATAGAGGACCCCTCGAACATAAATCAAATAAGATGGGCAGCCTCATCACGGCAATATAAGAACCAACTAATAATTAATGCTAAGCGTAAGAAACTCCAATATGCGCAAAAAAACTTTGAACAAGGACAACAATATAATAAGATGCTGAACTTTATGATAAAAAGACAAACACCATCACTAGCAATATCAGAGGTGAAAAATGAAAAAAGAGAGGTGGTAAACACATTAGATGAGATACTTGAGACATTCCAAAAATACTATATTGACATGTATACATCAACACTGACCTGTACTCGAGAAGATATAGAGGAATATCTGAAGGATCTGAACTTCCTTAAATTAACAGAGGAACAAAAAGAGGAGTTAGAGAGGGACATAGAGGAAGAGGAAGTACGAGAAGCTATCTTTTCTCTGGGAAAGGGTAAGTCCCCAGGACCAGATGGCATACCACTGGAAATGTACCAGCGATATGCAGAAATTATGGTACCAGTCATGACCAAAATGTATGGAGAGGCGTTCCAAAGGGGAGAAATGTCTGCTTCCATGTACGACGCCACAGTCATACTGATACCAAAACCAGACAAAGACAGAACTGAGTGTGGGTCGTATAGGCCAATATCATTATTAAATATAGATTATAAAGTATTGGCAAAAGTGCTTGCCAAAAGGCTCAATCAGGTAATTTTGTCTATAATAGCGGAGGACCAAACTGGATTCATGCCAGGGAAATCTACATCAATTAATATTAGAAGGACGCAATATATGACACAAATGAGAGAGTTTATTCCGGAAACAAGTGCCTTGGCATCATTGGATACAGCCAAGGCATTTGATTCTATAGAATGGGAATTTCTGCAGATAGTCCTGGAAAGGAATGGATTTGGGGAAAAATGTAGGAAATGGGTGAGAATAATCTATAAACAACCATGCTCCAATTTGCTAATAAACGGTATATTATCTCCTACAATAAAACTATACAGAGGAACAAGACAGGGCTGCCCAATGTCACCGCAGTTGTTTGCCCTGGCAATCGAGGCATTGGCAAACAGATTTAGGCAATCAGATAAATATAAAGGGATTAGAGTAGGAGAAAAAATTGAACACATAGGCTTATATGCGGATGATATTATATTATATATGGGAGATGCGCAAGCATCTCTGACGGAAGCAATGAGAATAATAGAAATATACGGGAGGTTCTCAGGGTTAAAAATAAACTGGCAAAAATCCGCACTGATGCCCCTGGGAACAGGTAATACAAGAAGAGCTCAGACCCCACTAAAAATAGTTGAAGTATTTAAATATTTAGGAGTAAATATTACGTTGAAACACGAAGATGAGATGGAAGCTAATATACTCCCACTAATAGAACATGTGAAGAAAAAATTGGAAATATGGATAAAGCTACCAATATCAATGGCAGGCAGAATTCACCTGATAAAATCTATTATACTACCCAAGTGTCTATATGTATTGGCACACTCCCCAGTAAAAATACCAAAACAGATATTTAAAAAATTTAACTCGCAGATGACTCGGTTCATTTGGGCATATGGAAGATGTAAATAAAAATTTAATAAATTACAAAGACCAAAGACAGAAGCTGGACTGGCCCTCCCGGATTTATATTTATATTATTTGGCAGGGCAATTGAAACACCTAAGATCATGGGTAGGACAGGAAAAAATAACAAGGATAGAGGAATATCTCCTTAGTAAAATGCAAATAGAGGACTTAATGACGGGATTAGAATTAAAAGACTTGAGGAGAGTGGGAGTAAAAATTCCCCTTTTGAAAGTGGCAAGGACAGTATGGAGAGAGGCTAAGAAATTGACGGGATTTGTTGGAATCCCAACAGAAACTGCGCTGTGGAACAACCCAAAATTTGAACAACTGGAAGCTTTTGAGGACAGTAAATTTTGGAAGCAGAATAAGATAACAACTTTTGGTCAGCTATATGACAAGAATGTGATACTAACCTATGAAAACCTATGTAAACAATATAACTTATTGAGTAAACAGTTCTACAGATACCTTCAACTGAGGCAGGTGCTACAAACACAGTTTAGAAGAGAGGAATTAAAGATATCTAAATACCCCCTTATAGGCATCCTGAGATCACAGGGACCTAAGGGACTGATAGCAAAGATTTACACACACCTGTTACAGAAGAAAATAGAAGGCGAACCACTGAAAATAAGGGATAAGTGGCAGGAGGCTATCCCAGACATGAGCGATCATGAATGGGATGAAGCCTGCAACTCCCATTGGAAGGTATCCCCTGCAATGAATAACAGGATAATACAGATGAATATAATACATCAGTCATACTTGGCTCCAAATAGATTGTATAAAATGGGGAGGATGACTGAACCAAGATGTACTAGATGTGGGCAGGGGGGAGCAGACTTCCTTCATGTAATGTGGTATTGTGGTAAAATAGGAAAATATTGGCAACAAGTAGCTAGGAAAATAGGAAAAGTCCTGAATAAACCTTTTATAGCTACGATGGAAATATGTTTGTTGGGGATATTGAGGGAAGAGAGAGATAATAGAGATAATAATACCTTCTTAAGGGAGGTATTGTTCTTGGCAAGAAAACAAATAATAGAAAAATGGATTCAGCCATATCCCCCGACAGTAACCCAATGGGTGAGAGCAGTAAACCAGGTCCTACCCTATGAAAAAATAATGTATGAACAAAGGGGAAATGGGCGAAGGTATGAAAAAATATGGGCAAAATGGAATAGAACATGGCTGACAGTGGATAGAGGAATATCTGAAAACATTGTATTAAGTGACCACAGAGGGTGAGAGAGGAAGGAATGAAAGGAAGAGTAAATGTAATTATAATTTGTATTATATAAAGAAATGGAAAAGTATATAAAAATGTATAATGTAAATTATTATGTAATGAAAAATTTGGAATAAAGAGTTTTGAAAAAAAAAAAACTGTGTGGCTAACAATGTGTAATGTGTGCTGTTTTTACTGAGCGATGTGCCGAAAAAAAGGTGCATCGCTGCTGAGAGCTCTGTGTTGTTTACCAACACAGAGCTCTCTTCTGTCATTCCCTCAGCCGATCAGTGGGTTTCAGCCATAAATCATTACAGCAGGAAATAACTGGAAATACTGGATCAGTTAAATCTGCAGTGGGTGGTCTGCAAGCAGATAAAGTGGACCTGCACTTAGGCTGAATTCACACTGACTTGCAGTAATACCCTACACGGTAGAGGGACGGGAATGCAGCGATCCACCCCCCCTCCACGGGAGACAAACAGGAATGCAGCGATCGACCCCCCCCCCCCCCCCCATGGGAGACGGACAGGAAGGCAGCGATCAGAGGCCTTATCTTAGGAGGCAGGGAAAAGGAAGAGCCAGGCCGTTGCTTCTCCTCCTGGCCAAACAGGAAGTGTGACCTGAGACCCAATTGGCCAGGGAGTCCTAAGACTCCTAAGATCGGGTCTCAGGACCTGCTTCCTGATTTGCCGGGAGGAGAATCGGGAAGACAATAGCGATAATTATTTTGCTATTGTCACACAACTGGGTGGGCTCCAGGCGCAGTGCTCTGTGCCCTGAGCCCACCCTTTTTTGAAGCCAATTAGAGCATCAGGCTCTAATCATAAAATAAAACAATAAAAAAAATGCCATTGAAATCCATGCGTCCGGCGCCCTGCATGGAGATTAGGGACCGGGTGCATGGATTAGGGGGGGGGGGCGCCCCTTAAGGACGGGGGCGCCACTGCTTGGATGCCTATTCCTCTGTGAAGGCAGGTATTTGACACTCTCAGATGTACTGAGGATGCAAAGACTTTGTATCGCTACCTGCAGATGGATAAGTATTCAAAGAGGGACATTTTTTGATAATCTTTTTTTTTTTGAGAAGCTAAAGAACAATTCCATGTATTTTTTTTTTTTAATTTTTGCCTGTGGGATAGGACCTTGAAATCACTGTAGTAGACCTACTGCAGTGAAATCCATTAGCTTCTCAAGTTCCATGGTCGAGCGGCTGCCCTGCTGCATTCTGAACACAGAAGGTCAGCGGCTTGGCACGGGCGCTAAAAATGATCACCAGGAAAAAAATAAAGAAATCTCCCAATAGAAACACTTGATGAAGTGTCAACTGTCTAAGCAAAGATTTCCCTCACTTTGGAGATATTTCCTCTCACTGCTGAGTCTACAGGAAATCTCCACAATGAGGAAGCAAAGGCAGCAAAAAAAAGAAAAAAGACCATATCTAAATGTAGATCACCAGATGTCAACAACCTTCCTGGCAATGGCACACCCTCTGGCACACCAAGGCTGAAGGGTGAATTTTTTTGTGTAGCAACACACAATAAATCAACAGCCAAAAGATGGAAAAGCAATAATAAAAACTCTACCAAGTATATGAAAACAGCTACAAAATAGTGTGACTCAGTAAGTAGGAAGCAGGCCGATTACTTTACTCCTAATCCCTCTACTAAGGGGGGTCCTGACCAGGGCCGAAACAAGGGGTGGGCAAAAGGGGCGGCTGCCCTGGACACTGTGGTATCATGTGAGGTGGGGGAGGGTGCCACAAGGAGATTGGGGGGAGGGGATTTGAAAGGGGAAATTTAGGAGGCTGCAGGGGGGAAGTATTGTTCTAGGAGGGGGAAATTTGGGAAAGGGGGGGGGGGGCTAAGAGTGGTGATTTAGGGGGGTTTCTGTTGGGAGGAATATTTTTGCTAGGTGAGGGGATTTGGGGGGAAATTGTGCTGGGAGGGAGTGATTTGAATTGAGGGGGAGAACATATGTACTAGTAGGGAGAGTTACTAGTTAGAGGATTTGTGCTAGGGGGGGTGAATTTTGTTTGGTGGGGCATTTGAGCTGGGGGGATTTGGGAGATGGGAAGCAAAGATTTGTGCTAAGATGGGGGATTTCAGCAGGGGGGCAGATTTGTACTGGGAGGAGAGAGAATTCATGCTTGAGGGGGAGGGAAGAAGATTAGTACTCAGCTTGTACTTTTTTGGGCTCTTTTGCACGTTTTTTTAAGCTTCTTTGAGCTTCTTTGATTTTTTTTTAGCCTTTTTGAACATAAGCGTTTTTTTTTCTCACAAAATCCCAACCCCCTTAGCTATTTTTTCCATTTTGTTTGTGTGTTTTTGAGCCTCTCTGAGCTTTTTCCATGCTCATTCGCATTTTTTTGTGTGTTTTCGTGTGTTTTGGGGCACTAAGGCTTCTTTTCTGCTCAAAAGCTCGTCTCAAAAGCACGTGTTTGGTGGGGTTTTTTTTCTGCCTGTAAGAGCATATGCCTGTAAACTCCTGAAAAAGACATAGTGTGCATGGACACATTGGCTAACATGGAGGGGAGTTTCCAGGCAGAAGAAATGAGAGCTCAAAAAAGTTTAAAAGCCTGTAGGAGCCGCTTCTTTGAGCTGCAGTGTGCATGATCCCTTAGGGACAATGCAGTAATAGTGGTCCGACAGTCTCTGATAAACCCTCTCCCAATGACCAGTGTGCTGGGGCAAAAATCCAGCGTTGGAGCTCTCAAATGTTATGCCCCGTACACGCGATCGGATTTTCCTATGGAAATGTTGGATGTGAGCTTGTTGGCGGTAAGTCCGACCGTGTGTACGCTCCATCAGACTTTTGTTGTCGGACTTTCCGCCAACAAATATTGGTTAGCATGCTCTCAAATTTTCCGCCAACAAATGTCTGTTGTCGGACTTTCCGAGAGTGTGTACACAAGTCCGTCGGTCAAAAGTCCAAAGTACAAACACGCATGCTCTGAAGCAGAAGCGGTCGGTCTTGTAAACTAGCATTCATAATGGAGAATTAAAAATTCGTGACGCGGCAAATTAGGAAATCTCGAAATGCAGCGCACAATTCTCTTCTTTAACCACTTCCCACCCGGCCACTGTACATATACGGCCGGGTGGGAGCCGTCTTCAGAAGTAGAGGGATCGCGCGCACGGGTGGCCACGCAGCGGTGCGATCCCGATGCGGCCGTGTCACCCGGACACGGCGCATCTCGGATCGGGAAGGAGGGCTCGGTGATTGGCCCTCCTGATCACATGACGGCCGTGTCGAATCACAGCCGTCATGTGATGTGAACAAACAGCTGGTTGCTAGGCAATCGGCTCTCCTCTCCTCACACGGAAGTCGTCGGTGAGGAGAGGAGAGCGGATCGCTGCAGCCGGCTGGTGATCAGTGAGTATTAGCTGTTTTTTTTACAGCTTTTTACTCACTGATCACCAGTGTAGTGTCCCCACAGTAAAACACACATGTCCCCAAAACACACATGTCCCCAAATAATAAAAACACATGTCCCTCACATATGTCCCTGTAAAATAACATGTGCCAATGATTATCTGCACACATATGTACGTGATCACCTGCACACATCTGTACATGATCATTTGCGTACATATGTCCGTGATCACGCAAACCAATTATTATACACTTAACAGAATTTTTTTTACAAAAAACATGTAGCAGAATACATTTTGGCTTAAATTCATGACAAAATTTGATTTTATTGGATTTCTTTTAAAAAAGTAAGGAGAAAATATTGTTTTTTTTCAAAATTTCCGCTATGTTTTCGCTTATATCGCAAAAAATAAAAAACGGAGTCGCGAATAAATACCACCAAACTAAAGCTCTATTTGTGCGAACAAAATGATAAAAAATTAATTTGGTTACAGCATTGCATGACCGCGCAATTGTCACTGAAAATGCAAGAGCGCTGAAAGCTGAAAATTGGTCTGGGCAGGAAGGGTGTTTAAGTGCCAGTAAGCAAGTGGTTAATGGGATAGTAATGAAGCTGCTTTGCTGGTGATACTGATGGAGTTATTGCAAACAAATTTTGCTTGTGGCACAGCAATCAAAGCATATTTTATAGGTACAAGGAAGCCCGGGTTTTGTTTAACCATGCCCCTTAAATCCATCCCACTGTTAAGCGTCTGGCCATAACTATTTTTGCCGTGGCACATGTAGCCCGCCACAGGTCACTTCCTGCCTTAAGTGTCCCTCATTCTTAGGTTCAAAAGTTGGGAGGTATGCCGACACATAAGATGACGACTTGTCTCCTCCCGCTTTCCATCTGGACAGTCTGGTCTGTGCAACTATAGCCCAGAGTGTACCTCTGATTGAGGCTACACAAAAACAAACAAAAAAAACAACAACTTTTGGCTTCAGGTGTACATTAACCACTACAATACCAGGCACATTCACCCACTTCCTGCCCAGGCCAATTTTCAGCTTTCAACGCTGTTGCACTTTGAATGACAATTGCGCGGTCATGCAACACTGTACCCAAATTAAATTCTTATAATTTTTTGGGACATAGAGCTTTTTTATTTTTTGCTAAACAAATGTAAAAAAAAGACTGACATTTTTGAAAAAAAATGTTTTTCTTAGTTTTTGTTATAACATTTTGCAAAGAAGTAATTTTTCTTCTTCACTGATGTGAGCAGATGAGTCTGCACTGATGGATACTGATGAGGCTGCACTCATGGGCACTGGTGAGGATGCACTGATGGGCACTGGTGAGGATGCACTGATGAGGATGCACTGATGAGGCTGCACCGATGCACTGATGAGGCTGCACCAATGGGGACTGGTGAGGCTGCACTGATGGGCACTGGTGAGGCTGCACGGATGGGCACTGATGAGGCTGCACGGATGGGCACTGATGAGGCTTCACCGATGGGCACTGGTGAGGCTGCACCAATGGGCACTGATGAGGCTGCACCGACGGGCACTGGTGAGGCTGCACCGATGGGCACTGGTGAGGCTGCACCGATGGGCACTGGTGAGGCTGCACCGATGGGCACTAATGAGGCTGCACTGATGGGCACTGATGAGGCTGCACCAATGGGGACTGATGAGGCGGGACTGATAAGCTGCACTGATGGGCATTGATAAGTAGCAGAATGTTAGGTGAGTCAAACACGCCAACTCAGCTCAAGTGCCATTCAGGGAACACTATGCACTTGCTCATTGAATGAAAATCTTTCTCCGATTGGACAAGGGCAAGGGACAGTCATGTTATGATTTCTAACTCATCCAATCAGAGAATGCTTTCCATTCACTGTGAAAATGCAAAGTATCCCCTGAATGGCATCCTTGCAAGTGTCCTCCTGTGTTTAGTAAACAGCAGGGCAGCTTCTCGACATGGGACCCGAAAACTAGTGGCCACTGGAGTAGCGTTGCCTATTATAGTGACTGACTTCTGGCTTCCACGGGGATCCCACAGGTATGGCAAATACTGTACATACTTATATTGGTCCAAGATGGTACAATGTAACTATGCCTAAACTTCAGCCTGTCCATTTGTATTTACCAGACCCAGGCAAACTGCGGCCCCAGGGCCACATCTGGCTCTTTGGCTGTCCCTATACGACCCTAAATGCCTCCACTGTCAGCATGCCTCTCTTAACCTGTCAGATATCTCACTAAGGAAGCTGACAGGTATAGAGAGGCACTCTGACAGATGTCCATGTGGGGAGTGGCTGGAGAACATTTCCTAGGAGATGTCCCGATGCTCTTCTGCCACCTTGCTACCTGGCAAAGTTCTTCCTCTGTTAGTGCCTGCACCCTGCAAACCCCCTGGAGCCATGCGCCTGCTGTACCAATCTCAGGCTCTCTCCTTCCGCTACTTTTCAGAAGGCATTTGACTAGGCAGTGAGGAGGTGTTATATTATCCTCCTTGCTGCCTGATTTAACCCTATAATGCCACACTGCCGATCCGCAATACTGTACATTGCATTTGGTTGCATTTCATTCATAACAGCTGATCCCTATAGTGATTCTGTGATTGGCCCACAGCTATCACATGGTACCTGGGCCATGCGGTAGTTGTGGGCCAATCACAGCATCACTAGAGTAAGCATAGCTTTTATGAATGAAATCCATTCATAACAGTTCAAATGACTGCTGTTACAGTTGTAATCTCTGTAACAGTAATCACAGTTATTGACTTTTAACTACTCTGATGAAAGTATATGAAAAAAAAAGAAAAAGTAATATTTAAAATAAACAAATTAGAAAATGATTACATACTGTCACCAGTCAGTATCCCTGATCACCGCCACTGCAGTCATATGATGCCTCTTTACTGCACTGGTGACAGTATGTAAAACAAATCCTGAAAAAAATGTATTTTCATATTTCTTAATTTTCCATTAAATTGTGAGAAAAAAAATTACAACTTCAAAAAACTCGCCATGCCTCCTACTAAATACCTTGGACTGTCTACTTTCCAAAAAAAGGGGTAATTGTCAATTTTCAAACATACGATAAATACCATAGTTTGTGGACTCTATAACTTTCACAGAGACTAAATAATATACACTGATTTGGGCTTTTTTTTTTTTTTTTTTTTAAACAAAGAAATGTAGCAGAATACATTTTGGCCTAAATTTATTAAGAAACATTATTTATTTGTATAATTGTATTACAGAAACTAAGAAAAACGTGTCTTTTTCCATAAATTTTCTGTGTTTTTTCACTTATATAGCAATTAAAAAAGAAAAACAGTGGTAATTAAATACCACCAAAATAAAGTTTTATTTGTGTGAAAGAAAATATATAAATGTAATTTGGGTACAGTGTTGCATGACTGCCAGTTAAAGTAGCGCAGTTCTAAATAGCAAAAAATGCCCTGGTCATGAAGGGGATAAAACCTTCTGTAGGTCAAGTGATTAAGTGACAAGACAAGAATTTGCAGAATATACATATTTTTTTACTGGCGTATTTCTTCATGACCCTTGCACATAGATTTTTTACACTGTTCAGTATCCAACACCTCCAGGCACAGACTTAAAGGGGTTGTAAAGGTTCCTGCTTTTTCACCTTAATGCATCCTATGCATTAAGGTCAAAAAACACCTGTCAGTGACCGGCCAATGACACTGTGTGGTCTGGGCACCTATGTCTCAGCAACCAATGACACTGTGTGGTCTGGGCACCTGCGTCTCAGCAACCAATGACACTGTGTGGTCTGGACACCTGTGTCCCAGCAACCAATGACACTGTGTGGTCTGGACACCTGTGTCCCAGCAACCAATGACACCGTGTGGTCTGGACACCTGTGTCCCAGCAACCAATGACACTGTGTGGTCTGGACACCTGCGTCCCAGCAACCAATGACACTGTGTGTGTCAGAGAACTCACGTTTTCCATGCCCGTCTTTGTCCAGCAGGAGTGAATCCTCACTCTGTGAGTGCCAATACCCATGCGCAGTCTTCCCAACGGAACCGAACGTGCGGGCGTACCCGCGTACCAACGCAAACATGTGCGCGTCCTCGCCTTCCAATACGAACGGGGGCACGCACTCCCACGTCAGCACGAACGTGTGTGCGCAATCGCGCACGGACCCTCACCTCCACCAATCCCAGCACAAGGCGCCCTATATATACAGGGCCTTCACATGGTGTCAGTGCTGGATCGTCTTCAGTCTATGTCCTGAATACCTGCCTGAAGTACCTGCTGCCTTGTTCCTGATTTACCCGGCTTACCTGATTACCTTCCTTGATTGACCCTGCTTATTGACTGTTTCTTCTGGTTTGACCTCGGCTTGGATTCCTTGACTACGTCTCTGCTCTTCGATTTGGTACCTCATCACCTGCCTGTTGCCAACCTTTTGCCTGCTTTGACCACGAACTTGCCTTCCGCTTTTGTACCTCGTTTGCCAGCCAGTTGCCGACCTTTTCCTGTCTTGACATCGCAGTGCCTATACCCACCTGTACGGCCTTCACTGGATTCAGCCTTGGTTACCTATCCATACACCTGCTCTCCAGAAGAACCGGTAATCCCAAGCATCAGTCTTCCAGCCGCAGGCACTTGCACCCTTTCGTGCCCCAACGCCCTCTGTTCCTACCACCAGGGGTGTTGGGACCGGAACCGTGCACGAGGCCACTCCCCAGCATCTGGACTCCGCTGTAAGGTACGTGATAGTGTGGTCTGGCCACCTGCGTCTCAGCAACCAATGACACTGTGTGGTCTGGACACCTGCGTCCTAGCAACCAATGACACTGTGTGGTCGGGACACCTGCGTCTCAGCAACCAATGACACTGTGTGGTCTGGACACCTGCGTCTCAGCAACCAATGGCACTGTGTGGTCTAGCCACCTGCGTCTCAGCAACCAATGACACTGTGTGGTCTGGACACCTGCGTCTCAGCAACCAATGACACTGTGTAGTTTGGGCACCTGCGTCTCAGCAACCAATGACACTGTGTGGTCTGGACACCTGCGTCCTAGCAACCAATGACACTGTGTGGTCGGGACACCTGCGTCTCAGCAACCAATGACACTGTGTGGTCTGGACACCTGCGTCTCAGCAACCAATGACACTGTGTGGTCTGGACACCTGCGTCTCAGCAACCAATGACACTGTGTGGTCTGGGCACCTATGCCTCAGCAACCAATGACACTGTGTGGTCTGGACACCTGCGTCTCAGCAACCAATGACACTGTGTGGTCTGGACACCTGCGTCTCAGCAACCAATGACACTGTGTGGTCTGGACACCTGCGTCTCAGCAACCAATGACACTGTGTGGTCTGGGCACCTATGCCTCAGCAACCAATGACACTGTGTGGTCTGGACACCTGCGTCTCAGCAACCAATGACACTGTGTGGTCTGGACACCTGCGTCTCAGCAACCAATGACACTGTGTGGTCTGGACACCTGCGTCCCAGCAACCAATGACACTGTGTGGTCTGGCCACCTGCGTCTCAGCAACCAATGACACTGTGTGGTCTGGACACCTGCGTCTCAGCAACCAATGACACTGTGTGGTCTGGCCACCTGCGTCTCAGCAACCAATGACACTGTGTGGTCTGGACACCTGCGTCTCAGCAACCAATGACACTGTGTGGTCTGGACAGCTGCGTCTCAGCAACCAATGACACTGTGCAGTTTGGTCAGCTGCGTCTTAGCAACCAAAACAATTTAACACTTTTGCTGTTATTGATATCTATCCATGAGGCCACACATATGGACTATGGCGTGTGAACAGGGACCAGGACTGTGAAGCAGTGCCAATATGATGACTGAATGTCAGGCTGTGTACTGTACATCCTGTGTGATGTTGTATATACAGCTCCTTATCACATGGTTTCCACAGCACCAGACTCACTCATATAGAGTCATTCTTATATGTCAATAGATAACACTCTCCCCTCACACACACACACACCACAGACAGGTGCGTGACGTCACCGCCCCGCCCTCCGCACTTCTCCTCTACACACCGGGCGAAGGACGCGAGGTCACGTGACAGCCCGGAGAGGCGGGAAGCCGGCTTCGGCCAACCAGCGAGCGCCGTTCTGGTGTTGGGGGGCGGGGCGGCAGTGACGTGTGGTGGAAGTGTCTGAAGGGAAGTGTGTGTGAGTTCTGTACAGCATGGCTGCCAAGGTATGTGCACAGTGCAGGGGGGACAGGGGCTGGGGAGGTGAAGAGGGGCTGTAGGGGGGGAGTGAAGAGGGAGACATGGAGCCGGGAACACTCCATAGGTCACAGTGACAGGACATTCTGTCCCATGTCAGGGGATGGTGACCCTGGGCCTGGAGGTCATTCCCATCTAATGGCTGTGTGAGGGTGGTTACCCATGGCAACCTATTGAATTCCATCACCTCACCGTGGTAACCATGGACCGGCCCATGTAAACATTGGTACTGGAGAGGTTTTTATATTCTTAGGGAATAAAATGTCCTGTGTGTGATTCTCTGTACATGTTAGTACATAACACCTCACTTTAAAAGAAACTTTACCCCCCCCCCCCAAAAAAAAAAAAAACATTTATTCCCCCTCCCTTCCGCCACTAATGCGATTTCTCCTGCACCTGCCGTAAGGCTGCAATGCACGACAATAGAAATCACATTATTCTCTATGGTTCTGGTTCATATCTGTGCAGCGTAGTGCGTTTTATTTTTGCCCCATAGACTTCAATGGGAGTGCATGCAAAATACATGTAATCGCATTCTGCCAGGATCTGTGCTTAAAGGGGTTGTGAACCTTTGTGTTATTTCACCTTGAAAAAACACCTGGCAGTGACCGCCACCCCCAGCCCCCCCCCCGTATTACTTACCTGAGCCCTGGAACTTGACCCGGCGTGGATGCGCTCTTCCTCTGCCCGGGTTCTAGGCTCTTGATTGGATAGATTGATATCCGTGCAGCCATTGGCTTCCGCTGCTGTCAATCAGATCCAATGGCGCCGGGGGGCGGGGCCGAGTCATGCATTCGGCGACTAGGGATGCCGAATGATGGACCCGGGAGCACGCCCGCAAGGTAACCCCCGCAAGGTGATAGAGAACCTTGTCGCCCCAGATGTTTTGGAACTAGTGTGTAGTGGAGCATCATGGGAAATGTAGTTCCAAAACATCTGGGGTGCCAAGGTTCACCATCACTGCCCTAGGGGGTTATCTGTTGCGGGGAGGAGCCGCCAAGGGACCCCAGAAGATGAGGTTCACGGCCACTCTGTGCAAAACAAGCTCTACAGTGGAGGTAAGTATGATATATGTTTGTTATGTACAAAAAAAGAACCCTTATCACTTTAACCACTTAAAGTGGTGTTTCCCCCTAAAAAATAAAAAAGGCTTAAAAATCCTAAAAAAAAATAATTGGGAAATTTTTTATTTATTTATTTATTTTTTTACATACCTCTAAATGCCTGTTGCTATGGGGTCCCTCGTAGTCTGCCTCCTGCGTAGCCTAGGCTGGTGACATCACTTCCCCTCGGCGCAGGAAGGGCTCCCCAGTCATCTGAAACCTGTCACGTGTCCCAGATGACTGTGCGGCCGATCACGGCGTGCAGCGCCGCTCGCGCATGCACAGTGGGTGCCCGGCTGTGAAGCCACAGCCGGGTGCCCACAGTTGCAATGCCGCCGAGCGGATCGGGGGGGGCTCTCGGAGCTTCAATCCCTGCATCGCTGAACCCTGGAACAGGTAGGTGTCCGAGTATTAAAAGTCAGCAGCTGCAGTATTTGTAGCTGCTGACTTTAATTTTTTTTTTTTAAGGGATACTCCTCTTTAAGGACCAAGCCTCTTTCTGAGATTTGTTGTTTACAAGTTAAAAACAGTTTTTTTTTGCTAGATAATTACTTGAAAAAATACACTTTTTTGAATAAAAAAAAATAAGACAACAGTAAAGGAAGCCCAATTTTTTTTTATATTATGAAATATAATGTTACGCTGAGTAAATTGATACCCAACATGTCACACTTCAAAATTGCGTCTGCTCGTGGAATGGCGACAAACTTTTACCCTTAAAAATCTCCATAGGCAACGTTTAAAAAATTCTACAGGTTGCATGTTTTATGTTACAGAGGAGGTCTAGGGCTAGAATTATTCCTCTCGCTCTACCGATCGCAGCGATATCTCACATGTGTGGCTTGAACCCCCGTTTTCATATGCGGGCGCTACTTGCGTATGCGTTCGCTTCTACATGCGAGCTCGGCGGGACGGGGCGCGTTTTTGTTTCTTTTATTTTTTTAAATTATAACTAAATTGTGTCACTTTTATTCCTATTACAAGGAATGTAAACATCCCTTGTAATGGGGAAAAAAGTATGACAGGACCTCTTTAATGTGAGATCTGGGGTCAAAAAGATCTCAGATTTCATATTTACACTATGACCCCTTTTACACCGAGGGCGTATTGCAGGCGCTATAGCGTTAAAAATAGCGCCTGCAATACACCCTCAAACAGCTGCTCCATTGTGAAAGCCCGAGGGTTTTCACACTGGAGCGGTGCGCTGGCAGGACGTCAGGAAAAGTCCTGCCAGCAGCTTCTATGGAGCTGTGAAGGATCGGTGTGTTTACCGCTCCTCCACCGCTGCTCCCTATTGAAATCAATGGGGAAGCGCAGCTATACCGCCGGCAAAACGCCGCTATTGCCTGACAGGCAGGCAGGCAGCAGCTCTCCGCTTGGGGATCTGTGAGAACTGAGCCATCAGCGGTGTTCAATCGCTCGGCTCTCAGTGTAGAGGCGCCGGGGGACAGATGCAGCATCCACCTAGGTAAGTATAAATGGGCTAAAAAAATAAATAAACCATCCTTCTCTTTTAATGCAGGGAATGCATTAAAGTTGTTTGTAAATATGCAGTAAAGTGACTGGCCTCAGGTGATGCACGGAGATGAAACAAATCCTCCTATGTAAGTTGCACCTATTTATCTGCAGTGTTCTCTTTTCTACAGCCATTCAAAGTCCAGAATTTATACAGCTTGTCTGAGCTTTCAGGAAACAAGGGGCAGAGAACTGAAGTTACACTCTGCAGAGCTCAGTGGGGAGAACTCTGAGAGCTGATTGGAAGGAAGGGACCCCCCCTTCACACAGGAACAGAGCGGAGGCTGTCACGTCATTCACAGGCTGGAGCACCCTGATTCTCTTGGTGTCAGGAAAATTTGTCAGAAGAGACTCATGCTGATAGCGGAATGAATTCTTTCTTTAGGGCTTCCGGGACAGATCTGAGCGATTCTCCTGTGCCGCTGCTGACCAATCGGAAGCGCTTTGATCTATCCCGGAAGAGCTGTAGAAAGAAGAGGAATATGAGTGGGGGGTTTTCAGATCTCCAAACCGCTACACTGGCTGTGGGGGCACTGACAGATCACCCCCCATGGAGGTAAGTACAGCAGAGACTGGGGGATGGGAAGGATGTACAATGTTAGTTCACCTTTTCATTGTTTCTGAAAGAGTGAACTTACACTTTAAGGGCTCATTCACACATGAAGTTGGTCGATGGTAAAACCCCGTGGTGGTTAAGCCGTGATTGTAAACCTCAGGCATGAAAAATGAACAAGGCATATCCCTCTATTGCAGGGATATGCAATTAGCGGACCTCCAGCTGTTGCAGAACTACAAGTTCCATGAGGCATAGCAAGACTCTGACAGCCACAAGCATGACACCCAGAGGCAGAGGCATGATGGGACTTGTAGTTTTGCAACAGCTGAAGGTCCGCTAATTGCATATCCCTGCGTGTGTCTCAATTAAGAGCACTAAGTGTCATTTCTGTCTGCTGCCGCCTTCTATTATCGGCATGAATAGCTTCTGACAAGTTTTCCTGACACCAAGAGAAAAAAGGTGACAGGGGAGGGACCTCCAGCACACAGCCTTTGACATCGATGTAGAGAAGAGGACTGCAGATAAACGGGTACAACTTTACACAGAGATGAAATAAATTATCCTACGTATCACTTGAGGTCACTTCACTGGGTATATGTAATAACCACTTTAGTCCCCCTCCCCCCCTTTTAGCTGCAGAGGCAGCAGCTGAGGATGTACTTTGCTTTGTGGCCGCAACAGAAATGATACCCCCCTGTCGCTGCCGGAGGGCTTATTGTGTGCTGAATGCTACTCATTCAAGCGAATGGGGCTGCTATGCTAGCACCGCACAACCACAATGCAGGTACTGCGTACTTCAAGGGCACCTTTGGTGTGAACTAGTCTTAACCGCTTCCCGACCGGCGCACGACGATGTACGTCGACAGAATGGCACGGACAGGCATAAGGGCGTACAGGTACGTCCCCTTTAAAATGCCGCCACGCCATCGCGTGCGCGCTGGTCGGGACCCCCGTGAGTCTGGTCGCGGGTCCCGCGGACTCGATCGCCGCGGGGATACCCGCAATCGTCTCACGGGATGGCTGAACGGGGAGATGCGGAAGTAAACAGCATCTCCCCGTTCTGCCTAGAAACTAGGGACACCGATCTCTGCTCCCTGTGATTGGAGCAGAGATCAGTGTTCACTAGATCACAGCCACGCCCCCCACAGTTAGTAACACGCCCCTAGGAACACTTAACCCCTACACTGCCATCTAGTGATTAACCCCTTCACTGCCAGTGTCATTTACACAGGAATCAGTGCATTTAAATAGCACTGATTGCTGTATAAATGACAGTGGTCCCAAAAATGTGTCAAAAATGTCTGATGTGTCCGCCATAATGTCGCAGTCACAATAAAAATCGCTGATTTTTATAAAACTATGCCCTATTTTGTAAACGCTATAACTTCTGCGCAAACCAATAATCGCTTATTGCGATTTTTTTTTTTTTTTTCCACCAAAAATATGTAGAAGAATACGTATCGGCCTAAACTGAGGGAAATTTTTTTTTTTTTTTTTCATATTTTTGGGGGATATTTATTATAGCAAAACATAATGCGTTTTTTTTTTTTCAAAATTGTCACTCTTTTTTTTGTTTATAGCGCAAAAAATAAAAACCGCAGGTGTGATCAAATGCCACCAAAAGAAGGCTCTATTTGTGGTAAAAAAAAGGACGTCAATTTTGTTTGGGAGCCACGTCGCACGACCGCGCAATTGTCAGTTAAAGCGACGCAGTGCCGAATCGCAAAAGGGGGTCTGGTCTAAAGCCAGCAAAATGGTCCGGTCTGAAAGTGGTTAAAGCTGAAGTTGAGATATGGCAGTTTTTACATTTTTTTTTTTTTTTTTTTTTTTTAACGTATATTTGTGCCATACCTGTGGGATCTCTGTAGTAAACACGGCTACTCCACTGATCTCCGCTAGCCTCTGTGTCTTTTGCCGAGCAGCTGTTCTGCTACATGGTGAAAACGGGAGGATGCTCGCTCAGCATTATCACCATTCAGAGAACATTTTATATTCTCAATGATTGCAAAGTTTTTCTCTGATTGGACAAGGTGGAGAGGTGGGGCAGTGACGTTGCGAGAAAACGCAAAATGTTTTCTAAATGGCTATCCGTGTCGAATGAACAACCTCCTTTACTCACTAAGCAGTAGGACAGCTGCTTGGTACGGGGACCTGGGAGCTAGTAGAGATCACTGTAGTGGTGGTGCCTATACAGTGATTTCCAGCTTCCACAGGGATCCCCCAGGTATGACCCACACATTGGTCCAAACCAGCAATGCAACTATATAAAAATTGCCATACCTAACTTCAGCTTTAACAACCACGACCCCCCCCCCCCCCCCCCGCCTCAGATGTGACAGCCCGGGTCCCGTGCCTCCATCTTGGTCCTCCTTTTTTTTCCTGCGGGTTCAGGCAGGCAACCCTTGATGACCGGGGACAGCTCCACTTATAAGCCGCTCTGTGTCTGAGGCCTCCTGGGATATGTGATGTGGATATTCTAGGAGGCTGTGAGTACAGGACGTGTCAGTCTCGGCTTTGCAAGATTGGTTGTAGAAAAAATAAATATTTGTCTTTTTTTTTTTTTTTTTTTTTTTTACTTTTTGGGGTTTCAATGCTGGGAGGAAGAGTGACTCTGGGGGGGGTGAAGGTCTCTCTATACAGGTCACCACACACGTTACTATCAGTTAGATCTACCAATAAGTATGTAGTGTAAAGTCCTGCCTGATTGGATGGAGACTGATTGGATAGTTTAGGTAAGTTCTCATATTGCTTTGTGTTCTGGAAGATCTAAAGGTGATTGTATGAAGATTGTACGTGTATTTTGAGCCTAAAGGGGACCTTACAGTATATTGCAAAATGCTGGGGCCTCCACCTTTTTATATATCACCTAGTCGGTGTGAATTGTACCTGCACAGTAAATAGTTTGATATATACTTCCACATCACTGGTCATAACGTCACCGTCCTCGCAGGAAGATTCCGCCTCTTGCTATGGGGGCACTCGAGCAGCCTCACTCCTGAGCCGCGCTTCTGTGAATGGGCGTCATTGTCACACAGAGCGTAGCTCGGCCCCACCCCCTCAACTCGCATCAAAGTCGGACCAAAGTAGTACAGGGACTACTTTTGAAGTCGGTGCGACTTGATGTCTCCCAGATATGAATGGTAGTCATTGGAAATCATGGGGTACAACTTGTCATATGACTTTGCTGTCCCGAGTCGCAGGACAAGTCACACAAGTGTGAAAGGGGCCTTAGGTAGACCTTGCATTTTACGTCGGCCTTCAAATACCTTTTTAGCCAAGAGTTGTCCTGCACTCAGCCTTGCCACTTGCATGGTGGTTGTCTTAAAGTGGGACGGTACCTGAAATAAAAATTTTAAAAGCCAGAAGCTACAAATACTGCAGCTGCTGACTTTTAATAAATGGACACTTACCTGTCACAGGGTCCAGCGATGTCGGCAGCAGAGGCCGATCAATCGCTCGGCTCTCTGCTGCTGCCGGCGCCATTCTCGGTGAGGGGATCAGGAAGTGTCGCCTTTGCAGCTTCACTTCCCGGTTCCCTACTGCGTATGTGCGAGTCGCGCAGCGCAATGAGAATTGTCCGCGCTGTCTGCTGGGATAAGTGTGTGTCCCCGCAGACAGCGCGCCGGGACAGGAAGTGGCGTAAACTCCCGTGAGAGTTTATGCCTGGAAGTTGGTGCAGATACCGGTCTTAGACAGGTATCTGCACCCCCCTCCCCCCCTGAAAGGTGCCAAATGTGACACCGGAGGGGGGGAGGGTTCCGAAAAGCGGAAGTTCCACTTTAGGGTGGAATCTGGCTTTAAATTAGCCTCCATCCGTTTTTAAGGGCATTAATCACACTAGTGGTGGGGGGGGGGGGGGGGTGGAGGGTATTTAGCCACTTCCCTGCACATTATGGCCATGTGTCCAGACAGTGACTGGGGGGGGGTGTACACATACCACAATGCTTTGCTTCATAGCTGCCGTAGGATTAATATCCTTGGAATGGGAATGTAAAACTTGTCTGACATAAAGCTTGTCAACAAAGGCCCTGAATTTGCCTCCTTCCACTTATAGTAAAGTAGTGGTAATGCCTTTTTTTTTTTTTTTTTTCTTGTACCATCGCACCAGCAATCATGATCTTAATACCGTATAATAAATGATTTCTTTCTAAACAGTTCATAAAGACTCATTTTCTTATCAGTGCACACCCCTATCGTCCTGTTTCCTGTGTGCTGCTTCCCTGAACTTCCTGTTGGGAGAGAGAGAGCACACATCATCATTCCATTACTATTCTCCTGATTAATTCATACAGATCGCCAGTCCCATCGTGTCTTTGTTTTTATGTGTGCCCTGTTTTTATTTATTTTGTAGTCCTCAGAGCCGATTGCAGCCAGAACCATTTTAAACATCTACCAACCAGTGTCACCCATGACCAGAAGTAGTCATTTCCACCTCTACAGTATATGTCGGCCCCATCCTGTCTCTGATCTGACCTGTAGATTATTCCCTTCACACATATTGCAGTGACCTTCATTCATTGGAAGAATACAGGTCACTGCAAGGGTACATGGAAAACAATTGTTTTCTTTGTCTCCTCTTCCCACCACAATGCTGGTGTCATGTGCATTGTGTTAACATTTCTACATGTTGGCATTTAATGCCACGCATTGCACGTAAATGCACATCAACGTAATGCAAAACTGTTGAGAAAAATTAAAGCTTTTTTTTATTTAAAAATTTCATGCCAATGGAAGGCAATACACATCCAATTATAATGCATATTTATGTGTGAACAGTTCCTTATCCTGCATGTTTACCCCCCTCATCCTCCCAATGTATGTTACCTGACAATTAACCCCTTTACCACCTGATCCCTCTGTGTATGACCTGTATATTTAACCACTTGGTGCCCGCGCTATAGACAAAAAATGGCTACAGTGCAGGCTTAAAATGCCGGGATGGGGTCCATGTACGTCCTCCCGTTCTTGTGCTGCCGGCATTCCCTGTGATCGCCCGAGCCCTTGGTACTTGGCTGATCACTGATTGAGGTAAAGGGCCAATCATAGTGAGCCCTTTTACCACGTGATCAGCTGTCAGCCAATGACTGCTGATTGCGGAAGTAAACAGAAGCCGGTTATCGTTTTTTTTTTTTTCCTTTTACACTGTCAGCGTGAAGAGCAGAATAAAGCCGTTAACCGACGCGTGTTAGAGGGACATCGGTCTCCTTAGTGCCCTCCAGTCAGTGCTCCTTATCAGTTCCATCTATCAATGCCCATCAGCAGGGTGGATTTGATTTGAAATCAAATCGATTTAAGTGCAGCTTATCGTTGTCCATCAGTGAAGGAGAAAAAATAATTTTTATATCAAAATATTAAAAAGTTTTTTATTTTTTCAAAACTTTTGGTGTTTTTTTAGTTTAGCAAAAACAAAAAAAAAATCCAGTGGTGATTAAATGCCACCAAAGGAATGCTCTATTTGTGTTAAAGATAAAAATGTTGTCATTTGGGTACGGTGTTGCATGACCGCGCAATTGTCATTCAAAGTGTGACAGCGCTGAAAAATGGCCTGGCTCTCCCCCCTCCTGAACCATACCAGACCACATGCCCTCAACATGGGGTGGGTTTATTAGGGTGGGGGGGGGGGCTCTGCCACCACCCTAAAGCACCTTGTCCCCTATCCCAACAACCCTGGCCTGTGGTTGTTGGGGTCTGTGGGCGGAGGGCTTATCGGGACCAGGGGGACCCCAGATTCCGGCCCCTCTCCTATGTGAATGGGTATAGTGTACAAAAGTAAAAACCACAAGAAACAGTTTTTGACAAGTCCTTTATTAAAAAAAAAAAGTGTCTCTCAATGTAAATCCATCGTTGATCTCGCTAAACCCAAAAAATAGAAAAAGTTAAAACCTTTCGCCTCCCGCCTTATGCCAGCTCTGTGTTTTGACATTTCTTATATAGGCAACCTGGCTACGTCACTCGGTGGCACCGCCCCTTCTGACGTTATGCTAATAATGTAAAAAATTTACACCCCCCCCCCCCCCCATGTAATGAAAAGGTTTTATTTAAGGATTGATATGTTGGGTATCTATTTACTCATCATCATCTTTTTTTATATTTTACTAAAAAATAGTCATTTATTGCGTTTGTGCGCCCTAAAATTAACTTTAGTACTACAATTTTGCATGCTAATGTCATGTGACATAAAAGAAAATGGCAAAAACAACTTTGTTTTGAACAATTGGAAGTTGTTTGCAGCAGTAAACATTTTATCATTCCCCTTGTGTGCAATGTGTGTACCTACACAGTACATCAGTGATATTCTGTGCATTTCTGGTCCTTTTTTATTTTTTGCTTACGAATGCACATACCGTATATACTCGAGTATAAGCCGAGTTTTTTGGCACATTTTTTTTTTTTGTGCTGAAAATGCCCCCCTCAGCTTATACTGGAGTCAAGCACTTTTCTGCAGCAGAGAATGACATTTTACGACCCGATTTTTGGGGCCCCGTATCTCGGGCCACTTGGTGCTAGGCAAGTGGCAACTGTGTCCATCTGCAGCAATGTCATTTCAGGATCCTTTTGGGTCCAGAAACCCCAAATTTTGGCTGCAGATAGGGGCATCTAGGAACCCTTAAAGAGGATGTCCACCCGATTTTTCTTTTTTTTTTTTTTTTTTTTTAAGTCAGCAGCTACAAATACTGCAGCTGCTGACTTTTTATATAAATGGACACTTACCTGTTCCAGGTTCCAGCGATGTCGGCAGAGAACGACGAGCGATCGCTCGTCTCTCGGCTGCCCCGCCGCCATCCTCTGTCAGGGAATCAGGAAGTGATTCACTGCCCGGATCCCTACTGCGCATGCGCGAGTCGCGCTGCGCGTCTTTATTGGTCCCCGCTGTGTCCTGGGAACTCTGTTTCCCAAGACACAATGGGAACCCTCGGATATGGGCAGGCATCCTCGGATAGGAGCGGGGCAGCTAGTCCCGGAAGTGGGTTCAGATACCTGTGTTATACAGGTATCTGCACCCCCCCTCCCCCCTGAAAGGTGCCAATTGTGGCACCGGAGGGGGGGAGGAATCCGATAAGTGGAAGTTCCACTTTAGGGTGGAACTCCGCTTTAACTACCAAATTTGAAGTTTAGGGGACCTATGGCTGCAAATGGGCACAGTGAGGCTGCAAATGGGCATACAGTAGCCGCGCATTTCTCACCCTAGGCTTATACTCGAGTCAATACGTTTTTCCTAGTTTTTTTGTGGTAAAATTAGGTGCCTCGGCTTATATTTGGGTCGGCTTATACTCGAGAATATACGGTAAATACTGTCTATTACATAAAAATGACATGCTTTTACCACCCGCAACACGTGGGGGGAGACGACTTTTACTAGCGCTACATCCATATCATTGCTTTATTTTATGTTGACTTGTATGGGCAGAGACAGGTGTAGCTATTTTCATGTCTGGGGCTGCATTGCCCGTCAGTCGGATAATTTTGTTTACCTTTTACCTCAAATCAGCCTCATTTATGACTTCTGGCCTCTGACTTTGACATTAAGCAGATAAGCCGCTAAGTGACCCGGCTTTTCCTGAGTCTGTCAGGGCTGCTGACTTCCATCGCACTCTTTAGCTGTCTGAACGACAGTCCACTTCCTTCACATTGTGATTATGTTATATCAGGATAATCAGAATTTGTCTGAAATGATTGCTGTGTAACAGATCCCAGTAAGGCTCTGGTTTGTGTCCATTGCACAATTACACAGCAGGTTAAATGATTGTTGTGTAATTTGATGCGCCTGTCTTTGTATTGCGAGTGCTGCTGTTTGTTATTTCTGGCAAGTTTACTTATTTATGAACTTTTGCTGATTAAAGCAGACGGTGCGCACAGTAGGCATTTTATTTATTGCTATGTGTTTATTTAAACATGTTGCCAAATTATGTCATTACAGAGAAGGCCTGCGTGGTTTTCTTTTCGGAGCGATCTTGTGAATGATGCACTCGGAATAGATGTAGAAGATAAACAGCTAAATGACATTTCTAAGCTCTGGGAGTGTCAATTGGGTTATCTAGATTCTGGGAAGACCAGACAGGTCTTTTTATTAAAGGTCCCCGTGTTTTACTGTATTCCTGAAACGATTTCTGCTTTGACTGGGAGTCTTCTAAGGACAGCAAGAACAAGCCAATCAAAGCAACATCATAACCTAATGACATCCGCAGGTGCGTCATTTTGTCTGGAAGGCCAATATTCAGAAAGTTGCAAAATATGTGAAGACAAAAAAAGTTCTTCTTAAAGTGGTGTTTCCACCAAAAAAAAAAAAAAAAAATGGCTTAAAATTCATAAAGATTTTTTTTTTTACTCACCTCTAAATGCCTGTTGCTAGGGGGTCCCTCATAGTCTGCCTCCTTCAGTGCCCGGGCACTGACATCACTTCCCCCTCGGTGAAGTCAGTTATCTGGGACATGTGACAGGTCCCAGATGACTGCGCGGCGTATCACATGACATGCGCAGTGGGTGCCCGGCTGTGAAGCCACAGCCAGGTGCCCACAGTAAGAATGCCAGGGCTGCCAAGCGGAAGGGGGGGGGGGCTTCAATCCCCGCATCGCTGGACCCTGGGACAAGTAAGTGTCCAATTATTAAAAGTCAGCAGCTGCAGTATTTGTAGCTGCTGACTTTTAATTTTAAATTTTTATTTTTTTTAACGGGCGCCCCACTTTAACTTTTTTTCCTTTTTTCTCTTTTATTTTTTGTAATGAGGCAGCGATGGGCTCCACAATGTCACTCCATATAAGGGTGTTCCTATTGGACAAACCCATATTAAATGGTCCAAAGTGGTTGTAACCGGTACTCTTAGGGCACTTGCCCGGGCATCGGCGGCAAAGCGCCAATATTTTTAGCGGCGCTTCACTGTCGTTTTGGCAGCTAGCGGGGTGCTTTTAATCCCTGCTAGCAGACGAAAAAGGGCTAAAACCGCTGCTTTGCCGGCGGAGCTGCCCATTGATTTCAGTGGGCAGGGGCGCTTTAGGAGCGGTGTATTCACCGCTCCCACAGCGCTGCAAAGAAGCTGCTTGCAGGATTTTTTGTGACACCCTGCCAGCGCAGCGCCCCAGCTAAAGTGCAAGAAAAACGCCTCCAGTGTGAAAGGGGGTCTTGTAAAGCAATTGGTCTTGCAGCCTTTTGGGATTGTAAAGGTATTGTTTGTTATTTATATTTGTTTATTATTGTTTGTATGTAAGGTGTTTTTTTTTTTTTATTTTTTTTATTATTATTATATTAAAATAAGGTATACTTGCCTGCTCTGTGCAAGGGTTTTGCACAGAACAGCCCCATACTCCCTTTTCTGGGGTCCCCTGTTGGCGCTCCAGGCTCCTCCACTCCACCGGGTGACCCAGCGGAAAGCCGCTTTCCAGGGGAGAACCTGTGTGGGCACGCTCCCAAATCCTGCTGCTGCCATAGACAGCTAGCCAATGGCTTTTGCTGCTATCAATCTGTCCAATGATGAGAGAGACAGTGGCTGGAGCCACTGGGCTTGTGCTCATCACTGGATCAGGTAAGTAAAAGGGGGGGGGGGTCTGGGGGGAGCTGCGGCAAAGGTTTTTCACCTTAAGGCATTCTATGAAAAACCTTGAGATTTTACAACCACTTTAAGTGTAGGTTACACTTTGTCACATTTATTGAAAGACACTTGAAGGATAAGTTCACCTTTAGTAACCTGTAGAGCTGCACGATTAATCGTTAAATCGCAATCTCGATTCATTCATGTGCAGAGCCGTTCTCAACTCAGCTGTCCAAAAAAAGAGACAAATGCTTATCAACATTATCAGCGCTTGGAGATAACTATAAACAAAGTATCTTTTAGATCAAAGGAACTTTGTTTGGTCTGTAAATGAGGGCAGATTAACCACTTAGTGCCGGTTCACATTGGCGCGATGCGGGAAAACCTGCGAAGCCACCGCATCGCACCTGACTCGCAGGCAGTTCACACTGCCTTATGCGAACCGCTGGGAGTGTCAATACAAAGTTAATGACACCCCCAGATCGGTTCGCATACCGCGGTGCGAATTGTCAATTCGGACAGGAATCGGATTCCATGCGATCTGATTCTGGTGCGGACCAAAAAAAGGGGTCCTGCACAACTTTGGTCCGAATGCAATGCAAATTCAGCCATACGATCTGGCTGAATTTGCATCGCACAGACATTGCATGTGATCTGTACAGCAGTGCGATATGAATCGCATGCGATGTCGGACAGCGCAGCAGTGTGAACCCAGCCTCAAAGTCTAAACCTTTTTCTGACACTTGTTGCTTACAAGTTAAAAACCAGTATTTTTCTGCAGGAACCTCCAAACATATATAATATATTATATAAAAGTAGATAGTATAAATTCGAGCAGTGATGAATCCTGAGAAAATAAATACTGAGAAAATAAATACTAAAAACAGCGCTAAAAGATGTTGTATCCGCAATAAGAGCAACTATGGAAGAGGCCTCCCCCCGAGAGTTGGGAGAGGACCTATCACACAAAGACCACCCCCGCAGAACTACAGAGTTCCCACACACAATAGATACGAGACATTAAGCCAACAAGAAAATCGAGAGAGACAACCCTCCCCACGTCCTTTTTTAGGGAGGGGGAGAGGATGGCAGAAACGGGGTCGAGGGTACCCACCAAGAAGAGGGAGACCACCAATGCCAATACAACACCCTCAGTGGAGGGAACAACCGTATTGGGAGGAGAATTACACACAACATCACGGACAGAGAAGAGAGGAACATGGGGTTGCAGAGCAGGACGGAGGGTCAAGAAAAAGGAGAGAAAAGGACTAGGAGGTATTTTTAATTTAACAGAAACAACACTGACGCACAAGGAAATGAATATTTTACATCTGGGTTTGAAATGTGGTCTTAAAAGACCAATCAATAAATTTCATGTTTTTATCGAAGTGCATAAATATATGAGAAAGATTAACATGAAAAAATATTTTTCAAACAAAAACTCACAACCGAGCACTAGCCTTGCCTCAGTGCAAATGGATAGCGGTCTCTGTAACAAATCACTTTTTAATCCCCTGAATGGGGCCAATCAACATATCGATGTTTTTAAAGGACTTGTTTTAAGGGATCTGGAAGATATCATACCAAAAAGAGATGTAAATCCTTGCTACATACAGGAAGGCATAAAATTATTGGAGGAAAGAAAAGACATTGTTATCAGACCCGCTGATAAAGGAGGAGGAGTAGTGATTTTAACAAAAGAATTCTATCACAATCAACAATCCGAAATGCTCGCAGACGAAGACACTTATAAGAAGCTTGAAAGAGACCCAGCTCCTCAATATGAGAAAGAACTGGACATTTTAGTTCAGTTAGGAGGTTCTCTGGGCGTACTAACCACAAAGGAAATGAAATATCTCAACCCTAGCAGCAGTAGAATCCCCACAATTTATACATTGCCCAAGATTCATAAGGATATAAGGTGCCCTCCAGGAAGGCCCATTGTGAACGGGATTGGATCTATCGCATCGCGCATGGGGCAATATTTGGATCTCTTTGTTCAAAAGAGCGTCATACAAACGAGATACCAAGAGCCTCTTACAACAGTTGGAAACCATCGATCTAAGTAACATTAACGAAGTCTTCCTGGTTACAGCAGACGTATCATCATTGTACACTATAATCCAACATGATGATGCGCTGTTGGCCCTTAATTGGGCTCTTAGTCAGAGAGATGACCTCAACCACAATCAAAAAAGATTTATTCGGTACGCATTAGACTTCTGTCTAAGTCGTCATTACTTTTGGTATAATGGCAATTTTTATTCCCAAAAAAGGGGCGTAGCCATGGGCGCCAAATTTGCCCCGAGTATAGCAAATCTTTTTATGGGAGAGTGGGAAGACAAGAATATTTTTGCTTTTAAGAAGGAAAGTTTGATTTTATATAAACGTTACATAGACGATCTGTTTTTTATTTGGTCAGGATCACTAACATCGTTGGAACAGTTTTTAACCGAACTGAATTGCAACACCAGCAACATTGTGCTTACTAGTGAAATAAATGCACAAAGTATCAATTTCCTTGATGTGACCATTTTTAGAGAAACCAACAAACTACAAACAAGTCTTTTTTTTAAACCCACAGATTCCAATAGCTACCTCCCAACACAGAGTGGCCACCACCCTATGTGGCTAAAAAACATACCCAAAGGACAAATTACAAGGATTAGACGAAACTGCACTAAAGAAATTGATTTTAATACACAATCACTTACAATTAAGAGAAAATTTGAGGAGAAGGGCTATAAAAGAGTCCCGACAAAGTGATTAAAGATATATCCCTGGTACCCAGGCATTGCCTATTGGAAGATAAAGCCATCACAAGAAACGCAAACATCCAAGAATGGAGTTTCATGTCTGGCTTCCACGCACAGTACAAAGAAGTGGAAGCAATATTCCAGACCCACTGGCATGTACTCTTGATGGACAAAACACTGAAACCAGCTCTCCCACAAAAACCAGGGTTTATCTATAAAAAGGCACCAAGTCATGCAGACAAGATTGTAAAGAAGATCCTGGATCCGCCATCAAAACATCCCTCCTTCTGGGATAAAGATGGTTTTTACTCATGCAGGAAGTGCAAAGCATGTAGAGAGGTGAACCTACCACTAAGAGCACTAGAAACGTTCACCTCCACATCTAATAAGGAATTCAAAATAAAGGAATTCATTACATGCAATAAATCCTATGTTGTTTACGCCATCCAATGCCCCTGTGAGCTGATATATATATATATATATATATATATATATATATATATATATATATATATATATATATATATATATATATATATATATATATATATATATATATATATATATATATATATATATATATATATATATATATATATATATATATTCTATTTAGGGGTGCAACGGATCAAAAAACTCACGGATCGGATCGATCCTCGGATCAGGAGTCACGGATCGGATCATTTTCGGATCAGCAAATAATAATTGAATTTGCAAAAACCTGTGAAAATTCCGCCACCATATAGTCCCCACTGTAATATCCACGTCATCTCCCCCACTGTAATATCCACGTCATCTCCCCCACTGTAATATCCACGTCATCTCCCCCACTGTAATATCCACGTCATCTCCCCCACTGTAATATCCACGTCATCTCCCCCACTGTAATATCCACGTCATCTCCCCCACTGTAATATCCACGTCATCTCCCCCACTGTAATATCCACGTCATCTCCCCCACTGTAATATCCACGTCATCTCCCCCCACTGTAATATCCACGTCATCTCCCCCACTGTAATATCCACGTCATCTCCCCACTGTAATATTGGCTGGGTATCGCAGAGTATTGGCTGGGTATTGCAGAGTATTGGCTGGGTATTGCAGAGTATTGGCTGGGTATTGCAGAGTATTGGCTGGGTATCGCAGAGTATTGGCTGAGTATTGGCTGAGTATTGGCTGAGTATTGGCTGAGTATTGGCTGAGTATTGGCTGAGTATTGGCTGAGTATTGGCTGAGTATTGGCTGAGTATTGGCTGAGTATTGGCTGAGTATTGGCTGAGTATCGCAGGGTATCGCAGAGTATCGCAGGGTAATGCAGAGTATCGCAGGGTAATGCAGAGTATCGCAGAGTATATGCAGGGTAATGCAGGATATTGGCTGGGTAATGCAGGGTTTACAAGTGATCGCTCCGTCATTTGACGGAGCGATCACATTAAAAACAGTGGCCGGGTGTACCAAGATGGCCGCCGCTCCGGAGCTAGGCCGAAGCCGCGGCCTTTCCTAAGGCCGCCGGGTGTACAAAGATGGCCGCCGTCGCTCCGGAGCTAGGCCGAAGCCGCGGCCTTTCCTAAGGCCGAGGCCGCGGAGCGCTCCGCGGATCGCGGGGTGTGCCGATCCGAACGGGGTGGCCCGTTCGGATCACGGATCGGCGACGATCCGTTGCACCCCTAATTCTATTCAATGATCTTCACTGCCAGCGTCTTGCTAGTGGCAGGATGAGAGGCCAACATCACCTTACCGAAAGACCCCTGTCCAAGTATCTTATGGAAGGTGAAGCCTTTTTCCATGGCCAGTCTGTATGATTTGTCCCACATGACTTTGGTTATGGGGGCCACTGAACATGACTGATCATTCATGGCACCAGCACTTGGCAGCACTGCATGTAACTGATCCTTTATCGCACCAGCATTTGACCCGCTCTTTATGGCATCAGTTTTGCACAAAACTGCATGCACCTGGTACTTTTTTTTGTCAACTTTTTTGAGCACCACCGCTGCGGGGACCTCTTGTCATCTGTATAGGGTAATCGGACCTTCTTGGTTCTGTAGGATTGGACTGCTGGAGATGGCTTATGGTTCATGGGGGTGTTAGTAATGGGGGGTAACACTGTGCGTGACTGTTCCTTCTTGGTTCTTTTGGATGGGACTGGTAGAGATGGATTATGGTTCACGGTAGTGTTACTAATGGGGGGTAACAATGTGCGTGACCGGTCCTTCGTGGCAACAGTTTTGAGGACCTTTGTGTGTGATTGGCCCTTCATGGCACAGGTGTTGTGGACCACTGTGCATGACCGATATTTCATGGCACTTGTCTTGGTGACCACTGTGAGTGATCGGCCCTTCTTGGCTGGGACTGGTATACGTGACTTATGGGTCATGGTTTTGTCAGTGATGGGGGGTAGTACTGTGCGTGACCGGGCCTTCATGGCAACAGTTTTGAGGACCACTGTGCGTAGTGGGCACTTCCTGGCACGGGTGTTGGAGAGACCTGTACATGACCGATCTTTCTTGGCACCAGTCTTGGTGACCACTGTGACTAATCGGCCCTTCTTGGCACTGTTGGATGGGACTGGTAGAGATGACTTATTATTTTTGATGGTATCAGTGTTTGAGGGTAACACTGTGCGTGATCTGTCCTTCCTAGGTGTTATGGGGGCCACTGAACGTGACTGATCCTTCAAGGCACCAGCATTTGGCAGCACTGTAGGTGACTGATTCTTTATGGCACCAGCATTTGGCAGCACTGCAGGTGACCGATCCTTCATGGAACCAATGTTTGGAAGCCCTTCATATGACCAGCTCTTCTTGGCATCGGTTTTGCACAACACTGCACGCACCCGGTGCTTATTGTCAACTTTTTGGAGCACCACCACTGTACAGGACCAGTCCCTCTTGTCATCAGTATAGGTTAACACTGAGTGTCACTCAACAAGACAGTACTCGCAGACCTACGTGCACTCGCAGACCACTCGCAGACCACTCGCAGAACTATGTGCACCTGCAGAACTACGTGCACTTGCAGACCACTCGCAGAACTGCATGCACTCGATGACCACTCTCAGAACTACATGCGCTCACAGACCACTCGCAGAACTACGTGCACTCGCAAAACACTTGCAGAACTACGCGCACTCGCCATCCCCCACCTTCCTCTCTCTCACCCTTCCCTTACTCCCCACCTCTCTCTCTCACCCACCACCCCCCTCTCTCTAACCCTCCACCCCCCTCCCTCTCTCACCCCCTCTCTCTAACCCTCCACCCCCCCCCCCTCTCTCACCCCCTCTCTCTCTCACCCTCCTCCCCCTCCCCTCTCTCTCCCCCCTCTCTTTCACTCCCTGCCCCCTTTCTTTTTCTCACCCCCAACCCTTCTCTCTCAACCCCCCCTCTCTCTCACCCCCCCCCCCCCTCTGTCATCCCCACCTTCCTCTCTCTTACCCCTCCCTCACCCTTCTCCCTCTTTCACTTCCCTCCATCTTTCACTCCCCTCTCTGTCCCTCCCCAACTCCTTTCTTTTTCTCACCCCCAACATTTCTCTCGCGGCCCCCCCTCTCTAACCCTCACTCTCTAACCCTCACTCTCTTTCTCACCTCCACTCCCCCCTCTCTCACCCCACCCCTGCTCTCTCAATCTCACCACCCCACCCTCCTTTCTTTATCCTCTCTCTCTCTCTCTCTCTCTCTCTCTCTCTCTCTCTCTCTCTCTCTCTCTCTCTCTCTCTCTCTCTCTCTCTCTCTCTCTCTCTCTCTCTCTCTCTCTCTCTCTCTCTCTCTCTCTCTCTCTCTCTCTCTCTCTCTCTCTCCCCCCCCCTCTCTGTCAACCCCCACCTTCCTCTCTCACTCCCCTCTGTGTCACTCCCGACCCCCCTCACTCTTTCTCACCCCCTCTCTCTCTCTTTCACTCCCTCTCGCTCACTCACACCCCACCCCCTCTCTCTCTCACTCACCCCCTCTATCTCACCCCCCACCCCCTGCTCTCTCTCTCACTCACCCCTCCTACCTTCTTCGTATACCTACAGATCCAAAGTCAATTTCCGGGGGTGGAGGTCTGTTCTGTATCTTGGCCCAGTCAAAGTTCTTGAAGAACGGGTGCCTTCTGAGGTCCCTTACCTGGATCTTTCGTGTTTCTTGTTCAACGCATAAGAGCTATAAAAGAGAATGAAATAACATAAGAAACATTGAAAAAACAATAACAATAGCTGAACAATAGAACTCCCCACCCCACTCAGTTTAAATTTGATTCTGTCAGTTACATGTTTCAGCTTCCTTTGACTTTCAAAGCTGTTATTATGTTGGGAATGGATTTATTCTTAGTGTGGTCCCTTATTTGTGTAATATTAGCTTATAATAGATTTTAATAGCAAATTATAATAATGTATTAAAAATGATCTTTTTATATAAATCCGCAACTGCCATTCTTTTCGACATTTGGGCGCTCTTAAAGGGCCAGGAGGCAGCGGCAAGAAGGGGTTAATTCTACTAATGCACTTTCTATTCCCACTGGCAACAGACTGGCCCCCTTAAAGTCTGAAAGACAGTAAACTGGCCCTTTGTTTAAAACATAGAGGCCCCTGATCTACATAAATGTGTGTAGGTAAGAATGTGAAATTATATTTTTGAAAATCCTAACAACAATATATAAAACCGGGAAAGGATTTTATCCCTTCCCAATAGCTAAAGCTCTCCGTATACTTACCCTTACCATGAGGTTACGGAGCTGACGGTTCATTTTTGGTGAATAATAAACATTCTTAGAGTTCACTGTCCTCAGTATTTCCCGTGGAGTCTTCTGGTTTTTCCAGAACGGGTGTTTCCCTACAGCCATCTCGTATACTATTATTCCCAGTGAAAAATAATCAACCAGGGTATAGTATGGAATTCCTCGAAGGACCTGTAAAAACATAAGAAAGAAGTTATAAGAACATTGTTGGTTCAAGCAACAGACATGACTCGATGTTGGCATATGTGGTATAGGAAGCCTGCCAGGAGTTCCAAAATCTTGATCAAAAGACATCAAACTGGGGCAGAGCTTGTGAATATTGGAGGTGGGGTTTAAAGTGTATGTATAGTCAAAACTTTTTTTATTTGTGTTGGGTGGAGTGGATAAAATTAATTGGCAGTTTTATTTATTTGATTGGTTGGGTCAGAACTTCCAGGTTCTGACTGAACCCAAGTTCATCCGTGGTCAACATGACAATTAGAGAGAGTGGTTTTGCCCTTTATAAAGGTATGTTGACCCCAACAACTCAATGTTCAGAAGCCTCACTATGTTAATGTGACTAAAGCAGGTGAGCTTTTATCTTATTTTTATGTCTCCATTGGGCCCTACAAAGTAGCTTCAACACTGCTGCTCAGAACTTCCCACCTTTTGTTGGGGATAAAGTTCTGGCCTTGAAACCCACTGAAAACAACTGGAGTATCAGTGGAAAAATTCTCCATTTAGTGAAAGGGGGAGCACCACTTAACTTTTTATGTATACAATAAGGATAATTGGTATATCTGAATAGATGACCTAAGTCTAATATCAGGCGAGTTGTAGGCTACTTACCTCTGGAGCCATGTAAAGCAATGTCCCGGCATTTCCTCGAATTCTTTTGCGTTCTGAAACACCGCTTTTTGACACACCCAAATCGGCAATTTTAGCACGTCCGTCGTCATCCAATAGAATATTAGCTGGCTTTAGATCTCTGAAAAGAAAAGAAGTGAATGGTGAGCTATGCATATCAAGTTTACTAAAGATGGAAAATAATAAAAAAATGTATATACAGTATATAACATAATATTTATGGGTTGATAACGGTTTCTTTTAAATTTGCCTTCAGTAGGATCGCTGTTACTGCGTTCTCAGCTCCGCCCACCTGCTATATTCATTATGAGGATCTCTAACGCCTCTTACTGAATTTTTTCATTAATAGATTGTGGCATGAGCCCTGAGACTTCTAAGGCAGATGGAATGAGACATCATGGAAGGCTAAATAACTAGGAATTGTTCCCGATTCACCAAAAATTTAAAGAAGCCAACACCATTCCTCCAGCGTTATTCCTCCAGCGTTATTTACCCATAACTAAAAATTATTTAGGTACAGTGACCCATTATATACTCCATTGTTAATCAGTTAATCCAATAATTACCTGTGCACAATATTCTTAGAATGCAGGAACTCCAGGCCGCATAGTATGTCCGCAGTGAGATTTCTAATGGAGAAAGAAATATATTAGCATTCAAAACCATCACAGACTAATTAAATCTACAGTTAAACAGACTTCTTCCTATATAGATCATAGGTGTATGGATGGACGGGGCTGAGTTGGAAGGGCCTGGCTTTGTCACTGCCTGTCCTCAGTGGTCAGCCACCCCCCAAATCTAGTGTGACCCAGTCATCGGTCTTACCTTATGGTGTCCTCAGGAAGTGGAGCTGAATGGTTGATCAGTTGCGAGAGATCCCCTCCGCTCAGATATTCCATGACAAGAACAAGTTGGTCCTGTGTGGAAAAAAAAAGAGGAACATTATTACATTTGATTCCCAAAAAAGGCACCATTTACAGAACTATTTTAAGGGGTCAGGATCAGTAGGGGAGTTCAATACAGGAAAGAGATAAAGAAATGGGAAGATAAAATGACTTACCTTTGATTGGAATGAGTCATACAGATGGGTAATAAACAAGTTGTTTCTGACTTTTTCAAGCAGTTGCCCTTCTATAAGTGAACTGCTGGGATTAGAGTAATTTTTCTTTTCAATGATCTTCACTGCCAGCGTCTTGCTAGTGGCAGGATGAGAGGCCAACATAACCTTACCGAAAGACCCCTGTCCAAGTATCTTATGGAAGGTGAAGCCTTTTTCCATGGCAAGTCTGTATGATTCGTCCCACGTGACTTTGGTTATGGGGGCCACTGAACATGACTGATCATTCATGGCACCAGCACTTGGCAGCACTGCATGTGACTGATCCTTCATGGCACCAGCACTTGGCAGCACTGCATGTGACTGATCCTTCATGGCACCAGCACTTGGCAGCACTGCATGTGACTGATCCTTCATGGCACCAGCACTTGGCAGCACTGCATGTGACTGATCCTTCATGACACCAGCACTTGGCAGCACTGCATGTGACTGATCGTTTATGGCACCAGCATTTGGCAGCACTGCAGGTGACTGATCCTTTATCGCACCAGCATTTGACCCGCTCTTTATGGCATCGGTTTTGCACAAAACTGCATGCACCCGGTACTTTTTGCCAACTTTTTTGAGCACCACCGCTGCGGAGGACCTCTTGTCATCTGTATAGGGTAATCTGACCTTCTTGGTTCTGTAGGATTGGACTGCTGGAGATGGCTTATGGTTCATGGGGGTGTTAGTAATGGGGGGTAACACTGTGCGTGACGGTTCCTTCTTGGTTCTTTTGGATGGGACTGGTAGAGATGGATTATGGTTCACGGTAGTGTTACTAATGGGGGGTAACAATGTGCGTGACCGGTCCTTCGTGGCAACAGTTTTGAGGACCTTTGTGTGTGATTGGCCCTTCATGGCACAGGTGTTGTGGACCACTGTGCATGACCGATCTTTCATGGCACTTGTCTTGGTGACCACTGTGAGTGATCGCCCCTTCTTGGCTGGGACTGGTATACGTGACTTATGGTTCATGGTTTTGTCAGTGATGGGGGGTAGTACTGTGCGTGACCGGGCCTTCATGGCATTAGTTTTGAGGACCACTCTGCGTAATGGGTACTTCCTGGCATGGGTGTTGGAGAGACCTGTACATGACCGATCTTTCTTGGCACCAGTCTTGGTGACCACTGTGACTAATCGGCCCTTCTTGGCACTGTTGGATGTGACTGGTGGAGATGGCCTATGGTTTGTAGTGGTGTCAGTGGTGTAGGGCATCAATGTGGCTAACCGGTCTTTCAAGGCAACAGCATTGACTACTGTGCATGATTGGTCCTTCGTGGTACCAGTCTTGTTGACCACTGTGACCAATCGGCCCTTCTTGGCACTGTTGGATGGGACTGGTAGAGATGACTTATTATTTTTGATGGTATCAGTGTTGGAGGGTAACACTGTGCGTGATCTGTCCTTCCTAGGTGTTATGGGGGCCACTGAACGTGACTGATCCTTCAAGGCACCAGCATTTGGCAGCACTGTAGGTGACTGATTCTTGGTTCTGTACGATGGGACTGCTGGAGATGGTTTATGGTTCATGGTGGTGTTAGTAATGGGGGGTAACAATGTGCTTGACCGGTCCTTCGTGGCAACAGTTTTGAGGATCTTTGTGTGTGATTGGCCCTTCATGGCACAGGTGTTGGGGACCACTGTGCATGACCGATCTTTCATGGCACCTGTCTTGGTGACCACTGTGAGTGATATGCCCTTCTTGGCACTGTTGGATGGGACTGGTAGAGATGACTTATGGTTTTTGATGTCAGTCTTCGATGATAACTCTGTGTGTGAGCGGTCCTTTGTGGCAACGTTGTTGAGGACCACTGTGCTTGATTGGTCTTTCATGGCACCAGTGTTGGAGACTACTGTGCATGACCAGTCCTTCTTGGCACTGTTGGGTGGGACTGGTGTAGATGGCCTATGGTTTGTGGTGGTATAAGTTTTGTAGGGTATCCAAAAGGACGACTTATTCACGGCAACAGTGTTGAAAACTGTGCGGAATTGGTCCTTCATGATATAGGTGTTGGGGACTACTGTGCATGACTGATCTTTCATCACACCAGTGTTTGTGACCACTGTGTTTGACCAGTCCTTCTTGGAGCTGTTGCATGGCACTGGTGGAGATGGCTTATGGGTAATGGTGGTGCCAGTAATGGGAGGTGACACTCCACATGATTGATCCTTAGTAGTATCCTTCATGGCACTGGTGTGAGGAACCACTATGCGTGCCTGATCTTTCATGGCATTGGTGTTGGGTACCACTGCTTGTGATTGGTCCTTCATGGTACCAATGTTGGTGACTGCTGCACATGAGCAGTCTTTCTTATCACTGTTGGGTGGAACTGTGGGAGATGGCCTATGGTTCATGGTGGTGTCACTGGTGTCCGGTATGACAGTGTGCAACTGGTTCCTAATGGCACCAGTGTTGGGCACCACTGCATGCAATCGATCCTTGATAGAAAGAGTGTTGAGGACTGCATTTCGTGGCCAGACCCACTTATCAACAGTGCAGGGTAGAACGCTGCTTGACTGATCCTTCATGGCATCGGTGTTGAGGATCACTGTGTGTGTTTGATCCTTCAAGGCACTGGTGTTGGAAACCACTGCATGTGACCAGTCCTTCTTGATATTGTTGGATGGGACTGGTGGGGATGGCTTCATGGTGGTGGTGTCAATAGTGCCAGGTATAACAGTGTGTGGCTGGTCCTCAATGACACCAGTTGTGGGCATTACCGCACATGACTTGCCCTTGATGTCACTGTTGAATGACCCATGTGAAGGTAGGGTGGTTGGAGTTTGGTGGTTGTCCTCGGTGGTAGTCCGTTGAGCTGGCTCTCTGCCGCTGGTGGACAGGACATCATTTACTCCTGGAGAGAGAAAAGAATCGTTTTTAGTCCTGCTATTTATACATCCATCATGTATTTATGTTACACAGAATTTGTGGACATTTCAACAAATTTTCTTTTACATATATAAGTGAATGTTGTCTGTTATTAAAAATTCTTGTTTCATGTTTTCCTGTATATACATAGACAATAATAGTCGTTTTCTTTGCTTGGCAGCCCAATCTTTGCACATGGCTATATATATATATATATATATATATATATATATATATATATATATACACACATACTGTATATCTATATATAGCCATGTGCAAAGATTGGACTGCCAAGCAAAAAAAAAAAATATATATATATATATATATATATATATATATATATATATATATATATATATATATATATATATATATATATATATATATATATATATAAAAAAAATATATATATATATATATATATATATATATATATATATCTATATCTATATCTATACTATAGATAGATGTATATATTATACCATCCACTTATGACATGATATCCAGATATCCATTAATAACACATTTCTGTTTTTATTTGATATGACACCTTTAAGGTAATTTTTTTAGCCTATCTAGAGAGGTCAGGGATGACGTGTGTGATCCTGGGTTCACACACATGCGGTGCGTGAAATGCAGCGATCCATGCACGTTTCCCCGCACATTGCAATCGCACAGTGTTTGCGATCCGCTTGCGGGGGGGGGGGTTAATATAAATTTAACAACACCCCAAAAGGATCGCAAACGCGGTACTGTTTGCCTTCGCTTGATTGCACGGTACAAAACCACCATGCCATTCAGCTGCAGTGCGGCTCCAAAAAAAAGGTGTTTTTTCAATGACCATAGTCTGGGCACAGGCTCGTATTAAAGTAAATCTGCACCCGACAAAAGGCGCTCAATTTTCAAACCTTACACACAATTATAACATCCTTTATGTCTTGAAAAAAGTGAGTTATTTTCAGCTGAGGCCACAGATTTGTGGCACCAGGTAAAAACACAGGGGGGAGAAGCCTTAAAAGAAAACTAATGCAGCCATTACATCTAATGATCAGTAAGCTGCAATATAATACATTTTTGGATTTGGGTTTAATACTCATTTAAATGGATAGATTTCTACTTGAAATGCCCATAGGCAGCACAGGCTCACATTATAGTAAATTTGCACCCTCCAATAGGCTCAATTTCCAAACTTTAAACACAATAATAACATAGTTTTTGTTTGAAAGACTGGCAGTTATTTTCAGCTGAGGCCGCTAAGATTTGAAAAAATAACTGCCACTTGGCTAAAAATAGCCTTGTGGTGCAGTGATCCTAATATGTGTTCATGTATAATCAGAGATTTGTGTATATAGGGGAGACTCTAATCCGGGTATATAGTGCTGATCCCAGTATGTGTATAGGAATGACAACATCCTTATATTATATATACACTATAGATCATTATGGTTTCCTACCTGATGGGTCTTCTGTTGCTTCTTCAACAATATTTTTGGGTTTGAAAAACCTTCTGATGCTGCGCCCAGCTGCCCTAATACCGCGCACAATTCTGCTACCAATACCCCTTCCCCGGGCAGCTACATTGGGCTGGGCATCATGTTGTAAAGCAGGCTGGAGATCCTCGGGGGAGGAATTCCTATTCTGCTCTGTAGATTCCTCTTTGATGACCAGAGGATGTACCTTATTTTGGTTACGAAATCGCTTCATTGTAATCTAATAATAAACGCTACAAGTCGCAAGAGCTCCGCAAATCGCTTCTTCTCTGTACAACACTCAGTAGAGTTCTGGTGGCAGCTGGTCTGTCTCTGATTCATATAATGCTGCCTGCAGCAGTTGGTGACATCACAGTGGAAAGAGAACAGTGATGGTTGCCTAGCAACCGAGTCACAAGACCATCCAGGTGCAGCTGCACTGAACTTCCTATTTTGTTTCCATGGAGAGTCACCTTGGCAGCTCACTATGACATCATAGTAAACAAGTCACATGATCATCACGGTTCACAGAGGGTTTTTTTTTTTTTTTTTGTGTAAATTATGAATTGCACATTTTTGGACTTGAAAATGATATAAAAGTCCTCCAGTGATATATATTTTACAAAAGCGGAGAACCTGAAGAATAAAATGCTGTACCAATTGAAGGCAAAATCCCATTTTATAATCCCATCGTTGTGTTTTGCTCTTACCTCAAATGGAATCCTTCTGTATACATTTTGATTTTGCTCATATAAATGAACACGCTAAGATGTTGCTGTTGTTGAAAACTTTTGGTATTCAATAAAAAATTGTTATTTGGAAAAAAAATTCCATCTTATGGACCAGAAAATAATGTAAATATAAAGTGCTATTTGTAAGTGCCGGCGTGATACCAATGGGATTTATGATTGCAGCTCAGTACAGTACTACATACTCATTGATGGAGACTCATGGGATCTATACAGTAGAATTATATCTGTTATCAATCACCTAAGGGGTTAATAGGATGTCATTCTGTGTATAATTCATGAGATAGAGATATATATATATATATATATATATATATTATATTATATTTATTTTTTATATATACACAGCACTTTTTTCAGCAGGAACCAGCACTGAATGTATGTAATGGAAAGGGTCACTGGGGTGTGCTGCAGGGTATATTGATACTGGTTGCTTGGGGGTCCATTGTCACTGGAGGGGACCTATTTTTCCAGGAAGGTTTATTGTTGCGGAGGTAGTCTAGTGTTGCTGGTGGGGGAATCTATTGTTGCTACAGGTGGGTCTTATGTTCCCGGGGGGGGGGGGGGGTCAGTTGTTAGCTAGGAGGGACCTACTGTTGAGGGAGAAGTCTAGGTCTGTTGTTCCTGGCTGCTGGAGGGTCTATTGATGCTGGCTGCAGGCAGATTTCTTGTTGCTGGGGGGTATATTGTAGCAAGCAGTCCATTGTTGCTGGGGAAATCTATTGTTAATGGGGGGCCTATTGTTGCTGGGGGGGTATATTGTAACAAGCAGGCCATTGTTGCTGGGGAAATCTATCGTTAACGGGGGGTCTATTGTTGCTTGGGGGGGGTCTATTGTTGCTGGAGGGGGTATATTGTAGCAAGCAGTTCATTGTTGCTGGGGGGTTCTGTTGTTAATGGGGGGGGGGGGCTATTGTTGCTGGCTGCAGGGGATCTACTTTACTGCTTTTCCTGCTATCATTGACAAATTCCATCATGTCCCCTGGACCCGTTGATTGGCTCTCGCTGTCTCCAATCACAGCAGGAGCGGGTCGCCAGCAGCATGTGTGCGCCCTAGATCCGGAAGTGCGGAATCGCATACAGGTGTGTGATTCTGCCCAGAGCGGCCGCCCTGCCGCAGTAAATGTACGTGGGGCAGTCGGCATTTGCTTCACCGCTTCAGCACCGGGCAATTTTGTCCCCTTCCTTACCAGAGCACTTTTTGTGATTCGGCACTGCGTCGCTTTAACTGACAATTGCGCGGTCATGCGACATTGCACCCAAACAAAATTGACGTCCTTTTTTTCCCCACAATTAGAGCTTTCTTTTGGTGGTATTTGATCACCTTTGCGGTTTTTTATTTTTTGCGCCATAAACAAAAGAGCGACAATTTTGAAAAAAAATACAATATTTTTTACTTTTTGCTATAATAAATATCCAATTTAAAAAAAAAAAAAATAATGTTTTCCTCAGTTTAGGCCGATACGTATTCTTCTACATATTTTTGGTAAAAAAAAATCGCAATAAGCGTTTATTGATTGGTTTGCACAAAAGTTATAGCGTTTACAAAATAGGGGATAGATTTATTGCATTTTTATTTTTTATTTTTTTTTACTAGTAATGGCGGCGATCTGCAATTTTTTTCGTGACTGCGACTTTGCGGCGGACACTTCGGACACTTTTGACACATTTTTGGGACCATTCACATTTACACAGCGATCGTTGCTATAAAATTGCACTGATTACAGTGCAAATGTGACTGGCAGGGAAGGGGTTAACACTAGGGGGCGCTGCAGGGGTTAATATGTTCCCTGAGTGAGTAATTCTAACTGTGGGGGGAGGGGACTCACAAGGGGAGGAGACCGATTGGTGTTCCTCTGTACTTGGAACACATCATCGGTCTCCTCGCCACTGACAGGACGTGGAGCTGTGTGTTTACACACACAGCTCCACGGTCCCACTGTTTTCCCGGGCAATCGCGGGTGCCCGGAGGACATCGCTGCCACCGGGCACGCGCACCGGGTCCCGAGTGACGCCGCGCGCGCCCCCTAGACGGCCGGGAATTGGAGGACGTCATATGACGTCCACCCAGGATGGCAGAGCCACCTTGTGGACGTCATATGACGTTGCGCGGTATTGAAGTGGTTAAACCCAAAAGCAACCAGTTATTATATTGCAGCTTTCCAATTCTTAGGTGTGATGACTGTATGTATTTTCTTTATTAGGCTCCCTTTCTTCTATTTTCATCTTGTGATCCAGCCAGTAAGTCTGTTTTTTTTTTTCAAAAGAATAAGCTCTCCTCCTGCAGATGTAGCAGTTACGGTTGAGACAAACCACTGAGAGGGGTGCTTACAAGGATCAGCTTTCCTTTATTTGGGTAAAATCTTTATCCCCAAAGGAAAAAAAGCCGTTTGCTGTAGTTCTAATTAGAAACACCTGCGCTGTTACCAATAGATATGGCAGTAGTAATATATTGATCTGCTAGAATAAGGTGACCAGATTTTCAAAATGAAATCCGGGGACATTTTTTATTTTTTTGGCAAATGGTAAACGATTTTATAAGCATATATTTTAAGGGGCGCGCAGTGCGGCGATCGTGGCCGCACCGTGTTGCTAGGATACGGTGCGACCCCGATCTGTTTAAAGAGCCGCGTCCGCTGTGTCCAATCACAGCCGGTCACATGTAAACACGGAGATGCCGGTAATTGGCGCTCCTCGCCTCACACTGACAGAGTGTGAGGAGAGGAGAACCGATCAGCGGCATCTCCTCACAGGGGACAGCTAGGGAAGTAATCAGTGCCCTGATTACAATATATAAATAAAGTGTAAAAAATTGAGTGCCCACCAATGCCAGTGATCAGAGCCCACACTGCCCACAAGTGCCACAAATCAGTGCCCATTAGCCATCTCAGTCAGTGCTGGCAATTAGTGCCTCCTATCAGTGCTGCCCATCAATGCCCATTACTGCTGTTCACCAATGCCCATCAGTGTCGCCTATCAGTACCACCCATCAATGCCTATCTGTGCCCATCAGTGCCCACCAGTGCCACCTCAGTGTCTATCAGTGCCCATCAGTGCGGCATATTAGTGCCTCCTCATCAGTGCCTCCTCATCATTGCCCATAAGTGCCACCTCATCAATGCCCACCAGTTCAGCCTATCAGTGCCCATCAGTGCCACCTCATCAGCGCACATCAGTGAAGGTGAAAAATTACTTAGTTACAAAATTTACTGACAGAAAAAAAAGTAAAAAAACTTTTTTTTTTCCCCAAAATCTTTGGCCTTTTTTTTAGTAAAAAATAAAAAACCCAGCAGTGATTAAATACCACCAAAAGAAAGCTCTATTTGTGTGAAGAAAATTATAAAAAATGTGTTTGGGTACAGTGTAGCGCGACCGCGCAATTGTCATTCAAAGTGCGACAAAGTGCGCTGAAAGCTGAAAAATGGCGCCTGGTCAGGAAGGGGGGTGTTCGTGCCTGGTAGACAAGTGGTTAAATAAATAAATATACACGAGGAAAAACGGAATAGATATGAGGTTTAAAAGGGGTTAAAAGCGCCCCGCTAGCGGCTGAATACCTCCGCAAAAACGACGGTAAAGTGCCGCCCCCGCCCCCGCCCCAGTGTGAAAGCCGCCTTACAGATGTCATGTGCACAGTTTTTTTTTGGACAGCTTTGATATACACGGCTCTAATTGGACAATAATTGTATGTTTTTTGCACAATTCACTCTGTACTACTTCTTGACTACAATTCCCATAGTGCCTTGCTTGCAGGACCTGAGGGAAGGGGAGGAACGCTGTACTTTGTCTTCTCCCCCTATGCTGCCAGGAGCGCGATTGGAGGAGGGAGCAGAGGTAGGAGGAGAGGGGCGGGATGCTGGAGGAAGAGTCATGTCATGTGATGGATTTTTCTAGCTGAGGAGGAGCGGCTACTAACTACACTAGCACAGCATAGGCAGGCTGCAGCCGCTCCAGCTCCTCCTCTACACAGTCTACACAGCTCTCTCTTGTGCTATCTCTTGGGGCAACGCCCCCTGTCCACCGGGAAACGCCCCCTGTCCACCGGGAGACTGACGCAGCCTAGCTGCCCAAATACCAAACGGCAAAAGCGGGGATAAAGGGGGTCCGGGGATCGTAGTCAGGAAAACAGGGACGTCGGTCACCGTATGCTAGAAGCTGTTGAAACACCCCTGTAACAGAGTCACTTTATTTGTAAGTAAGTTGTGAAGCAGCAAAAAAAAATATTTATTCTAATGTATGTAATTTTTAAAGATTGAATAAGTAGTTTATATAGGACAGGCATGTCCAAAGTCCGGCCCGTGGGCCAATTGTGGCCCGCATTCCGTTTAATGCGTCCCCCCTGGTAATTTGCATAAGATATATACTGTATTTATCGGCGCTGCCTCAGAGGGGACAGGGAGGGGGCGGGACGAGCGCCGGCAGATTATATACAGAAGAATCTCCTGTTTACTCGGCGGCGTCTGTAATAGGAAGTCCCGTGTCCTGTAATGGCATTGGACGACTGTTCTGTCCATCATAGGAGGCGGGACTTTGTAATAAAGAGGCCGCATGGTAAACAGGAGATTCTCCTGTATGTAATCTGTTGGCGCTCCTCCCGCCCCCCTCCCTGTCCCCTCCGAGGCTGGAAATGGGCATGGATCAGGCTGCACTGATGACAATAGTAAGGCTGAATTTATGCCAATGGTAAAGTTGCATTCATTGCAATAGTGAGGCTGCATTCTTGGTAATGGTGAGGTTGCATTCATTTCTGATACAACATCTTTTAGCGCTGTTTTTAGTATTTATTTTCTCAGGATTCATCACTGCTCGAATTTATACTATCTACTTTTATATATCTTATTTATTTTTAACGGCTGCTTATTTATATATATTTATATTAAGTTATTTATATATATATATATATATATATATTTATTACACCTGTTGATTCAATTGTGTCTAGTTGCCCCAGAAACTGTATATCCCACATCTGGCGCTGAGTAGTGTACAATAGGCCTTTGTAGATACACTCTTTATATATATATATATATATATATATATATATATATATATATATATATATATATATATATATATATATATATATATATATATAAAATATATTGTGTGTATTTTTTATTTATTTTTTTATAGCAGAGACCCTAGAGAATAAAATGGCACTTCAATAAATTCGAAAAAAATACAGTTAGCCCAATTTTTTGTGATAATGTGAAAGATGGTATGCTGTGACAATCCGTGATCTTTATTCTAAGCCAAAAAATTATGATTCTGGTTTTAGCCAGAATCGTGCAGCTCTAGTAATCTGTTATATGTTATACCCCATATTTGGCGTTTAAGGCCAGGAGTGCCAGTGGGGGACCCGCGAAGAGAAGGATCTGGGCTCCTCTGTGCAAAACTACTGCACAGAGCGGGTAAGTGTAACATGTTTGTTGTTTTTAAACCCCAAAAAAATAAGTAATCGCTGGCTGTGCAGAGATCCTCAGATTGCTGCCGCTGCTGTCGAGCTGTCAAAGTGAATGGGGCTGACCGCCACACCTAGCTGCTCACAGCAGCAGGGATCAGAAGGCTCCTGCCACTGCAATTTGAATCGCCCTAAGTCTCCAGTGTGAATGTTACTGGGCACCTCATTCTGCACTCCCCAATTACCCCCCCTTCTGTAAATGAATGAACTCCCCTCTGCCACCGCTTGTAGTATTAGTGAGGCCGCCACTGAGAGCCCTCGTAGTTCTTCACTCTTCATGCACTTCAGTAACTATCTTCCTGTATGGGGGGGTACGGGCAGACAGCTGTAGTAATTTGTCTGCAGGAGCCTGACATTGCACCCGCGATCTGCTGATCATGAGTGCAATTCTTTGCAGGCTCATAAGAAATAAAACATTTTGATCAATTTTATGGTCGGCTTTACTCTACCTAGTTACTAAGGTGCCTTTGTGCGTAGTGGTGAGAGATCTCCTGGCCCTTTCCTTCTTGTGGCCATACTGTTAAACTGGCCATAGATGGGTCGAATCTCGGCCGATTCAGCAGGAACTAGCCGAGATTCAGGGTTTTCATGCAATTATTGCCAGCAGCTATAGCCACTAGCAATAATCACTGTGTTCTCCCAGCCAGGATGGCTCCCACATCCGCCCCACCCCCCCACCGGGAAAACACAATACCTCTGCAGGAAGGATTCCCCTATCAACGCTGATTGTTTTGGATGGGGGAATTGAGTAATTTTCTTTCCTGCAATCTGTAAATTTGTTTTTTTATTTTATTGGGACTGCAACATTGCAGCGGACAGGACACATTTGACACTATTTTGGGACCATTGACATTAATTCAGCGATCAGAGCTAAAAATAGCCACTGATTACTGTATAATTGTCACTGGCAGGGAAGGGGTTAAACACTAGGGGGCGATCAAGGGGTTAAATGTGTTCCCTCAGTGTGTTCTAACTGTAGGGGGGGATGGGCTACCACTGACACGACAGAGATTGATGTTCACAATGACAGGGAATGGAAAATCTGTCATGTCACTAGGAAGAACAGGGAAATGCCTCGTTTACATTTCCCCGTTCTGCCTCTCCTCGCCGAGATTGCGGGTCGCCAGCGTACATCGAGCTCCCGCGGTGCGTGCCCACTATCCTGCTTTTGCGGACTGATGTACAGGTACGTCAGTTTGCGCAGGAGTGCCATTCTGCTGATGTATATCGGCGTGACCCGGTTGGCAAACGGTTAAGATGGCACTAGTGGCTTTTAAAATTCTAAAATGACAGGTCATTGCCATGACAGCTAGTCATGTGACCAAATACGAGAATGACGCTAATTGGTCAGAATGTCCCCAGGGGTCCTTCAATGATATGAATAAATGCCATGGCAGAATGAATTGGAAACCTTTTTTAATTTTTCATTCTGTTTTCTTTAAGACTGTTCACCTCCATTTATTTATCTTTTATTTTTTTTTACATTTTCTTTAAAACTTACACATATGTGTTTGCAAATGTAATATAATGAAGGTGAAGGCTTTTATGGGTTCATGCCTCCTGCTGCAGGTTATAAAGTGTGACCTCTGTGTAACTCATTCTATGGGTGTATTTTGCATTGAAGCTCATGGCCTGCAGAGCTGCGAATCACGTGAACGGCACATGTCTTTTGTTTAGCTACCTGTGCAGTCATGTTTGCTGAGGAATATGGGCACAGCGCCAAGGTTAGTAAATGGTTTCAAGGTGGAGAGTACGTTGGGGTCATCTTAGGTTTTAGGAATATTTTGTAGTTTGCTTTGTTCTTCCATACTAATGTTAATAAAGAATTGATGGGGGAAAAAAAAGTTCACCAACATGGTAAAACTTTTTCAGTGCAAGGAATAAATTGAAAATAAACCTGTTGGAAGAACACACAGAATGCAACTGATTCCACACTTGGCTTCCAGTTGCACACTTTTTGCATCCCGTGGTGCAATGTACTCCCCTAATAAGTTCACCAGAAAAGCAATTTCCACAAGGCACAAAATAGTGACTTCTGAAGGATATTTGTTCCTGGGAGAAATATTTAGCCTTCCATTGCCGACCTCCTTCTAAAGAGAATAGTTTCTTGATGTCTGGGCCCCAGTACTTTGGCTCAAAGATGCTGTAAATGAAGTCCCCTCCCGCCTCCCGTAAGAACAATCAAGCAGCGGAACAGCCGTTATGATAATTCTTATGGTGTAGGGAATCGCCGGCTGAAAAAGCTGCTATCTGAATGATGTCTGTAGCTGCACCCATCATTCAGATATCCCCCGCACAAAGTCAAAGACGTTATATGACGGCCGGCGGGAAGTGGTTACCCACTTTAAGACCAGCCTCGTTTTGGATTTTAGGTGTTTACATGTTTAAAACAGGTTTTATTGCTTTTTCTAACATCCTAGAGAATAAAATGGCGGTCATTGCAATACTTTTTTTCACACCGATTTTTGAAAAAAATCATTTTTTTTGAATAAAAAAAATAAGACAACAGTAAAGTTAGTCCAATTTTTTTTATATATCGTGAAAGATAATGTTACGCCGAGTAAATTGATACCCAACATGTCACGCTTCAAAATTGCGCCTGCTCGTGGAATGGCGTCAAACTTTTACCCTCAAAAATCTCCATAGGCGACGTTTAAAATTTTATACAGGTTGCATGTTTTCCTTTACAGAGAAGGTCTAGGGCTAGAATTATTGCTCTTGCTGTACCGATCGCAGCGATACCTCACATGTGTGCTACTTGAGTATGGGCGTGATTTGACGGAGCGATCACGTGGTAAACGGCCTCTGGCAGTCACGGATGTTCTCGAGTGCGCGCAGGGGGCGTGCGAGAGCAGAATTCTGGGAGGACGTCATAGTACGCCCTCCCAGAGTTGAGCAATCGCCCTGTAGCTGTAATTCGGATATGGGTCGGTTGTTAAGTGGTTAAAGGACTTTTATTTTTTTTTATTGCATTTTAGTGTAAATATGAGATCTGAGGTCTTTTTGACCCCAGATCTCATATTTAAGAGGTCCTGTTGTGCTTTTTTTCTATTACAAGGAATGTTTACATTCCTTGTAATAGGAATAAAAGTGACACATTTTATTTTTATTTTTTAAAAAGAAAAGTGTAAAATAAATAACAAAAAAAAAATTGAAACGCGCCCCGTCTCGCTGACCTCGCATGCAGAAGCGAACGCATATGAAAACGGGGTTTAAATCACACATGAGAGGTATCGCCACGATCATTGGAGAGAGAGCAATAATTCTAGCCCTAGACCTCCTCTGTAAGTCAAAACATGCAACCTGTAGAATTTTTTTTAAATATTGCCTATGGAGATTTTGAAGGATAAAAGTTTATCGCCATTCCACGAGCGGGCGCAATTTTGAAGCGTGACATGTTGGGTATCAATTTACTGGGCGTAACATTCTTTCACAATATAAAAAAAAATTGGGCTAATTTTACTGTTAATGCAAAAAAGTGTATTCTTTCCAAAAAAAAACTGCGCTTGAAAGACCGCTGCGCAAATACGGTGTAACAAAGTATTGCCACAACTGTCATTTTATTCTTTAGGGTGAATGGTCCTGCAGCCTCGCAGGGCTTTTGATGGGTCTCGGGGTTAAGGAACATCATTGTGGGAGCGGGAACGGATAAAAATCAGGACTAAAAAGTCCTGTAACACGGTTACATAAAAGGGGAACAGAGCGAACCAGTGGGGCTTTACTTTTTGAGTGCTGTTCAACTTTTAATGTCTTTTCGGTTTAAGTAATCACTGGCAGGGGTTTCCTGAGACCTGAAAGGTACTTCAAAGGTGGCTCTGTAAATTTAAAGAGGAAAGGATCGCCGCTACTCCTGACCAGCCCAGGTGAACAAAAGATAAAGGGAGGTTTTAACCTACATGTCTTCACCAAACCACACACCCTAATGCCTTTCTCACCACCCACTTAGATACTATGACTAAGCCCCAGTGGGTAGGGTGAAATGCATCCGGGTGTGTGTGGTTTGGTGGAGACTTGTAGGTTGAGGCTGCTCTTTTGAGACTTGTAGGTTGAGGCTGCTCTTTGGTGGAGACTTGTAGGTTGAGGCTGCTCTTTGGTGGAGACTTGTAGGTTGAGGCTGCTCTTTGGTGCAGACTTGTAGGTTGAGGCTGCTCTTTGGTGCAGACTTGTAGGTTGAGGCTGCTCTTTGGTGGAGACTTGTAGGTTGAGGCTGCTCTTTGGTGGAGACTTGTAGGTTGAGGCTGCTCTTTGGTGGAGACTTGTAGGTTGAGGCTGCTCTTTGGTGCAGACTTGTAGGTTGAGGCTGCTCTTTGGTGCAGACTTGTAGGTTGAGGCTGCTCTTTGGTGCAGACTTGTAGGTTGAGGCTGCTCTTTGGTGCAGACTTGTAGGTTGAGGCTGCTCTTTGGTGCAGACTTGTAGGTTGAGGCTGCTCTTTGGTGCAGACTTGTAGGTTGAGGCTGCTCTTTGGTGCAGACTTGTAGGTTGAGGCTGCTCTTTGGTGCAGACTTGTAGGTTGAGGCTGCTCTTTGGTGCAGACTTGTAGGTTGAGGCTGCTCTTTGGTGGAGACTTGTAGGTTGAGGCTGCTCTTTGGTGGAGACTTGTAGGTTGAGGCTGCTCTTTGGTGCAGACTTGTAGGTTGAGGCTGCTCTTTGGTGCAGACTTGTAGGTTGAGGCTGCTCTTTGGTGCAGACTTGTAGGTTGAGGCTGCTCTTTGTCGTTTATTCACCTGGGCTGGTCGGGAGTAGCGGCAATCCTTTCCTCTTTATATTTGCTAACCCCTGTATTGGTATTAGGACAAGCCTGCACCCCATGTTCTGGGCATATGCTTTAACCTCTACTTTAAGGCTCCATGCACACTGGGCTTAAAATGTCTCTTGGGAGTAAAAAACGCTCATATAGAGCATTTTTTTTTTTTGTGCAAAGTTTTAGGAGAGTTTTTTTTTATTTATTTTTTCTGCCAGAAAGCTCCAATCGGAAACACGAACCAGAAGGGTATTGCCTCTAAGCGCTGAGCTCAAAAAAATGCCTGTAATCATTCTAATGTGCATGGTCACATAGGATAACATTGAGTTGCTTCTACAGGCAGAACACAAAACTCATGTAGAAGCAACGTTTTTTTAAGCCAGTGTGCATGGAGCCTAAGCGGCGCCAAAAGCAATTATATGGGTCGCAAGGGTGGCTCTGTGTTGATAAAGTTGAGTGAGGCTGCATTAGAAGGTACTGAGGGTAATTGAATCCGGATTTTACACCGGATACTGGCATCTTCAGAAGAAGAGCTTGGCGAAAGCGGGCTACACGTGCTAGAAGTAAAAACTTTACCCAAAGTAAACTTGCCTTGATGGCTGTTGGTTATCGCAGCTCCTGTCTAGTTTTGGAGTCGGCTTTTTCCTAAAAGGGTAAACCAGCTTACTGCCTGGTGTACGCCACACCTGCACCACTGGATTAAAGCCTCGATATGCTGGATAGCAGCCATCTTGACCAGTTATATAAAATTCTTGCTATTTTATATCGAAAAATGTCTGTTTCCTTCATTCGTTTTGTCCTTCCTTTTCCGTGCAGAATACCCAGAAAGAAAAACAAAACACCGGTGTAGTTCAGGAGGAAAAAGATTGCAGCATATATATTTTTTTCTTTCCATAAAAGCCTTCTTAAAATACATTCTGCATCTTTCTATTTCCCTGGTTCTCAGAGAAAAAGCAATTTTACTCTAGTTTTGAGTCCATTAGCTTTATGAGGAATAAAATACTTACACCCCCTACCTGCAAAGCTGCGAGTGGCTCTGGATATCAGATTGATCCTGATTTAAGGCTTCTGCAAGCTTTCCAACCCCCTGAATTTCAAGTGTCAGACTTTCTTTTCCATACCCCCAAGGAGCCTTCAATGGTTTGGTAATTGAAACCCTTTATGTCTGGGGTAAGTGGCTTCTACTGAAGGATTAACCATGCCAACTTTTTCAATATTTTCTCACCTCATGTTTTCCGTTTAACAGATTAATACGCAGAGCCCTGTAGTTGAGGAAGGTTCTGATTTTCATCTTTAGCATTTAAAGGGCCTGCGAAAAACAAGTTTGTTTTTATGGAAGAGGTTTTGATCAATAAACATTCTCCGAACACGAGATAAACATGTTTTTTGCAGTTGAAGATGAGGATGTGTGTTGGGGCTGGATAAAGTTATGGAATCGGTGTTGATATGGCTGTTTGCAGTTTTCTTTTGGTGCACATGAGAGGTCCTCTGCTGGTCCTGGTGAGTTTGCACGGCTCATGTTTTGGGAGAACTCAAATAAGTTGCTTCCAGTGAATTCATTCATAAATACTAAGGTGTCCGTTTATGAAGCGGTGAGAGAATTTCACTGCTTCATTCTCTGGTATTCTCAGAGGAGCTCTTTCTCCTCTATGTTCCTGTTTATGAAGCGGAGTAGATCGCTTCCCCTTTGAAGGAGTGGAGTGATCTACAAGCGCTTCAAACAGTGGAGAACGGCCCCTGATACTGGAATCTCATGAGACTTTACGAGATTACAGTCCCAGAAATTCACAGAAACACTGAGATGTCAGTTTATTAACCACTTCCCGCTCATGGATGTCATATGACGTCTTTGACTTTCAATGGGAATATCTGAATGATGGGTGCAGCTACAGACATTATTGAGATATTCTTGTTTTCAGCTGGCGATTCTGTGCACCATAAGAACGATCATAGCGGCAATTCCGCCGCTTGATCGTTCTTATAGGCAACGGGAGGGGACGTCCCTCCCGCCGCCATCCGGTGCTTCTCCGGGCTCTCCCGTGCCATTGGGGGCCCGCCAAAAGAATCGCCGGATAACGAGCATAGAGATTTCCAGTCATCTCTATGACCGTCGGAGGCCCGGGCGCGATGTTATGACGTCACGGCCGGTACCCGGAAGTAAACAAAGCCGCGATCGCGGCTGTCAGTATGAGATCGGTGAATTTTTTTTTTTTTTTTTACCAATCTCATGCTTTCCAGCCTGGAGGAGAGATGTGGGGTCTTATTGACCCCACATCTCTCCATAAAGAGGACCTGTCACATAGATTCCTATTACAAGGGATGTTTACTTTCCTTGTAATAGGAATAAAAGTGATTATCAAAAAAAAAAAAAATAATAATTTAAAAAAGTGTAAAAATAAAAAAAAAGTAAAATAAAAAATTAAAAAAATTTAAAACGCCCCTGTCCCCGGTAGCTCGCACTCAGAAGCGAACGCACGCGCAAGTCCCGCTCACATATGTAAACGCTGCTCAAGCCACACATGTGAGGTATCGCCGTGTGCGTTAGAGCGCGTGTAACAATTCTTTTTTTTTTTTTTTTTTTTTTTTTAAAAAAGAAAACGTGCAACAATTCGAGCACTGGACCTCCTCTATAACTCTAAACTGGTAACCTGTAAAAAATTTGAAAGCGTCGCCTATGGAGATTTTTAAGTACCGAAGTTTGGCGCCATTCCATGATTGTGCGCAATTTTAAAGCGTGACATCTTGGGTATCTATTTACTCGGCGTAACATCATCTTTCACATTATATAAAAAAAAACTTTACTGTTTTGTTATTTTTTAATTCACAAAACAGTTTTTTTTCCCAAAAAAAAGTGTTTGAAAAATGATTGCGCAAATACCATGTGAGATAAAAATTTGCAGTGACAGCCATTTTATTCCCTAGGGTGTCTGCTAAAAAAAAACATATATATATATATATATATATATATATATATATATAATATATATATAATGTTTGGGGGTTCTGAGTAATTTTCTAGCAAAAAAATTATTATGATTTTTACATGAAGGAGAGAAGTGCCAGAATAGGCCTGGTGGTTAACCAGTGGTTAAAGTGGAGTTCCACCCCCCCAAAAAAAAAAAAAAAAATTATGTCATTAATGTGCTTGAAAAAATAAAACATTTAGATTTTTTTTTTTTTACTTGCCTTATAATGCCTGTTGCTATGTGGTCCCTCGTAGTCTGCCTCCTCCAGCGTCTGTGCTCCTGACGTCACTTCCCTCGGCGCAGGAAGGGAGATCGCCTCCCCCCCCCCCCCCTCCCTCTGTCAATCATCTGGGACATGTTGTATATATCATACATATTACCTACATACACATAAATATGACGGGGGCATGGTTACTGTCTTGGGGGGGGGGGGGGGGGGGGGGGGGTCTGAACGAAGATTCTCTCTTCACTCCCCGATTCTCCACCTGCTGAATCGGGGAGTGTGAATTCTGACTCGGAGCCCCAGTGAAGCGCTGAGATTCATAAACTGCCCGTTTCTGTATCAGTCAACGAGGATTCTCAGTGTGCGGAGATCATCGGCGGGAGAACTTGTTCAAACACGTTCTCCCCGATTATCTCTGGTTCATAAGCCGTTTCTGGACTGTGATCAGTGGCGATCCTCTGGGTCACCGCTGTTCACTGCGTCATAAACGGACACCTCAGTGTTCGCTACACAAGGTAAACCTACTCGTCAACACACATGACTAAATATCAACCACTTCACTACAGGGCACTTATACACAGGCTAAACAATGCAGATGGGCATTGTTTACCCAGTAGCTGGTGCATTTCCCACCCTAGGTTTATGCTCGAGTCAATAAGTTTTCCCATTTTTTTTGTGGTAAAATTAGGTGCCTCGGCTTGTATTAGGGGCGGCCTATAATCGAGTATATACATTATAGCAAATTTCATTGCAGATTTCTGCCCGCTTTCTTTTTGATGCACAACTTTTCTGAGAGGGAATTTCTGGCTGCTATCAGTTGTAGAGTAGGAGAAACATTGCATGTTCCGTCACTCCTGTAGATAGCTAAATTATCACCAAAGGTAAAATGCTCACAATAGGACACCAAAGACTGAGCTGGAAAAATGTACCTTCGCCTCTCTGTAGATTTCTGGGGAAAAAATAAAAACTGTAAGTCAATTCCATGAGGAGGAAATAAGGTTTCTGGGGTTTTGTGTATACACAAGTGCTACAACCTTCCCATTTGCTATGCTTGAGAAGATTTCAGATCGTTGCCAGGATTTTAGGAAGTTGTAGCAGGCTGAAGACTGAAATGGGTATTTAGCAAGGTAAAATGACTTGTGTAGTATTATAAATCTGTTTTTCTTTTTTTTGTGTTTAACAAGCCTAGTTCTCCTTAAAGTGGAAGTCCATGCTAAAACTAATATTCCTGCATCTATAGACACCCACAATCTAACACTAACCTACCGTATATACTCGAGTATAAGCCGACCCGAATATAAGTTGAGGCACCTAATTTTACCACAAACAACTGGGAAATTGACTCGAGTATAAGCCTAGGGTGAGAAATGCGCAGCTACTGTAAGTGGAAAAGAGGGTCAACAATGCCCATTTGCAGCCTCGCTGTGCCCATTTGCAGCCATAGGTCCCCCAAACTTCAAACTTGGTAGTTAATGGTTCCTAGATGCCCCTAGCTGCAGCCAACATTTGGGGTCTCTGGAGCCAAGGGGTGACATTGCTGCAGATGGACACAGTTAACCGACTTTGGGGCCCTGTATCTCAGGGTCACTTAGTGCTAGGAACCTCTTTGGATATGTTGTAGTGTTGGTTCCACTGGGTTTGAATACCAAAGGAACCCCATCTTTGGATATGTTGTTGGCACACCAAATTTGGGGTTCCCAGCTCCAAGTGGCCCCGAGATACGGGGCCCCAAAGTTGGGTCGGAATTTTTTTTTTTTTTTCCCTGCAGAAAAGTGCTTGACTCGAGTATAAGCCGAGGGGGGCACTTTCAGCACAAAAAAATGTTCTGAAAAACTCGGCTTATACTCAAGTATATACGGTATCTAGCCCTGTAAAGAAAAAATGAGTATATATACCTGTATACCTTTTCTGAAGCTGATCCGACCCGGTCCCACGATGAGCTGTCAGCTGCGGCTTCGCTGTGTAGGTGGGTGCAGAGGACACGTCCGACAACAGAATTTTTTTTTTTCTTATGCTACTTATGCCAACGATTCACGACTTCTAATAGGACTGTGATATGGCGGTGGACAATATGACGCTGGGGGGGACTGACACACTGACATCACCAGTGACACTAATCCAGTGATCAGTGCTAATAATGTACGCCGTCACTGTACTAATCATACTGGCTGGGAAGGGGTTAACATCTAGTGCGATCAAGGGGTTAAACGTGTGCCTAACTATGTGTAATGTGTGCTGCTTTTTACTACTGGAGCTCTAAGTTTCTCATCCCTGCTTTGTAGCGACGAAAAAACTGAGATTGTTTCCTTTGGACATCAGAATTTGTGAAAGTGACGCTTCGTTGCCGCCATCTTGCTACACCCCGCACTCCTCCACAGTAACGATACAGTGAGAAGGCGGCAAGCAGACATCTTGTTACACCCAACAGTCTTGCATCTCACACTTATTTTTAACAGTAAACGGAGCTTATATGGTGAAATACAGTATTTAGACATCCGACGGATTGTTTAGTTAATGTTGAATTTTAATAGCAGCGGCAAGCCTGCTGATCTCGCAGGTTTGCAAATCTGACAGAACGCCAATGCTTTTATAATTCAACATGTAAACAGTCCAACGGATTTCAAAATACTGTATTTCACCATATAAGCTCAGTTTACTGTGTGTTTAAGTGTGAAATGCAAGACTCCGGTGGGTGTAACAAGATGTTCGCTTGCCACCTTTTCACTGTATCGTTACTGTGGAGGAGTGCGGGGTGAAGCAAGATGGCGGCGACGAAACGTCACTTCCGTTACAAATTCTGATGGGTCGCCTAATCTGACAAGAAACGGGCAGAATGTGGTGACGGCCATCTTGGAAAACCCTGCACTGCTCAGAGGCAAACGGATTATATACTAAAATAAACTACTTCACTCTGTCGCGGTGAAATCGTCTGTCAGTATAGAAGGTGAGTTCTTACACCCAGGCAAGTCTTCAATTTCACACTTATTTTAGCAGTTAACTCGCCTTCTATACTGAAATAGACTATTTCACCGAGACGGAGTGAGGTCTATTTCAGTATATAATCTGTTTGTCGCTGAGCAGTGCAGGGTGTACCAAGATGGCCGTTGCCACCTTCTGCCTGCTTGCCTGGGTGTAAGAAGATGTCCGCTGCTGGTTTCCTGTTGTCAGATTAGGAAACCTATTGTAACACATAGCGGCCATGTTGGACTGAATGGCGCGTGTGCGCAGTAAGCATTTCTTGCTCAGAACATCTCTTCCGTTACACTTTCTGATGGGTAGCCTTATTCTGACAGGACACCGGCCATACATGGGTCGAATTCCAAAAGCATTTTCTTTCGAAAATCTTTTCTAGAAATTGTCGTTCGAATTTCGCACCATTAGCGAGCCACAGCAAGGGACGATTTTTGTGTGCGGCCATCAAAGTTGAGTTGATCGGACATGTTGGAAATATGTTGAAAAACCAAATGATTTTCTAATCAACGATTGGAGAATCGCGTGAAAGGTATATAATCGAAAAAGAAATGCGCATGAGCACAAGAAAAGAAAAATCCCGGCCACAAAAACTTTTCTGTAGCAACAGGAGGTGAAATTGAAGGCTTGGTTAGTCGAATTTTGAAATCAATGGTGGCATATTCAAAATGTAAAATGCGCTAAATTTCTGATTTTGAAAAGAAAATTTGTTCGAAATTTGATCCATGTATGGCCTGCATTAGGTAGCCGATTCAAAATAAATGGGCCGGCGGCTCACCTCAACTGGCCAGAAGATGTACCTGCAACTTTTCTGGCAGCGCATCGCACCTGCAATTGTGCTGCAGCGCACCTCCATCAGCAAGGATGCCATTCAGAAAAAAAGCTTACCTAGAGTGTTACTGTTTTGGGAAGCAGTTAAAGAGGAACTGCAGAAATCTCCCTCCACTGAGTCTGGCTGCAGCCATTTTAACTGTGGGCAGCTGAAGCTGCTGCCTGTTCACTTCCTGGATTTACACAGACGCACAGAGGCACATCTTCAGCTCTGCAGCTCTCATTGGCCCTCTTATGACTGACCCCCCCCTTCCTGGCAAACTCTCACAAGAGTGAGAGTTCTGCAGTAGGGCTGAAACAACTAATCGATTAATCGACAACTAATCGATTATGAAATTAATCGATTACTATTGTCATAATCGATTAATCGGCCAGTAACATAATGGGGTTAAAAAAAACTAAAATGAGCCCTTTATAGTACAAAAAGAGCAAATAATCGCTACTGTAAATATTACTTTCACAGTTCTACAGTAAAAAAAAATGAACCCCTTACAGTAGCGATTATTTGCTTTTTTTTTTTTTTTTTTTTGTACTATAAAGGGCTTATTTTAGTTTTTTTAACACCCGTTGTGTTACTTAACGTCTCAGGCCTTGACTTATGTTTTTTGCAGAAACGCACTACAGTGTACACGGTTTCCTATGGGACACGTTCACATCTATGCTTTTTTTGACACGTTCACATCTATGCTTTTTTTCAGCCACTGTGTATTTGGAAAGGTCAGGGACTTTTTTTTTTAACGCAAAACAGTGCTTTTTTGGTAAAATATACTTCAACGGAGAAGCTGCACAAAATCACGTAATGTGTTTTTGCAGCAATTTTTTATTTATTTTTTTAATCTGCCCAACAACAAATTGGCCAAAAAAGTATATCTCTTCTGTCTGTCTGTCTGTTCTTCTCAGAGTGGATTAAATATTTTGCTCCCTAACCGTATAGTTATTTATAATTACCACTGCATAGAGATATTTAAAAATAAATTACCCTTTTTTTTTTTAAACTTTACATATTAACTAAATTAAATTATACACCACACTTTATTTTTTTTTAAGATTTTTAACCGATTAATCGAAACAATAATCGGCCAACTAATCGATTATGAAAAAAATTGTTAGTTGCAGCCCTATTCTGCATGATGTCATAAGCCGAGGCTTTTTACCAGACAAGAACCAGGAAGTGGGCTGTATGAGGTATTTACTGGCAGAAAAAAAATGTTTTACTATCCAAAGTTAAAACCACAACAAGGGCAGAAGATTTAATAGATGTAAAGATGAAAAAAATTACTGAAGGTCCGATTTAAATGATTGGGTTTAGTTATATTTTAACCACTTCCATACCAGGCAATTTCCCCCCTTCCTGCCCAGGCCAATTTTTAGCTTTCAGCGCTGTCGCATTGTGAATGACAATTGCGCGGTCATACTACACTGTACCCAAACTAAATTTTTATAATTTTCGTCCCACAAATAGAGCTTTCTTTTGGTGGTATTTGATCACCTCCTGGGGCTTTTAATTTTTGCACTATAAACTAAAAAAGACAGACAAAAAAACTGATGGGCACAGATAGGCGGCACTGATGAGGAGCTACTGACAGGCATTACTGAGTGGCACTGACGCTTTTTTGGGCGCTGATTGGCACTGTTGTGGATGCTAAGAGGCATTTATTATGGGGATAGGCTGGCAGGTGTTGGGCACTAATTGGCAGCTGATGGGCACCTTTTGATGGGGCTGTGCTGATAATCAATGTTCTGATTATCAGCACAGACCCCCCCCCCTCTTATGGGCCTTCCATGTCGGCGTGAACCAAGGAAAGACGTTTACCGGCACTTCCTGGTTCACGCGATGATCAGTGATCAGCTGTGATTGGTCACAGCTGATCACGTGGTAAGAACCCTCTGTCAGAGGCTTCATGCCACGATTGGAGTTGCAGTGTATCAGACTGACACGCAGCACCTCCGATCGCCGTGCTGTGTGCCCCCCGCGGGCATGCGCCGGCTGTGTTATACTGGGCGCGTCATATGACGTCTGGTCAGGATATCGCAACCACTTGGCTGCCGTCATTCTGCTATATGGCGGGCGGCAAGTGGTTAAACAGTTTCTCAGTCCTCTAACTGCCACTTTTGCTGGACAGCTTGGTCTGTTGAAGGAAGTTGAGAAATAACAACATACTAGCTGCATCACCAGGTGAAAAGGGGAAAAAATAATGCATTTAACACATCTAAGAACTGGTAAACTACAATATAATCCATTTTTGTTTTTGGATTTAATGTTGCTTTGTTTCTTTAGGTGTTGGAGGCTTGCAGAAAAACAGCATCCATTAAATAAATATTATTTTTCATATTTTCAGTATTTGTTTACCAAAGCATTTTGTTATATGACATTCTTCACAGCTCTCTACTCCAGCGGTTGCGCTTACCGCAATTTCTGAAAGTGTGTCAGAAATGAGTATTTTTGCATAGGAATGTTGGATAATGTCACTTTTGAGTGATTTTGATTTGAAGCTTGCTCGAAACAATTTCCCAGCTATAGCTGTAGCCTGGGCGACGGTGTCGGCTCGGCGGAGCGGTTTTCTGTAAATTTCACCACGCTCGATGGTTAACGTCTCAAAATGAATGATTGCAGTGGAAAGGGAATTTGTGTGAGATATCGGTAATCACAGAGCGGCACATTAGAACCTGTTTCCGCTCGGTGCGTGCAAATAGATTTGACATAGGCGGCTTCAGTTAAGAGCTTGTTAATCGGTCATTTCCTATGTGTGCTACTGAACATTTACACTTTTGTAAAAGAGCAAATACGTTTACTTTTCAGGTATTAATACATTTTGAGCTCATGTTCTGAACTAAATATTGCCCAATATTTTTACTTTTTGAAAATTGTTAACATTGAAGAGATGTTTGTGTTCCTTAGTAGGCGTTTTTATAGAAGACCTAAACTGTGGAAGCTGTGACCAAAAAAAGTCCAGCAGAGGGCAAAGGACTAGTTGGCAGTACTGCTGGTGATTTCCATGCAGTTGGTTACTGACCTACCGTAAGGCCTTGTTCTACACCAGGGGTCGCAAACTGGCCCTCCAGCTGTTGCGACACTACAAGTCCCATCATGCCTCTGCCTGTAGGAGCCATGCTTGTAACTGTCAGCCTTGCAATGCCTCATGGGACTTGTCGTTTTGAAACAGCTGGAGGGCCGCCAGTTTTGAGACCCCTGATCTACACTGCCTCTATGTGGAGGTTTCCATTTTGGCGCAGGACTTTGCTCCTTCATGTCAGAGCTGCCAGCCCCCCCGATAAATGGTTGGCAGAGTACTTAACCACTTCAGCCCCGGACCAATTGGCAGCCAAAGGACCAGGCCCCTTTTTGCTATTCGGCACTGCGTCGCTTTACTGACAATTGCGCGGTCGTGCAACGTGGCTCCCAAACAAAATTGGCGTCTTTTTTTTCCCACAAATGGAGCCTTCTTTTGGTGGTATTTGATCGCCCCTGCGGTTTTTATTTTTTGCGCTATAAACAAAAATAGAGCGACAATTTTGAAAAAAATGCAATATTTTTAACTTTTTGTTATAATAAATATCCCCAAAAATATATAAAAAAACATTTTTTTTTTCAGTTTAGGCCGATACCTATTCTTCTACATATTTTGTGTAAAAAAAAAATCCAACATTGGTTTGCGCAAAAGTTTAGCGTTTACAAAATAGGGGACGTTTTATAGCATTTTTATTTATTTATTTATTTTTTACTAGTAATGATCAGCGATTTTTATTGTGACTGCAACATTATGGCGGACACATCGGACATTTTTGACACATTTTTGGGACCATTGTCATTTATATAGAAATCAGTGCTATTGAAATGCACTGATTCCTATGTAAATGACAGTGGCAGTGAAGGAGTTAACCGCTAGGGGGCGGGGAGGGGCTAAGTGTGACGTGTTGTGTTTTTTTCTTTTTTACACAGTAGGGGGCGTGGCCGTACGTCTGACGTCATTGATCGGCTTTCCCGATGACAGGGAACAGCCGATCAATGGCAGGCAGAGTAGGAAGCGCGGGGAGAGGTTTGTTTACACAGACCTCTCCCCATTCTTCAGCTCTGTGACCCGATCGCGGAACACCAGCGGCGATCGGGGCCGCTGGTCCGGCGGCCGTGGTCACGGAGCTCCCGATCGGGTCGCAAGTGCGCGACCCCACGGCTAGGCAATTTAAAGGGGACGTATATATACGTGCCTTTGCCGACGTATATTTACAGTTGGCGGTCGGGAAGCGGTTAAAGTGGTTGTACAACCACTTTTACCTACAAGTAAGCCTATATTTCAAGCACCTACAGGTAAGCCTTAATATATCTCCTAAACCACCACGGTTTAGGAGATATTTACAAAAAAGACGATCGCCGATGTCTACGGTGCATGTGCACTTTAGAAAGGACACATCGTGCCGTTTCTAATAGGGGTCATGCCGTGACTGGCGGCTCCCACGCGTGACTCTGGCCAGTCGCAGAGCCGGAGTTCGTGGCCCCGGGAAGGAAGAGGGGGCGAAGATGGACGCTCATTGCTAGTGGGGACAGCGGTGACATCGCAGGCTTCAGTTTCAGGTAAGCGACACATAATGGGCTACTATGCGATGCATAGTAGCCCATTATGCTTTACCTTTGGCGGGAAATAAAGAGGAAGTAAAACCCAACAGGGTTTATTAACTCTTTAACCACTTCCCTACCAGGCCTTTTCTGACACTTCTCTCCATGTAAAAATCATAATTTGTTTGCTAGAAAATTACTCAGAACCCCCAAACATTATATCTGTTTTTTTTTTTTTTTTAGCAGACACCCTGGGGAATAAAATGGCGGTCATTGCAACTTTTTATCTCACACGGTATTTGCGCAATAATTTTTCAAACCCCTTTTTTTTTGGGGGGGGAAAAAAACTGTTTCATGAATTAAAAACTAACAAAACAGTAAAGTTAGCCCAATTTTTTTATATAATATGAAAGATGTTACACCAAGTAAATAGATGCTTTAAAATTGCGCACAATCATGGAATGGCGCTAAACTTTGGTACTTGATAATCTCCATAGGCGACGCTTTAAATTTTTTTTACAGGTTACCAGTTTAGAGTTACAGAAGAGGTTTGATCGGCGTTTACATATGTGGGCGGGACTTACGTGTGCGTTCGCTTCTGAGTGCAAGCTCCCGGGGACAGGGGCGTTTTAAATTTTTTTGTATTTTATTTTTTATATTTTACTTAATTTTTTTTATTTTTACACTTTTTAAAAAAAAAAAAAAAATATTTTTTGGATCACCTTTATTCCTATTACAAGGAATGTTAACATCCCTTGTAATAGGAATGTATGTGACAGGTCCTCTTAATGGAGAGATGTGGGGTCTTATTGACCCCACATCTCTCCTCCAGGCTGGAAAGCATGAGATCGGTAAAAAAAAAATGCACTGATCTCATGCTGACAGCCGCGATCGCGGCTTTGTTTACTTCCGGGTACTGGGCATGACGTCATAACGTCGCGCCCGGGCCTCCGACGGTCATAGCGATGACTGGTGACCATCTGGTCACCGGAAATCTCTATGCTCGTCATCTGGCGGCAGGCGATTCTTTCTCCGGGCCCCCGATGGCACGGGGGAGCCCGGAGAAGCACCGGATGGCTGCAGGAGGGGGGGACGTCCCCTCCCGTTGCCTGTAAGAATGATCAAGTGGCGGAACTGCCGCTATGATCATTCTTATCGTGCACAGAATCGTCGGCCGGAAGGATTGATATCTGAATGATGCCTGTACCTGTATGCCTGTACCTGCACCCATCATTTAGATATCCCCACTCAATATCAAGGATGTCATATGACGTCCTTAGTATTGAAGTGGTTAAAAATGGTAACTTGTGACATGAAATATGAACAAAACCTATCCCTTTTTATAGTGTGTACGTGTCTCAATCCAGAGCACCAAGTGCCATTTTTGTCAGCTGCCTCATTCCTCTAACATAAAACTTCTGATAAATTTTCCTGACACCAAGAGAAAAAAAAAAAAAGGTTACAGGGGAAGGAGCTTCAGCACACAGCCTGTGGTTGAACGTCTCAGCTCTGTTGCTGTGTGAAGGGGAGTTGTGTGCCTTCCCTCTAATCAGCTCTCACTCAGCTCTCACTCAGCTCTGCAGAGCGCAACTTCAGCTCCCCGCCAACTGCTTTTTTGCGTGAGATCCTGTGTCATTTCTAGAATTTGCATGGATGTACAAGACAGATGGCTGCAGATAAACAAGTACAACCTACAGTGAGTATAGAAAAGAATCACCCCTGTTTTTAAAATGAATCACATTTTGTTGCTTTGCAGCCTGAAATGAAGACAAATGCAGTTTTTGTTTTATACCGCTGTATTTACTTAGTGCAACTTGTAACATCCAAGTGAAACTGTTTCCACTCATCAACATGTCAGAAAAAAAAATTGTAAGTAATTTAACCACTTTAAGACCAGCCTCGTTTTGGATTTTAGGTGTTTACATGTTTAAAACAGTTTTTTTTGCTAGAAAAAAACTTAGAACCCCCCAAACATTATATATTGTTTTTTTTCTAACACCCTAGAGAATAAAATGGCGGTCGTTGCAATACTTTTTTTCACACCGTATTTGCGCAGCGGTCTTGCAAGCGCACTTTTTTTTGGAAAAAATTCACTTTTTTGAATAAAAAAATAAGACAACAGTAAAGTTAGTCCAATTTTTTTATATATTGTGAAAGATAATGTTACGCCGAGTAAATTGATACCTAACATGTCACGCTTCAAAATTGCGCCCGCTCGTGGAATGGCATCAAACTTTTACCCTCAAAAATCTCCATAGGCGACGTTTAAAAAATTCTACAGGTTGCATATTTTGCGTTACAGAGGAGGTCTACGGCTATAATTATTGCTCTCGCTCTACCGATCGCGGCGATACCTCACATGTGTGGTTTGATCACCGTTTTCATATGCGGGCGCTACTCACGTATGCGTTCGCTTCTGCGCACGAGCTCGTCGGGACGGGGAGCTTTAAAAAAATTGTATTTATTTATTTTTCTTGATTTTATTTATTTTTACACTGTTTTTTTTTAAAAAAAATTAATTGGCTCACTTTTATTCCTATTACTAGGAATGTAAACATTCCTTGTAATAGAAAAAAAGCATGACAGGTCCTCTTAAATAGGAGATCTGGGGTCAAAAAGTCCTCAGATCTCATATTTGGACTTATATGAAAAAAATAATAAAAAAAAAAAAAAAAAAAATGTCATTTAAAAAAATGACATTTGAAAATTCCTCTTTAAGAGGTATGGGCGGAAGTGACGTTTTTGACGTCGCTTCCGCCCTCCTATGGTATAGAGATGAGTGGCGGCCATCTTAGCGTCACTCATCTCTAGACACAGGAGGGGAACGGACCCGATCGCCTCCGCCGCTGCCGACGGTTCCTGTAAGCGGCGGGAGAGCGGCGAGAGGGGGGGCACCTCTCCCGCCGCCGATAACGGTGATCTCGCGGCGAATCCGCCGCGATGACCACCATTATCGGACAGCCGACCGGCGCCTGAAGAGATGGATACCTCGGTTGTGGCAGCAGCTGCTGCCGTTACCGAGATATCCCTCTTCAAAAAAGGGACGTACATCGTCGTGCGCCGGTTGGAAAGTGGTTAAAAACAATCCCTGAGCTGGAAAAAGGATCACCCCCTCCTAAAAATGACTTGTAAGCTCAGTCAGGTGTAGCTGATCACTTTAATGACACACAAAGCCATTTGACTTTCAACTGTGATCAGATGTGGTTATATTGATTAACGGAGCATGAAAATAACTTTTCTGGAGCATTTCAGTCTCTGGTAGTGCAACTGATGCAAACCATCAACTATGGGTGGCAAGGCACTGTCACCAGGATCTCCAGGATTAAGTTGTGTACAGGCACAAGTCAGGAGATGGATACAAAAAAAATGTTTAAGCTTTCTGAAAGACGAGCAACATTTATTTATTTTATTTTATTTATTTATTTTTTATTATTATTATTCTGACTCGGTTTGCGAGTGTCTCGCAAAACGAGCAGAATTCCAACTAATGGGTGGTGCAGTACCACATTTGGCCAGAGGTGCAGGGGGCGCCGGGGACACTCGGAACGGTTCAGAGCCCTTCGGAAATATTTGGAATGTTTTAGAAATACTTGGAACTACTCAGTTCCCGAGTGTTTCCGAGGCTTTCCGAGTTCAGCCGAGCTGTCCCCGTGGCTCCCCGGTGCCCCCCTCCCACACCTGGCCACATGCGGTATTGCATGTAATAGAAGTCAATGCGGAACGAATTATCTTCGTTTCCATTGACTTCTATGGGGAAACTCGCTTTTATATGCGAGTGCTTTGGATTACCAGCATTCTCCTGGAACGGATTATGCTCGTAATCCAAGGTTCCACTGTATTATTAAGAAGTGGAAGGTATTTGGTACAACACAGACCGTCCCTGGATCAGGACGTTGCTCCAAACTGGATGAAAGAGCCAGAAGGAAACTGGTCAGAGAGTCTACCAAGAGGTCTACAGCAACTCTGAAGCAGTTGCAGGAATTTATGACAAAGAGGGGGTCATTGTGTGCATGTGACAACAATATCACAAATTCTCCACAAATGTGACCTGTATGGGAGGGCTGAAAGAAAAAAGCCACTCCTCCAAAGGCCACATGCAGTCACCACTGAGCTTTGCCAAAACGCACCTTGAAGATTCCGAGGCCACATGGAAAAGGGTGTTCTGGTCAGATGAGACTAAAATTGAATGATTTGGCCTCAACACCAAACAATGTCTGGTGGAAATCCAATACAGCTCACCATCCAAATAACACCATTCCTACAGTAAAGCATGGAGGTGGTAATATCATGTTATGGGGTGTTTCTCTGCAGCAGGGACTGGAGCACTTGTCAGGATAGGAGGAAAAATGGATGGGGCAAAATTCTGTTAAATTCTGCTGCCCTCTGCCAGAAAGTTGTCAATTGGAAGAAGGTTTACCTTCCAATATGACAATGACCCAGAGCACACAGCAAACATGACCACACAGTGGTTGAAGGAGAAAAGGTGAATGTATTTGCGTGGCCTAGTCAGAGCCCAGACTTAAACCCCATTGAAAATCTGTGGAATGACTTGAAGACTGCAGTCTACAAACGGCCATTATCAAATTTAACTGAACTTGAGCAGTTCTGCAAAGAAAAGTGGGCAAATATTGCAGTGTAGATGTGAAAAGTTAGTAGAGAGAGGCAAATCCCAACAGAAGGATGTGATTAAAGTAAAAGGTGGTTTTTGTTTAGATGTTGGTGTTAAATCTTTTACTTGGATGTTATAAGAGTAATACGGCTGGATAAAACAAAAATTGAGCCGGTCTTCAATTCAGGCTGCAAAGCAAGAAAAATTTATATATTAATTAGGGAGGGGTGATCTTTTCTATACCCACTGTATGTAGGAGAATTTACTGAATCTCTGTGTATCACCAGATTATTATGTAAGGGTTTACCACTTTAAGAATTTAAGAAGCGGCAGGAGATGAGGCTTAAATAGTTGAAGGTTTGCACAGCTTTCCCTCCAGCAAAGAGAACTGCGAGTAGCACAGATGTACAGCAGTGTCTATTGTCAAAGTACAGCAATAGAGATATAGATGTTCTGCTTTTCTTCTTTTTTTTTTTTGTTTGTAGAACATTCCTGTTTTTTTTTTCTACAGCACATTCAGCCTTACCTCCCTAATTTTGCTCTTACGGTATTGTTATCATTTTATATATTTGCCACATTTTAAGCTCTTCCATGGTTGCTTTGTGTCGATCAGTAAGTAGATTAAGAAATGGAAAAGATGTGACATGTTTGTTCCCGGAGCTATTCTGATGTATCTCTTCAAATCTTTTATTCTTTACAGGTAGTTTTACCCAAGAGGGCCGATCCAGCTGAACTGAAAACTATATTTCTTAAGGTATGGTATTGATTTTAATGTTTGGCATTTATAAAATGCAGCTGTATACAACTGGGAAAGCTGTACTACATGTAAACCACAAGTTATATTCAGAGACCGTAATGAATGTCCTGGAAGTCCACACAATGAGGAACATGTGATACTTCTACAGCCGTGGCCAAAGGTTTCGAGTGACACAAATATTAATTTTCACATAGTCTGCTGCCTCAGTTTTTATGATGGCAATTTGCATATACTCCAGAATGTTATGAAGAGTCATCAGATGAATTGCAATTAATTGCAAAGTCCCTCTTTGCCCTGAAAATGAACTTAATCCCATAAACATTTCCCCTGCATTTGTGAAGAAGGCTTCAGGGCACCCCAAGAAAGTCCAGCAAGTGCCAGGACCGTCTCCTACATTTGATTGAGCTGCGGAATCGGGGGCACCACCAGTGCAGAGCTTGCTCAGAAATGGCAGCAGGCAGGTGTGAGGACATCGGCATGCACAGGGAGGAGAAGACTTTTGGAGGATGGCCTGGGGTCAGGAAGGGCAGCAGAGAAGCCACTTCTCTCCAGGAAAAACATCAGGGACAGACTGATATTCTGCAAAAGGTCCCGGGATTGGACTGCTGAGGACTGGAGTAAAGTCATTTTCTCTGATGAATCCCCTTTCTGATTGGGGCATCCAGAAAGAAAACCTTGTCCAGAGAAGATAAGGTGAGCGCTGCCATCAGTCCTGTGTCATGCCAACAGTAAAGCATCCTGAGACCATTCATGTGTGGGGTCCCTTCTCAGCCAATGGAGTGGCTCACTCACAATTTTTTTTTCTAAGAACACATCCATAAAGAATGGTACAAAAACATCCTCCGAGAGCAACTTCTCCCAACCATCCAAGAACAGTTTGGTGACTGACAAACAATGCCTTTTCCAGCATGATGGAGCAAAAGTGATAACGAAGTGACTTGGGAAACAAAACATCAACATTGTGGGTCCATGGCCAGGAAACTCCCCAGACCTTGATCCCATTGAGAACTTGTGGTTAATCTTCAAGAGGCGGGTGAACAAAAAATTCCAACAAATTCTGACAAACTCCAAGCATTGATTATGCAGGAATGGGCTGCAATCAGTCAGGATGTGGCCCAGAAGTTGTTTGACAGCATAACGAGAATTGCAGAGGCCTTGGAAATAAAGGATCAACGCTGCAAATATTGACTAGTGCAATTGTCAAAGCCTTTGACACGTATGTAATGCTTATAATTCTACTTCAGTATACCAACATATGACTAAAATATATAAAAACACTGAAGCAGCCGACTTTGTGAAAATTAATATGTGTCTTTCTCAAAACTTTTGGCCACGGCTGTAGAGGTTGTATTCACCCGCGTCTAACTGGCCACTAACAGTACTGAAAGGCTTAGTGACCTATTTATCAAGATCATGACATAAGATGAAATGGTCATTTCTATTGGATGTGCTATGTCCCCCCCCCCCCCCCCCCCCCCCCCCCCCCCCAAAAAAAAAGTATATATTGCAGCTGGCAATGGAGTGTTACAATGAAGTAAAAAAATATATTGATATTGGCAAATAAAAAATATATATTTCCCTGGGGAATGTTTTATTTATTTTTATTTTTTTTTTCAGTCCATCAATAAACAGGAAAACCTTTTGGCAGTTATCTGCAGAAAAGATTTACTGTATTTATTGGTGTATAACACGCACTTTTCCCCCTTAAAATCAGGGGAAAATCGTGGGTGCGTGTTATACGCCAATCCCCCACTGATCTGCGCTGTCTGTGGAGCGCCGCCAACATTTACCAAGCGAGTGTACTGTGTACTTGGCTCCGCTCGCAGTCACACCCAGTCCCGCCTCCTAGTCTTTACGTCCCACCACGGGGGCGTTACTGCGAGCGGAGCCGAGTAGCCGAGTACGCTCGGCTTGGTCTATGTCGGCGGAGAGAGGAGCCGAAGATCTCGGCGGCGGTGGCGGCGCTAAATTTAAAACGAAACCATGCTGCAATTTTGGGGAAGGCTGCAGGTGGACAGTGGAAGGCTGCATTGATGGGCATTTAAAATGTATTTTTTTTTACCTAAACTTGCCTCCTAAACTTGGGGTGCGTGTTATACACCAGCGCGTGTTATATGCCGATAAATACGGTATATATTGGCAGTTATCTGCAGAAAAGATTTCTAAGGACATAGACAATTTCTTAATTCTTCTTTTAGGCAAGTGATTTTGCAGCTACTGTATTTGAACTATAAGCTGGCCTCCAGGCAGCGCTGTGTAGCCATTGCTGCAAACAAAACATTGAGATCAACCGTCGCCAAACTGCAGCTCTTTGCCATTGATGGGGTACCATTCCTTCCACTGATACCAATGACGGGACATTGTCCCCCCTCCTAGTGACCACAGGCGCACATTGTACTGAACACCAACCCTCAGGTGTTGTCTACTCCTACTGAGGCCGGGGGCATTTGTTACCCCTGCTGGCCAGTATCCGACCCCCTTAAAATCTAAAGGGCAGTAAAATGGCCCATTGTTTGGAAAGTTTGGGGACCCCTGATTTAGATGGGAAAGCCACAGTATCGGGTGTCACTTAGAGGAAGCACTTTAGTTTGGCAAAATGTTGGAGACCTCAGATGGTGTTGAGCTTTGGCTTTACCAAAGGCCCCTTTCACACGATTGGCCAGCTCAGATCCGCCTGTCCGTTTTTCAGGTGGATGAGAGCGGGCCAACCATTGACTTGTATGGGCAGGCGGATGTCAACGGAGATGTGTCTGCTGCCATCCGATCTGACAAGATCCGCTGAAGACGGGTGACGATGCATTCGCCACCCGTCCAGCGGATCAGATGGGATCGGGTGAGAACGCTGAGCTGGCGGAGTCCGCTGAGGGGCCTAAAACCAATTTAACTTTCAGCTTAAATTGGTTGTAAAGGTAAAAGTTTTTTTTTTTTTTTTTTTAACTTTAAAGTATTTGTTACCCAAGCATTTCAAATTCCTGATATGTGGCTGCTGTACTATGTACTTGTATGAGAAAGTATCCTGTTTTCTTTGTATTGCTTCCTTTGTGTGAAATCCCTGGTGTTCTTGCCAGTCCCTCTGATTTCCTGTTAAAAACTGACCACACTAAGCAGGAGAGCTAGGAACCTAGACGGTTTTCCAATGATGAGACTTTTCCTGACACACCCCTCCCCTCCCCCCTGCACAGCCATTCAGGAGGAAGATCAGTGTACTGCTTCTCCTTCCCCTAGCTCTTATGTAGCTTAGAAAAGCGGGAATGTGATCAAAAAAGGGAATAAAAGGTATTTGTAAAAAAAAATTTTTTTTTTTTTTTTTTTATATGTATACACAAATGTTTACCTTTCATTTTAATTTTAAACTGAATGGGTTGTTTGACAAGGTGATCGCTTACAATCACTTCAATGCATTCTATGCATTAGGTTAAAAGTTCTTCTAAGTGCAGCTGCCCCCCCCCCCCCCCTTCCCCAAATAGTTACCTGGGGCCAATCACGGTCCAGTGTTGTGCTTGTCTGTCGCAGCTCTTCTCCCCTCTCTCTGCTCTCACAGGCTTGGTTGAGAGCAGTGGGAGCCATTGGCTCCTCCTACTGTCAGTCAAAGCCTGAGAGCAAAGAGGCTGGGCTGAGCCGGGCTTTGTGTCTGAATAGATGCAAACAGCCCGGCTTGGGAGAAAGCACACATGAGGCTGTTGTGGTGGCTTTCTAAAGAAAACAAACTTTAAGACTTGTATGTCTTGAAATGTTTCAAGCAAATTTTAATCTGAAGGTTCAGTTTTACAAGAATATTATTTTAATGTAGCTCTAATCATTCCCAATCAGAATGTTGTAGCTCTGTTTCATATTTACCTGTACCCTTCTGCTGTCTGGCAAAACCACAACCATTACCCCTTTAGGTTGTCAACAGTGAGGGCTTTTTTTTTTTTTTTTTTACACCAGAACTAAGACAAACTGGTAGGCCTTGGCTCTCTGAGGCGTACCCAGCCTTAAAGCAAGGCATTACGAGACTTTGTTATTTTTAAAGTGCTATAAAATTCTTCTACTTTTGTCACTTCTTTCATAGTATGCCAGTGTGGAAAAGGATGGAGACTATTTTATGTCTCCTCTTGACTTTGTCAGACGTTACCTGAACATCACCGGAGATGGACAGCCAAACACCAAAACTATGCAGCTATTGGCCGGCGTTGTGGATCAAACCAAAGACGGGTAAGAGGCTTATGAAGGATTGTCTGTACTGTCACTTATTCCAATCTGTAGGTGCCTGTACTATTTTTAGTATAGTATATTTTGAAAGTTCTATTAACCACTTGCCAACCGGGCCTATTTTGGCCTATTTTCCTTCATGTAAACATCATCATTTTTTTGCTAGAAAATTACTCAGAACCCCCAAACATTGAGTACGTTTTTTTTTAGCAGACACCCTAGGAATAAAATGGCGGTCATTGCAACTTTTTATCTCACACGGTATTTGCGCAATAATTTTTCAAACGCCTTTTTTTGGGAAAAAAAACAGTTTCATGAATTAAAAAATAAGAAAACAGTAAAGTTAGCACAATTTTTTTATATAATATGAAAGATGATGTTACGCCGAGTAAATAGATACCAAACATGTCACGCTTTAAAATTGCGCACAACCGTGGAATGGCGCCAAACTTCGGTACTTAATAATCTCCATAGGCGACGCTTTAATATTTTTTACTGGTTACCAGTTTAGAGTTACGGAGGAGGTCTAGTGCTAGAATTGTTGCACGCGCTCTAACGCACGCGGCGATACCTCACATGTGTGGTTTGAGCGGCGTTTACATATGCGGGCGGGACTTGCGTGTGCGTTAGCTTCTGATCGCGAGCTACAGGGGACAGGGGCGTTTTAATTTTTTTTTTTTATTATTTATTTCTTTTTATTTTACTTACTTTTTTTTATTTTTACACTTTAAAAAAAAAAAAAAATTTGGATCACTTTTATTCCTATTACAAGGAATGTAAACATCCCTTGTAATAGGAATGTATGTGACAGGTCCTCTTTATGGAGAGATGTGGGGTCAATAAGACCCCACATCTCTCCTCCAGGCTGGAAAGCATGAGATCGGTAAAAAAAAAATTACCGATCTCATGCTGACAGCCGCGATCGCGGCTTTGTTTACATCCGGGTACCGGGCGTGACGTCATAACGTCGCGCCCGGACCTCCGACGGTCATAGAGATGACTGGTGACCATCTGGTCACCGGAAATCTCTATGCTCGTCATCCGGCGGCGAGCGATTCTTTCTCCGGGCCCCCGATGGCACGGGAGAGCCCGGAGAAGCACCGGATGGCGGGAGGGGGGGGGGACGTCCCCTCCCGCTGCCTATAAGAACGATCAGGCGGCGGAACTGCCGCTATGATCGTTCTTATGGTGCACAGAATCGCCGGCCGGTAAAAATGATATCTGAATGATGCCAATAGCTGCACGCATCATTCAGATATCACCACTTAAAGTCAAGGACGTCATATGACGTCCTTGGTCGGCAAGTGGTTAAAGCGCTTAATGGTAATGATATTATATGGTATATTATAATTAAGGATAATATTATTTGGTATATTAATATTATTATTAATGGTAATATTATCAGCTTTTAACAGTATTACTGGTTTGAACATTTTTATTTGTGTGTACTGCGGGAACATTTAGAACGCACAGCATAACTTGCGCATGCGCAGAAGGAAATGGCTGTGAAACCAGAAGGCTTTACTGACGGTTTCCCTTACCTAAGATGTCCGGCGCCTGCACCCAAAGCCGATTGAAGAATTGGCTCAGGTGCCGACATTGCTGGATCCCTTGATGGGCAAGTTTCTTTATATTAAGTCAGCAGCTATTGTATTTATAGCTGCTGACTTTTAATTTTGTTTTGTGGAGACTGGGGCTCCTATTTTTAGTGGTTCTGAAGCCTAAAGGTTGTTTGTTATTTATTCATTTATTTTCTTTTTTCATTAAGGCCCCTTTCACATGGGCTTCCAGATCAGGTCCACCTGTCAGTTTTTCACACCTGTCAGTGTTTCAGGGGAACCTGATTGGAGCCTCCATTCAATCCTATGGGGCAGCGGCTGCTATGCGATCCTGTCCATGAAATCCAGACGGATGGAGACCCCATTTTCCATCCATCTATCAGATCGGATGAAAACTGACAGGTGGTCTGTTTTGATCCGATCTTCCCATAGAGGAGAGCTGGGACTCTGACAGGTCCGTCATAGCACAGTGAGTGGAGACTTGACATCCGACTGCTCAGCGGGGCTCAGCAGATCAATCCCCCACTGAGCAAAACAGAGTCCGTCGGGCGGACCGCCCGTGGGAAAGAGCCCTAATGCATTCTATGCATCAAGGTAAAAAACCTGTATCACAGAATCACCCCCTCACCTCCCTTATACTTACCTGAGCCTGATTTCAATCCAGCCCTGTGGCTCTCGCCACTCTCTCCCTCCTCACTGTGCAGCAGATTGGTAGCAGAGGGAGCCATTGGCTGCCACTGCTGTCAATAAAATTCTGTGATGAGGGCTCCTGGTGCAGGGCCAAGCCGCGCTGTTTGTGTTAATAGATGAAGAAGGAGGCTCAGTATAAACACAAAATAATGGCCCATTTTTGGGGGAAAATCTAAAATATGATGATACGCCGAGTAAATATACATGTCATGCTTTAAAATTGAACATGCTCCTGGAATGGTGCCAAACTACGATATTTAAAAATCTCCAAAGGCAACGCTTTAAAAGCCTTTACAGATTACCAGTTTTACAGTTACAGGTCGTCTGTGCTAGAATTATTACTCTCGCTCTGATGATCGTGGCAATTCCTTGCGCGTGGTACAATCATTTATTTACGCATGCGTTCGCTTTTGTGTGCGAGTGCAGTGGGATGGGGGCATTTTACTTTTTTATTTAATTTTTTCCAGCATCTCCTTTTACTTTTTGTTTATCACTTTTACTACTTTTAGGCCTCATGCACACGGACGTTTTTGCAGCCGCGTTTTTTGAGCTTTTTTGCAGCTTAAAAACGCTTGTCCATGTTAGTCTATGGCTTCATGCCCACCTAGGCGTTTTTAAGCTGCAAATGGCATAGGCGTTTTTAAGCTGTAAAAAAAACCCAGGACCAGTGCATTCCATGGCACGGCGCTAGAGCTGTAAAAACACGAATCGCGCAAAAACGCGCACCGGCGTTTTTGAGCTGCAGCGTTTTTTTGCTGCAAAAAGTTGATTGGACACTAATCCCTGTATAGGAAATTAGAGATGTGTTTTTCTTTAAAAAACGCTAGTTAACGCTGACGCGCAAAAACGCGCAAAAGTGCCAATGCAAAACGCTGTAAAAGTCAAGTTTTTTTATTTTTTTTTATTTTTTTTTAGGCTGCTTTTTCCAGGCGTCCGACCTAGCTTTACAGCCAGTTTTTTAAAACGTCCGTGTGCATGAGGCCTTACAGGTAGTCCTTTACTGAGACATCTGTGGTCTATTAGCCCGGATGTCATCTCTGCGCTTAAACGCATCAGATCACACCAAGTTCAGTGTGATCAGATGCTTTCCCAAGCCAATAATGGCTTTGTTGTCATCCGATGAAACCGGAAGTGATAAAATACTTATCGCTTCCAGTTTCCTGTACCATAGATGTGATCAGGGACTCTTTGATCTCCAATCACCTCTATGGTAAGCTGACAGAACCGCCTGCTTCAGTCCCGGGCTCCCCAGTGGGACAGGAGAGCCTGGAGAGGGGAGACGACGATGACGACTTTCCCCCGCCTCCTGTAAAAAGCAATCCAGTGACTAATTGGCCACTAGGATTGCTTTTACATAAGAGAATCTCTGGCCAAAAAACATTTCTGAGATTTTGCCTGTAGCTGCAGGCATCAACCCAGTATTACCACTTGCATAGATTTATATATATAAATAAATTCTATATACATGCATGCGTGTACACACACACACACACACACACACACACACACACACACACACACACACACACACACACATTTTGCACACACACACACACACACACACACATATCTTACCACTGGGATTTTTGCCCATTACTCCTTGCAAAACTGCTCCAGTACCTTCAAGTTGGTTGGTTTGCCCTTGTGAACAGCAATCTTTAAGTCTGACCACAGATTTTCTATTGGATTGAGGTCTGGGCTTTGAGTAGGCCATTCCAACACATTTACATGTTTAAAATAAATGGAAAATGCCGCACTCTAAACAAAAAGCTAACTAAAAGTAAGTAGCAGCTTATAATGTGAGATACACACCCATAAAGACAAAAAAAAAAAAGTGTATAATGAACAAAGAGTATATGATAACAAAAATGTAACCACTACCTAATGAAAGAAAGTGAAAAATATCACCATGATATAATAATGGAGACATAAAAATCTATCCCAGTGTGAAAATCATAAATGGATGTGAAAAAACAATAACGATGAAATGTCCAGAACTGAGTGCAAGTCAGGTAAATTGCAATTAGTCCATAAATCACACAAATGTGAATAGATGAAAACTTGAAAATAATACGTGATCCTCCACCACCAGTTGTTCACCGAACACCAAATGAATTGCACGTTTACCAGAAGGCAAGCTAATTGAGCTTGTGGCTATATACCCAGCCAGGGCTTTTATCCAGGGGATTCTGGGGTGACAACTCCAAGATGGTCAGTATGGTAGAGGAAAGGTAAGCAGCCGATGGCCGGATTGGCTCGATCATGCAAGGTTCACGGATTAAGCTCAGATGTCACCTGTTATTGACTGTTTCTCAGAATGAGATGATGCCTGAATAGCAAAGGCATACATGTTTCCCCCTTAAACCACTCAAGTGTTGCTTTAGCAGTGTGTTTTGGGGTCATTGTCCTGCTGGAAGGTGAACCTCCATCCTAGCCTCAAATCACACAGAGGGGTACAGGTTTTGCTCAGGGATATCCCTGTATTTAGCACCATCCATCTTTCCCTCAACTCTGACCAGTTTCCCAGTCCTGACTGCTAAAAAACATCCCCACAGCACGATGCTGCCACCACCATGTTTCACTGTGCGGATGGTGTTCTTTGGGTGATGTGTTGGGTTTGCACCAGACATAGCGTTTTTCTTTGATGGCCAAAAAGTCCAGAGCACCTTCCTCCATACATTTTGGGAGTCCCCCCACATACCTTTTCACAAACTCAATATGTGCCATTTTGTTTTTTGCTGAAAGTAATGGCTTTCTTCTGGCCACTCTGCCATAAAGCCCAACTCTATGTAGCGTACGGCTTATTGTCATCCTATGTACAGATACTCCAGTCTCTGCTGTGGAACTCTGCAGCTCCTCCAGGGTTACCTTAGGTCTCTGTGCTGCCTCTCTGATTAATGCCCTCCTTGCCTGGTCTGTGAGTTTTGGTGTGCGGTCATCTCTTGGCAGGTGATAGATTTGATGGTGCTCCTAGGGATCATCAAAGATTTGAATATTTTTTTTTATAACCTAACCCGGACTTGTACTTCTCAACAACATTGTCCCTTACTTGTTTGGAGATTTCCTTGGTCTTCATGGCAGTGTTTGGTTAGTGGTGTCTCTTACTTAGGTGTTGCAGCCTTTTTCATAAAGGTGTGTCTATGTAATGACAGATCATGTGACACTTAGATTGCACACAGGTGGACATCATTTCACTAATTATGTGACTTCTGAAGGTAATTGGTTGTATCAGAGCTTTTTATGGGCTTCATAACAAAGGGGTTGAATACATACGCACATGCCAATTATCAGTTTTTTATTTCTGAAAAATTGTTTTATGTACATATTTTTCTAATGTTACTTCACCAACTTAGACTATTTGTGTTCTGATCCATCACATATAATTCAAATTAAAAAAAAAATTGAACTAAAGGCTGTAATGTAACCAACTAGGTAAAAAGCCAAGGGGGGTGAATACTTTTGCAAGGCACTGTGTGTGTGTGTGTGTGTGAAATATATATATATATATATATATACACACATACACACATACACACATACACACATACACACATACATATATATACACCTTTTTTTTTCTCCAGCTCCGTTCCATATAGACCCATGGCCCCCGTGTGTAGCCATACCCCTCTTCCAGTTTGAAGAGGACCCAGCCTCTCAAAGTGGGAAAGGGGTATGATTTTATTTATTTGGAGTTCCACTTTAAACATGGGCCTGCTTCAAGGCATACATGTTCCCTGAAACCTTGCACGCGGATTGACTCCCCTGTTGGAATGCTTTGTATATACAGAGCTAAAATGAATATTGCATTGTTTAATGGCGCTGTGAATAGTGGTCTTTGAATCTTTTTATCTGTGACCTTTTTTGAATACTCTGCTGTTCCTAAGCACAATTTTTTTTCCCAGACAGACAATAGCTGTATGATATCAATATATCTCCTGTGTGCCATGTACCCTTTTTAAGACAACTGCTGAGTAGGGGGATGGTGTTGGGAGGGTTGTATATAGGGATGGGTGAATCTGCCAGGGTATCACTGCTGTTAATTGTTCACTGACACATAATTGTCTTGTTGCTGGGCTACGCTGCACTTTGAAGCCTCTACCGATGCACTAAAAGATGGAATTATGTAATGGAAAATCGCACATAACCTACTTTTCAAAGGCATTATACAGCAGTGCATGACATGCTTCTGGCCCCACATATAGTCTATTGTGCAAGCTGCAATTATTTGTCATTTGGGCGAAATGTTCTTCTTTGTGAAACATTTTTGGAAAATGATATATCAAAGAGGGAGATATTACCTGCGCCTAGCCCCCAGAACCCACGCTGTCGTTTCTAGCGACGATGGTTTTGAATAAATATCCATGCTGAAAATGGATTCTCTTACTGTCAACTGCTAGCTTTCTTTTATGTAGCATGTATCTTATTTATTTATTTCAGGTATTTATACAGTGCCTACAATTGACACAGCGCTTTTCATATATATTGTACATTCACTTCAGTCCCTGCCCTCAAGGAGCTTCCATTCTAAGGTCCCTAACTCACATTCATACATACTAGGGCCCATTTAGACGGGAGCCAACTAATGTGCCAGCATGTCTTTGGAGTGTGGGAGGAAACTGGAGTAACCGGAGGAAACCCACACAGGCACAGGGAGAACATGCAAACTCCAGGCAAGTAGTCTCGTGGCTGGGATTTGAACCGATGACCCCAGTGCTGCCAGGCGAAACTGCTAACCACTCTTGCAAAAAATGTTGCTGGCTTGGGTCCGCATAAATGGGATGCTTTTTAGGACCAAAATAAAACAGATTTGGATGTGTTGGAAGTTTTCTGTGATCAATAAGAAATTGTTCCCTTGTCTTGGTAAGAAAGGGGGCGAACGTTTTACTGTGCATACAGGGCATTCCAAGATTTTGCTAAAGAACTACTACTGTCTGCAAATGCAGATTATGTTTGTTTGTTTTGAACGGACCCTTGTAACCGGTTCCTGCCGGCCATACAATATATATGGCTGTTGGGCGAGTTTAGCGCCGATCAACCACATATATGCGTCTATGGAAAACTGCTTTTCTGTGCTGAGTGTGCTCTAATTGGGAGCTTCCGATCATGTGACCGCTTGCAGGTGGGTAATGGCCTGCCTATTTGTGGCCACAACTCAAGCCGGAGCACCCCTTACATAAAAGAATAACTTTCCTGGGCATACCAGCCCTTGCTCTGTAGTAATTACTCTATCTTCCTCTTGATATGCGGGTGAGTGGCCAGTGACCAGATCATCTGTCCACCCTCCTGGTTGTGAGACTTTACCCCCTCAGTCCCTGGAGTATCCGGACGCTGGCCCACTTCTCCCGGTCTTGACAGCCAGGTGGCATCACTGGAACTGTACTGTCACTCCATCTACTGTGTTCCCTGTGTAACTCAAATGGGCCGCATGCAGATAAGCAACCTCTTTACTGAAGATTCGCAATATATAAGGCGTGGCTCGCACCTATGCATTTTTATTTTTTTTGTGTATTTTGCAGAAATGCACTACAGTCCATATAAAATGGTTTCCTATGGGATCCACTCACATTTATGCTTTTTACAACCTCTGCATTTTTGGAAAGGATTCGGGACTGATTTTTGGTTCAATAGACTTCAATGGAAAAGCTGCAGAAGAGCATGTAGTGCGTTTTTTTATTTTTTTATTTATTTATTTTTTGCTGCATTTTCGAGGCCAGAAAAGCATAAAAAAAAAGCAAAACTCGAAAAAAAACACATGAAAAACGCACAATAAACTGCAGAAATGGATCAAAAGCAAACCGCATTGCTGTGAACCAGCCTTAGTCAAACAGGCCTTGCTGTTGCAAGTTTTTCTGGGGCTAGTGAAGTGCAGTCAGGCCCAACAAGGGGAAACAAACAAACAAAAAAAAAGTACAGTTCTTAAGGGACCATTCTCTTGCAACCCTTCCCATGGCCAGGGCTCGAATCCTGTAGCTAACTCCTCCCACGTTATGTATGAGATCCTGCCAGAAATCTCACTCTCCTTCCTGGAAGGATTTAAAGGGGACACCTTTTTTTTAAGCGTTTTTTTAATTTTTTTATTTGAAGTATGATCATATTACAATCGGGAGAGTGCAGCGTTGTGGAGCCACACCCGGCCCCTGATAAAGGGGTCCTGCATGGCTCTGAAATGTTGCACTCTCTTGTTTGGACACAATTTGAAGATCCGTGGTGTGCTGGCAAATACCGTATTTATCGGCGTATAACACGCACATTCATTTTAAGAAGGATGTTTCAAGGAAAAACTTACATTTTTAAATAAAGAATTTTGAAGCAAAATAGGGGTCAGTGCCCATCTGCAGCCTGATCAATGCCCATCTGCAGTCTCCCAAGTGCCTTCGGTGCGACAGCCTCCCAAGCGCCCTCGGTGCGGCAGCCTCCCCAGCGCCCTCGGTGCGACAGCCTCCCAAGCGCCCTCGGTGCGGCAGCCTCCCCAGCGCCCTCGGTGCGGCAGCCTCCCCAGCGCCCTCGGTGCGGCAGCCTTTCCAGCGCCCTCGGTGCGGCAGCCTTTCCAGCGCCCTCGGTGCGGCAGCCTTTCCAGCGCCCTCGGTGCGGCAGCCTTTCCAGCGCCCTCGGTGCGGCAGCCTCTCCAGCGCCCTCGGTGCGGCAGCCTCTCCAGCGCCCTCGGTGCGGCAGCCTCTCCAGCGCCCTCAGTGCGGCAGCCTCTCAAGCGCCCTCGGTGCGGCAGCCTCTCCAGCGCCCTCGGTGCGGCAGCCTCTCCAGCGCCCTCGGTGCGGCAGCCTCTCCAGCGCCCTCGGTGCGGCAGCCTCTCCAGCGCCCTCGGTGCGGCAGCCTCTCCAGCGCCCTCGGTGCGGCAGCCTCTCCAGCGCCCTCGGTGCGGCAGCCTCTCCAGCGCCCTCAGTGCGGCAGCCTCTCAAGCGCCCTCAGTGCGGCAGCCTCTCAAGCGCCCTCAGTGCGGCAGCCTCTCAAGCGCCCTCAGTGCGGCAGCCTCTCAAGCGCCCTCAGTGCGGCAGCCTCTCAAGCGCCCTCAGTGCGGCAGCCTCTCAAGCGCCCTCAGTGCGGCAGCCTCTCCAGCGCCCTCGGTGCGGCAGCCTCTCCAGCGCCCTCGGTGCGGCAGCCTCTCCAGCGCCCTCGGTGCGGCAGCCTCTCCAGCGCCCTCGGTGCGGCAGCCTCTCCAGCGCCCTCGATGCGGCAGCCTCTCCAGCGCCCTCGATGCGGCAGCCTCTCCAGCGCCCTCAGTGCAGCCTGATCGATGCCCATCTGCAGTCGAGGGGACAGGGAGGGGGGCGGGACGAGCGCCAACAAATTGCATGCAGTGAGAATCTCCTATGATAGACAGAACACTGGTCCAATGGCGGCCCAGAAGACGGGGCTTCCTATTACAGAGGTCACCAAGTAAACAGGAGATTTTCACTGTATGTAATCTGGCGCTTGCCCCGCCCCCCTCCCTGTCCCCTGCGAGACAGCTAAAATTGAAGTATTGGCGTATAACACGCACACACTATTTGCACCTAATTTTCGTGGTGAAAACGTGCGTGTTATACGCCAATACATACAGTATCTACACTGTCTTATGCACGGTCCAGTCTCCAGCTGGTTGTTGCTACAGCACTAATTATTCTAGAGCCTTTTCCAGGAACGTGTAGGATGGGAATATGGATGGTTACCTTCTTAAGTGGGCCTCATAGTTGGCCCGACTTTACCTGCTTACACGCTGTGACAGCCAATCACAGCTGTCGCATGATCGAATTGCCCAACTCCTGGCATAAACCCTTTTCTTTCATCCGGAGGAGGGTTTTTCTCCGCTAAGCACACCCTTTTGCTTGCATACCTGAGCTAAGGGGCGATGGATTCCAGGAAGTAAATGTTACATAAATTGTCAGCCCTTACTCAAGATGGCCGCAGCTAGAAATGCTGGGGGGGGGGGGGTGTTTTTCAAGTGATTGCTCAACAAAATGAAAACATGAAGACATGGATGGGTACGTTTGCTTTGAATATAAAAAAATAATTAAATAGGTTGTGGTGCTCAGATACAGTTTACTTGCATTTCAAAGCAGAACTCCTCTCCTTTACAGCCACGGAAGCTGCCATCTTAGCCTCTGTTTGATCTGCAGTTGCCATGGTGCTGCACATGTGATCAGTTATGACACCAGCCATCTGACGGCGTGACATTTCAGTGGAGAGCATAAGCAGTTGTCACAGTTCTCATTCATGGAATGCCTTGAATGTCATTGTTTTCTGAAACCATTCAATTGATGGGTTTACTTTTCACTATTTATAACGGATGAACACTTTTTTATATGCATACTTTCTCTTATATTTAAAATGGACATAAGGATCGTGTGTGTTTTTATTTATTTATGTATTTTTTTTTTTTTTAGCTAAATTTATCATACTGAGCTATTAAATCTGTTTTACACGTGCCACTGGGTTCTTATCACACCATGTCTGAGGGCAGAGGCCGGCCCAGATTTGTATGAACATTCTTCTTAACCTGGATTTCTTTTATTTTCTCAGTTGCAAGTATAGCTGTAGTGGATTACTAAACCAGATAGAATCTGTCTGTCTCCAAAACAATTACAGTTTGTAAACATCACTTATTGAATTTTGAGGTTTGGTTGTCTGCTGTAATATATTGAGAGTCCTTGAGGTTTTTTTTTTCCCTGTCTCCTTTATTTTGTTTTTCAATATAAGCATTCATTGGAAGCTCCAGTGTGTTTTCAGGAAGTGTACATTCTGAGGAGACAACGTAATGTTTACCTTGAAAGCAGTTTTTGTCTTCTCACGTTTTTTCCTTGCTTGTTGCCATATTTTCATGATGGCATTTCATAGATTGATTTTGTAGAGTAGGAAAAAGAGAAAGCTGTGCAAACCAACAAATCAAACAAAAGTGGATAGACGTCTAAAAAGAAGTCAAATTGTAGTGCATGTCATAGGCTACATAATCATATATGAATAAGTGTATACAATATAAAATGAATAAATGTGAATATACATAAATCAACACCCAGTGAAACACAAATTGTTATATGACATATACATTAGTGAGTTCATGAGTAGGCCAATCAGGCCAAAAACGTTGCCCCAATGGTGAAGAGGGGATTTATTTTTGATGCTTTTGTGGACAAAACCAAAAATAAAAAAGCAAAAAATCAAAAAAAAGTTCAAAAAGAAGTTCCAATACTCGTGCTCCCGTGCAGGATTCAAAACATCCACTTCTTGTACCATGTATTTCAAAGATGTGTATCACACCACCACCAAATAGTGAAAAGATGGCCGCTTACCGCAAATCGATGACCCGTCACAGAGGGTCAAACAGGTGTGAGATTAGGGTTAAACTGTAAGGCCTCCACAGGGAAGATGTTATCAGGTCTCCAGGCAAATTTGGCAAAAAACTTGGTGTACCATCAATCCTCTCTCCAAAGAATCACCCCACAGTGCCCTTGAAAGCGGAATAAATAAGTCACCCGACAAAGTGGACAATTCCCAGAAGACGATCGGTCACCGGCTTCACTGCTTCGCTTGTCAGGCACTCCAAACACTTGTCGAGTGTCACATTTATTCATTTTATATTGTATACACTTATTCATATATGATTATGTAGCCTATGACATGCACTACAATTTGACTTCTTTTTAGACGTCTATCCACTTTTGTTTGATTTGTTGGTTTGCGCAGCTTTCTCTTTTTCCTACAACTTTTTACCGTCTGTATATGGTATAGTTGCTGCAGCCGTATATGGTTTAATCACCAATTTAGGGATTTAAGGTTCATCGGTTTTTATTTTTCATTTTCTGACCTATAGCGCAGTTTCTTGCGCGCTCTCTCTCTCTCTCTCTCTCTCTCTCTCTCTCTCTCTGTGCGGCCTCTGTTTTTCCTCTTCCATGGTGGCTGATTAATGACATTTTTGGTCTGGAGTTGTTGTTTTCTGAGCCTTTTAGAGACCTTGTGGCTGGAATCCAATAGACAGGATCTAGAGAGCCGTAGGATACCTGGAGGTGTCCGATATACATGCTGGTTTGATCCCTGTAGTTGGGGATCCACTTTTTCTGGTAAGAGGCTTAACATGATATTAAAACAAGCCGAGGGCAGGAGGCAGACTAGTGCAAGATGAAGCTAGGGTTTGTACACGAAAGGTCAGACACTGAATACACAAAACACTAGGTAAACAGGAGCTTAGAGAACTTGGAAGTTCCTCAGGCAACGTGGACGGCACGGAGTATGTCTTGTATAGGAAAGGAAATAAAACCCAAAGTATAGCAATTGATGCCCATAGGTGAGCACAGAAGCCAAACGCATGTGAATAGAATCGGAGGACTAGCAGAACCACTGCAGCAAGGAGGTAAGCTGGATCGAGATTGGGCTCATGTAAGAGGGGGGCTGAGGGGGGTTGCTGCACACAGGTTTTTTTATTTTAATGCATAGAATGCATTAAAATGGTTGTAAAGGCACAAGGTTTTTTACCTTCATGCATTCTATTCATGCATGTGCAGCAGACACCCCTAATACTTAAGCCCCATCTCGATCCAGCTCTGTCCTTGAGAGCCTTGCCTCTCTGGGAACCTGCACTTGTGATTGACTTTTGGCAGCAGCCGGAGCCATTTGCAGTGAGCCAATCGGGAGAGGATGGAGCCGAGCCACATCTCCAAGTGTGAATGAACGCAGAGCCAGGGTCGGGAGCGTGCCTGCTTGGGTGCCCCCACAGCAAGCGGGGGGAGGAGCGCTGACATAGGACCCGAGAAGAGGAGGATCTGGACTGCTCTGTGCAAAACCACTACACAGAGCAGGTAAGTATAAAATAACATATTGTTAAAAAAAATTAAAAATAAAAACACACAGCTTTTACTATTTCTTTAAGATGGAAAAAAAACACCTGCCTTTAGAACCACTTTAAGTGTGGTGGAAGGCAAATGATTGTGTTGAATATTTAGCACCCTTTACGCTATTGGTGGAATTGGATTTCATAATCGCAAAGATGTGAAGGATGGGCTTTTTTTTTTTTTTTTTTCACCATATAAGCTTGATGGCTATATAGATAGTTGCATAGTAGGTGAGATTGAAAAAAGACCATCTAGGTCCATCAAGTCCAACCTATGTGTGTGATTATAAGTCAGTATTACATTGTATATCCTTGTATGTTGCGGTCGTTCAGGTTCTTATCTAGTAGTTTTTTTAAACTATCGATGCCCCCCGCTGAGACCACCACCTGTGCAGTTCTTAGGCCCCTTTCACACTGGGGCGGTTTTCAGGCGGTACAGCGCTAAAAATAGCGCCTGTACACCGCCTGAAAAAAACGGCCCCATTCACTCCAGTGTGAAAGCCGGCGGGCTTTCACACTGGAGCGGTGCGCTAGCAGGACCGCAACAAAAGTCCTGCTAGCTGCATCTTTGGAGCGGTGAAGGAGCGGTGTATTTACCGCTCCTATACCGCTCCTTCCCATTGAAATCAATGGGAAACCGCGGGGATACCGCCCGCAAACCGCCGCTGAAGCGGCGCTTTGCGGAGGTTTTTAACCCTTTTGCGGCCGCTAGCGGGGGTTAAAACCACCCCGCTAGCGGCCGCATACCGCGGGTAAAACTATGGTAAAGCAGCGCTAAATATAGCGCTGCTTTACCGTCGCCGCCCCGCACCGCCCCAGTGTGAAACCAGCCTTACAGTAAAGAACCCTCTATGTAGTTTAGTTTTAAGGTTAAACCTCTTTTCTTCTAATTTTAGTTAACTCCCTTCAGCAAAAATGTTTTATCCTTAGGCCTCATGCACACAAGACGCTGTTAAACGCGCGTTCAGAGGCAGTTGGACTTTTTTCAACTGCACCTGAACGCATGCAATGTTATCCTATGTGTCCATGTACACAGTCTAGTTTTTTCCCGTTTTTATGCAGTTGCGTTTTAACCTCGTTTTTCCAGAAGCAAAAAAATGCGTTCAGACACTTTGCTTTTCTGCTTTTCAGACGCTAAACGCAGGCACCTGCGTTTAGCCGCGTTTGCGTTTTATAAGCCTTTTTAAAGGAACCCAATTTTTTGGAGCAGAAAACTCAGAAATATGATGGTAAACCATAAAAAAATACTAGAAAAAATTGTTTAAAATGTCGTAATTAGTTTAGATAGTTCATAGAGCATATATACTCACTGATGCATACATGTTTGTGAAATGCATACATGTTTGTGAAATATCCAACGGACATTCGCTGTGCCATCAACGGATGGGTCCAATATCGACGAGCTCTGATTCTGGACCTCTCATGCAAATTTGCGACGACATTGCTGCCGCATCAAGAGCGACATCAGGAGCATTTCCTGACATATATTCAATATGGGATCCATTTAAAAAAAAAAAACACAGAAAGCGAGGCAAATGCAAGTGTACAACTGCTCTCTCTGCTGCTGCTACTCTGATCAAATTTGCAGAAATAGTTAATAATACATGCTTTCTGAGCTTGGGGAGGGTCTATATGTTATCTTTACAAATGCTTATAGACGCAAACGCGTCTAAACGCGGCATGAAAACACAGCAAAACGCCCGTTTTTAAACGCAGGTTTCTGCTTTTTAAAACGCGCGTTCAGCAGAGTTTGCATCTGCGTCTCGTGTGCATGGGGCCTAATTGTGGGGTCACCAGTACGGTATTTGTAAATTGAAATCATATCCCCCCTCAAGCGTCTCTTCTCCAGAGAGAATAAGTTCAGTGCTCGTAACCTTTCCTCATAACTACTATCCTCCAGATCCTTTATTAGCTTTGTTGCCCTTCTTTGTACTCGCTCCATTTCCAGCACATCCTTCCTGAGGACTGGTGCCCAGAACTGGACAGCATACTCCAGGTGCGGCCGGACCAAAGTCTTGTAGAATGGGAGAATTATCCTCTTTATCTCTGGAGTTGATCCCCTTTTTAATGCATGCCAATATTCTGTTTGTTTTCTTTGTTGGCAGCAGCTTGGCATTGCATGCCATTGCTATCATCTACTAGGACCCCCAGGTTCTTTTCCATCCTAGATTCCCCCAGAAGTCCCCCCCCCCCCCCCAGTGTATAAATTGCATTCATATTTTTGCCACCCAAATGCATTATTTTACATTTTTCTACATTAAAGCTCATTTGCCATGTAGTTGCCCACCCCATTAATTTGTTCAGATCTTGCAAGGTTTCCACATCGTGTGGAGAAGTTATTGCCCTGCTTGGCTTAGTATTGTCCGCAAATACAGAGATTGAACTATTTACTCCATCCTCCAGGTCGTTTATGAACAAATTAAATGGGATTGGTCCCAGCACAGAACCCTGGGGGACCCCACTTTCCACCCCTGACCATTCTGAGTACTCTCCATTTATCACCACCCTCTGAACTCACCCTTGTAGACAGTTTTCAATCCATGTACTCGCCCTATGGTCCATGCCAACAGACCATATTTTGTACAGTAAAGGTTTATGGGGAACTGTGTCAAATGGTTTTGCAAAATCCAGATACACCACGTCCAGGGGGCCTTCCTTTATCAAGATGGTAACTTGCCTCCTCATAGAAGGTTAATAGATTGGTTTGGCAAGAACGATTCTTCATGAATCCATGCTGATTATTGCTAATGATCCCGTTCTCATTACTAAAATATTGTATATATTCCCTTATCCCCTTCAAGAGTTTGCATACTAGCGATGTTAGGCTAACTGGTCTGTAATTCCCAGGGATGTATTTTGGGCCCTTTTTTAAATATTGGTGCTACGTTTTGGCTTTTCTCCAATCAGCTGGTACAATTCCAGTCAGTAAATATTAGGAACAATGGTCTGGCAATTACTTAACTGAGTTCCTCTCGGGTGCAAGCCATCTGGTCCAGGTGATTTGTTAATGTTAAGTTTCCCAAGTCTAATTTTAATTCTGTCCCTGTTAACCATGGAGGTGCTTCCTGTGATGTATCATGAGGCTAAAAACTGCAGTTTTGGTTACTGAAGCCCCCCGATTCCCTCGTGATGACTGAGAAGAATAAATCCAATGCCTTCTCCATTTCCCCATCCTTTGTAACCAGGTGTCCCTCCTCATTCTTTATAGGGCCAATATGGTCGGTCCTCCCTTTTTTTTACTGTTTACATTCTTAAAGAATTTTTTTTTTTTTTTTTTAATGAATGGAGAGGAGACAGCGGCTCCTCTCCATTCATAAATGGAAGCATTGTAAACACTAGTTATTATGCTCAGTGACAGTTATGAATGAACAGAGTCAGTGATTACTGACTCTGTGCATTCGAAAAAAGGAAGGAGCCAGTAAATGACACATTTACCAGCGCATTCCACCGCTTTCCATCCTGACAGATCGAGCTTGGAGGAGCACAGAGGAGCACGGAGGGGGACTGGAGGAGTATATGGGGGACAGTCGGGGGTCATCGGTGCGGCGCTGGGGATGAGTTATAATCACTGATTTCCCTGTATAGATTTCAATAAAGCAGCTGAAAGCCACGGGAGGGAGAGGAGGAGAAGCAGCTGTCAGCTGCTTTATTGAAATCTATGCAGGGAGATCAGTGCTTGTAACTCATCCCCAGCGCCGCACCGATTTCCCTTGACTGTCAAGGTATCGGATTAGACACCAGAAGAGAGCGGCACAAGCCACAAAAAAATTTTTTTTTTCAGAAGTTCTAACTATATCTCACTCTACTAGAAAATGATTCCTGTCTTCATTAAAGAATTTCCCTATGATTTCCTGTCTTGACAATGCAATAAAATCAAAAAGGGGCTACAATTTTTCCTATGTGTCCAAAATTAAAAACATTTTGTTAGGTTGGTGTATGAGAGCATACATTTATGCAACGCCTAGCTAATAAACCTTCCACCAGGCCATCTTAAGTTGGCACCAGAACGTATACAGTGGATATAAAAATTCTACACACCCCTGTTAAAATGTCAGGTTTCTGTGATGTAAAAAAAAATAGACAAAGATAAATAAATTCAGAACTTTTTCCACCTTTTTAATGTGACCTATAAACTGTACAACTCAGTTGAACAACAAACTAAAATCTTTTAGGTGGAGGGAAGTAAAAATAATAAAAAAAAAAAAATGGTTGCATAAGTGTGCACACCCTTACACTAATACTTTGTTGAAGCACCTTTTGATTTTATTCCAGCACTCAGTCTTTTTGGATATGAGTCTATCGGCATGGCACATCCTGACTTGGTAATATTTGCCCGCTCTTCTTTGTAAAAACACTCAAAATCTGTCAGATTGTGAGGGCATCTCCTGTGCACAGCCCTCTTCAGATCACCCCACAGATTTTCAAATCTGATTCAGGTCTGGGCTCTGGCTGGGCCATTCCAAAACTTTCATCTTCTTCTGGTGAAGCCATTCCTTTGTTGATTTGGATGTATGCTTTGGGTCGTTGTCATGCTGAAAGATGAAGTTCCTCTTCGTGTTCAGCTTTCTAGCAGAAGCATGAAGGTTTTGTGCCAATATTGACTGGTACTTGGAACTGTTCGTAATTCCCTCTCTGTCTACTAAGGCCCCTGTTCCAGCTGAAGGAAAAATGGCCCCAAAGCATGATGCTGCCACCACCATGCTTCACGATGGGTATGGTATTCTTTTGGTGATGTGCAGTGTTGTTTTTGCACCAAACCTATCTTTTGTAATTATGGCCAAAAAGTTCAACCTTGGTTTCATCAGACCAGAACACATTTTTCCACACGCTTTTGGGAGACTTCAGATGTGTTTTTGCAAAATTTGGCCCGGCTTGGATGTTTTTCTTGATTAAGAAAATGCTTCCGTCTCGCCACTCTACCCCATAGCCCAGACATATGAAAAATATGGGAGATTGTTGTCACATGTACCACACAGCCAGTACTTGGCAGATATTTCTGCAGCTCCTTTATTGTTGCTGTAGGCCTCTTGGCAGCCTCCCTGACCAGTTTTCTTCTTGTCTTTTCATAAATTTTGGAGGGACGTCCAGTTCTTGGTAATGTCACTGTTGTGCCATATTTTCTCCACTTGATGGTGACTGTCTTCACTGTGTTCCACGGTATATCTAATGCCTTGGAAATTCTTTTGTACCCTTCTCCTGACTGATACCTTTTAACAATGAGATCCCTCTGATGCCTTGGAAGCTTTCCTAGATGGCTTTTGCTGTAGGATGCGACTAAGAAAATGTCAGGAAAGACCTACTAGAACAGCTGAACTTTATTTGGGGTTAACCAGAGACATTTTAAATGATGGCAGGTGTGTACTGACTTCTATTTAACCACTTCAATACCGGCGTATAGTCATATGACGCCCACAAGGTGGATCTCCCATCCTGGGTGGGCGTCATATGACGTCCTCGCATTCCCGGCCGCCTGGGGGGCGCGCGCGCCCGCGGCATCGCTCGGGACCCGGTGCGAGTGCCCGGCGGCCGCGATGTCCGCCGGGCACCCGCGATTGCCCGTTAAAACAACGGGAACGTGCGGGACCGTGGAGCTGTGTGTGTAAACACACAGCTCCATGACCTGTCAGTGGAGAGGAGACCGATCATGTGATCCCAGTACGGAGGATCACTGATCGGTCTCCTCCCCTTGTGAGTCCCCTCCCCCCACAGTTAGAATCACTTCTATAGGGAACACATTAACCTCTGCAGCGCCCCCCTAGTGTTAACCCCTTCCCTGCCAGTCACATTTACACAGTAATCAATGCAATTGTATAGCAACCTTCGCTGTGTAAATGTGAATGGTTCCAAAAATGTGTCAAGTGTCCGAAGTGTCCGCCGCAATGTCGCAGTCACGAAAAAAAAATCGCAGATCGCCGCCATTACTAGTAAAAAAAAAAAAATTCAATAAATCTATCCCCTATTTTGTAGACGCTATAACTTTTGCGCAAACCGATCAATATACGCTTATTGCGATTTTTTTTTTTTTTTATTTATTTTTTTTTTACCAAAAATATGTAGAAGAATACGCATCGGCCTAAACTGAGTAAAAAAATCGTTTTTTTTTTTTTAAAAATGGGATATTTATTATAGCAAAAAGTAAAAAATATTGTGTTTTTTTTCAAAATTGTCGCTCTTCTTTTGTTTATAGCGCAAAAAATAAATACCGCAAAGGTGATCAAATACCACCAAAAGAAAGCTCTATTTGTGGGAAAAAAAAGGACGTCAATTTTGTTTGGGTGTAACATTGCACGACCGCGCAATTGTTAGTTAAAGCGACGCTGTGCCGAATCGCAAAAGTGCTCTGGTAAGGAAGGGTGAAAAATGGCCCGGTGCTGAAGCGGTTAACATGATTTTGAATGGGATTGCTTAATTCTGAACACAGCTACATCCCCGGTTATAAGAGGGTGTGCACACTTATGCAACCACATTATTTTATGTTTTTAGATTTTAAGTTTAACTGAGTTGTACAGTTTTTATAGGTCACATGAAAGGTGGAAAAAGTTATTTGTGTCTCTTTATTTTTATTTTTTTTACATCACAGAATCCTGACATTTTAACAGAGGTGTGTAGACTTTTCATATCCACTGTATATGACTATGCTCGCTCCTCCCCATTTATTCTTCCTGCTGCATTAAACCTGTAATCAAATGAACAGAAACCCAAAGAAACCTCGGTGGCGTCTAGCTAAGTTATTGGGTGTTTCATTCTATCAAAGATGCATGGTATACTGTCAGCATCACATAAAAACCCGTAACCTGTTTCCTACCATCATGAGTAAGCACTGAAGGTGTGAAACGTGTCAAGGTACTTATGTGTTGCTGTAGAATAAAACATTGAACGATTAGCAAGACACCTCCTAATAATGCCTCATGTTTTCTATCTGTTTGGTTTTTTTGGGACCTGCCAGGGTCTTGGGTACCAGTAGAGTCTAGTGTGCACATTTGTAAACAATATTGGGAGCTCCTTAGCCAGCAGTAGGGCTTCATTTCTGTACATTAACTGTGTACTCACGCAAACACTTTTGTGGCTTCTGGTGTCTTAAATTTCTCTGTCCATTTGTAGGCTACCATTGATATTAAAGCGGTTCTGCACACATTTCATTTAGTAAATCTCTTTGGCTTCCAAATCAGGCAAAGAGTACTAAATGAAGTGTGTGTTTTTTTTTTTCACTTACCTTTATAATAGCTGACTTCCTGTCCTCTGTCTCTGCGGCGGTGGGCGGGGTCTCTGCGTCGATCGTCGTCAGGCCACACTGTCTCCTAGGATCAGGTGTCATTGATCCCAGGAGTCTGTGCGGCCTTCTTCCGAAATCGGCAGATGTGCCGACATCTCGCAAGATTTCGGAGAACGTGAGCTGCACTTTGCCGTTACTGCGCACGCGCGAGCACGGCGCAGTAACGGCGGTGCATGCTGGGCCATCTAAAGTGCCTGTGGGGTTTCACATGCCCCAGGCAAGATGGCCCCCAGCAGAAAAGCAAAATCTAAATAATTTTATTGGAGGAAAACCGGCTGCGATCGAGATGGAAAATGGAACACGTGAGTCCCCCAATTTACCCCGTAATCCTTGGCATATTCCCCCAAAAAAAAAAAAAAAAAACGTGCAGAACCGCTTTAAAGGAGCAGTAAAGTGCTATTTCTGTACAGTATCACCACGTGTGAAGAACATCAAGGACCTGTAATAGGCAAACATGGTTGCTCCAAGCTGGTAAGTCTTGGCAGAGCTGTGTATACAAGTAATTTGGAGACAGAGGGAAGGAGCTGGAGCAGGTAGATAGGGGCTGGCCCATTTATCAGAGAGGAAGCAAAAAGCATGCTGACCGCTTGTATCCATGGGTCCCCTGCTTTGTCTCTGCCCAGTGTTTTTGTCTATTTCTGTATACATAGGTGATGGATAAGCAAGCCTGTGTTCATGAGCAGAATATGTATATGTACACACTTCATAGGTTAAAATGTATGTAAACCCTCACCTTGTAAAACAAACCATTAAGTTTAAAATAGAAATGAAAGGCAGACTGTAGATGTAAAGTAAAAAATAAATAAATTTTTTCCCCTTTTTTACAAATGATCACATACCCTCTGTTCTCAGCTACATAAGAGCTAAAGTGGTGGGCGAGGAGGAGTGAGGGGGAGAGACAGCAGCACACTTGACTTCCTGGTAAATGGATGTGCGGGGAGGGTGGGGAGAATAGGTTGAGTTCCAGCAACGCTAAAGAATTGACCACGCTGTGCTCTCATACTTGGTGTGGTCAGTTTTTTATAGGAAAGCAGAGGGACTGGCAAAAACTCCAGGGATTTCACACGAAGGAAGCGATGCAAAGAGAACAGGAGACTTTTTATACAAGTACATGGTACAGCAGGCACATATTGGGAAGGTGAAGTGTTGGCTTTACATAGTTTTTAAAAAGATTAAAGGGCCACACCCAGAAAAGAAGCTTTTTTTTTTTTTTTTTTTTCTGCTGTAAATTTTCAGTGATTTGGTTCACAAATGAGGAATTGAATTGACTACCGTAATCCTTGATTGGATTACAGATACAAATTCCATACAGGATAATCTGTTCCTCTGAGAGTACTATTCTTTTTGCCTGCATTTGTTGGATAAAAAATGAATTTAGAAACATTGCCATGAAGATATGCAAGTTTTTCTCTTAAATTAAAACTTAGACCATTTCTGCACAAATATTAAGCCCACTCCCACCTTTCTCTAAGCCATCCTGCAGTTTTTTTTTCCTTTTTAATAGTAAGCTATACTCCACCATTTGAGTCCCTTGCAGGCATTTCTGAGCACGGGGGACCTCCAAGTTGGCATTGCAGATGTGCCCATACTGCTGGTCCCTGACAAGTTCAGTATCATGCTAATGTCACTTCTCTTCTGGAACGTGAGCGTTGCTGGACAGCCAATAGGGAGCGCCCACCTTGTGTGGACGGTGACACAGACATCTGAGGGAAGTACCCCATCACCTGTAAAAAGAAGAGACGATGAAGCCCATAACTGGAGCACCACGCGACCACATCTTTGAGTAACCAAAAAAAGACATCTGCGCTTTTATTCTCCCCCCCCCCCCCCCCCCCCTATTGCCAGCCAGAACTGTTCAAGGTAAGTGGGAGATAAGGGTGAGAGCAGGGTCAGGGTTTGCACAGAGATGGGCTTTAACCACTTGACCACTGGGCAGTTAAACCCCCTTCCTAACCAGACCAATTTTCAGCTTTCGGTGCTCTCACACTTTGAATGACAATTACTCAGTCATGCAACACTGTACCCAAATGAATTTTGTGTCCTTTTTTTCACACAAATACAGCTTTCTTTTGGTGGTATTTAATCACCGCTGGGTTTTGTATTTTTTGCGCTATAAATCAAAAAATACTGAAAATTCGGTAAAAAAATAAAAATAAATTCTTTGTTTCTATTAAAAAGTATTGGCCCGAGTATTGGCAGAGTATTGGACAGTGGTGGCCCGAGTATTGGCAGAGTATTGGACAGTGGTGGCCCGAGTATTGCAGGCATTGACCAGCGCTGTGGGCACTACACATCCAGCCCACAGTGCTGGTCCCGTCTCTCCCCCTTTCCGCTTCTCCCCTCTCACTGTACTGATAGGTTCCTCTCTCCCCTCTCTGTACCGATCGGTGGCCGTTTACCGTGATCCGTGATGCGCCGGGTCCTCGGGACCCGGCGGTCACGGATGTTCCCGAGTGCACGCCCCAGGGGGCGCGCGGGAGCAAGTTTCTGGGAGGACGTCCGTAGGACGTCCACTTAGAACAAGCCGACCTCGCTGTAGACGTCTTTTGACTATGGCGTGGTCGGCATGTGGTTAAGGGGGGTAAGAAAACCGTTTCCTAATCTCCTTAAAGAGAAGTTAATTATTATTTATTATTAATAATAATATTTTTTTTTTTAATTTAGACTTCTTGTAATGCCCACCCAGAGTGCTGCTAACCTTGCATAGTAAAAATTAACAATATTTTCAGAAAGTACCCCCCTTTTTTTTTTTTTTTTAATTCCCCTGGACTTCAAGGGTGTTCCAATGTTTAAGGATCCTGTAACTAAGACTGGAAGCTCTTTCCAAAGCTTTTTTTCTGCCTGATGGGTCATGCCCTGCAACCTATCATTACAGTCACGGCCATCTAACTGTGGGAGTTTGGTCCAATGATTTGTTCAAAGATCTGGGACCTATCCTAACTGATCATTTAGTTCTCAAACAATTGGAACTCCTACCTGGTACCCTAAGCTACTGTGCTGACAGGCATGTGGCTATTATACACCTTAGCTCTTTTCAGGGCTTTAAGCCTATGGATAAGTCCTTCTCCACAATGAAGAGTTTGCCCCTGCTCTAAGTGGGGAAAGTGTCTGTTAACCTTGCTGGCCTTGGAGCCCTGAACACTTTCCGTTATCTTTTCAATGTTGAACCTCTCAACTGCAAGGTTATCCAATTCAGACTCAGTAAGGCAGAGCCACAACAGTGACATACATCAGATATTGGGGAGAGATCCAGACCTTTTGCAGACCAAAAGAGAAGCCGACAAGATTCTGACTTGGTATGAACTCTACATTTTCGTTCCTATCCTGTCTGCCATACCAGGCATGGAAAATTGGCAGGTGGACGTCCCAAGTTAACTTCTAGTCTCTTTTTTAAAAGCCATTTCAAGACCTCTGTCACAAGTGGAGAACACTGGATGTGCATGTAACTATGTCAGTAGAAACTTTGGCTACTCAATGCCTTTTCTTTTCTAATGCTTCTTCCTCATCTGTTTCGCAGGATTTAGTACATTACAGTGTTTTTCACTGAACTGGCCTAGGCAGGTGTGGTACTCAGACTGCTTGCAGGGGCTCTGTGTGCTCTTCCAGATTGCCACCATTGCTGGCTTTTTAGGCATGGCTGTTGAAGCTCAAGTCCTAGAGATGGGGACCTATCTGATTCTTATTTCTATACTCCTGAAGGCTACAAGATCCACCTCTCACAAGGTGTATTATAGCACTTGAAAAATCTTACTTCCGAATGTGCAAGGTATGACAGTTTCAACTTGGAAGTCGTTGGTTGCCATTGCCTCCGTGAGGCGGTTTTCTCATTCCACAGATCTCGTGAGAGCCTCATTCTGTCCTCCACAGGTGCATGGTTGTCTTGGGGCCTAGGGCCTCCTTTCTATCTAAGGTGGTGTCTTCCTTCCACCTTAACTAGGATGTTCTACTTCTATTCCTCTGTCCTGTGCTGGCACATACCAAGGAGATCCTTTCATCGTTTACAGTTTTTCTCTCCGCCACATATTCTTTGGAATGACTGACTCCCTCGTCATTTCTGAGGGCTCCTGTAGGGGTTAGTGTGTCTGTTCCTCCACCATTTGTAGGTGGCTTAGGCAGCTTATCCTCTCGGTGTAAGGATAAGGTACTACCTTTTCTGACAAGGCACCGTATGTGCCTTTTAGGCCAGGGGTGTCCAACTCAATTTCATTGCGGGCCGCATCAGCATTATGATTGTCCTCCAAAAGGGCCGGTTGTATCTGTAAGATTAGATGTCCAGCGCATCCCCTTCCCTTACATTAGATGTCAAGAGCCACCCCACCATCAGAAGTTGAGTGCCCTACTCTCCCTAACATCACAGTGCACCCCCTTTCCTTATGCTGCTGCTGCTGGGAAGAAGCTGGATGCATTGCTTGAAAGCAGAAGGTAGGGGTCTGGAGTAGGACCAGAGGAGGGCTGGAGCTCTCCTGCAGCTGCAGGAGAGGTGTTAGGGCCACATGAAATGGCCTGGAGGGCCGGATTCGGCCTGCGGGCATTGTTTGACACCTGTGCTTTAGGCATTGCACCTCTGTTTTCCAAATTGCAAGGCTTCCACTTGATCTTTGGTTTACACGTTCTATACGTTTTTTTGCAAGGTGAATATTCAGGCCTCATCTCAGTTGATGATGCAAGCTATGACCATATGGTCTAGTAACGGAAAAAAGCCGCGCTATATATATACAATAGTGATACTGTATCTAACCAATACCCTTATATGTGTAAAAAAACATCACATATAAAAAAGGGGAAGAAAGTATGTAGTCCCAATATAAAAAAGAGTGAATGGAGTATGTAGAAACTCAAACACCATCAACCTGTAATCCACCACATAGATATTGCACTTACCAGAGGGCAAGCTTTTTAAAGCCTGTATAGTTCAAGCATCCAGATATCACCTCAGCCAAGACACCTCCGCAAATCACCTTAGAATGGCCCGTACCGCAACAGACCCTCCAGATATATTGAAGTATTAGCGTCACCTTTCCTTAGCCCAACATCAAAGAAACACCAGGAATACTAAGGCCCCTTTTACACTGGGGCGGGAGCGGCGGTAAAGCATCGCTATATTTAGCGCTGCTTTAGCGTCGTTTTAGCCGCGATATTCGGCCGCTAGCGGTGCGGTTTTAACCCCCGCTAGCGGCTGTAAAAGGGTTAAAATCTCCCGCAAAGCGCCGCCGTAGCAGCGCTTTGCGGCAGGATTACCGCGGTGTCCCATTGAAATCAATGGGTAGGAATGGTGAATACACTGCTCCAAAGCTACTGCTAGCAAGACTTTTTTGACCGTCCTGCTAGCGCACCGCTTTTTTTCAGGCGCTGTACAGACGCTATTTTTAGCGCTGTACCGCCTGAAAAACGCCCCAGTGTGAAAGGGGTCTAACGGTCAAGATGTACCTCGGTTACAGGTTCATGAGGATGAAAGAGTCATCGCACAGCTCTCCCGTCACTCGCCCTCCGCTCCGACAACGTCTTCCTTCTCCGTGCGGTAGCTCGCCATCGGTCTCTTCAGGCAGCTCCTTGAATTGCAAGTAGCCCCGTTTTACCTATTTGCCTTGTGGGCTTCAGCATTTTTTGTGTTATCCACCCATCAGTTGGAATTCTTTTGGACATTCCATTTGCCTCCAGAAGTCCTTCTGCCCTGTGTCCTTTTAACCACTTTGAATCCAATGAAATGTGCTAAAATTTGCATTTTTTTGGGGGTGCCACGTTCTCAGTACCATGAACTTGTTTTAACTACTTGAAGCCCAGGCTGTTTTTTTATGTATGACCTATGGATAGCAAGTCGTCAACTAATTAAGAAAGCAGGATTTTGGCTGATGGAAGTAGGAGGGGTTATCACAGCGGACTGACCCTTTATTTGTGTGCCAGTGCCGCATTCTCCTGTAGATGTCCATATATATATATATATATATATATAACTTCTACATCTCTAAATTCCTTCTGCCTTGTGTCCCTTTTATGAACTCCAAGAAAAAGGCTTTTACGGTAAGTTAAAAAAAAATCATGTTTTTTGTGGATAACAAGGCTACTGTAAAATGGAAATAGTCAAGTAGCATCCTATGGACTAATTGACACACATTTTGCAACCAGCTATTCATGTTCCTGTTGTCCCTCCATAAACAATAATTGGTTTGGTGCTCCATGGCATAATTTGGCAGATAAGTATTTGGAAAAACCTTTTTCTGCCCAGCTGCCATCTTTCCTCAGGAGCACCTGTTTTCCCGCACATGAAAAGGGCCCGGTTTTAAGTAGTACGCTGAAGTTCATATTTAAATTTCATTTAATGACACCTAATGACAGGCAATCAGAGGGGCTAGCTTTAATCCTGAAAAGAGTGCGTTGCCAGGGCGACTGCCCTCCATGGAGCGTGGAAGTCTGGGATCACAGGACTGTGTGCTTCACATTACTTAGGCTTCTCTAGACATAAAGAAACTCGGTGTGTAATTGGCTGTGTTAAATCGATGCTCGCTTACTTCATTGTGCCGCCTCGTAATTTCACTAAATGAAGACGTCACTGTTATTACAGAGTAAATCTGTTGTGATTTACTCTCAGGCAGGCCTTATTCCAAGGAGTCTGAAATACAATAAGATGAAAATGACTGGTTTAATTAACTTGTAAAAATTGGGTTATTTTAAATGCAGCTGCTGCCCCTGCAGATCCTCCAGTTGTCCCTCTGCTGATCTGATTAGAAACTCGCATTAATATATTCTGTTTTATTTAATAATGTTCAGCAAGCTTTGATTTTGTAGACTTCTTATTTTTTGCCCTCCCTGGTTTTAAATTTTAAAAGCATGGCCTTCTTGTAACTGAATGTCTACATAGGTCTGTTTGCAGATGTCAAGATACATACAATTACAGCATGTTTATAAATGTTTGGTGCCTGACTCTGGTGGTTTGAGTTATGAGTAGAGGGAATAATGCAAGCACATATCTCGGGTTAAGGGCTATTGACTATAAACAACATTTTTTTTGAAAAATAAATTCTAGTTTTTTATTTTTATGGAGAACCTGATGCCAGACTGTTCATTTCATCAAAAATATTTCCATAACATTAGTGCATTTAATGTATTTTATTTATTATTATTAATATTATTATTATTATTATACAGGATTTAAATGACGCCAAAAGTTTGCGCAGCGCTTTACAACATGAGGGCAGACAGTACATTTACAATTCAATACAGGAGGAATCAGAGGGCCCCTTACTCCTGGAGTTCCCTGCGGGTGATGTTCGCTCCTTCTGTCCTGCTGCTTGAACCCCCATAGCATGCGCCTTGCTATGAGGGTATACACGTATGGAAGCTGTGTGCATCCATAGACACGCAGGTTGGCTCAGCACCACCCCCTGCTCTCACTGACCGCATCGGGAGCCAATGGCTCCTGCTGCGCTCAATCTATCCTGTCAGATTATTATTATTTAAAGCGGTTGTATAGTTAAAAAATTGACTTTTAAAAAAAATATCTCCTAAACCTGTACGGTTTAGGAGATATTCCCCGTGCAATGAGCCGCTGACTGCAGTGGCGCATGCGCACGGGGGATTCACGACTGAAAGGCCAGCAGAATCCGAACTTTGCCGGGAAGAAGTCTCCCGTGCGCATGCGCGGGAGTGACGACATCGCGGCTCCAGCAACTCACATCGCTGGAGTCACGATATACGGAAGACACGCCGAGGCAACATGTCAGCTACCTCGGCGTGGACCAGGTGAGTTACCGACGCCTCGTTCTAAGGTAAGTATTTCATAATGAGCTAGTATGCGGTGCATGTGTGAATGATTACACAGAACAGTGCCCCCATAGCAAGCTGCGGGCTCAGGTGCCCCCATAGCAAGCTGCGGGCTCAGGTGCCCCCATAGCAAGCTGCGTGCTATTGGAACACTAGGCAGGATTGAGGGGCCTGGATCATGCTGGAGGGGGACCCCGAAAAGAGGAGGATTGGTACTGCTCTGTGTAAAACTATTACACAGAGCAGCGGACAGGTGTATGTGATGCTTTGCATCTGTGGCAAAAACTGTTACTCCTGTCGCCTTGAGTGGGCAGTACTGCCATTGAATTTGACCCATTGAAGCAACTGGCAGAGCTCCGCAAATGTCTTGCGGCTGTGTGTTCAGCATTTGCGGGGTTAAAACAGTGATTCGCTGTGATTTGGTACTTTGCGAAGATTGAAGGAGATTTGCATTAATTTTAGACTTCAGCCGTCGGGCACATTACAGGTCTTCACGCTGCAATCTGACCTGTGATTGACCTATGCTGGCATACAGGGCTTAGCCTGGTGTACGTCAGGTTTCCATCCTTCACTTTAAAGGATATTGTAGGATTAAAATTACATGTGTGCAACCCAGTTGTAACAGTTTACATTATTTTTCAATGGGAAACCCATACATTATGAGAAAACGTACATATTATTGCATACTGTGAAAGCATTTCTAGTGTAAATTGAGAACGTCTCCCTCGACAGATTAGTATATGACCCCGGCACCCATCAATGATGGACGTCATGATTTTTTATTTAATTTTTTTAATCATTCTACAAGTCTATCAATCCTATTATATCTTATGATGGCTGTATCTGGCCATTAATGTCAAAACGCAATTCTTTTTGTAGTGATACTGATACACTGTTTAATTTACATTGTCCCTTCTTTTTTTGTATGTGGATGACGGTACTGTAATTATTTTAATTAAAAAGAACATAAAAGAATCCAAGTACCTTTTTCTTCTTAATTGATCTACAGCTGTCAGGTGACCCATCTCTTCCCCAGCCTGTCTGCAGGGAAATCTAAGCAGGAGGGGCTTCTAGTCAGCATGCGACTGTTCAAACTGCCAATCCTTCCATACGATTTCTTTAACACAAGTCCATTAAAGTCGTGTTGAAGTTGCCCCAAAGTAGAAAAAAAGGTTCATGTGCTAAGTCGGAGCAACTCGAGTGGCACTGATTAGAAGGGTTCCATTGCACTTAATGGGGCATGACTTGGCATGCAGTTTTGAACTCAAGTAGCATAAGGCGTGTCAGTGCCAGTATGAACTAGGGGTAAAAATAAATATAAATCAAATCTTTATAATTTTTTTGGTAATAACATGGTGTTGGGTGTATTTCTGACAGTCACAGGCTGCATCACACCCCTCCAACCTGTGTCTTAGAACAGTCTTTCTCAGCTCCGGCCCCCAAGCACCCCAACAGGTCATGTTTTCACGATTTCCCTCAGATGAAACGGCTGTGGTAATTACTAAGGCAGTGAAACTGATCAAATCACCTGTCCAAAATAATGGACAGCCTGAAAACATGACCTGTTGGGGCACCTTGAGGACTGGAGTTGAGAAACACTGTCTTGGAATAAGAGGGAGGTAATTCCTCTATTAATCTACGTGTAGTATTGTTTAGCTGGTTAGTGGGCATGGAGGGGGCGGGAGGGAGCTGTCATTTACCACTGTGTATACACCCATAGTAACTCTATAGTCACATGGGCTGCTCAGATGTGAAGGGAGGGAATGCTCAGCATAGAAACTCACTGGAAACTGAGCATGTGCAGAGTTGCCACCACAGCTGCAAAATCCCTAGGTGAACTGGGGGTGTGGGGGGGATAGAGCAACAGGACCAACCAGACTTTTTTTTGCAGAAGACAAATCTCATAGTGACTGGGTATAGACAGCATGGGATACACCATTTATTGATAGTTTTTTTTTTTTTTTTTTTCTTTTTTTATGATGTGGGTTTAGTGATACTTTAACCACTTCAGCTCCAGAAGATTTATCCCCCTTCTTGACCAGGCAATTGCTTTGCGATACGGCACTGGGTTATTTTACCTGACAATTGCGCAGTCATGCGACACTGTACCCAAATACAAATTTTCGTCCTTTTGTTCACCACAATTAGAGCTTTCTTTTGGTGGTATTTGATCACCTCTGCGCTTTATAATTTTTTTTTTTTTTTTTTATTAACAAGAATTTTGAACACCCCCCCCCCCCCAATATTTTTTACTTTCTGCTATAAAACATATCCAATAAAAATAATGTAAAAAATCTAATTTCTTCATCAATTTAGGCCACCCGCGATCGCTCCACAGAGAGACAGAATGGGGATCTGTCAATGTAAACAAACAGATCCCCATTCTGTCAGAGATTGTCTGTTCCTAGTTCCTGTTTCTCTCTCTCTATAAAGTGACATTTTCACCCATTCTTCTTTGCAAAATATCTCAAGCTCTGTCATATTGGATGGAGAGCGTCTGTGAACAGCAATTTTCAAGTCTTGCCACAGATTCTCAATTGGATTTAGGTCTGGACTTTGACTGGGCCATTCTAACACATGAAGGTGCTTTGATCTAAACCATTCCATTGTAGCTCTGGCTGTATGTTTAGGGTTGTTGTCCTGCTGGAAGGTGAACTTCCGCCCCAGTCTCAAGTCTTTTGCAGACTCTAACAGGTTTTCCTCTAAGATTGCCCTGTATTTGGCTCCAATTATCTTCCCATCAACTCTGACCAGCTTCCCTTTTCCTGCTGAAGAAAAGCATCCCCACAACATGATGCTGCCACCACCATGTTTCACGGTGGGGATGGTGTTTTCAGGGTGATGTGCAGTGTTAGTTTTCCACCACACATAGTGTTTTGCTTTCAGGCCAAAAAGTTCAATTTTGGTCTCATCTGACCAGAGCACCTTCTTCCACGTTTGCTGTGTCCCCCACATGGCTCATTGCAAACTGCAAACAGGACATCTTATGGCTTTCTTTCACCAATGTCTTTCTTTTTGCCACTCTTCCATATAGGCCAGATTTGTGGAGAGCACAACTAATAGTTGTCCTGTGGACAGATTCTCCCACCTGAGCTGTGGATCTCTGCAGCTCCTCCAGAGTTTCCATGGGCCTCTTGGCTGCTTCTCTGATTTAATGCTCTGCTTGCCCGGCCTGTCAGTTTAGGTGGACGGCCATTTCTTGGTAGGTTTGCAGTTGTGACATACTCTTTCCATTTTCAAATGATGGATTGAACAGTTCTCTGTGAGATGTTCAAAGCTTGGGATATTTTTTTTATAACATAACCCTGCTTTAAACTTCTCCACAACTTTATCCCTGACCTGTCTGGTGTGTTCCTTGGTTTTCATGATTTTTGTTCGCTAAGGTTCTCTCACAAACCTCTGAGGGCTTCACAGAACAGTTGTATTTATCTGTGGGTATAGAATTGGGTATATTGGATTGTACGATATTTTTTTTTTTTTTATGGTTGAACTGGATGGTCTTGTCTTTTTTCAGCTTAGCTAACTATGTAACTATGTATTTATACAGAGAATAAATTACACACAGGTGGACTCTATTTACTAAACAGGTGACTTCTGAAGGCAATTGGTTCCTCTAGATTTTAGTTGGGGGTATCGGAGTAAAGGGGGATGGATACAAATGCACGCCACACTTTTCACATATTTGTATGTAAAAAAAATTCAAAACCATTTATTATTTTCCTTCCACTTCACAATTATGTGCCACTTTGTGTTGGTCAATCACATAAAATACATTTACATTTTTGGGTGTAACATGGCAAAATGTGGAACATTTTAAGGGGTATGAATACCCTGTATGTGAGGGTTTACAGCCACTTTAACCACTTGCCTACCAGGCACGAACACCCCCTTCCTGACTAAGCCATTTTTCAGCTTTCAGCGCTGTCGCATTTTGAATGACAATTGCGCGGTCATGCAACGATGTACCCAAACAAAAATTTTATAACTATTTCCTCACAAATAGAGCTTTCTTTTGATGGTATTTGATCACCTCTGCGTTTTTTATTTCTTGCACTATAAACAAAAGAGGGACAAGTTTGAAAAAACGCAATATTTTTTACTTTTTGCTATAATAAATATCCAATTTTTATTATTTTTCCTCAGTTTAGGCTGATATTTTTGGTAAAAAAAAAAACAAAAACACAATAAGCGTATATTGATTGGTTTGCGCAAAAGTTAGTGTCTACAAAATAGGGGATAGATTTATAGCATTTTTTTTTTTTTTTTTTTTTTTTTTACTGGTAATGGCAGCGATCTGCGACTTTTATCGTGACTGCGATATTGCGGCAGACATATCGGACACTTTTGACACAATTTTGGGACCATTCACATTTATACAGCGATCCGTGCTATAAAAATGCATTGATTACTGTAAAAATGTGACTGGCAGGGAAGGGGTTAACACTAGGGGGTGATCAAGGAGTTAATATGTTCCCTATGTTAGTGATTCTAACTGTGGGGGAGGGGACTGACTGGGGGAGGTGACCGATCAGTGTCCCTATGTACAAGGGACACCATCGGTCTCCTCTCCTCTGACAGCACATGGATCTGTTTACACACACAGATCCATGTCCTGCTCAGTTACTAGGTAATCGCGGGTGCCCGGCGGACATCGAGGGCGCTGGGTGCGCAAATCGGGTCCACAGCGGCGCGCGCGCCCCCCTAGTGGCCGCCAAGGAAATGCCGTCATGACGGCGGCCCGGAACAACAGATGTTTCTTCCTGCCGTCATATGACAGTGGGCGGTCAGAGAGAGGGTAAGGGAATTCCTTGGGGGCCGCCCAGATCACCAGAACCAGTGTCCCCATTGGAAGATTTTCCCTCTATTACTTTTCTGGGGACCACTCAAAATTTGGGATTTCCTTTTACTTTCACTTTCAATGATGATTATTATTATTATTATTATATTATTATTCAGGATTTATATAGCGCCAGCAGTTTGCGCAGCGCTTAACAAAATAAAGGCAGACATTACAATTACAGGGGGTCCCCGAGTTACGAACTCGTTTACGAACCTGTACGGAAGTCGGATTTCCGGAGATTTCCGATGTTCCGTCTAATGCCGCTCTGCGCATGCGCGGCAAATTACGGACATTTCCGGCATTTTCCGAGGCTCCGTATGGCCGCGCATGCGCAGAACGGCCGGAACACTGCGAAAAACAACGAAAAATGGCGGAGGGTCCCCGCAGCGCCCCGTTCGTAAGTAGGGGTTGTTCGTAGGTCGGGCGTTCGTAAGTCGGGGACCCCCTGTACATTACAATTTGGTACAAGAGGAATCAGAGGGCCCTGCTCGTTAGAGCTTGCAATCTAAAAATGATGGTAAACAGGACAAATGGGGAGAGTAAATCTACCTAGTTGGGTCACAGCACTAAAAACTGACAGCTATTCTAATCCCTCTCAACTATCCAAATCAAAATTTAAAAAAAATATGTTTTTGTCTTTAATTCTACTTAAAGAAATGATGCCATAAATCTGTCGTCTTATTGGTGAAACAGGATCTCTTCTTCTCGAGACTTTGGTTTCTTGTCTGAAATGTATAGTATATAAAGTTTCCGTCACTTCATTCCCAACTTTTTTCAGTCTAAATATTATGGCAGCCATGTTTAAGTAGCCAAACCGTGTTTTCTCTGGCAAAGCATAGCATACAATTGTAAATGTTATGAGATTTACTGAAGCATCTCAAAGCCTAACGTTGACACAACCAGCGCGGTTATGGTTAATTGTATTGTTACTTAAATACTTAGAAACCTATTTCACTGCTAATGTAAATATTTACTCTGGCTAAAGTCTTTTCTCACCTGTTGTGTATACCTGCTTCTTGAAGTGATGTCAGTTGCGTGAAAATCTTAACAACTGATGAATTAATTTTTTTTTTTTTTATGTCCGTTATTATAATAAATGCTTATTTCTGCGGTTTTCTTCTTTAGAGTGCCTCAGTACTTGTACTGGGATGGAAGATGGTAGGGCTTGTATAGTTCTATATGGGGATTTTAGTGATTAAAATGTATAGGGACCCCTCATGCAAGATAAAGTGAGAGTGATCTCTTAACCGCTTCAGCCCCGGAAGATTTTACCCCCCTTCCTGACCAGAGCACTTTTTACAATTCGGCACTGCGTCACCTTTAAGGCCCCTTTTCACACTTATACGACTTGTCCCACGATTTGGGACTGCAAAGTAGCATGACAAGTCGTTCCCCATGATTTCCAATGACAGCCATTCATATTAGTACGACTTAAAGTCGTTTCGACTTCAAAGTAGTCCCTGCACTGCTTTGGTCCGATTTTGATGCCACCAACACAGGCATTCCTTGAAATCGCAGCAAAAATCGTGGCAAAATCGCACGACTTTGAAGGCGCACAAGTGTGAAAGGGGCCTAACTGACAATTGCGCGGTCATGCGACACTGTACCAAACAAAAAATTTGTGTAATTTTTTCCCCCCACAAATGGAGCTTTCTTTTGGTGGTATTTGATCACCTCTGCGTTTTTTTTTTTTTGCGCTATAAACAAAAGAACAGCGACAATTGTGAAAAAAAAACACTATCTTTTACTTTTTGATATAATACATATTCCAAATTTTTTTTCAAAAAAACTATTTTATTCCTGAGTTTAGGCCGATATGTATTCTTCTACATATTTTTGGTTAAAAAAAAATTACAATAAACGTATATAGATTGGTTTGCGCAAAAGTTATAGCGCCTTCAAAATAGGGGATAGATTTATGGCATTTTTATTATTTATTTTTCTACTAGTAATGGCGACGATCTGCGTGTGTTCTTTTTTTATTTTTATTTTTTTTATCGGGGCTGCAATATTGCATACTCATTTTTGGGACCATTGGCAATTATACAGCGATCAGTGCTATAAAAATTCACGGATTACTGTAAAAATGTCACTGGCAGGGAAGGGGTTAACACTAGGGGGCGATCAAGGGGTTAAATGTGTTCCCTCATGTGTGTTTCTAACTGTATGGGGGAAGGGACTTGCTAGGGGAAGAGCGAGATCTGTGTTTATATTTTGTATGAACACACGATCTGTCTCTTCTCCCCTCAGAGAACTGGGATCCACACAGATCCCGGTTCTTGCTGTGTCCTGCGCAATCGCGCGGGAGCCCAGTGTATGTATATATATATATATATATATATATATATATATATATATATATATATATATATATATATATATATATATATATATATATATATATATATATATATATATATATATATATATATATATATATATATATATATATATATATATTCTCAAAAAATTTGAATATCACCAAAAAGTTCATTTCTATTTCAGTAATTTAATTCAAAATGTGAAACTTGTATATGATATATATCTATTACACACAGAGTGATACATTTCAAGCATTTCTTTTCATTTTGATGATTATTATGATTACATCTAGTGACAACCCAAAATTCAATTTCTCAGAAAATTGAAATTTTGTCCTCAGTCTGGTTCAGTAGGTTACCCAATCATGGGGAAGACTGCTGACTTGACAGTTTTTTTTCCGGAAGACAGTCATTGACACCCTCCACAAGGAGGGGAAGTCACAAAAGGTCTGGCTGTTCAGAGTGCTGTATCCAAGCATAATAATGGAAAGTTGAGTGGAAGGAAAAAGTATGGTAGAAAAATGTGCACAAGCAACAGGGATAACCGCAGCCTTGAGAGGATTGTGAAGCAAAGGCCATTTCAGAATTTAGGGGATCCCAGTGGATTTTTTCATTTCCTTGAACAGGCTTAATGGCCCGTACATATGATCCGAAAATCAGACAACAGATCGTCCATTTAAAAAAAAAAATTTTTGGCATGCTAGTCTCATATCAAAAAGGAAGAGGTTATGAAAATTCTCGTACGACAGAATAAAAAAGTGATGTCGTGCACGATCTGGTATCATACGAGAAAAATTTTCGTGCTTGTCCCATCGGATAATATCAGATGAACTGTTGTGATTGGCTCTCAAAAGCTCTGTACTAACGATCGGATTATCGTATGATTGTGTGGAAAGCGGTATTTTTCGTCTGATTTTTGGATCGTGTGTACGGGCCATAAGAGTCACTTACAGGGTGATTAAAACCCCCCAACACTGCAGGGGTGCTTACAGCAGTCAGTATTCATGTGGGTTAGAAGAAAATCCTGTTGCTGTAACTCCCTGGTGCCCAACATGCTGCACATTTTTTGTGTTGCTTGTAGGGCCCCTGCAGCCACTTATGTGTCTCCATTCTATGACTCCTGAAGTAAACTCAGAGTCTCCCAGCAACACTTATAGCATGTTTTCAGTCTCCGGCTATCCTTGTAGCATGCCTGAGGTTAATGACCACGTCCTGTAGTATGCCTGCAGTCTCTGATCATCTCTTGTGTCATGCCCAAAGCCTCTGACCATATGTTGTGTCTGTCTCCCAAAACACGTGTGCAACAACACATAGGCATTGCCGGGCAGCTACATAGTTGCAAAGTAGGTGAGGTTGAAAAAAGACACAAGTTCATCAAGTCCAACCTATGTGTGTGATTATATGTCAGTATTACATTGTACCTGTATGTTGCGGTCGTTCAAGTGCTTATCTAATAGGTTTTTGAAATTATCGATGCTCCCTGCTGAGACCACCGCCTGTGGAAGAGAATTCCACTGCCGCTCTTACAGTAAAGAACCCTCTACGCAGTTTAAGGTTAACCACTTAAGGACCAAGCCTCTTTCTGAGATTTGGTGTTTACAAGTTAAACTGTTTTTTTTTTTTTTTGCTAGAAAATAACTCGGAACCCCCAAACATTATACATATTTTTTTTCTAACACCCTAGAAAATAAAATGGCCGTCGTTGCAATACTTTCCGCACTTTTTATGGCAAAAAAAATACACTTTTTTGAATAAAGATAACCGTAAAGTTAGGCCAATTTTTTTTTTTTTTAATATTGTGAAAGATAATGTTTAGGGCTGAAACAACTAATCGATTACTATTTTCATAATCGATTAATCGGCCAGTAATATATTGGGGGTAAAAAAAAACTAAAATGAGCCCTTTATAGTACAAAAAAGAGCAAATAATCACTACTGTAAATATTACTTTCACAGTTCTATGGTAAAAAAAAATTAAACCCTTAGGCCCCTTTCACACTGGGGCGGTGAGCCGCGGTGACGGTAAAGCAGCGCTATATTTAGCGCTGCTTTACCGTCGTTTTTACCGCGGTATTCGGCCGCTCGCGGTGCGGTTTTACCCCCCGCGAGCGGCCGAAAAAGGGTTAAACACCCCCGCAGAGCGCCGCCGTAGCGGCGCTTTGCGGCGGTATTGCCGCGGTTTTACCGCGGTCTCCCATTCTTTTCAATGGGAAGGAGCGGTATAGGAGCGTGAACACACCGCTCCTATCCCGCTCCAAAGATGCTGCTAGCAGGACTTTTTTTTTCATCCTGCTAGCGCACCGCTCCAGTGTGAAAGCCCGCCGGCTTTCACACTGGAGTTAAAGGGGCCGGATTTTTTCATGCGGTGAACAGGCGCTATTTTTAGCGCTGCACCGCATGAAAAACGCCCCAGTGTGAAAGGGGCCTTACAGTAGTGATTTATCTGCTTTTTTTTGTAGTATAAAGGGCTCATTTTAGTTATTTTTTTTTTAACTCCATTATGTTACTAAACGTCTTAGACCTGGTTCACATCTGTGTGTTTTTTGGTGCTTTTTTCAGAAACGTACTACAGTTCATTACATGGTTTCCTATGGGACACGTTCACATCTATGCTTTTTTCAGCTGCTGCGTATTTGGAAAGGGTCAGGGACTTTTTTTTTAACGCAAAACTTTTTTTTGGTTCAATATACTTCAATGGAGAAGCTGCAGAAAAGCGTGTAATGCGTTTTTGCAGCCATTTGTTTTTTTTATTCTGCCCAACAACAAATTGGCCAAAAAACAGTATGTCTCTTCTAATAGTGTACACAGCATATCTCCTTTTAATAGTGTATACAGTATATCTCTTCTGTCTGTTATTCTCAGAGTGGATTTGATATTTTTCTCCCTAACCATATAGTTGGTTGTTTAAATTTCCCACTGCATAGAGATATTTAAGAATAAATTGCCTTTTTTTTTTAAACTTTACATATTAACTAAATTATACACCACACATTTTTTTTTTTAGGTTATTAGCCGATTAATCGAAACAATAATCGGCCAACTAATCGATTTATGAAAATAATCGTTAGTTGCAGCCCTAATAATGTTACACCGAGTAAATTGATACCCAACATGTCACGCTTCAAAATTGCGCCCGCTCGTGGAATGACGACAAACTTTTACCCTTAAAAATCTCCATAGGCGACGTTTAAAAAAAATTCTACAGGTTGCATGTATTGAGTTACAGAGAAGGTCTGGGGCTAGAATTATTGCTCTTGCTCTACCGATCGCGGCGATATCTTGCATTTGTGGTTTGAACACCGTTTTCATATGCGGGCGCTACTCACGTATGCGTTCGCGTCTACGCGCGAGCTCGGCGGGCCGGGGGCGTGTTAAAAAAAAATATTTGTCATTTGAAAAAATAAATTAAAAAATGTCCCTTTTTAAGAGCTGTGGGTGGAAGTGACGGACGGGCATCGCCTCCGCCTGCTACGACTGCTCCGGTGAGGGGGGGGGGGGTCCCCCCTCTCCCGTCGCAGAGACCACTTTTATCTGAAAGTGGATTGTCCGCTGAAGAAGAGGATACTGGGGTTATGGCAGCTATCTTCTGCCAAAACAACGATATTCCTCTTCAAAGTAGCATTGTAAAACAACGGGTAGTCTGTAAGTGGTTAAACCGCCTTTCTTCTAATTTTAGTGAATGGCCACGTGTCTTAAATTCCCTTTCGCTGAAAAGTTTTCTCCCTATTGTGGGGTCACCAGTACGGTATTTGTACATTGAAATCAAATCCCCTCTCAAGCGTCTCTTCTCCAGAGAGAATAAGTTCAGTGCTCGCAACCTTTCCTCATAACTAATATCCTCCAGACCCTTTATTAGCTTTGTTGCCCTTCTTTGTACTCGCTCCATTTCCAGTACATCCCTCCTGAGGACTGGTGCCCAGAACTGGACAGCATACTCCAGGTGCCGCCGGACCAGAGTCTTGTAGAGCGGGAGAATTATCGTTTTATCTCTGAAAATAATCCCCCTTTTAATGCCAATATTCTATTTGCTTTGTTATTCTGTTTGCTGAGCCTATCATCTACTAGGGCCCCCCAGGTCCTTTTCCATCCTAGATTCCCCCAGAGCCCCTCCCGCCAATGAGTAGATTGTATTCATATTTTTGCCACCCAAATGCATAATTTTAAATTTTTCTACATTAAACCCCATTTGCCATGTAGTTGCCCACCCCATTCATTTGTTTAAATCTTCTTGCAAGGTTTCCACATTCTGTGGAGAAGTTATAGCCCTGCCTAGCTTGGTATCGTGCACAAATACAGAGATTGAACTGTTTACCCCATCCTCCAGGTCGTTTATGAATAAATTTAAATAGGATTGGTCCCAGGACAGAACCCTGGGGGACCCCACTACCCACCCCTGACCATTCTGGAGTACTCCCCATTTATCACCACCCTCTGAACTCGCCCTTGTAGCCAGTTTTCAATCCATGTACTCGCCCTTATGGTCCATGCCAATGGACCTTATTTTGTACAGTAAACGTTTATGGGGAACTGTGTCAAATGCTTTTGCAATGTCCAGATACACCACGTCCAGGGGGCCTTCCTTTATCTAGATGGCAACTCACCTCCTCATAGAAGGTTAATAGATTGGTTTGGCAAGAATGATTCTGTGTTAGCTAGTGTTTCTGTGCTCCCTACATGCTCCCAGCACTGAGAACGAGCAGTGAAAGATAGCTTTTGGTCTCCACTAATGATGGGTAGCCGGCAGGACCGACTCTCCATCATGTGGCAGCCAAGCACAGTGGTCACATGATCAGCCAATCTTTCCCAACCCCTGGCATTCAGAACTTTTTAAAGGGATGCTGCAGTGGATAGGAAGAGGTTAAGAAAGTTGACCACCACTGCTGTAGCTGTTTTACAAAGTGACAGCATGTTTGCCTTCATTTGCGGCGTGCCCAGTGCGCCTGCGCCGTTGTCAACGGCACACATGCGCTATAGACAGCGGTGCCCTTTATTTGAAAAAATATCTCCTTAACCATGTAGGTTAAGGAGATATGTCTTGGACCTACAGGTAAGCCTTAATCTAGGTAAATATATATATATATATATATATATATATATATATATATATATATATATATATATATACACACACACACACACACACACACACACACACACACACATATACACACATATACATACATATGACTCTCCTGTCTACACAGTGGCAACTTTGCTGTGCAATTTAGATTTGCCACAAATTGTGTTGCAGCCCTATTACACAGATGGTGTACAGAATGCCCCACCAGAAATATTATTTCCTGCTTGTGTGATTGGCTCACTGATTTTCCCAGAATCTTCCCTAAGATACAAGTCCGATTTCAGACATTACCCTGCAACAAAAAGTCATTTTTGGTGAGATACTTCCAATAGGAACCCGTCTAAAGGGATGCAGGCCCAGCAGCTTTCCTCATTAGAGCCCTGCAGGTGCAGCAGCTGATGGATAATTATGAAACCACTCCCATTAGACTCACTTTCCCACATGGACACAAACGCACAGGGATTTCTTTAGAATAACAAAAGGTTGGAATCTGCAACAAAGTTTGTTAAAATCCCTGTAATGTACATAGATCACCCAGAGGGGGAAATGTTTTTTCCTCAAAGTGGAGTTGCGCTTTAATTCACATTTTACATTGGTACCGTATTCTACAGGTTAATGTATGAATAGATGCATTTTGTCATTGCAGCTCAGCATCGATCTTTACAGAGTCCTATGTAAATTTTGCATAAGTGCAATAAAATTATAATTTAAAACTAGTTTGCCCAACTTTTAGGAAATTTTAGAAAATGTGTTGTAAAAACATTGAAGAAAAATTTACAATGTTTTTTTATTTTTTTTTATATTTTTTTTTTCCTCAGATTAATTTCCTTCCAAGAGTTTGTAGCCTTCGAATCAGTCCTGTGCGCACCAGATGCACTCTTCATGGTGGCCTTCCAGCTCTTTGACAAAACTGGGAAAGGAGAAATAACTATTGGTAAGGAATTATTCATCAATATCTAACCTTGCCAGGTGACTTTTCCTGTTTCCTGGCTTTTGATCCATAGCTATTTGTTTCGTTTACACTGGTTCCCTGATAGAATGCTTATAACCTGCATCAAGTGCACTTCTAAAATATTCAGACCCCCTTCAGTTTTTATTAATTTTGTTATGTTGCAGCCTGATACTACAGTTTAACCCCTTTATGCCAACAGTATGTATATGTGTGTATGGTGTATGTGTGTGTATATCTCTCTCTCTCTCTCTCTCTCTCTCTCTCTCTCTCTCTCTCTCTCTCTCTCTCTCTCTCTCTCTCTCTCTCTCTCTCTCTCTCTCTCTCTCTCTCTCTCTCTCTCTCTATATCTATATCTATATCTATATCTATATCTATATCTATATATATATATCTATATACGGCCCCACTGGACTGGGATTTTTTTCTGTGGGGCCGCATATATGCGTATCTGTCTCCCGATTACTCAGTTTGGTCGGGCGGCCAGCTCTTAGGCCCCTTTCACACTGGGGCGGTTTGCAGGCGCTATTGCGCTAATAATAGCGCCTGAAAACTGACCCGAAACAGCTGTTGCTGTGTCTTCAGTGTGAAAGCCCGAGGGCTTTCACACTGAAGCGGTGCGCTTGCAGGACGCTGGAAAATGTCCTGCAAGCCGCATCTTTGGCTCGCTATAAATATACCGCTCCTATAGCGCCCGTTCCCATTGGAAACAATGGGGCAGCGCACCGAACCTGCCCGCAAAACGCCGCTGCAGCGGCGGTTTGCGGGCGGTATTGACCCTTTTTCGGCCACTCGCGGGGGGTAAAACCACCCCACGAGCGGCCGCAATGCGCCGGTAAAGCGGCGCTAAATATAGCGCCGCTTTACCGCCAGCGCCCCCACCGCTCCAGTGTGAAAGTAGCCTTAGAGTCTTGGGTGTGACAAAAATCTTCCATTTGAGAATTATGAAGGCCACTGGGCTTTTGGGAATCTTCAGTGCAGCAGAGATTAATGGTAGCATTCCACAGATCTGTGCCGGGCAATAATCCTGTATCTGAGCTCTGCAGCCAGTTCCTTTTTGTCCTCATGGCTTTTTCTCCGATACAGTATGCCTTTTCAGCTTTTATAGTCTGCGTTCACACTATAGCGAACACAGACATCACATGTGATTCGCACCCGGACTGAAGTGCCGATCTCATGCGATGTCTGTGCAATGCGAGTTCAGCCATACAGTTGTATGGCTGAACTTGCATTGGATTCACACAAAAATGGTAGAGGTGCAACGAAAATTTTGGCTGCCAAAAATGATTGTCCGAAAACAGTTTTTTCAATCGACCGAAAGGAAAAAAAAAACAGCCGATACTGCAAGGGGTGGTGTTATCCCCCGGGTGCCGCCCATTGCGGGAGTGTCACCCCAGCGCACCCAGTCCTCCACTCCCTCCCTCCTCGCCGCAATTTCCATTTGTCACGGAGCTGAATTGCCCGGGCTGTAGTAACAATGTCCCGCCTCCTGTAATAGGCAGCACACTGATCCAATGCTGGGACATTGCATCCGTGTGACGTGATCACAGGAGGCTGGACATTGTTACTGCGGCCCGGGCAATTCAAATCCAACTCTGTGACACACGGAGATCGCCGCTCTGATCCGGGCACAGGCAGGCTGCATATGACGGGCACAGGCAGGCTGCATATGACGGGCACTGGTGAGGCTGCATATGACGGGCACTGGTGAGGCTGCATATGACGGGCACTGGTGAGGCTGCATTGATCTAATTTCTCCCTGCTTCAGGTCTGCAGTCTCTGACCATCTCCCTGCATCAGGTCTGCAGTCTCTGACCATCTCCCTGCATCAGGTCTGCAGTCTCTGACCATCTCCCTGCATCAGGTCTGCAAGAGGTGCACTGAATGGAAATTTTGCTAATACTATTAGCAATGTGTTTAAGTAAGAGACTGCAGACATGATACAAGAGATGGTTAGAGACTGCATTTTTCTTGACATTTCTTGCACTAAAGGTGCCAATAATGGGCAACAATAAATTCATATTTAAATTGATGATATTAATTAAAAAGTTGAATATAATACAATTTATATTTAAAAAAAATATATAAATATTTTTTACAAACTGTTATTTTCGGTTTCGGCACCAAAATTTCCATTCGGTGCGTCCCTAAATAAAAGGTACAGGGATTTTTTCCCCCCCTCCCACGCTGGAATCTGATCACATGGGTGTCGTGTTCTCACCCATGCGATCCGAATCCACAGTTCGCACTGCGATTTGTGAACCATTCTGGGGGTGTCATTAACATTGTGAACCGTTGCGCGTGTCAATACAGAGGGCGGTGTGAACTGCCTGCGGGAGAGATGGGATGCGGGGATCGGCACTGGTTCCTGCATTGCTACAGTGTGAACCCTGGCATAGAGAGGTGTGAGCCTTTCCAAATCATGTCCAATCAAATTTAATATACCACAGGTCATCTCCAATCAAAGTGCTGAAACATCTCCAACGATCAAGAGAAACGGGAGGCACCTGTGCTAAAGTGTTGTTGCTTTCATTTTTTTTCCTTTTTTCATTCATTTTCAAACATTTCTAAAATTCGTTTTTTTCGCTTTGTCATTATCAGGTACTGAGTGTAGATTAATGAGAGAAAAAAAATTATTTAAACAAACGTAGTATGAGGCTGCAGCATAACAACATTGAAAGAAGTGAAGGGGGTCTGAATACACTGAATTTGGGAGACAAAGGCAACTAATATTAATGGCTCTTTTATTAGGTTTAAGTAAGTTTTTATATGCTAAACCACTTTAAAAGTTACCCGCACTTCTACCCCAGGTTTGAAGAGTTGTTATTTTCAGCCTTGCCATTGTACATTACAGAAAACCTTTTGTCAGATTTTTCTTTTTCATTGTTATGACCTGTATGAAAATATCAACTGCTTGACAAGAGCAGCATTGTTGAATTTGAATATTTGTTATGGAAAAGTGTCTTTATTGTACTGGTTTCCATGGCAACCGTCGGTTTAAGCTAAGCAGAAAAATTGCACCATTTTTTCATCAGTAACCACATAAGCTTGTTTACATCTCTAGGTATATTTCGTCCCGTTAAGTACGAACAGCAACAGTCTGTATAAATTCTATACCTTGATCTGTATTTTATGTTTTTTGTCCCCCCCCCCACCGCGCCTTTTTTTTTAATCCATGGTTATAGTTGAGCTTGGATGTGAGACCACAATGTGACCTGTAGAATGGAGATATCTGTGAACATTAGATGCATCTAAGGCTTGGTTCACATATATGCAAATTGGATGCGTTATTAACCGCATCCAATGTGAATGTGATCGGCTTTCAAAGGAGCCGGTTCAGAAATGTGCGGGGCAGCCGCGGTGCTGTTTTTTAAAAGGGTCACGTTTTTGAGTGTCTGGTTCAGGTGCAATTTTTCAGGCCAAAATTTGCACCTGAACTGGTGAGCAGAAACCCACCGAACTGTCACACCAAAACTGCGGCCGCACATGTGTGAACCCAGCATAAAGTGGGGTACACACTCTAAGAAAATTGGAAGAAAAATTCCATATGAGGCACGATCGTTCAATTTTCATATAGTGTGTGCACACACGCACACACACCACACACACACACACACACACACACACACACACACCGCACACACACCACACCACACCACACCGCACACACACACACACCGCACACACACACACACCGCACACACACCGCACACCACACCCACCACCCACACACACACCGCACACACCGCACACACACACCACACCACACCCACACACACACCCACACACACACACACACACACACACACACACACACACACACACACACACACACACACACACACACACACACTCTTTCTCTGTGATTAAACATAGTGGGTACCGCGGATTTGATACCCACTGAGGGTAAACGCATTTTACACTCGCAGCACCCGGGCGTCGGCGGTAAATCTGCGCTATTTTTAGCACCGTTTTAGTGGCGCTTTTAACCCCCGCTAGCGGCCGGAAAAAGGGTTAAATCTGTCCGCAAAACGCTGCTGCATTGGCGCTTTGATGGCAGTTCGGCAGCGCTGCCCATTGAAATCAATGTGATGTATTCACCGCTCCTACACCTCTGCAAAGAAGCTGCTGGCAGGAATTTGATGTCCTGCCAGCTCAGCGCCCCAGTGTGAAAGCATTTAGGCTTTCGCACTGGGTTTGCAGCTGAGGCTTTTTTCAGGTTTTATGCAGGCGCTATTTTTAGCGCTGTAGCGCATGAAAAACGCCTCCAGTGTGAAAGGGGTTTTGGTGTCTTAGTAGCACAAATATGTACCAGAATACACATTGGCCTAAACTTATGAAGAAACTTTATTTTTTTAATCCAATAAAAAATTTGGAGAATTTATTTTATAGCAGGAAAAAGTTAGGAAACTTTTGCTTGAATCCTATTCATTGCCCTGGAATAAGGTGGTGTTGGGACTTCTGCATGCGTCTCCCTCATTATCTCAACAGGTATTTTCTTATGAATTGAGGTTTCAGTCTAGGACAGAAGATGGCCTAAAGCTGGGGTGCTCAATCTTTTTGAAGAGTGTGAGCCACTTAAGTAATTTGGTAACTGGTCGCAGGCCACAATGAAATGAAATGGGTTTTTTTTTTTCGTTTTTTTAGAATTTTATTATATGTTGAATAGCATAATAAAATTTTAAACAGCAATCAGGATCAGCATTTTCTGTGAGACCAATCCCCGCTGGAGGTTTACCCACTGGTTAATTACAAAAATCCCCCCCCTTTTTTTTTTATTAACCAGAACACCATTATTCCCACTCAGGTGTTACCAGCCAAAAAAAGTCAGAACCGGTGTTACATCCTTCATTTTATCAGGGTCTTTGCAGCCATCCTTTGAATTGCCAAATCAAGTACTGTGGACAACCAATACAGACCTGGGAAGCGCATGTCCTAGCAGTGCAATAAACCCTTTTAACCACTTGACCTCTGGAAGATTTATCCCCCTTCATGACCAGGCAATTTTCTGCGATACTCAACTGCTTTATTTTAACTGACAATAGCGCGTTCATGCAACATTGTACTTTAAATGAAAGTTGTCCCCCCCCCACACAGAGCTTTCTTTTGGTGGTATTTGTGCTATAAACCAAAAAGACAGACAATTAAAAAAAAAAAAAAAAAAAAATGTCTCTGCTATAAAACCTGTCCAATGAAAAATTAAAAAAAATTGAATTTCTTTATAAACTTATGCCGGGCACACATGATGGAAATGCAACCAGCAAAACTCGGATGAGAGCTTTTTGTCAGAAAATGCGACCGCGTTTATGCTCCATCGGTCTTTTGCTGGCGGATTTCCAGCCAAAATATATCCAGAAGAACGCATTTTAAAAAAATTATAAATTGATTTGCATTTTAATGAGTGAAATACGTATTTGACCCCTTTGCAAAACATGACTTGGTACTTGGTGGCAAAACCCTTGTTGGCAATCGCAGAGGTCAGACGTTTCTTGTAGTTGGCCCACCAGGTTTGCCCACATCTCAGGAGGGATTTTGTCCCACTCCTCTTTGCAGATCCTCGCCAAGTAATTAAGGTTTCGAGGCTGACGTTTGGTAATTCGAACCTTCAGCTCCCTCCACATATTTTCTTTGGGATTAAGGTCTGGAGACTGGCTAGGCCACTTGAGTACCTTTTTTAATATGCTTCTTCTTGAGCCACTCCTTTTGTTGCCTTGACCGTGTATTTTGGGTCATTGTCATGCTGGAATACCCATCCATGGCCCATTTTCAATGCCCTGGCTGTGGGAAGGAGGTTCTCGCCCAAGATTTGATGGTATATGGCCCTGTGGCTGCTGTCAATCAAATCCAATGATGTGGGCGCCTGGGGGCGGGGCCAAGTCCGACATTCGTGTCTATGGATGCAAATGCTGGACTCGGGGGCGCGCCTGCAAGGTAACCCCCTCGGTAGAGCGCTTCTCCTAGGGGGTTATCTGATGTGGGGAGGAGCTGCGAGAGCCGCCGTGGGACCCCAGAAGAGGAGATTCAGGGCCACTCTGTGCAAAGCGAACTGCACAGTGGAGGTAAGTATGATATGTTTGTTATATTTAAAAAAAAATAAATAAATAAAAGCTTTACAATCACTTTAAACCAATTTGAAAGCCAAGAATGAAAACCTGTCATTTTGCTGCACCTTGAGATGATGGGTGTGGTTTAACAAGACTTCAAGTGGGCTTTAATGCAACTGTTGCTGAAACAAAACTGGCAAAACAGGGTGCCCTGGAAGGAAGATGTACTGTAAAAGCTCACTTCCCTCCTGCTGCTCTTGCTAACAAACATTGTTGTGAGGAAGTGAAGTCTCTAGTCCACGTGGTGCAAACACAAGGCTTGTAGCCCGAATCCTGTCCACCACGCCATGTTATGTAGCCCTCAGATTTTCAGCTGGCACCAGTGTTGGCTCTCACCCTCTGCTTCCTGCTCCGCTGTCACTCTGTGTACAGTGGCGCACCCCTGTCCCCTGCACACTGTGTACAGTGGCGCACCCCTGTCCCCTGCACACTGTGTACAGTGGCGCACCCCTGTCCCCTGCACACTGTGTACAGTGGCGCACCCCTGTCCCCTGCACACTGTGTACAGTGGCGCACCCCTGTCCCCTGCACAGGGCCAGATTAAGAACACCATGGGCCTGGTGCTGAGGATTTTGGTGGGCCTTTTATAAACAATAAATTAATAAATAAAAATGCAAACAATTTTTTGTTTTATAACAAATTAAATTAAAAAGAGAGGGAGGATGAGAGAGAGAGAGAGAGAGAAAGGGAATGAAAGAGGTGTGAAGGGTAAGGGAAAGGGGATGAGAGAAAGAGGGTGCACATGAGCATGTGTGGGAATGACATCAACACAGCCCGGCCAAGGCAAGTGACCGAAGGCACAGAACCCGGAAGGAAGACGATGGAAGCGCCCGGGCCGGATTGATCACAGCACAGCACTGGAGGGCTCAGTCTGACAATTTAAGTGTACCCTAATGTGCTAATATGCTGTGCATACTTGTACATTATGGCATAACCTACCTCTGGGCCTTTAAAAAATAGTAACGTTACAAAAGTTTACTAGCGCTTTAATATCATTGGAACCCAGGAGCCTCTCATGGGGCCCCCTACTGACCCGCATAGTTGCCAACATTTCAAAAATATTTTCAGGGATACTTTTCTACAAGTGCTATATTTAGAGTAGCTGACATCCCCTGTGTTCCTCTATACATCACAATAGTAATTACAAAATTAAATAAGTACTAATAATGGAGCAGAACAAATATGAGGACTGAGATTTCCTTTAGTTGAACTAACAAAAGTGTGCCCATTATAGAGCTGGTAACATTGAGGATATTCAGTATAATTTTAAAGAAATATTTTTGTGGGTAAGAGGCATAGGGGAGGAGAATGGCTGGTATAAAAGTGGGAAGTATGTGCAGGTGAGGAAGAGGAACTGGAGGGTCTAACAGTGGGCACTATATACATGAGAGGAGTGTGGAGGGTATGACAGAAGGCACTATGTACAGGAGAGAAGTGTATGACAGCGGGCACTATGTACAGGAGAGGAGTGTGGAGGGTACGACAGTGGGCACTATGTACAGGAGAGGAGTGTGTAGGATATGACAGCGGGCGCTATGTATAGGAGAGAAGTGTGGAGGGTATGACAGTGAGCAGTATGTACAGGAGAGAAGTGTGGAGAGTATGACAGTGGGCACTATGTATAGGAGAGGAGGATGAAGGAATCTGGGAAGGAAAAATGTAAAGGTTTGTGGAAGGATGTTTAGGGACTGTAGTGGTTAAGCGGGCCATACATGGATTGAAATTACACCAATTAAGCAGAGACCAGCCATAGTCGATCTATGTATGGGCTACCTGGTTTTACACAAGTCAACCTATTAACCGACTTGAGTATAACCAGCCTATCAGGTTTTCCCCAAAACAATCAGTGCTGCCAGCTATAGTTGGCAACACTGATCATCGTATTCACTGGCAGAACACAATAACACTGCAGGAGTGATTCCCCCATTCACAGGTCAGCAAGTGAGAGAGTGTGTGGGGACAGGCTGGGGAGAGATACTAGTCAGTGGCTTGGTAGGCACTGGTTAGTATCAGAGCCAGATACACACAGGTTACATACGCCACGATCGTTAGAGCGAGAGCAATAATTCTAGCCTTAGACCTCCTCTGTAACTCTAAACATGTAACCTGTAAAAAAATTAAAGCATCGCTTAGTACACAAAAAAAATTGTGCTAACTTTAGTGTTTTTTTTTTTAAGAATGAAACAGTTTCTTTCCAAAAAAAAACGTTTGAAAAATTGCTGCACAAATATTGTGTAACATAAAAAGTTGCAAAGACCACCATTTTATTCCATAGGGTGTCTGCTAAAACAACATATATAATGCTTGAGGGTTCTGAGTAATTTTCTATCAAAAAAAAGATGAGTTTTACATGTAGGAGAGAAGTGTCAGAATTGGCCTGGGTGGCAAGGGGTTAATTATCATAAGTAATATACAAATAATTATTATAAGCCCTGTGAGCTCATCCTCTCAGTCTTCGGCAGAGTGTTCCAGCTTGTATTTATACTGGCCGCTCTGTATGTAGCTTCTGATCGACTGCGCAAGCAACCCCATATCTCCAGAACCATAGATGATAGCAGCCCCATATTTTAACCAGTGCTGGAGTAGGTCTTTAGCTACCTACCCCCCACATATGGGGTCTCTGACTCCTGATCGTTGAGCTACAACCCTCGAAGTCGATCTTTTTTTTCATTTATTTTTTTTTAGAATTTTTTTTTTTTTTTTGGGGGGCAAATGGGCCTATCTTGAGAAAGGGGCCTGGAGCTGCAGCTCCAATAGCCCCTATGTTAATCCGGCCCTGCCCCTGCACACTGTGTACAGTGGCGCACTCCTGTCCCCTGCACACTGTGTACAGTGGCGCACTCCTGTCCCCTGCACACTGTGTACAGTGGCGCACTCCTGTCCCCTGCACACTGTGTACAGTGGCGCACCCCTGTCCCCTGCACACTGTGTGTACAGTGGCGCACCCCTGTCCCCTGCACTCTGTGTACAGTGGCGCACCCCTGTCCCCTGCACTCTGTGTACAGTGGCGCACCCCTGTCCCCTGCACACTGTGTACAGTGGCGCACCCCTGTCCCCTGCACACTGTGTACAGTGGCGCACCCCTGTCCCCTGCACACTGTGTACAGTGGCGCACCCCTGTCCCCTGCACTCTGTGTACAGTGGCGCACCCCTGTCCCCTGCACTCTGTGTACAGTGGCGCACCCCTGTCCCCTGCACTCTGTGTACAGTGGCGCACCCCTGTCCCCTGCACTCTGTGTACAGTGGCGCACCCCTGTCCCCTGCACTCTGTGTACAGTGGCGCACCCCTGTCCCCTGCACTCTGTGTACAGTGGCGCACCCCTGTCCCCTGCACTCTGTGTACAGTGGCGCACCCCTGTCCCCTGCACTCTGTGTACAGTGGCGCACCCCTGTCCCCTGCACTCTGTGTACAGTGGCGCACCCCTGTCCCCTGCACTCTGTGTACAGTGGCGCACCCCTGTCCCCTGCACTCTGTGTACAGTGGCGCACCCCTGTCCCCTGCACTCTGTGTACAGTGGCGCACCCCTGTCCCCTGCACTCTGTGTACAGTGGCGCACCCCTGTCCCCTGCACTCTGTGTACAGTGGCGCACCCCTGTCCCCTGCACTCTGTGTACAGTGGCGCACCCCTGTCCCCTGCACTCTGTGTACAGTGGCGCACCCCTGTCCCCTGCACTCTGTGTACAGTGGCGCACCCCTGTCCCCTGCACTCTGTGTACAGTGGCGCACCCCTGTCCCCTGCACTCTGTGTACAGTGGCGCACCCCTGTCCCCTGCACTCTGTGTACAGTGGCGCACCCCTGTCCCCTGCACTCTGTGTACAGTGGCGCACCCCTGTCCCCTGCACTCTGTGTACAGTGGCGCACCCCTGTCCCCTGCACTCTGTGTACAGTGGCGCACCCCTGTCCCCTGCACTCTGAATGTAGTGCACTTCTAGTGCGCCTCCTGCCCTTTGAGGGCAACCATACTAATGACGCAGCCCACAAACAAATGGAGTTTGACACTCCTGCTCTAGTCAGACTTTGTGGGCTTGTAAGGGTGTCCGCTTCCTGGTCTTCCACAGCTCAGAGGTTCTATTTGCTAGATTCTATGTCACTATTGTGTCCTGTAGGGGGGTGACGGGCAAAACCGCAGATCGCAGTGAGTAAACAAAAATCCAACTCTCATTGAAGTGTTGGATTCCGAAGAGTCTTTAGGTGACCGCTTCTTATCACAGCAGCACAGACAGAGAGAGGGTGAGAATCTGCAGTGCTGCTGTGATAAGAAAAGGTAACCTGAAGACTTCAGAATCCAACACTTCAATGAGTGTTGGATTTTTGTTGACTCACTGCGATCTGCGGTTTTGCCCGTCACCCCCCTACAGGACAATATGGTGACACAGGATCTAGCAGAGCTGTGGAAGACCAGGAATCGAACACACTCACAAGTTTTTGCCATTTCATTTTGGCATTAAAGTCTCTTTAAAACCTTATTGGCACCAAATATCTAGCCTGTATAAAAATTAAAGAAAAAAACTTTCATGCATTTTTTTTTACATTTTTAAAATAAACTAACTCGGACTTGTTTAGACATCAGCAGTCGTCCTTTATTGGTCTTGCTGAGCTTTGCAAACTTTTGTGTGGGAAAGCTTTGAAAACAACTTATTCTATACATTTTATAATTCAATCCAGTCTGTGTGTCAAGGCGAGGAGGGATGTGTCATTTGAATAGAAGAGCGGTAGGGCAATTTCCTTCGCTATACACAAAAATGATCTTCCCACACGAAGCGCAATTGCTGGAGGTTTTATTGAATTTTAAGTACAGTGTTCATTTAAATACGACACTAATTGTCCTTACTTTCACCGAACAACTTTTAAGTATTATTTAAATCTTGATGGAGTCACTTTAAAATGTAAAGGAAGTTGCCAAGGCTGTGTACATATTTGTATAAGGTGCTTGCTTACGTTATAAATGCATTAAAGATGAGGGTACAGGGCTTCAAGATAGACGTATGGATGGTTTCTAGCAGAGAGCCTGAGCTCAGCCTGTCTCTGCCTGCGTTCTCTGCATCCTGCATGTGGTGCCGGGGTGGCTCTGCTGTCTTTGAACCTTTACATTGTTAGTTACCTAGTGTTAAAGTGATACTAAAGTCTGTTTTTTCATTTTAAAATAAAAATATGTCATGCTTACCTGCTCTGTGCGGTGGTTTTGCACAGAGCAGCCCGGATCATCCTCTTCTCGGGTCCCTCGCTGGTACTCCTGGCGCAGGTTATTGGGCTGCTTTCACACTGATCTGTAAGGGCATCGTAGCGTACCTGCCACTTTCCTGCAGGTCAACTGCACTAAGCAATAGACTTCCATTTTTATCCTGCAGGTTTAGTGCACTTTCTGAAAGCACACCAAAACACCTTAGGCCCCTTTCACACGAGGCGGACTCCGCTTCCACGGAGTCCGCCTCTGTCCGCCGGCTCAGCTGGAGATCTCTCCGTTGATCTCCGCTGAGCCGGCAGATGACAAGTCCCTCTCCGCTCACTGAGCAGGGAGGGGCTTGCGAGCGCCACTGGTCTCTATGGAGAGATCGGATGAAAACGGACAGTGTGTCCGTTTTCATCAGATCTCACCCGATCCGATCCGCCAGCGACGTCTGCTTTTGGCGGATCGGACTGGGTCGGATGTCAGCGGACATGTCTCCGCTGACATCCGACGCTCCATAGACTAGCATGGAGCGCCCGTTCAGATCTGCCGTCAAAACTGACAGGCGGATCTGAACGGTCCCGTCCATGTGAAAGGGGCCTTAAAGCGGTTTTATAGTCAAAAAATGTACTTTTACCTACAGGTAAGCCTATAATAAGGCTTACCTGTAGGTAAAAAGAATATCTCCTAAACCTGTACGGTTTAGGAGATATTCCCCGTGCAATGAGCTGCTGACTGCAGCGGCGCATGCGCACAGGGGATTCTCCGCTGAAAGGCCGGCAGAATCCGAACCTTGCCGGGATGAAGTCTCCCGTGCGCATGCGCGGGAGTGAAGACATCGCGGCTCCAGCCACTCATAGCGCTGGAGTCGCGATACCCGGAAGACATGCCGAGGCAACATGTCAGCTACCTCGGCGTGGACCAGGTGAGTTACCGACGCCTCGTTCTAAGGTAAGTATTTCATAATGCGCTAGTATGCGGTGCATACTAGCTCATTATGCCTTTACCCTTACAGGTGTATAAAAAAAAAAAAAAGTTTTTCAGCGGGTTTACTACCGCTTTAATGCAGGAGTTTTTGTGCGCTTTCAGAAAGTGCACTTCACTCGCAAAATCTAATAGAAGTCTCCGGCTCAATGCAGCTAACCCACAGGAAAGCTGAAGGTGAACTGTGCTGCCCCCCCGCAGTGCATCAGGGTGAAAGCAGCCCTATAGGGTCTCAGGACTGTATAGGGCTCATTGACATTTGCAGTTTGAGGGGTGGTAACACCTTATAGTTCATTGTGGCCTGCAACCGGTTGCCAAGTGACCCGCGCTGTTCAAAGGGTTGAGCACCCATGATTTAAGGGTTATATTTTTTGGTGGGATTATATAGCATTTTGCTTTTTATCATGCAGGTATTTGAACCAATGCCCACCTAATGTGTAAATTGTGTCTGAACAGCTGCTTTGTTAGTATTGGGCATTTTTATTAGTGAAAGAGAGTGAATGTGTCATTAGATGTCCTCCAAAGTGATGTGTTTTACAATAAAACCTGCCATAGTGAAAGTAAATGCTTAGCAGATACTTGAAGTAGAACTTTAGGCAAAACTTTTTATTTTTTTTCATTTTGGATAGACTAAGTGAGAGTTATAACCCTTGTTAGATTTATTTTCGCCATCTGTGTCCCATTGCAGAGATTTGCCTTCACTTCCTCTCCTCCCAGAGCGAAACAGGAAGTGAGAGGAAATCCCTGCAAATTAAGGGCACGAGCGAAACTTTTTGGGGACCCCTCAGGTCACCAAAAATAGTGTCTCCATTGGAAGATTTTCCCCTCTATTACTTTTCTGGGGGCAACTTAAAATTGGGGATTTTCTTTTACTTTTCACCTTCAATGATAATGGTAAACAAGACAAATGGAGAGGGTGAATCTCCCTAACGGGGGTACAGACAGCTGACAGCTCTAAGCTGGCTTTAGGATGTTAACGTTACGAAGCCCAGGTGACAGCTATGGATACCTACTCCACCAGAAGGCAACACCCCCCCAGGTTGACGGGTCACTTGCCTAAGTTCTAACCTCTCCAGGCCATAAACAAGAATGGGTAGAGGATTTGTGGGGGAGTCGGCTCGGGGCACAGAAAGATCCTGTTAGGGGTGCCCGGAGCAGGCTCGAACCCCTAGACTTAATGACGCTTATTTGACCTCCTCCTATGCATTACAATACATCCTAAGGGGAAGAGAGCTGGACCGTTCCGATATGATGGTCCATTACACCTGGGCCCAAGTTGAGTTTCAGAATTGTTTCATTGTAACACGGTTTTCACCTTTGTTTATTACCGTTTATTGATCTACCTTATGCTATACATATGTAAAGCCTACATTCTGTATGACTTATTAAATTTAATAAAAATTTATTGAAAGTTAAAAAAAAAAAAAAAAAAAAAACTGACAAGTCTTCTAATCCATCTCCACTCTATTAAAAACTGAAATAAAAGTTTTGCCTTTAGTTATGCTTTAAGTTAAAGATTGTGGCTGTGTCTGCTCGACAGAAGGCAGTCGTTTTGACTGTTGAAGTAAATTGTTAAGAGAACTTTTCTCGATCAGCTACTGCAGCCAGTGATCAGTGTATTTTGACGGCAGTGAAAGTGTTGGCTGGGGATTCCTCCATCCACCTAGTTTGTGTGGATGGCTGAATCAAATGGGGGGGGGGGGGGGGGACTACCTGTTGCCAGCTTTAGGTTTGTGTCCTAGCGACCAATGAAAAGACAAGGGGGAGGAGGGCAGGAGAAATGTGTGGGAGCCCTCTAGCTGAATGCAACCCCTCCGCAGACACTGGGCAGTGGCAACTGAGCTCAACTTTAGTAATGCCCACAAATTCTGTTGGGGGAGAAGCTGGCAAGCAAAGAATAAAAGGAACTTCTTCATATTTCAATACTATTGTATTGGAGAGGCTAATGTTCATTTTAACAATTCTTTATACATTGTTTGCAGATGATGTGAAGCAAGTGTTTGGACAGACTACGATTCACCAGCATATCCCGTTCAACTGGGACTGCGAATTCATTCAGCTGCATTTTGGAAAAGACCGGAAGAGGCTGCTACCGTATGCTGAGTTTACTCAGCTTTTGCTGGTAAGCAATAGAAAGTGATTTGTGTTTTTAATGTATAGAGTAGCTCCAAATTATTTTTTTTTTTTATTGGTGTTGAAAACACATACAGGTGATTGACACATAACATAAAGACAAGAGTAGCTCTAAAGTTTAATTCAAAGTTGACCTATGAGTAACTTTGACAGGTCTGTGTGCATAATTTTTATAGTTTTCTAATTTAAATGTTTTTGTCTCAAAACTCCAGCTTCCTTATGTACCAATTAACATTAATGGTATCCTCTGTTGCAGAAAAGCAAAAGCTTCCCCTATATTCTAAGGCAGGTTTTACCTCCTATGAGCTCCTGGTATACGTCCTACTGGATGGGAAAACTGTTAGTGGAAAGGGGAAGCAGTGCAGCAGTGACATTTGATTCATGTGTATATATTCTGGGAGTGTCTGGTGCAGTCATCAAATCTGGTGTGGAGCAGCCGGATAGTGAGCATGGTCCCGTGCCACATGGAGAGAGGGAGAGGGAGAGGGAGAGGGAGAGAGAGAGAGACACTAGCATTGTCGCACATGCTGCACAGTGGGAGGTGAGCAGGGACCAAAGAGGAACAGCAAACCAGTGGATCAGCAGAGCTGGAAGTTACTACTGAGTGGGGGGGGGGGGAATCGGCAGAGCTGGAGGTTACTACTGAATGAGGGGGGGATCAGCAGAGCTGGAGGTTACTACTGAATGGGGGGGGGGGGGGGGGATCAGCAGAGCTGGAGGTTACTACTGAGTGGGGGATCAGCAGAGCTGGAGGTTACTACTACTGAGTGGGGGATCAGCAAAGCTGGAGGTTACTACTGAGTGGGGGGGCGGGCGGCAGAGCTGGAGGTTACTACTGAGTGGGGGGGGGGATCAGCAGAGCTGGAGGTTACTACTGAGTGGGGGGGGGGGGGCGGGCGTTAGAGCTGGAGGTTACTACTGAGTGGGGGGGGGGGGGGAGAGAATCAGCAGAGCTGGAGGTTACTACTGACTGGGGGTACTATTGAGCTGGGATTCTACTGGGCCCCTTTAAAACAAATGGAAAATTAACACACGCACAGGGCATTTGCCAAGCTTCATTGAAGCATCAAAAACGCACAAAAAAGCATGTTGAAGCAGTAGGCACTTTAATGCTTTAATGTGTGTCGAAGTTGAAGCAATTGTAAATGAGCCCTTAACCACTTGCTGGCCTGCCCACCGTCAAATGACAGCTGGGTGGTGTGGCTCTCGTTCTGGGTGGATGTCATATTACAGATTCCCAGAACGACCACTCTCGCGTGCCCACGCCGTGCTGCTAGGACACGGTGCGACCTTGATCTCTGTAAAGTGCCGCGGCTCTTTAACCATGTGATCGGCTGTGTCCAATCACATCCGGTCACATGTAAACACAGAGATGTCGGTAATCGGCACTCCTCACCTCACACTGACAGAGTGCGAGGAGAGGAGAGATGATCAGAGGCATCTCCACACAGATCTAGGGATGTAATCAGATTACAATTAAGTGCCCACCAAGTGCCAGAAATGTGTGCCCATTACTGCCAGCAATCAGTGCCCACCTTTGCCCACTAGTGTCGCCTATCTGTGCCCACCAGTATTTTTTCCTAAAAAAAACAACAACCCAGAAGTTATTAAATACCACCAAAAGAAAGCTCTATTTGTGTGACGAAAATTATAAAAATGTTACAGTGTTACATGACCGCGCAATTGTCATTCAAAGTGTGACAGCGCCCAAAGCTGAAAAATGCCCTGGGCTGGAAGGGGGTGTAGGTGCCCGGTATTGAGGTGGTACAGGGAGGCAGGGGCCTAGTATTTGACATTGTTGGCTGGAGTTGTGTTTTTAAAAGATTGTCAGTTGTGAAGGAAGTATCTGATGTCTATACAGTTTAGCCACTAACCTAATTTATTCAATTATTAATACCATTACTATATTCTTACCATTTTACATTTTCATCCAGTCATTCTTTCCTTTGTCCCCTGGTCTGTCACAACTTCCTTCTGTTAAATGCAAAGTTTGCGTTTCCACTGATAATTTATTGCTCGTTGAAAAGTGTTTGGCTGTGTAACTATTACAGCGTTCCAGCGCTGGGCAGCTTTTTATGTTACGAGTATGAGTTATACTCCTGTTACCATGTCTAGACCTCGAACTGTCGGCAGCCGGAGCCCGAGTGTACGCGGAGTTACTAGTCACGTCCTTTTAATGTCGCTTCTAACCTGGACCAGATGGGTCCCTAATGCATTTTACATGTAGCTTCCCTGATCTCTGCCATCAGCCGCAGATGCAGTGAGCTGCAGCGATTAAGAATCACACGCTGTACTGTGACGTTTTCCTTTTTTTACAGCATCAGTCGGAGTTCTGGAGGAGGAAGCTGCAACCTTTTATCAGACTTCCTGGGAGAGATGAGCATAATGTGGCCAGATGACAGCGGCTACAGAACATTGCTATACATCTGCTTCTAACTTTCCCTCCTTCCCATTCGGGTTCAAAGATGGTTCCTTGTTTTACCGGGAGTCTCTGACATTGTCTGCATGGCCTAAAGCAAATATGTTTATGACCGTACTTTTAAAGTTGGACTACAAGCAAACTTTTCTTTTATTTTTTTCTTATCAATTGCTTAGGTCCAATGTTTAAAAAGCATTGTTTGACCTCTCAGGATAGCTGCAGTTTAAGCAGGATTGGCAATAGAGCGTTTTGTCATCTGGGTGCCTGTAGGCTAGGTGTCCACTATGGTGTGTAGTGCAGTTATGCCAAGTAAGGTTTGGTCACCACCACACTCTTTGCAGTTATTGATGCTGAGGAGGGTGTTGCCTTCGGCCACAAGGACCATCCAGTAACGCATAACCTGTGACTGCCACATTGGGAAGCTTCATGTGCAAAATGGTGAAGTGATACTTGTGCCTCCTTCCCTGTTTTGTTCTTTTTGATTGGGTTCCAGGAATGCCAGAATGTATAACCCTGGCTTTTTTGTCTCACACCCCTGATGTATTCCAGACATATTTTACCAACTTATGGGTGGCAGAAAAGGGATTCCTTGGCAGGTAACCTTTTCTTCTTGATGGGAGGTACATTTTAAAATGGATTTTTAGATACTGCAGGTTTTTTATGCCCTAAAATAAGGCTGGCCATAGATGGATTGAAATGCGGTCAGTTCAGCAGGGCCGCTTTTAATCAGTGTGTGGCCCTCCCTGTTTGATAGAAGTCAATCATTAGATCAGAATAGAATTTAGAATGCACAAGTTGCTCAATTTCCCCATCAACATAGTTAGTGCTGATGGGTGGAATACCTCCTGTAGCGCTAATATGTTCTACAGGGGTGGGGTGGGGGTGTTTATCTAGAATAAGTCCCCCCCTGCATTTCAAATAGCCCCATCCCATCCTCCTGAAACTAAAAGGTGGAGCAGGGTTACCAGACCCTTTACAAATATTATTTGGCGTGTCACCCGGTGCGCATTGTGCATTGGAATATCCATTCTCGAAGGAAGGCATGGGTATGTTTAGAAAAAGATATATCAACACTCTCTGCACCTACTGTCTTGGCTTCCAATGCGCCATCTGTTGCAACAGACTGTCTCATCCTCTCATTGGCCCTTCATTACTCTGCTTTCAGATTGTGTTTAAATCCACATCCCTTTTGTCTTCTCCGGGTCCTCTGACCAGGATCTGAGGAAATTCCCCTCCCCCCGGCATGTCCAATACATTTTTGACTTGAGGCGGGCAGTATGGAGATATTTTGGCTCATCAATTCTTTGTCGGAGGCAAGTTCTGAAGAAAGTCTATACAACTGGTGTCCATGTACCCTACGAGGTATTTTCCTTCTTGGACATACAGACAAATCAAACAATCCCAAAACTCATCTAATGTCCTCTGCCCCAAACCAAACATGGGCTGGGCCACCCACACCGTTTGAATCTTTATGCACTAGACATGCGCCCCCAAGCCATTTAATGTGGTCTATCTACTCTATGCTAACAGGGAACATTTCCCCATTATCAGATAAGACACAAAAGGCCTGGGAAAAGGAACTACAAGTTACTCTCTAGGACAATTGGGACCGCCGAATGTAGCAATTCAGGAAAATTGTTACAGAATCAGTACTAGATGGTATAGGACCGCATCGCTTCTCCACAAATGCTACTCTGCTTCCTCCAATCTTTTTTGGAGATGTGGCCGAGAAGAAGGTGCCATTCTACATATTAAGTGGAGCTGTGAGCTTTTAGAACGCTTATGGAAAGTGGTATGCAATATCATTTCACAAGTTACATCCTTCCCCTTGGACTTCACTCCAGAGTAATATCTTCTTCATCACACACCCCTTTCTAGAAGAGCTCTGTATGCCAACCCATTGCCATGCATGCTTCCACCATCAGGGAGTGGTTTGCTAGACTAAATCCAATAGAGGAAATGGAGGCACTTATCCACATTTCTCATGAACATATGCACAAATTTACAGCCACTTGGTTCTGTTGGAGCCACTAAAAGACCTCTCAACGATACCTGAGGTGGATACAGGAATGCTCTCACCCATGATATTATCCCTATGAATACGGACATGGGTGGAGATTAAGCCTTGGGGTCTTAACCCTGACCCAGTTCTTTGCTACCCCCCCACATTTTTTTATTTTCTCCCTCTTGCTTTTCTCCCTCTGCAATCCACCAGTTCACATACCATCAGCCCTCCAGGAGTAGTAGGTCTCTTCTTTCATTGTTATCACCATTTTGTGTACAGCTACTGTACACAGTGGGCAGCTACATCTGAACATTCTGGTACCTCTCTGCCGCTGCCTCAGTGGTAAAAGAGTGGGGGTCTGTGGACTGTGGGTGTCCCCCATCTCTCCCTCCTTTTGTTTTTTTGGACCCGTGGAATGCCACCAATTTGGTTTTAAAAACTTGTATTCAGCGGCTGTATATGTATATTCTCTGCATCGATATGTTAGTACGAACAGTGACTTATAATATTACTGTTTGTGTTGTGCACTATATATGCTTGATTTTTTTACGTTGCATCTTCATAAACGCTGTATATTTGCACTTTGTGTTCATAGTTTATTTTCACCTGTCTGGGGCACCTCCTGAAGAAGGTGGCTTTGAAACGCTTCAGTGCCTTTGTGCTACTGTACAAACCAATTACAGATCTTTCACATTGGGGTTAACTATATGTGCAAACTATTATACCCTAGCTGCTCTTGTTTTTATCTTTTGTGTATAATAAAATAATTATTTTAATCTGAATTTGGTATTTTGTATTGTTCAGTAGCCCTTGTAGTCCCACCATGATAGTTAGAGGGTATCTATTGTATAACATTTTTGGGATGATGGCTACACCTTGACACCAGACTCTATCAACTACATTTTGTGTACGTAGCCATGTACACTCTTACCTTAGTTTACCTTCTATCTATGCTATGTTTTTTTTATTTAGTCAATATTGCTTCATGTTACGGTAAATGTAACAGTTGTAACTGTACTTATCTGATTTCTTTGTACTGTAACTGATGCAATTTGTTACCAATAAAAATGTTTATGGTGGGGGGAAGGAAGGGGATTCCCCCTGTGTGTTCCCCCCTGTGTGTTCCCCTTCCCCCTCTCTAACATTTACCTTACTTCTGTCTCAATCCAGCACTGTGCCTGGTTGCAGGTCTTCTCTCCCTCTCCTAGTCTCACGGGGTTTGCTGAGAACAGTGGGAGTATTTGGCTCCTGCTGCTGTCAATCTAATCCAGTGAGCAGGGGTTTGGGCCGAGCTGCACTGTGTGTGTCTATAGATGCATAGCAGCACAGCTTAGGTGCTAGCTTGCACTTCTCGTTTTCACAGGCTTTGCTGACCGCTATTGCTCCTGCTGCTTTCAGTCAAATCCTGTGATGAGAAGCGGGCCTGAGCCTCAGTCTGTGTCTATAGATGCAGGCTTCCCGGCTCGAGAGGGAGCCTGCATGTGTGCCACAATGTGAAGCAGCTTGATATGGTGGCACATGGAGAAGAGAAGGAGCGTAGAGCCCCGGAGGGGGACCTGAGAAGAGTATTGGGCCACTCTGCAATTTTTAAAAGGGAAAAAAAAAAGGACTTTACAAATGCTTTAAGCTTCATCTTTAAAGTGGTTGTAAACCCTGTTGCTTCACTTGTACCTGCAGGTAACCCTATAATAAAGCTTACCTGTAGGTACTGTAAATATCTCCTAAACCTGCACGGTGTAGGAGATATTTACCATCTACGCTTGTGCCGACATCATCGGCGCATGCGCACTGAAGAAATGGCTCAATCATGCCGTTTCTAAATGGCCTGTCCTGTGACTGGCAGCTCCTTTGCACATGCACGGGAGTAACATTATGGCCAATCACAGCGCTGGAGCCAGCAAACCCGGAAATAACTCCGGTAGACATTTCACTGGTCACATCGGGGTACGGGGACCGCTGCAACAGCTTCGATCTACGGTAAGGGTTTCATAATGAGCTAGTATGCGATGCAAACTAGCTCATTATGCCTTTGTCTTGCAGTTATTTTGTTGTGTTTTTTTTTTTGTTTGTTTGTTTTTGTTTTTACATGAGTTTACAACCACTTTAAGCGTGTTAACATCAGCTGCTGAAATTTTCCCTCTGCCAATTTGTGATTCTTCTTTTTTTTTTTTTCCTCTACAGGAAATTCAGCTGGAACATGCCAGGCAAGCCTTCGTACAGCGCGATAATGACCACACAGGAACAATCAACGCTATGGACTTTAGAGATATTATGGTCACTATCCGTCCACACGTTCTGACCCCGTTTGTGGAACAATGCTTAGTTGCTGTGAGTAAAAAATCCGGAAAACCAGTTTTTTGGAGTTTCACGATGAAGTCACATAAAACATATAAAGTGTCCAAAAAGCATGTCATACTTCCACTGTGCTGCACAAATACTGTCTTACTATTAATGAAAATCTATTGTGTACCGAGCTTTAGTCTTACATTTTGCTTCTTTTCTTCTTTTTTAAGAGAACAATTATTTCCACACCATTAGGACCGTTATGTAGGGAACAGTTTTTTGTTAACTTGGTTCTCTGACGTTCCTGCGAGACTGGTCTTTCATTTTGACACTTTGCAGATTACTATGCCACTCTTTTGGAGATAGCAGAACTGTTTTTTTTTATTTATTTTTATTTATTTTTATTCTCAACCAATTGACCTCTGGAATTCATCCCTTTCCCCCCTGTCAGAACAGAATTCTGCCTTATTTACTCTGTTCTGAGTCTCTGCCTGACGATTGGCGGGTACCGGCGGACATCAAGAGTCTAACACCCACAGATATGTGAATAATCACAGCAGAAACAGATCACACTCGCCCCCCTCCCCTGCAGGCAGAAGCGCTGTGTGTATGTGTATATGTGTGTGTATGTGTGTGTGTGTGTTATATATATATATATATATATATATACATACATATACACACACACACACACATATACATATATATACACATATACATATATATACTCATACACACTATTCGGCGCACAGCTGCCACCCTGTAGCAGTAAAACTGCTATAGGGCGGTCAGCAAGTGGTTAGAAAAATATTATACGGTTTATTTCCATTCTAGTAAGAAAAGTTATACTCCCCTTACCCTAGCTTCTTCCTGCAAAACCTGGGCAAGACTGATGTGATCATCATTGTCATGAGATCTCAGGGAATACTGAGTAGCCCAAAGTTCATTGGAGAAACCAAAAAACAGCGGCACCTTATAGTGTAGGATTAAAATTTTTTTTAATGAATGACAATTATTCAAAAATAGATATGCACCCGCAAAAGTACACGTGTTGGTCATGGCATGACTTGGGAGCCAGAAATGTATGAGAGGCAGCCAAAAAAAAACACCAGTCTTGACCGCCGGCTGAGGAGAAAGCTGCTGTCATTGCAACTTTACAACACAGGACTGGATTTCCCTGACATCACTGGAGACCCAGGACGTGTTTCGAAACTTGTTGACTTTTTTGTTTTCTTCCAGTGGTTGAAAAGCAAGTGCCCCCTCTGATCTGTGAGAGTTTCCACCATGTTCCAGCTGAAACAGCTGTTCTACCCTGCAATACTCTGCCAATACATTTTAACAGAAACAAAGATTTTTTTTTTTTTATTTGTTTACCAAATTTTCAGTCTTTTTTGATTTATAGCGCAAAAAGTTAAAAAAACCCAGCAGTGATTAAATACCACCAAAAGAAAGCTCTATTTGTATGAAAAAAAGGAAATATGGGTACAGTGTTGCACGGCTGAGTAATTGTCATTCAAAATGTGAGAGCACCAAAAGCTGAAAATTGGTCTGGTTAGGAAGGGGGTTTAAGTGCCCAGTGGTCAAGTGGTTAAAGGAGGAGAAGGTCTTGCCAGTTCTACTCTAAGAAAGGGGGCACGTCATAATGAAACGCGTCAGTGGTATCTTGAAATCCACTTAAACCAGAGAAGTTCCTTCAATTGGCTTCTGGTTCCAGGCTTATTTACAACAATGTTATCAATATTTCCTTTTGTCGGTATATAACAGTTTCTCTTTAGTTCATTGACTGCCACAACGCTCCATTAATCCTGACTATAGGGTTATATCACCTTCTGCAGGAGTAGGACTAGGCAGAACAAAAAACGTGAAGTGAAAAAGTGCAGCGCTCACATGAAGACTCTCAGATATAGCTGAGGGAAAATTATACAAAAAAAATAATAAGAGCAGAACATGTAACATTGATTCGGTTGCCACCAAAAAAAAAAGTGGGTAAATTTTTTTTTTTTTTACTCACCTCTAAATGCCTCGTAGTCGGTCACCTTCAGTGCCCGGGCACTGACATCACTTCCCCTCGGCGCCGCACAGTCATCTGGGACCTGTCACGTGTCCCAGATGACTGAGCGTCGTATCACGGCACGCGGAGCTGGGAACGAGGGGGGGCTTCGTTCCCCCGCATCGCTGGACCCTGGGCAGGTAAGTGTCCGATTATTAAAAGTCAGCAGCTGCAGAATGGCACTGGCAGGCAAAATCACGTAGATATACTGTGGCAGAATGGCACGGGCAGGCAAAATCACGTACCTGCGGTCGGGTCCCGCCAGCGGCGCGCTCGCGACCCGGTCGGGAGCTCCGTGACCCCGGCCGCAGGACCAGCGGACCCGAACGCCGCTGGTGTCCCGCGATCGGGTCACGGAGCTGAAGAACGGGGAGAGGTCTATGGAAACAAACCTCTCCCCGCGCTTCCTACTCTGCCTGTCATTGATCGGCTGTTCCTGGTCATCGAAACTGGTTAGTTGGCAATTTTGTTTGGGAGCCACGTCGCACGACTGCGTAATTGTCAGTTAAAGCGACGCAGTGCCGAATCACAGAAAGGGGCCTGGTCCTTTGGCTGCCAATTGGTCCGGGGCTGAAGTGGTTAAAGAAACAATTTGATGAAAATCAACTCTGTAAAAATTGTCCTTCAAAATTGGAGAAATACAAGTCCCAATCCTATTAATAAAAATCCAATAAATTGGTGATGGTGATCCAAACGGTGAAATAATATATGCAGTCTGATGTGTGACTTTTAGTGAAACAGTAGACAAATGATCTGTCCACCATAGGTTCTTAAAGGCTTACCAGAACAAATGGACCCAGATGGGCATACACACACTGAATCAAGCTTGGATTAGAATAAACCCCTGCAAAGATTATCTCCACAGCCAGGCAATCCAGGGAACCGATAAGTAAACTTCCAATGATGTTTATATAGGTTAATGAGCCCAAACGGATATTCATAAAAAAAGAAGACAGGAGGACACATAGCGTAATTCCGTAAAAAGATTCACAGCACATTTTTTTTAAATGAAGGAATAACACTCACATTTGATGATGACAAACAAGTACTCTAGAGCAGTGTTTCTCAACTCCAGTCCTTAAGGCGCCCCAACATGTCATGTTTTCAGGATTTCCATTTTTTTTGCACAGGTGATTTGATCAGTTTCACTGCCTTGGTAATTACCACGGCCATTTCATCGGAGGGAAATCCTGAAAACATGACCTGCTGGGGTGCCTTGAGGACTGGAGTTGAGAAACACTGCTCTAGAGTAAAGATTGGCAGTAACAGTGGCATCAGTAGTCCTCCCCAACGCGTTTCGTCCTATTGGACATTATCTGGGCATGGGCCGTCCTCAGCTGGTATATAACCCCCTCTCTGCTATAGGTATTCAGTTTGTTTCTATCTAGTCAGGAGTAAAGACCTAGGCTCCCTGCTGGGAGATTTTTGTCCTAGGAATTTTTACTTTTTTTGTTCTCCTTCCATGCGTCTTTTAGCCTTGGGTTATTTTTCCCCACCCCTCGTTTTTCCTTTTGGCACTGCTTTTGGATGTCCCTATAGTCAGGATTAGTGGAGCGCTGTGTCAGTCGATGAACTAAATAGAAAATTGGATTTTTGTACTCGCCGTAAAATCCTTTTCTCTGAGTTCATCGATGGACACAGCACCCACCCCTGATGCTTCTAATACTGCTTGCTACTAAACTGAATACATGGGCGTAGCCAAGTTTTTTTTGTTGTGCCTAGTCCTACTCCTTCAGAAGGCGATATACCCTATAGTCGGGATTAATGGAGCAATTTGTCTGTCGATGTATGATGCTGTGGATATTGCACTAAGTGATTGCAATCCTTTTGTTTCATTTTGTTAGGCAGGTGGGCAGTCAAGTGGTGCTTTTACTGAAGGGGTTTGAAAAACTATACAGTGTTGTCAAATTTCAATTGCTGGTAGTTTATAATAAATCGGTGTGGTGTCCGCTAACCAGTGTCCTCCCACAATGGAAATATTTGTTTTGGCCGGAGTTGCTCTTTAACAGGGGACTTGATCCATCAATCAATGTGAACAGCGACTGTGAGACTTCAGCTTACTCAGAAAGATCTGTTTTATTCTAGCCCATGTCAGCATAGAGTTTTTTAATATATATAGTTCAATTTTTTCCCCCCAGGCTTTATTCTTCCAGCATTACAGTGAGATGTTTCTACATTCATTAAATGAAATAAATAGACTTGTAAAACATGAGTGACCCCGGCAATATTTAATGTATAGCCTTGTAAATCACCGATGCCTGGGCCGCTATAATCCACCACATGTGTTTGTTTAGGTTTCTGCTTTTGGTTTGCCTCAGATGCTCATAGGGGAGAGCTTTTATGGACTTTATTAGCAGGCAAAGAGTCTTTTTCTTTGACAGTTTGAATTCTCTTCTCTATAAATCTTTGTGGACTCTGCAGAGTTCGCCCCCCTTCAAATCTCTTTATTTAGAAAATAAAAGTCTTTCTAACCTGTTTTCTCTGCCAATCCTTTTCATTTAAGGCTGCTGGAGGTACCATAGCTCACCAGGTCAGCTTCTCCTACTTCAATGCATTTAATTCCTTGCTGAACAACATGGAGCTTATTAGGAAGATCTACAGTACCTTGGCCGGAAACAAGAAAGATGTGGAGGTCACAAAAGGTTGGTGCTTTAGCTGTATGATGTGCGCCTAGAGGTCTGACTTTTAAAGACTTTGCTGCTTGGGTGATTTTTTTTTTTTTTGATGGTACTGTTGGGCAAGTGATTTTTCATCTACTGTAACAGGCGGCTGTAAAAGACAAACTGATTTAGCTTTCCTTAAAAGATAAGTTCACCTTTACAAAAAAAAGAATGCACATTTTTTTTTTTTTTTTTTTTTGGAGGTAAAAAAAATGTGCATTTAATATTTTTTATTTTAGGAGCCTGTAAATCTTTGCACCCACATTCAGCAGATCGTGGGTGTAATGCCATGCTCCTGCAGAATCTCTGTATAGCTGTCTATCGGAGGCACGGGCAGGCAGTTACTGAATGACAGGAAGCGACACTAGAGCAAACTGGCAGCCCTCCAGCTATTGCAAAACGACACGTCACATGACTTGACCGTTACAAGCATGACTCCCACAGGCAGTGGCATGATGGGACTTATAGTTTTGCAACAGCTGGAGGGCCGCCAGTTTGAGACCCCTGCTTTAGAGGATTCTCTTTTCCTCTTTTATTTTTAAAGCTCAACCTGGGGAAGCGTGAAGCAGTACAATCAGTTGTGCTGCAGTGCTTATGTGCTAACAAGATGCATACGGATAGGAGGTAAGGGCAAAGTGACCGATCTCATCAGTCTGCTGCTTCTCTTTACACTGTCCAGTCACAGGCTGAGGGTAGGACAAGATTTGTTAGACTTCGTTTACCATGCAGTTTTACCAGCACCCTCCCCTTTTTAGCTGCAAAAGGCAGGCTGAGGGTAGGACAAGATTTGTTAGACTTCGTTTACCATGCAGTTTTACCAGCACCCTCCCCTTTTTAGCTGCAAAAGGCAGGGAAGGGGTATGTACATATACTGCGGCAAAAATTATCCTGCAGCCGTGTTCAGTGGACAGTACCGCCTGGGGTATGTGACCCATTCAACCGAATAGGGGCGCCCCACTAATGTTTGCAGTGCATGCAGTTGTGGTGTGCTAGTGCAGGGTTTACGGGGGGTAAGTCAGGCAGTTAAGAGACAATAGAGAGGGCAGAATCTAGTGCAGCTCTGCATAGAAACCAATCCGATTCCATGTTTTTTATCATAGCTTAATTGAACAAGCTGAAGTTAGAAGCTGATTGGCTACCATGCCCAGCTACACCAGATTATTCACTCTAGTTTTGATAAATCAACCCCACTGTGTCCTCACTGCCTGTCAAATGCAGCGGCAGTGTAACCGAGGCCTTTCCAGCAAGGAAAAAAAACAGTCGTCCTGCCAAGCAGGGCTGTGTATGTGTGGCAGAGCTGTGTAAATCTCAGCAGTGGATAGACAGCATTACAAATCCTTTGGCAGGTAAAATCTCTCCCACTCATGTATGTCATCTGTGTATTTAGCTGTTTTTTTCTTTTAAACAACGGCTTACCCACCACTCCTTTTTGGTATTTAACTCGAAATGTGAAGCTCATGTCTTGCCTCCTCCATGTCACACATTTGTAGTATGTTTTTCTTGTCTGCTCTGCAGTACTTGAAACACCTTTCAAGTTTTCATGTCTTTGTGCCAAGTCTGAGGCTTAAAAAAAAGAAAGAGAAATAAAAAATATTGCAGCCAAGATTTGGGTGAAGAGCTTACGGATAGCGCTAACTGGGCCTTAGTCCAAATTGGCAACATGTTGACATGTCCTTGAAGGCGAGTTGAGTAGAGTACTGTACTTTCCCCTTGACAATTCTGTGAGCTGGTCGACAAGCTGGGAACATGATGTTATCTCTTCCTCCATGACCACATCTACAGTTTCCTTTTTCACAGTTAAAGCTCCTTCTGGGGCTTTCCATTAAATAGTTGATGCTGAAGGATAAAATATCTTGTAGTCTGGACACAGGTATCTCCCCAGCCCTTGCTTGGAGAAAAAAAAAAAAAAATTTCAGCAGCTTTGTGTTATATACACTGCTCAGCATAAATGAGTACACCCCAACAGTTTTGTCAGAAAACCTTTCCTTTCAGAATCAACATTTTCTATGGGACACTATACTACTAAAAACTCCCACAAATTCGGGCCATTGATTGCCATCATAATTTGTTGCACACCTAAAGCATTTTTCCCTAACCGATTCATTCAAGACCATGTTGCAAAAATGAATACAGCCCAATGAAAGTCTTGGGTCCCTTTCACACATGCGGACCATGTCGTTTGATCAGTTCAAAGAAAAAAAAGTATGACGTTTGTCACCCCTGACAGCTAAAGTCCTGGAGCCATTCTTTCATGCAAAAACTGACCATTTGTTTACATCCATTTTTCGTCCGATCTGTTTTTTTTTAACGGAAGAAAAATAGGGTTTTGATCCGTTTCAAGAAACGGATGTTGACGGAAGAGGATGATCAACCATCTACATCTGTTTTTCCATTGAGCTGCATTGATGTCCGTTTTTTTTTTTTTTTTTTTTTTTTTTTTTTTTTCATCCGCCAATGGATGGATGAAAAATAAACAATCTGCATATGTGAAAGGGACCTTAGGAGCAAAGATACATTTTAGACAAAATGCTAATTCACAAGAATTCAACTACAGGTGAGTCTAATTTATTCATTAGACAGGTGTCCGGCAGACGATAATAATGGGGGTGTTACTTAAAGGGGTTGTAAACTCATGCCGTTTCATCTTCATGCATTTTATGCATGAAGGTGAAAAACCAGCTGTGCTTCAGCAGTGCCCCTGAGTCCCGTAATTTCCATGACGGGAACGAGCACACCAGCTCAGGCTGGTCTCTCGCGTCCCGATTGGATAGATTGATAGCAGCGCAGACATTGGCTCTCGCTGCTGTCAATCAAATCCAATGATCCAGGGGCGGAGCCGTGTCTTGCTGTCTGTGTCTACGGACGCAGCAGCAGGACACAGGAACACGCCCGCACGGGTATCCCGTCAGAGTGCTGCTCCGGTGGGACACTCGAGAAGAGGAGAAGCCTGGAGCGCTGCAGAGGGACCCCAGAAGAGGAAGTTTGGAGGCCATTCTGTGCGCATAACCAACTGCACAGCGGAGGCACGTATGACATGATTTTTTATTTTTATTTTTTTTAACTGAACTTTTACAACTCCTTTAAAGAAAACTCATTCCCATATCATGCGGTCAGCAATGGCACCGCATGGAAGAGAAATGTCACAAGGTCGGAGTGAGAAAATTAATTTCTTTACACAAACGTGAAGGCTACAAGAAGATCAGCAAAGCTTTACTTGTCAGTCAGAATACTGTAGCAAAAGTGAAATTTAACAAAGATGGAACTGCAACCATCTCGTAGACACGTCCAGGACCTCCACAGAAGTTTACATCTCGACAGGAGCGTCTTCTGATAAGGGTTTTAGAAAATTGGCATGCAAGTTCACTGCAGTTGGCTAAAGAATTAGAAAGCTAAACTGGGATGATTGTTTCCCGTGACGCAATATGACGTACACTGCAGAGGAATGGCATGCATGGGTGTTGTCCACGAAGGAAGCCTCTCCATGCACAAAAAAGCCCACCTAGAATTTGCCAGGGCCCATGCTGAAAAAGATGACGACTACTGGGACTCTGGAGTAATGAGACCAAGATGAATGTTTTTGGAACTGATGGCTTCAAAACTGTATGGCGTTTCAAAGGTGAGGAGTACAAAAGAAAAATGCATGATGCCTACAGTGAAACATGGTGGTGGCAGTGTCCCTCGGTGGGGCTGCATGATTGTTGCTGGTGGAGCTGCATTTCATTGATGGCATCATGAATTCACAGATGTACTACTCTATAATGAAAGAGAAGATCTTTCATTCATTACCATCACTGCTTGCCCTTGTTCATTGTGCACTTTTCCAACATAATGATCCAAAACACACATCTAAGGCCACTGTTGTATTTCTGAAGAACAGGGTGAAGTGGCCAAGTACTGTATATCTCCTGATCTGAACCCAATTGAACACCTATGGGGATTTCTGAAGCGACAAATTGAGCATGAAAAGGGGAAAAACTGCGCTAACCTTAAAATGTGAAAATTACAGCAGCTAACATACAAAACAAACAAAGTCCAAAGCAATAAATATAAAAAATGTAGCGCTATAAGTAAACACAATGTGATTAAAGTGAATACCAAACAAATACATGTGACATAAAAATAGGGATAAACACAATATAATAAGTGAATAACAAACAAATTGTAGCACGTGTGACGTGAAAATGAGGATAACTCAAAGGAAGTCCAAGTGGGGACTAAATGAATGAGGGTGAACCCAAAATAGGAACAAACTAAATCAAGTGAGGCACTGTTATCCACGGATCTCTGTAGACAATTCTAGAGCATAAGGCTGGACAGGGGTGTCTTATACAACTTGACAGATGGTGTAGAAAGATGGGATACTCTTACCACAAAGGTTGGATACAACTGCCATACGACATTGTATCTTGTAGGCTTGTGCGCTAAACCTCTTGCGCTGAAAGATACCGGGTCAAGCAGGAACAAGGTAGCAGAGTGGAGGGACAGCACAACCGATGGACAGCATGCAACCAAGCCGAGAACTCCCAAACGATCCACTCGATGGAATCCCAAAGGCAAAAAGGGAAGGGATAAAAACGGAAGCGACTCCGATGGTGCAGGTCAAAAAAGTAGCTTAAAATTTATTCACATTAGACATGTGACAATAAAATCTCGAGAATGATTGATATAAAAGGATCAGCAATGTGAGAAACATGAGATAGCTGGTCCGACGCGTTTCGACACAAAGGTCTTCTACTGGGGCATATCTCTAGCTTCCTCACATTGCCAGTAATATTTATAGAACAAGCACTCTAAATAGCCCCACCCACTTGGCTCATAACCGGAAGTACACACCCCTGGCTTGAACCAAATGGACGGGGGCAATGGTAATAACAATCACCTGCATACATTATACATTTAAATAACAGCAGTTATATACGAGTCACCCTAGATACAAAACAAAAGTTACTGTGTGTGAGATGGATCATATAGTCTGTATGGGGTGGCTGATACCCATACATCTTAAGTACACCTACATCCCCCATTATGGTGGACCAGTTGATCATGCCAATGTCAAAAAAAGAAATGCAAAAGCAAAGGTCATGCCACTTGGACTAGCCAATGAGCGGAGAGCACCATTGACCTGCACAATCGGAGTCGCTTCAGTTTTTTTGTTTTTATCCCTTCCCTTTTTGCCTTTGGGATTCCATCGAGTGGATCGTTTGGGAGTTCTAGGCTTGGTTGCATGCTGTCCATCGGTTGTGCTGTCCCTCCGCTCTGCTGCCTTGTTCCTGCTTGACCCGGTATCTTTCAGCGCAAGAGGTTTAGCGCACAAGCCTACAATACAATGTCATATGGCAGTTGTATCCAACCTTTGTGGTAAGAGTATTCCATCTTTCTACACCATCTGTCAAGTTGTATAAGACACCCCTGTCCAGCCTTTTCAAACATGTGGAAGAAGGTGCTCTGGTCAGATGGGACCAAAATTGAACTTTTTGGCCTAAAGAGCAAAACGTGTGGCAGAAAAACTAACACTGCACATCACCCTGAACACACCATCGCCACTGTGAAACATGGTGGTGGCAGCATCATGTTGTTGGGGATGCTTTTCTTCTGAAGGGACAGCTGGTCAGAGTTGATGGGAAGATGGATGGAGCCAAATACAGGGCAATCTTGGAAGAATGGAGATTCCCCTTCCAGCAGAACAACGACCCGAAAAATACAGCCAGAGCTACAATGGAATGGTTTAGATGAAAGCAAATTCATGTATTGGAATAGCCCAGTTAAAGTCCAGACCTAAATCCAATTGACAATCTGTGGCAAGACTTGAAAATTGCTGTTCACAGACGCTCTTCATCCAATCTGACAGAGCTTGAGATATTTTGCAAAGAATAATGGGCAAAATTGTCACTCTCTAGATGTGCAAAGCTGGTAGAGACATCCCCAAAAAGACTTGCAGCTTTAATTGCAGCAAAAGGTGGTTCACAAACTGTTTGGTTCTGAGAATTCTCTGTCTCACAGCTGGAACCCAGCACTGTGTGCTGTATGTAGCTGAAGCTGCATACAATTCATGCAGCACTTAGTGAAGGAAATGGTTTGTTTGGACCATCTTGGTCCAAACTATTTAAAGTGTCTGGAAACCTGGGGACCAGCTTTAAGGACATCCAGAGCCCAGTCCCCCTCCCCCTTCTCACTTTGATAAGATTGTCAGAGTGCCGCACTAAGGAGTGTTACATAAAACTGATTTATTGGTAGGTATCCTTTATGACCGACCTACTCCAGGCAAACCACTAAATATTGGAAATGCATTTGTTGGAACTGTCTTGCCTGACAGCAGGGCCGGAGACCTGTTTTCTCTTTACTGTCTTTAATTACATCAGCCCGGAAGGATTTACCCCCTTCCTGACCAGAGCATTTTTTGCGATTCGGCACTGCGTCGCTTTAGCTGACAATTGCGTGGTAGTGCGACATTGTACCCAAACAAAATTTAGGTCTTTTTTTTCCCCCCACAAATAGAGCTTTCCTTTGGGGGTATCTGATCACCTCTGCAGTTTTTATTTTTTACGATATAAACAAAAAAATTAATTTTGAAAAAAAAAAAATGTATGTGTGTGTGTGTGTGTCTATATATATATATATATATATATATATATATATATATATATATATATATATATATATATATATATATATATATATATATATATATATATATATATATATATATATATATATATATATATATATATACACATATAATGTGTGTGTGTGTGTGTGTGTATATATATATATATATATATATATATATATAACACATTTCTTCCACAGTTTGGACCGATATGTGTTCTACATATTTTTGGTCACAAAAAAACGCAATAAGTGTATATTGATTGGTTTGCGCAAAAGTTATAGCGTCTACAAAATGGGGGACAGCTGCGATTTTATTATTATTCATGATGATGATAATAATATTATTATTATTTTCTATGGCGGACAGATCGGACACTGTTGACACTATTTTGGGACCATTGACATTTATACAGCGATCCGAGCTAAAAAATAGCCACTGATTACTGTATAAATGACACTGGCAGAGAAGGGGTAAACACTAGGGGGCGATCAAGGTATTGAGTGTGTTCCCTGGATGTGTTCTAACTGTGGGGGGGGGGGGGGTGGGCTCACTACAACATGACAGAGATCACTGCTCCCGATGACAGGCAGCAAATTCAAAGGGACGTACGCCCTTTTGCCTGCCCGTGCTTTTCTGCCGGCATAAATCGGCATGCAGCGGTCAGCAAGTGGTTAAAGAAGAATACAGGAATGAATATTTAATGCATAGTTACATTAGTCCTGCTTGGAAATCAGTGTAGCTAGACATATACCATACCTGACTAATCCCCTGGAAGCTGGAAATGATTGAAGTAGACATTACAACTCCAGAGATCTCCACTTACTTCGGGGTCCCATGCTAAGTGGCTGCCCTGCTGTCAGAACACAACTGCTCAGTGAGAGAGATTGCTGTACTAACATCGGATCATTAGTGCCGTGGTTCCTCCCAAGCTCTTCAGTTTTTGTTTTTTTGTTCAAAAGTGTGTACCAGGTTATACAGTACAAAGAATTGCAGGAGGCTGATATCCGTTGAAAGTGTAAGGGCATTTTACGATGTCTGAGCACGTGGTATAGATGATTTTGTTTAATTTTTCTGGTTAAGCAGTGGAATTTTGCAGCAAGACAAATGTTAATCTATTGTTTTTTTTTTATTCTCCCATTCCTAATGCAGAGGAGTTTGTACTTGCGGCACAAAGGTTTGGACAGGTCACACCCATGGAAGTAGACATACTGTTCCAACTCGCAGATTTATACGAGCCACGGGGGTAAGTAAAATTTGACAACCTTGTTCTGAGGGCTAAACTCAACTATGCTTCTTAACAGCACTTGAACTAGTTCTAGAGAAGCTTGTATATTTACAAATGTTCTCTTGTTACCAGAGGTCATAGATGTCCAAGCCAAATTTAGCAGCATCCACTAACTTGACTGTAACTCACCGATCAACCATAACTTTATGACCACCCAACTAATCTTGAGTAGGTCCCCCTTTTGCCACCAAAACAGATCTGATCTGTCGAAGCATGGACTCCTCTGAAGGTATGCAGTGGTATCTGGCATTGATCCATCAGTAGCAGATCCTTTCAATCTTGTAAGATGTGAGGTGAGGCTTCCATGGATTGGACATTTTTCCAGCACATCCCACGGATGTTCAATTTGGATTGAGATCTGTATAATTTCTAGGTCAACACCGCAAACTCATTGTTGTGTTCCTCAAACCATTTTTAAACCATTTTTGCAATGGGGTAGGGAGCATTATCTTGCTGAAATAGGTCATTGCCATAGAGGAATACTGTTTCCACGAAGGTAAACTTCTTGGTCAACAACAAGGTTAGGTAGGTGGTACGTGTCAAAGTAAGAATAATTAAGAAATGTATTTTCAAGGTGCCCAAAAAAGACGCAAAAAGGTTAAAATGTACAAGTTTATTACAAATCCACAATAAAAAATATACAAAAGCTATGGAGTTGTATAGAAATGTCCAAACTGGGAAATATTGACCTTGCGCATTTCATGGGACCACCCCACTTCTTCGGGAGGAATAGAAGAGGACCTTAAAACACTAAACAATAACATGTTAAATCCCATCACAGAACCATACAAAATATAGTAAATCATTGTTCCCATATTACAAAACAATATGGCTCACCTTCCTTGTGCACAAAGAGTCCAACAGCAGGGTGCAGAGACTGGGCTCCAGATTATCCCCCCCCCCCCCCCCCCAAATGTTATGTTAGGAAGCTAATCATAGCCTAGAGCAGGGGTCTCAAACTGGGGGCCCTCCAGCTGTTGCGGAACTTCAAGTTCCATCATGCCTCTGCCTGTGGGAGTCATCCTTGTAACTGTCAGCCTTGCAATGCCTCATGGGACTTGTAGTTCTGCAACAGCTGGAGGGCCGCTAGTTTGAGACCCCTGGCCTAGAGGGAAGCCTTCAACATAATGGATAACTATCAAGGACCTGTCACAGATGAATGAAGCTACATAAAACGGGATGAAGTCAATGTGTACTGTAGCAAAATATAATATTTAAAAGGAACAGAAGAGGACAAAATCTTACACTAACACAACTACACAGCACAGCTCTAATGGTAAAAAAAAAAAAAAAGAGGTGGGGGTTCAGATTGTACATAGGAAGGTACAGTCAAAATCTTATCCACTTAAAGCCCATAAGTGGACTCGCCATTAAAACGCAGAATACCCATAGTAAACTTTACCAAAATAACCTAGAGCACTGCCCAGAGTTCAGAATAAAAGGTAATTACAATACCTTGGGAGTCCCACAGCATGGCCCCTATTGGTCACTGTTTGCATTGCTTCTTCTTTAGCGACCAGTCCTTTTTAATATGTGGCTGTTGGTGCCCTCTATTAGCCCACAATACTCAACCCTTTCGATTTTGGTGCTTGTCAAAGTAACATCCACATGCATGGCAGCCTTGCCCATCATTGCAGCCTGATCAGTGCCCATCTGCAGCCTTGCCATTGCCGGAATAGACAGAGCCAGATCTCCTGTGTACTCGGCTCGGCGTCCCGCCCCTTGGCCAGGATCCTATGATGGACATAACACCAGTCCAATGTCGGTGTAATGACATATTCGGCGACCCATTGCAGTTTGCTACAGAAGTGACAAGATGGCGGCGATGGAATGTCACTTCCGTAGCAAACTGCGATGGGTCGCCGAATTTGTTACGCCGTGACGTCAAAGCTAGGAGCTGTCCAGGGGGCGTGACTGCGAGCAGAGTACACAGGAGATCTGGCTCTGTCTATTTCGGCAGCACTCGTTCCCTCCTTCCCCTCTGTGGCAGCCTATATCGGCATATAACATATAGCGATTTCCCCCCTATTTTAAGGGGGGAAAAGTGCATGTTATACTTCGATAAATACGGTATATATAAAAAATGTTAGGTCATATAAGGCTTTAATGTGGTACACTTAAAAAAAGTTTTATTATTACAAATGCACAAAAATGTAAACAATGTGTTAAAAAAAAAATGTAGTCCTGTTTTTAAAAATACTGTAATTGTATTGGACAATTACAGTAATAAAGACAAACTGACATCTTTAGCCTGCAATACCATCTGCAGGCAGAAGCCTTGTTTTGTGAATGAAATTCACTGACATGATGAACACTCTGATATGGTTCCTGGAGGCCAGAGCTGTCAATTAGTCATTTTTGACAGCCTGCAGTTGCTCTGAAGCTAAAGGAAGATGGGCATCATGCAAGGGAACCTAAATATGCAGATTGTGTGTACAAAGAAGGTTAAACAACATCCTTTTTTTTTTTTTTCCCCTCAGTCTCTTGTTGAAACAATTGGTCTTGCTATTTTTCAAAAGAGCATTTAAGTAGACGTTCAGCCAAAAACTAACTGTATCTACTGGCAACCACATTTTAAAACGAACCTATCTAGCCCTGTAAAGCAAAAGTCGCTATACACACCTTTTCTGCAGCCGCTCGGGTCCCACGCTGAGCTGTCAGCAGCGACATGTGTGTGCCGGTGAGGCAGCCGACAACGGAAGCCCCATAGTAAGTCTATGGGTGACGTCGCTTACCAGGCTTTTTGCTAGTTTTTGTCTCAACTTCTACTTTAAGAACAGAAGGGGGGGGGGGAACAGAAAATTAATCTGGAGCTCCATTTGCTGACTAGAAGTGAAAATACGAAATATCCATAAGCAATATTTCCTATACATCTGCAAAAAATACATTTTTATATTCTATAATATAATAAAGGATATGTAAAAACCACGAAGAGCCCACTTTAAGGCCTCGTTCACACCATACGTGCTAAACTGAAAACTGATGGGAACTGATAGAAAAAGGCACATAGAGAACAATTGTTTTTTTTGTGCCCTTGCAGAACACGTGCAGAAAAACTGATGTCTCTGCACCATGGTGTGAACGAGGCCTAAAACTGAGCCTTTACACTTTACACCAAGCCTCCTTTTTGTTTCATTAATAAATTGCAGAGATCATCCAGTAACCTGAATGTCCTTTGCATAACACTGCATGATGGGAGGTGTGCCTGGTCGCATGTGTGACCGCTTTCTTTCTCTTCCTTCTTTTGAGACTTTTCTTTTTCTATTCAATACAATAAACAAAAAAATCCAGTCTCATATGCTTCCTGTATCTCTTTAACCGCTTGCCGACCGCCTCACGCAGATATACCGGGACAGAATGGCACGTACAGGCAAACTAACGTACCTGTACATTGCCCTTTAAGAGGCGGCCTGCGGGCACGCGCGCCACCGGCAAGCTCCATGAGTTGGGTCTCGGGTCCCACAGACCCGATGTCTGCGGGGATACCTGCGATCGTCTCATGGAGGGGAAGAACGGGGAGATGCTTATGTAAACAAGCATCTCACCGTTCTGCCTAGTAACAGTGTCACTGATCTCTGCTCCCTGTGATCGGAAGTACAGATCAGTGACGTGTCACACGTAGCCCGCCCCCCCCCCCCCACAGTTAGAATCACTCCCAGGACATATTTAACCCCTACACTGCCCCTAGTGGTTAACCCCTTCACTGCCAGTGTCATTTACACAGGAATCAGTGCATTTGTATAGCACTGATTGCTGTATAAATGACAATGGTCCCAAAAATGTGTAACAATATTTCCGATGTGTCCGCCATAATGTCGCAGTCACGTTAAAAATCGCTGATTACTAGTAAAAAAAAAAGTATTAAAATGCCATAAAACTACCCCCTATTTTGTAGACGCTATAACTTTTGCGCAAACCAATCAATAAACGCTTATTGCAATTTTTTTTTTTTAACCAAAAATATGTAGAAGAATACGTATCGGCCTAAACTGAGGGAAAAAAAAATTGTCGCTCCTTTTTTTTGTTTATAGCGCAAAAAATAAAAACCGCAGGGGTGATCAAATACCACCAAAAGAAAGCTCTATTTGTGGGAAAAAAAGGACTTTAATTTTGTTTGGGAGGCACGACCGCACAATTGTCAGTTAAAGCGACGCAGTGCCGAATTGCAAAAAGTGATCTGGTCTTTGGCCAGCAAAATGGTCTGGGGCTTAAGTGGTTAAGGGATGTTTTGCACTGTGATGGACATTCCTGGTCTCTTGTTTACTGTCATAAACTGTAAAAAAAAATATATATGTAAAAAAAAAAAAAAAATCCTGACGCAAACGACGTAAAATCCATCTGGCTTTTTTAAAATTGACTGAATTTTTTTATATATTTTTTATTACTTAAAAAAAAAAAAAGCAGATGCAATAATCCCCTACTGCTTTTTTGTACGTAAGGAAATATTTCTACTACTAATAGCTGTAATAAGAATATAACATAATGCTGTGTTTGGTTCTTTTCAGACGGATGACAATGGCAGATATTGAAAGAATCGCTCCTCTGGAAGAAGGAGCATTGCCCTACAATTTGGCTGAAGCCCAGAGACAGGTACATCTATATTTTTGTCAGTAAAGCATAGTATCTCTTCTGCAGGTGGTATATATAGCCTTTGCCTGCACAGTGGGGGAAGCCACATTGTACTCTGAAGCAAAATTTGAGAGAGCATTTTTTTTCCCTGTAAGACACCGGGAGACCAAGACGTTACCAAGGCCTGACATTTCTCATGCCGCTGTGTTTCCTGTAATTTTAGAGGTCATATCATCTTCGATGTCTTTCCACGCTGATGACCCTTGTGTGTAAAATTATACTCGCCTTTACAGCTCTGCTGCTCATGTCCGGCACTGAGCTGTTCTTTAGCCAAAGCTGACAGAAAAATAGCAGAAAAATGCGAAAGCAGATAAAAGTGTAACTGCAGTAAAAAGTATAAAGGAGCTGTCATTGCTGACCTCCTTTTGGAATTTTTAGTTGCCTGGCTGTCATACTGAATATCTGGCTACAGTTCTTTGAATTAATGAACTAAAACAAGTATGTGACCAGTGAAGTTAAAACCCCTGAAATGGTGTGTTCCGTGTCAGTGGAGAAAGATGAACTCACCAGCAGCTGACCATTCAGAAGGAAATCCAGAGTGGCGGCGTCCATATTTCTCTCAATACAGGTTCCTTTGACACCGATTTTCCAGTGACCAAACTTTACTTTATTGCTTATCACACCTACTGCAACAAACTAAAGATAAAACACTGGGCAGATGGGTAAATATACCCTTTAAAGATGATTGTATACACTACATGGCCAAAAGCTTATAAAAAAAAAACTTGACCATAACATTTGTATGAATCTGGTGGACATCCCATTCCAAAACAATTGGCATTAAAATGGAGTTGCCCCCTCCCTTTCACTTAACCCATTTCCGGCTTTAGCAACCCCCACTGCTCTGAAAAGGCTTTCCATAAAATTTAGAATTGTATCTGTGGGAATTTGTGCCCCTTCAGCCAAAAGGGCGTTTGTGAGGTCAAGAACTGATGATGGGGAAGAGTTTGCAATCGGCATTCCAGTTCATCCCATTGGTATTCAGTAGGGTTAAGGTCAAGGCTCTGGGCAGACCGCTCCAGTTCCACACCAAACTCATCAAGCCATGTTTTTATAGAGTTGGTGTTGTGAACTTAAAGTGGTGTTGCCACCAAAAAATAAAATTTGGCTTAAAAATCATAAAAAAAAAAAGAAAAAAAAATAATTGGAAAAAAAAAAAATGTTTTACTCACCTCTAAATGCCTGTTGCTAGGGGGTCCCTCGCAGTCTGCCACCTTCATTGCCCGGGCAATGACATCACTTCCCCTAGGCGCCGCACAGTCATCTGGGACCTGTCATGTGTCCCAGATGAGTGAGCGTCGAATCACGGAGCACGCACGGCGCCGCTCGCGCATGCGCAGTGGGTGCCCGGCTGTGAAGCCACAGCCAGGTGCCCACATTAAGAATGCCGGCGCCGCGAGGGGGGGCCTCACATCGCTGGACCCTGGGACAGGTAAGTGTCCGATTTATTAAGTCAGCAGATGCAGTATTTGTAACTGCTGACTTTTAAATGTTTTTTTTTTTTTTTTTTTTTTTTTTTTTTTTTTTTTTTTTTTGTGGGCCCTCCTCTTTAAATGGATATACTTAAAAAAACAAAAAAAACAAAAAAAAGACCTCAGTAACCTCTGTAACTGCAGGCACTGTAAAGTAACTCATCCTCAAAATTAAATGCATACAGCACTTTTACTTTTAGTTTAACCACTTCGCCTCTCACACTTCACCCCTTTTGGACCAGAGCAACCTTCACATTTCTGCTATGGGCCTGTTTATTTAGCAATAACTTTGTCATTACTTAAGCTAACAACATCATACATTGATTTTTTTTTTTAAGGACAATGGGGCTTTCTTTTCATGACTATTGTCTTGCAACACTTATTCTTTAAATATTAATAAAATAGAAAAAATAAATCAACAGGAAAATCATAATTGAATGGAGGAGAATAAGGAGTTAGTTAGGGCTGAGTATACAAAGAGTTAAATTATTTATTTTTTATTTTAACTGACTTCATCTGCTATTTGAAGTTCATGTCTTTGATCTGTAGATGAATTAAACAGAAGGATACAAAATGAAACAATGTTTCTTTGTGTATTCCTGGCTGAGCGATGTTGTTAAAAACATTGTCAGGCTGCCTTTTATTGACAGCTCCAGTCGCCGGGACCTTCTGTGTACTCGGCAATGCAGCTATGATTTATTAGAGCTGAATTGCCGTGTACTGGGATCCGGGCAGAAGGACTGGACATACTAGACACGCCCTTTGTACATTTTTTTGGGGCGTGTTTATCACGGCCAGAGTCTGCAACTGGTGACATTGCAGCCCGCCAGCCTTCTAATTTCAGATATAAACACTGAGCAGGTGAACAGGAAGACCACAGAATGCTGAGACCCAAGTAAAACAATTTCACTGCTTCTTTGTGGGCATTGAAGATTAATTGCTCTGTAGTACCTGCAGCTACATAGATCAGTGAGGGCTTGTTTTAAAGTGTATTTAATTCTTGTCTATAGCCTGCCTATAGCTGATTCAACTGCACCTGCACATAACATATTACATGTATATAATTTTGGTTTACAAGTGTAAACTTCAATTTTAGGCTATAGTTGGCATAAGCGTGCCGATTGGCCACGTACTTTTGGTTTCTGTAGACAGTCTTGGAACAGGTTTGTCTAGTGCCCAGGGCAAGGATGCATAATCGCACACCCTTCCCCATTGTTCATGCCTGCCTTAGAATGAATTTACTGCCCTGTGTCCATTCTCTCTCTCTTTGCTCTGCTGCGCCCAGGGCAGCTTCACCAACTGCCCCCCCCCCCCCCCCCCGTTGTCCCGGCCCTGGCTGCAGGTATTCAGTGGTTTCCAGGTGTGTCTAATACCTGCTACCCTGCAAGCTGCAGCTTCTCCTGCTGGCTCATATGTCTTGCATTGGCCTACAAGCTGGCACAATGAAATACAGTGGGAGGAGCAGGTATTTACACACCCACAAGTGTTGAATACCTGCAGCAACCAAAGAGTAGCAAAGTGGCAGAGATATAAGACAAGGGCCCCTGGAAAAGAGATTATAGATGCTCTTCTTTTACAGGCTGAGGTTAGTTTGGAAGGGATCCTGTAAACCCTTACAAACCACTTTGACCTACAGGTAAGCCTAGATTAAGGCTTACCTGTAGGTCCAAGAAAGATCTCCTAAACCTACACGGTTTAGGAGATATTTGCCAAAAGACAGGCACCGCTGTCTATGGCGCCTGCGCCGTAGACCGCGGCACGCAGGCGCACTGAGCGCGCCGCTGTTCACGGCGATATGCCGCGAGTGGCGGCTCCCGTGAGCATGCGTGGGAGTGACGTCATTGCGGCTCCGTCAAATGACAGCGCCAGAGCAGCGAGACCCACCAAGAAGATGGAGGCTCCGTACACAAGGGTACAGCGGTGACATCGCTGGCTCCTGTGTCAGGTATGTGACACATAATGGACTACTATGCAATGCATAGTAGTCCATTATGCTTTACCTTTGCAGGGAAACCAAGAGGAAGTAAAGGGTTTACTTCTTCTTTAAGGAGACCTGTGCTGAAAAGAAATGCATTCCTATCCTCTACTGAAAATGTGGGTTGCCTGGCTGTCACACTGATCTAATGCCATTAGCACTCACCAAGTCTATGGCTCAGAATTAACATTTAAGTAAGGAGTGTTGATTCCATTCGGACATCACTTACTTGGGTCAGTGCCTTTGAAAATGTTGAAGTGAGGGGACTTGCTGGGCAAATAACATTTTCAGGAGGAGGTCAGCAATGGCAGCTCGCCCCCCAGTATTTCTCTCTGCGCAGGTTTCCTCTTAGGTCTGTTGTAATGTCCTCGTTGCTATTCCGAGCTTCATTTGATCTCTCTGGCTGCTTTTAACCCCGCGTCTGCCAGGAGGGAAAAGGTTCACAGTGTGCCTCACGTATGTTTCATTCATGTCATTAGACGGCTCTGTAGCAGCCAGCTCTTGTGTTTAAGGCTCTTTACTCTGTAGGAAACGAGTCCTTGCTGAGTGCAATTATCTTCAAGGGCCACGTCTTTTCATGTGAAAGCACTGCAATTATACATACATCACTCTAATTACATCCATTAAAGGGACACGGTCTTTTTGTGTACCTTTTTAAACATTGGTAAAAGAGGAGCATATATAGTGTTTAGGGAGCATTTGTATGTCTTTTCCTCTAAAAAAAAAAAAAAAAAAAATACCCAAAATGCATGACAATTTTATATAAAATGTTCTCATTTTGATGTTTAATATAGGTGGGGGGAATATACGTGCACATATGCATTTTGTTTTAATTTTCTGTTCTTTGACTTTATATTTCATGGTGATCTTTCTACAACCTTCTAACTGATATAGCTGTGTCTTGTCTTCAATTTCAAATTCTATGAAAATAAAAGATCATAATTTGAGTATAAAAAAGGGATATGACCGTTTTGCAATTGGAATAAAACTCCTGACTCCTAATAATGGGTAACTGCATAAATAAACTACACTAACTTTGGGCTTTTTTTTTTTTTCTTTTTTCTTATGGACTAAATATTTATTGGTCTAATAGTGGTGAATCTCTGCCATTGCACATTGAGACCGGCACACAGTGTTGACAGCCAGTCAAGCTACTGCTCATATCCAGTTCTGGGCTGTGTGAGCAAGCATGTCCCAATCTGCAGATGGGCAGGTTCTGTCTTGGTTAATAGAAATGTTGGCTCACCTGGGGTTAGAGTATATAAACCCCAAAGCTCCATTCACCCGACCAAATTGGCCATGGTGTAGCGAGTATCTTGTGAAAGTATGAAAGCATGAAGTTGCAACCAGAAAGCCTGTACAAAACAATGATGGGTTGACAGCGGCCGCAGCTATCTGCTGGTGGATGGACATATCCCATAGAAAGTTATTACCTGCAGTTAGGGATGGACTATGCCCCTGGATACAAGCAGCTTGCAATCATCTGTCCCTAACCACAGCATATCTCTGGTTATGCGATTTACATTGGAACACCGGTATTTTAATCTCTGGAAACTGATGATCTATAAAAAAGTGGATTTTAAAGGTGAGTGGTCTCTCGGAGAAACATCGCCAAAAAATAATTTTTGTTCCATACAGGACATCAGTATTTGATCTCTAGAACACCCCTACTAATTTCCAAATCTATGGTTGTCTCTACTTGGTTCGTAAGGTATTAATGGAAATATTGCATTAAATGATTTCTAGCTCGTTTCGCCCACAAAGGGCTTCTTCGGGTGAATAGGGTGTTTTTTTTTTTTATGTCCAATCCAAACATTTTGTGTTTAGTTGCACGTTAACCTTGCTGATTTTGTCTGCAGCTTGAGGTTGCAGGTAGAGTTGCGCCACTGTTAGAGCAACACTCAGTGCAGATCCTTTAATGGCTGCAGGTTGTTTTATTTGCACCTGTTCTTAAAGTGGCAGTAAAGGCAAAACCTAACCAGCTCTTAACCTACTCGGCCATATTCTAAGCCTAATCTATCTATCCCTGTAAAGAAAAAATCGCTATACTTGCCTATTCTGCAGCCGCTCTGGTCCGGTCATGGGCTGAGCCGTCAGCAGTGGCTTTAGTGTGCAGGTGAGGCAGCCAACTGTGGAAGCCCCATAGTCCATGGTTGACTTCACTTCCCAGGCGTTGTTGGCTTTCTCCTGCATACAGAGCGTGGTGCTGGAGATCGGACCAGATTGGCTAGATAGATTAGGCTTAGAATGTGTCTGCCAGTAGGTTTAGAGTTAGGTTTTTCCTTTACTTACACTTTATTGAAGGAAAGAAATAGGGGATGAGTATTGTCACACTTTTTATTCCATATTGTGCTTTTCCAGCAATGGTCTCAAAGGTCACGCTCAGGAAAATATCCATGGCAGTATTACCACAGGCGCCATTGGCTCGCGTTAATGCCAATGAGGAGAGGGCGGAGCCGGGCTAAGGCTCCGTGTCAGAATGGACACAGAGAAGCGGCTCGGGTGTGTGGTCTGTGGGGGCCCTCGGCAGGAGGGAGGGGCCAGGAGCGCCGGCAAGGGACCCGAGAAGAGGAGGATCAGGGCTGCTCCATGCAAAACCAACTGCACAGAGCAGGTAAGTATAACATGTTTTGTTATTTTTAAACAAAACAAAAAAAGACTTTAACCACTTCAGCCCTGGAAGAATTTGCCCCCTTCCTGACCAGGTAATTTTTTGCGATACGGAACTGCGTCACTTTAACTGACAATTGCGTGGTCATGCGACGCTGTACCCAAATAAAATTTGATCTTCATTCCCCACAAATAGAGCTTTCTTTTGGTGGTTTTTGATCACCTCTGCGGTTTTTATTTTTTGTGCTATAAACAAAAGAAGATTCTATAATAAATACCCCCCCCCCCCCCCCCCCAAAAAAGTCTTCATCAGTTTAGGCCCATATTGTATTCTTCTACATATTTTTGGTAAAAAAAATCGCAATAAGTGATCTTAAATGGTTTGCGCAAAAGTTATAGCGCCTACAAAAAAGGGGCTATATTTATGCCATTTTTTATTTCCTTTTTCTTTCTTTTTTTACCAGTAATGGCGGCCATCTGTGATTTTTTTTTTTTATCGGGATTACGGCGGATAGATCGGACACTTTTGACACTTTTTTTGGGACCACTGACATTTATACAGTTATCAGAGCTATACATAGCCACTGATTACTGTATAAATGTCACTGGCAAGGAAAGGGATTAACACTAGGGGCGATCAAGGGGTTAAATGTATTCCCTCACTGTGTGTTCTGACTGGGGGAGGAGATCGATCGCTGTTCCTAAATACTATGAACACACGATCTGTCTCCACTCCCCTGACAGAACCATGATTTGTGCGTTTACACACATCCCCGTTCTGGCTCTGTCAGGACATTGCGGCCGCCGGGCACGCGTGCCCCTTAAAGCGGCCGCCCTACAGCTACAGCAATTCGTGCAGGGGAGCCATACTGCCGCCGGCGGGCGGTCGGCAAGTGGTTAATATCACTTTAAAGGGATTGTAAATCCTCCAGGTTTTTCACCTTAATGCACTTATGTATTAATGTATGTATTAATGTGAAAAACCTTCTGTAGTGCAGCAGCCCCCCAGAGCCCCCCTTTTACTTATCTGAACCCGATCTTTCCAGCAAAGAGAACAAGCCCAGCCACTGTCTCCGGTCCTCATTGGATAGATACATAGCAGCAGCAGCCATTGGCCTCTGGCTGCTGTCAGTCAATTCCAGTGACACGGGGGCACGGGGCTGAATCCTGCTGTCTTTCAATGGACGCAGCAGCAGGACTTGGGAGAGGGTCCGCACAAGTGTCCCCATGGAATGCGTGTCTCCAAGGGGACACTCGATGCAGGGTGAAGCCAGAAGCCCCACTGGGGGACCCCAGAAGAGGATTGGGACTACACTGTGCAAAACCCTTGCACAGAGGAGGTAAGTATAACAGGTTCGCTATTTTTACTTTTTTTTTTTTTTTTTAAACAAACCTTTACAACAACTTTTTGGGTTTTTCTTTTTTCTTCAACACTAGAAGATATTGACTTAGAATAATATACAAATGGTTTTCTTTATCTGAAGTCAGCTGTATACCGCAGGGACGGCTCCAAGCCCAAATAACCACCAAAAAGTAGCCACAGGACTTCTAATGGATCCGTCCCTAGTCCACATAGCGAGAATAAAGAAAATAGAGCCACACTACTGCTAAATCCAATCAATCCATCGTTTATTCAGAGAGCGAGTACTTGATGAACGGATTCTGTGAATAAACTATGGATTGCTCAGATTTAGCCGTTGTGCAGTTTTTTTTTTCTTTATTCTGGAACGATTTTCTTCATTTTAGATGAGATAACTTTTGTGATTTTCCTTTATAGATTCATTTTATGTATGTTATTACACGTGTCAATTCAACCTTAAGTTGGTTAATTATGTGTTTGTTAGAAAATAGACTTTCTGAAACAAAACCACAACTGTGCCGTCCAAGTCTGTATGGAGACGCCTGCTCTAGACCACAGAGGATTGATGTAGGCTAACTTTTTTTTGGCGTGAGATCTCAAACTAGTCCTGTGTCCCAGGCTGGGATGGCTTTTTCTACCCTACTCCTTATAAACAGGATTCTGACCTAGTTACTTTGCACAGCAGGATGCGTCATCAGGAAGAGCAGAGGGGGACAAGAACACTCACAGGTGTGTTAGCTTGAAGCTGACAAAACTTGCTGTTGGAATGCCATGGCAGTGCTCGGCATTTTGTTACTAATTTCTGTTGCTTTGCACAGTTAGCTTTGTGTTATAATGGTGTTGTGTGCTGTTAAATATTTTGAATTGTCATTGGGTGCCAAGCACTGTATGTAGTTTATTATCCTTTAACCACTTCAGCCCCGGAAGAATTTACCCCCTTCCTGACCAGAGCGCTTTTTGCGATTCCGCACTGTGTCGCTTTAACTGACAATTGCGCGGTCGTGCGACGTTGCACCCAAACAAAATTGATGTCCTTTTTTCCCCCACAAATAGAGCTTTCTTTTGGTGGCATTTGATCACCTCTGCGGTTTTTATTTTTTGCGCTATAAACAAAAGAACGACAATTTTGAAAAAAAAAACACTATTTTTAACTTTTTGCTATAATAAATATCCCATTTAAAAAAAACAAAAACAAATTTTTGACTCAGTTTAGGCCGATACGTATTCTTCTACATATTCTTGGTAAAAAAAAAATCGGAATAAGCGTATATTGATTGGTTTGCGCAAAAGTTAGTGTCTACAAAATAGCGGATAAATTTATTGCGTTTTTTTCATTTTTTTTTTTTTTTACTAGTAATGACGGCGATCTGTGATTTATTTATTTATTTATTTTTTTTTTTTCGTGACTGTGACATTGCGGCGAACACTTCAGACACCTTTGACACATTTTTGGGACCATTCACATTTACACAGCCATCGGTGCTTTAAAATTGCACTGATTACTGTGCAAATGTTATTGGCAGGGAAGAGGTTAACACTAGGGGGCGCTGCAGGGGTTAATTATGTTCCCTGGGAGTGATTCTAACTGTGGGGGGAGGGAACTTACAAGGGCAGGAGACCGATCGGTGTTCCTCTGTACTGGGAACACACCATCGGTCTCCTCTCCACTGACAGGACGTGGATCTGTGTGTTGACACACAGATGTCCACGGCCCTGCTGTGTTCCCAGGCAATCGCTGGCAGCCGCCGGGTCCCGAGCGACGCCGCAGGCGTGCCCCCTAGACGGCCGGGAATGGTAGGACGTCATTTGACAATAGGAGGGTATTGAAGTGGTTAATCACTTGACCTCCGGAAGACTTACCCTCCTTCATGACCAGGCCGTTTTTTGCTATATGGCACTACATTACTTTAAATGACAATTGCGCGAATCATGCGACACTACCCAAATACAATTTAACTCCCCCCACAAATATGGCTTTCTTTTGGTGGTATTTGATCACCTCTGCGTGTGTTTTTCGGTTTATAGTTAAAAATAAAATATAAAACTAAGAAGACAAACTATTTTGAAAAAAAGCTTTTTTCACTTTCTGCTATAAAACCTATCAAATAAAAAAAATTTTATTTCTTCATAAATTTTGGCTAATATGTATACTGCTACATGTTTTTGGTTACAGGACTGTAATTTTTTATCTTTGTTTTTGAAGCAGAATTATAGACCCAAATTAAGGGAGAATTATAACCCGTCAATTTTTTTTTCATGCCATCTGTGTCCCATTAGGGAGATTTTCCTTTACTTCCTGTCCCATAGTTTCACAAGAAGTGAGAGGAAATCCCTGCAAATGAACATCTTTGTGTCCACGCTATAGGCAAAAGATGCCTACAGCGCAAATTGCCAGGAGGGCGTCAATGTACATCGTCCCGAGCCTGCGCCCCCCCTGTGGGGCACAGGCGACATGCTCTGTGATCAGCGAGTCCATGAGCCGATCCTGGCCCCTTACCACATGATCAGCTGTCAGCCAATGACAGCTGATCACATGATGTAAACAGAAGCTGGTAATCTTTTCTGTCAGCGTGAGGAGAAAAAAAAGAGCAGATTACCGGCTTGTGTAAATGGACATCGGTCCCGCACACTCCACATCCACTGCTGCTATAAGCAGTGCCCAACAGTGCCACATACCAGTGTATAGCAGTACTGCTAAGCACACCTGTCCTGGCCCCTTACCACATGCTCGGCTGTCAGCCAATGACAGCTGATCATGGATGTACACAGAAGTCGGTAATCGTTTTTTTTCCCTCCGCTGACAGTGTGAGGAAAAAGAAAAAAGCTGATTACCGGCTTGTGTAAACGGGACATCGGTCCCGCTCAGTCCACATATACTGCTGCTAAGCAGTGTGCCACCTATCAGTGCCCATCAGTGCAGCCTCCTCAGCGCACATCAATGAAGGAGAAAAATTACCTGTTTGCAAAATTGTATATCAAGCTATGAAAATATTTTATTTTTTCTTCAAAATTTTCACTTATTTTTTGTTTGTTTTTTAGCAAAAAAAAAAACAGTGGTGATTAAATACCACCAAAAGAAAGCTCTATTTGTGTGAAAAATAAAAATGTCATATGGGTACAGTGTAGCATGACCGCGCAATTGTCATTCAAAGTGTAAGAGCGCTAAAAGCTGAAAATTGGCCTGGGCAGGAAGTGGGTGAAAGTGCCCGGTAAGCAAGTGGTTAAGGGAATTCTTTGGACCCCCCAGGTTACCAGAACTAGTGTCCCCATTGGAAGATTTCCCCTCCATTACTTTTCTGGAGGCAACCCAAAATTTGGGATTTTCTTTCACTTTCAATGATAATGAAAAAACAGAACAAATAGGGAGGATGAATCTACCCAATGGGGGCACAGACAGCAATAAAAACTGACTGGTGTTCTAGTTCCTCTCCACTCCAAGACAAGGTTTTGCCTTTAGTTATACTTTAATGCCCCGTACACAAGATCAGAAATTCCGCCAGCAAAAGTCAGATTAGAGCTTTTGGTCGGAAAATGGGACCGTGTGTATGCTCCATCGGACTTTTGCTGGCGGAATTCCCACCAGCAAAAGATTGATAGCAGGTTCTCAATTCGGTTGGAAAAAGTATAGATCGGAAATTCCGATCGTCTGCACCAATTCCGACACGCAAAATTCCTACGCATGCTCGGAAACAATTTCGACGCATGCTCTGAAGCATTGAACTTAATTTTCTCGGCTCGTCATAGTGTTGTACGTCACCGCGTTCTTGACGGTCGAAAGTTCTGCAAACTTTTGTGTGACCGTGTGTATGCAAGGCAAGTTTGAGCGGAATTCCGTTGGAAAAGCCATCCATGACTTTTCCAATGGAAAATCCGCTCGTGTGCATGCAGCATTAGGCCTCATTTACACAGGCGTGTATTTTCTGCAGGTTCTTGCTAGCAGAAGATCCTGCCAAAAAATATGTATCTGAAGTACTTGCGTCTTGAACAACTCTTCTGCCATTCAAATGAATGGCTACACATTTACTCATGTACGCATTTAGACACGTTTGTGCATGTATGGTCATGAAATCGGCTGATCTGTGCAACCCCAGGATGCAGAGATGTCCTACTTTTATTTTTTTATTTTTATTTTTTTCTGTGCAGCTAAATGCAGTGCACATTTTTGCATGTACATGGAGCTGTGTGTATTTGTGTGTGATTTACTATAGTGCTGTGTTTAGATGTCAAAGGCAAAGATCCATAAGCTGCACATCATGAAAGGAGAATTCCAGCCTGAGCTCGTTTGGCTGGGCTTCTCCTATGGATCACAGGAGTGCAATTAGTTTTGCACTCCTGTGACCCGTTTTCAGCAGAGGCGGCGGGGGACAGATGCAGCATCGGACCGATGTAATTATGATTAGGGGAAAAAATAAAAAAAACCTTTACCTCTTTGAAGCACTCATGTGCATGAAGTGAGATGAATGGCAGCCTTATTCCCCTTACACACGATCCGATTATCGTACGACCGATCGTACGGCCGATTTCGCTTAATAGTCGCAAGTAGAGATTAAATAGCTTAATAAAGTCACGGAAATTCTCGTACGACAGAAAAAAAAAATCGAAAGTGATGTCATGTGTTTGTATTGAGTTTTCGAACGACAACTGTACTGACTAACCGAAAATCGTTCGATCGGGAATCGTACAAGGAAAATTATCGTGCATGCCCAATCGAATAAGATCGGATGAACGGTCATGATCGGCTGTCAAAAGTAGTGTACACACGATCCGAAAATCGTACGATCCTTCCTTGGACGATTGTTTTCGTACGATATTCAGATCATGTGTACGGGCCATTAGCCTGGACTCCAGCCAGGCCACACCCCCAACATGTTTTGCTCCACCCCATGGCGCTTAATCATGGGGATCTTTTCCTTTGACATTACTGCAGCTTGGAGCTAGGGCGAACTCCCTGTCCCTGCCTGCACTCGGTCTAGTTGGACTTTACTTCTCTACTTGAGTGGCAGCTAAATTTTGTCTTTTTTGGGTTACTGTGTTTAGATGCATACAAAACTATCTGCTGTACACCTCTAAACTCAAGAAAAGAGAAAAACCTAGTGCTAAAGGCACGATAATACCCCTCTGGATTTTATAGACAGACCAGGTAATGTGGTAGAAAAAAATATATTATAAACATACAGTAAACTTGCAAAAGCAAGAGAATAAAATGACATGATGAAAATGTGTATATAACAAGTATACTCAAATTGGCATTGGTATGAAGCTCGGCTGCCCTGTAGACAATGTCGGGCTAGCAAGAACGCATACTACAAATGATGCCTAGCATGTTTCGGACCTTATAGTCCTCCTTTTGGAGGCTTATGTCACAAAGGGGTATTACTGTGCCTTGAGCACTAGGTTTTTCTTTTTTTTGTTGCCTTTATTGGACCAGGTGTTTATACACACACTACCAATCCCTGCCCCATTAACCTCTAAACTCGAGCATGTTTTCTGCCCATGTAAATAAGCCCTAACTGTCGTTTTGCTTCAAAAAAAAAATGTTTGCAAATAAATAAATGCTTTTAGCTGCATATATTTGTGGTGGTGGTCACTTCTTTAGAGAGAGTACTTAAAAGAAGAAAAAAATTACTTTTTTTCCTCCTCCTTTTTCCCCCATAACCTTTACCAGAAATGTTCGGAATAGGTGAGCATGGTGAGCGCAAATTCTTGAGAGGTAAACATTGTACAGTAAATGAGATGCTTCATTAATAGCTTTGTTACACGTCCTCTATTTCTTTAAACCACATTGCTTTTCTCCTAGCCACAGAGCCTTTCTTTTCCAGATTCGGGACCCTGTTAATAAACGCAAATATATTTACCATTGGATTATTATCAGGCCTCAAGACTATTGGCCATTTTGCTCTTTAACTGTTTGAAATTTACCAAAAATTAAAAAATTAACAATATTAACTTTAGAAATTGTTGTCACTAACCTGGCCTCTTTGATTTCTTTGACGTTGCAGAATTACACTACTGCTGCTGCTAAGCTAGTTGCTGGCAAGCTTGCTTATACTTGTTATATTGTAGTTATTTTTTTTGTGTGTTAATTCTTTTTTTTTTTTTTTTTGTGGGTTTGAGTTAAGGATAGTTTTATGTTCTGAAAAGTTTTGGTTTACTTTGTTTAATGTAAGGATTTGCTGGGCACTTAGGAACCCCACATTTGGTGTGCAAACCCAGTGGAACTAGCACTACAACATATGGGGTTCCTAGCACTAAGTGGCCCTGAGATACGGGGCCCCAAAGTCGGTTTGGAAAATGTCAAGTACTTTTCTGCAGCAGAGAATGACATTTTCCGAACCGAATTTGGGGCCCCATTGTAGTGTTAGTTCCATTGGGTTTGCACACCAAATTTGGGGTTCCTAGCACCAAGTGGCACCGATATACGGGGCCCCAAAGTCGGTTTGGAAAATTTCATTTTCTGCAGCAGAAAAATGCTTGACTCGAGTATAAGCCGAGGGGGGCATTTTCAGCACAAAAAAAGTGCTGAAAAACTCGGCTTATACTCGAGTATATACATTTGTTACGTAAAATTCTCACATTTAAAAATACATGATGTGATTCATCTTATGGCTTCTCAATGGCAGCAATAATGTCCATGTTCTTGTCCTTCTAACCGTTAAATCTGTACAATACGTCTCCTAAAATCAATACAATGTATTAAAACTGCAATAATGGTAATCAAAGAGCCATAGTACAGATCAATAGGGTGTGCTAAAAAAAGAAGTGAACGTTTCCCACCTCTATGGCCTTTAGGGCCAGTTCACACTACATGCAGTTCAGTGCGTTTTTTTTTCTGCATCAAAAACGCATCAAAAGTAGGTTATATGGTTTTCAATGGCATGGTTCACACCAGTGCTTCCAGTTCCAGAAAAAAAGTAGAACATGCTGCATTTTTCCTGCACTGAACTGTACTGGAATGCTGTAAAATGCATCATCCGGACTGCATTTCTATGGTGTGAACTGGCCCTTAAGGTAAATGCATCTCAACTGTTTTGACCTTTCAGGGTCAGGCAGGTACTTCTATGTACAGTATCTCACAAAAGTGAGTACACCCCTCACATTTTTGTAAATATTTTATTCTATCTTTTCATGTGACAACACTGAAGAAATTACACTTTGCTACAATGTAAAGTTGTGAGTGTACAGCTTGTATAACAGTGTAAATTTGCCGTCCCCTCAAAATAACTCAACACACAGCCACTAATGTTTAAACCACTGGCAACAAAAGTGAGTACACCCCTAAGTGAAAATGTCCAAATGGGGATCAATTAGCCATTTTCCCTCCCCGGTGTCATGTGACTCGTTTGTGTTACAAGGTCTCGGGTGTGAATGGGGAAGCAGGTGTGTTAGATTTGGTGTTATCGCTCTCACTCTCTCTCACACTGGTCACTGGAAGTTCAACATGGCACCTCATGGCAAAGAACATTCTGAGGGTCTGGAAAAAAGAATTGTTGCTCTACATAAACATGACCTAGGCTATAGGAAGATTGCCAAGACCCTGAAACTGAGATGCAGCACGGTGGCCAAGACCATACAATGGTTTAACAGGACAGGATCCACTCAGAACAGGCCTCACCATGGTCGACCAAAGTAGTTGAGTGTACATGCTCAGCGTCATATCCAGAGGTTGTCTTTGGTAAATAGAAGTATGAGTGCTGCCGGCATTGCTGCAGAGGTTGAAGGGGTGGGGGGTCAGCCTGTCAGTGCTCAGACCATACGCCGCACACTGCATCATATTGTTCTGCATGGCTGTCATCCCAGAAGGAAGCCTCTTCTAAAAAATTATGCACAAGAAAGCCCACAAACAGTTTGCTGAAGACAAGCAGACTAAGGACATGGATTACTGGAACCATGTCCTGTGGTCTGATGAGACCAAGATAAACTTATTTGGTTCAGATGTTGTCAAGCGTGTGTGGGGGCAACCAGGTGAGGAGTACAAAGACAAGTGTGTCTTGTCTACAGCCAAGCACGGTGGTGGGAGTGTCATGGTCTGGGGCTGCATGAGTGCTGCCGGTACTGGGGCGCTACAGTTCATTGAGGGAACCATAAATGCCAACATGTACTGTGACATACTGAAGCAGATCATGATCCCTTCCCTTTAGAGAATGGGCCGCAGGGCAGTATTCCGACATAACGACCCCAAACACACCTCCAAGATGCTTTGCTAAAGAAGCTGAGGGTAAAGGTGATGGACTGACCAAGCATGTCTCCAGACCTAAACCCTATTGAGCATCTGTGGGATGTCTTGAAATGGAAGGAGGAGGAGCGCAAGGTCTCTAACATCCACCAGCTCCGTGATGTCGTCATGGAGGAGGGGAAGAGGACTCCAGTGGCAACCTTTGAAGCTCTGGTGAACTCCATGCCCAAGAGGACTAAGGCAGTGCTGGAAAATAATGGTGGCCCCACAAAATATTGACACTTTGGGCCCAATTTGGACATTTTCACTTAGGGGTGTACTCGCTTTTGTTGCCAGCGGTTTAGACATTAATGGCTGTGTGTTGAGTTATTTTGAGGGGACAGCAAATTTACACTGTTATACAAGCTGTACACTCACTACTTTACATTGTAGCAAAGTGTCATTTCTTCAGTTGTCACATGAAAAGATATAATATATTTACAAACCTGTGAGGGGTGTACTCACTTGTGTGAGATACTGTATGTTTTATGCAAAGTAATCCTTCTGGTTTCGTGAAAAATGTACCTTTTTTGCACACCCTCTTATCTCCATATGGGCTGCAGCAATTAAGGTGGTTGCCAACCACAAAGAAGAAAAAAAAACCCACCAGTATCTTTAACTTTGGCAGCAGATCTCTCTTTCTGTTGAACTGAAACAAGAGTGTTTTGTGCATCGCACTAACACCTCAAAAAAAATGCCGGCAGATCATGGAAAAGGGGAAAAAAAATAAAACTGAATAAGTAATACAGGGCTGTTGAAATCAAAAACCTTTACCATATGCAATTAGAAAAGTGAGTGTTCTAAAAGTGATAATTTCCTTCTCAGTTCTCCTGACATAATAATTTTATGATCCTTATTATCAAGGACGCCGAATTAAGATTATAAAGGAAAGCAATTTGCCGTATTGAAGCAAGCTATTCACCGTAATCGTTCTGTTATAAAACTTTATAAACCACAAAGAATTATCTTGTTAATATAATAAGTGTGTAAATGAAATTTTAAAAGGAGGGATTACCAATCTTTTTCACGAGCCTTCAAGCGTTTATTTGTGTAATCTAAGGCTGTCTCCGTTCAGGCTTCAGCATACAGTATATGGGAAGTATATTTTCCCATAGGAGCTTACAATCTAGTGTCTGTTAGCACAGTGTTCATTTTGACGTCAAATTTCAATTTAGTTTTAGCCCTTCTTTTGACTAAAATACCATTTTAGTTTTAGTCGTATTTAATCATCTGAATTGTTTTAGTTGTATTTTAGTCGACTGTAATTGAATGGGTTTTGTAATGCATTATTTAAGCATTTCTCTAGAAGTAAAAATCTAATAATGTGTCTTTTATGGTATTTGTTTTTTTTTACATGCACTACAGACTTTAGCCATTGTGATATAGAACGCCTTATAAAAAATAATTTGTTTCATTACAAGAATATTGCTTTTTTGACAAACTAAAGTGCAACTTTAAAAAAAAAAAAAACAAAAAAAAAAAACAAAGGCAGCTCTTCAAAAAAAATCGGAACTGAACCTGTGCAAAACTGGATAGTGTATGGGGGCTATGTTAACCAACAGAAATAACAAAATATTGGTAATGCCTTCGCAAGCTTCAGTATTAAACAGGCATAGAATTAGCTCAATGTAAAGCCGTCAGTAGTGGTAATAGTCCTGACTGAGCCGCTGGGATCATGCAGAGGCAGTAGATGTCAGTAATGAGATCCAAAGAAGCTGTCAGAGAGCTGCACAGGAACCTCGGAAGAACTGTCATATGGAGCTGCCAGAAGGCTGGCTGCTGGTAGCCAATCAGGAACCGTGTTTAGAGGCAAAACCACGCCTCCATCCACGTGTTTTGTTCTGCCCCCTGTAGCTTAATCCCCATGATTAAGCTTCGGGGCAGAGCGAAACATGTTGTGGCGTTTCCTGGTCGGAGTCCCATAATACTTGCACTGGATTTGCAGCGATGTACGGTTTATGGGATACCTTTATCTGTAAATATTCAGTCAAATCCTATGCTTAAACCTGCTTTCACCCCCATTTTAAGCCCTTTCTAACCATCCTGTGATAAGAAAGATGTGTATGAATGGCATCATGTAGAACCTTATTTTCCACCTTAAAAGAGAAGTTTGTTTATTTTTTTTTTTCCAAAATCACACTTATCAAGGTGGATCGATCCGATGCTGCATTTGGCCCTCTCCCCCCCCCCCCCCCCCCGCCAGACTGAGAACCGTCCTTAGAGCTTCGTGAGCAGAGAGCTACTGTCAGTCACTGCTCTCTCCCCACTGGAGCGCTGGGATGTGGAGGGGGCTTCCTCAGGCTCGCTGAGATGCTGAGCCAGGTGTCGGTCCAGGGTTGTGGGGGGATACCGACTTTGTTGCGATCTTGCCCCACCCTGCACCGGCTCTGTAACGCCAGCCATCGGTGGGCTTCAAAATGATCTGCACTCCTGTGATCCACAGGAGAAGTACATCCATAACTCATAGTAGTGGTCAGCCTCCATTGCTTTGGTTAAATAGGGGTTCATTGAAGACTTTCTGATAAACATATATTTTGCTTGTGGGAAGGAGAAAAATTGCGCTAATTACAGTCTGTGTATCAAATTTCAGGGCATAAACAGTTCCAATTGTTTATATATGTGGTTGAAAAACTTCAAAGAAGGACAGTAATGTAATCGCATACAAGCGTGCAGCCACCTCATAGAACCCCATTTAACCCCAGCCCAGGCCTTTGCTTTCCACGATTCACCAGGATACTGCATACATGTTGCTATAACCCTCAAACGGATACGATAAGATCCGTAGCTCCGTAGGAGATGGTTTAACAATCAGCCCAAAAAGAAAAAAAATGATAGACCATAGCGTGATACTGTATTGCATACGGAACACTCCAGTGATTTATACCATAAACAAGTGCACCTCCACCTCACAGAGAGCGTGCTTACCAGACACCACGCCAAATAGACAAATGGCTTCAACCCAGCCAAGGCCTTTGCTTTGCAGAAGATCCCCAGGATGATATAGGGAGTGATGAGGCTCTCAGGCGGATACTGTAGGTTCCATGTCTCCGTGGACAGTGCATCAACAATCAGCCCAAAAAGACATAAGGTAGACCATAGCGTGATATTGTCTCAATCCTGGTTTATTAAATCCAATTAAAAAGTTGCACTTACATTTGAAAAGTCTTTAAAAATACATAAAAAGAACAAAGCTGGCCGGCTACAATACAAGCTCCCGTCCTTCTCAACGAGATGGCGTGGTGACGTCAGCATGTTGCCTTCTATATTTTGCTTGTGCTGGCGAATGTGCAGCAGGAATGATTACTACCTTTTGTAGTGTAGACAAGAATTTTATTTTCACCATCATTGGGTGTGGCAGTGCAATAATATGCTCTCTGCTATAAATGCTGTTGTGTTAATGTTTTCTATTTGTGGCTTTTGGCCTTCGAGCATGTAAATGCTAAAATAATTTTTTTTTGTTTTAAGTTGTTTATTAAAACTTGTGACTTCTTCAGGTCATAGTTGGCTTTGTTACCTGTGTGCATGTTACAGTGGCAGGTGGCTTCCCAACAATGGCCAACTCTCATGTTGTTCTTCTCTCTTTCAAGCATCAAGGCTCCGCTGAAGTGTCTCGCACTATCCTTGTCCAAGTGGCCGAGTCTGCTTACAGATTTGGTCTTGGCTCAATTGCTGGAGGTTAGTCATGGTTGACTGTAGCCATTTTATCTCCATTATCACATCCACCCCCTCCCTTTACCATGTCTGTCTTGTACAATGCCCTCCCTGTTTATTCCCACAAGAGTTTTCCTTCATGGATCATTGACTTGTGTGCACAAGCCATTGTACTGTTGTACATCGATGGGTTATGAGTTGTACCTGGGGGCTCGTCTTGCTCAAAACAACTTTATGAAGTTAATAAGCAGAGACAGACTTAGTGATCTGCTTTAATAAAGGCTTTGACGAGCCTTTAATGTAACTCCATTAAGTTTATGAAAAGTAAGCAGCCGTAGGTACACGTGCACTTGAAATAATTGTCTCTTGTAACTGTTTCTTAACATGACTTTTTTTTTTTTTTTTACCTCTTTTCTTTAAACAGCCGTTGGTGCTACTGCAGTGTACCCCATTGATTTGGTAAAAACACGGATGCAAAACCAGCGGTCAACGGGATCGTTTGTAGGAGAGCTAATGTACAAGAACAGCTTTGACTGTTTTAAAAAAGTGTTACGGTACGAAGGGTTCTTTGGACTTTACAGAGGTCAGTTGACTACCTTTCTTTCATATGCTTTTATTTTTATTAATCATTGTTTATGAACAAGAGAACATAGTTTTCAGAATTTATAACTAAAATCCAGACTCCCCTTCCCCTCACATCTCCCGCCTAAAATGCCCGGTTTACATTTCTAAATCTACAATCATATGACATTTCAGTCCTGTGCTTTTTCTACTACCATACACAGAAAGTGGGGTTCTTCTTCTAGTGTCCATGTAACTCTCATGTGACGTAAACACTTCTTTGCACATAGCCAGAGTTCTCTCAGGATTCAGAAAAGCTACCAGGGGAGGTACATCTGCGCCACTAAATTACTGACCCACATAGTATTTAAAGCGGAGCTGCACCCGCACCAAAAATATTAAAAGTCAGCAGCTACAAATACTGCTGAATTTTAATAAATGGACACTTACCTGTTCCTGGTTCCAGCGGTGTGTAGGTAGAATGTGACGAGCGACCGCTTGTCTCTCAGCTGCCCCGCCGCCATCCTCTGTCAGGGAATCAGGAAGTGAAGACGCAACGTCTTCACTGCCCGGTTCCCTACTGCGCATGCGCGAGTCGCGCTGCGCGTCTCTATTGGTCCCCGCTGTGTCCTGGGAACTGTGTTTCCCAAGACACAACGGGGCATCTCCGGATAGGGGCGGGGCAGTCCGGATAATTTGTCACGGAAGTGGGTGCAGATACCAGTATTATGCAGGTATCTGCACCCCCCTCCCCCCTGAAAGGTGCCAATTGTGGCACCGGAGGGGGGGAGGAATCCGATAAGCGCAAGTTCCACTTTAGGGTGGAGCTCCGCTTTAAATTAAAAACAATTTGGTGTGTGTGTGTGTGTGTCTATATATATATATATATATATATATATATATATATATATATATATATATATATATATATATATATATATATATATATATATATATATATATATATATATATATATATATATATACACACACACGCGCGAATATATATATATATATATACACACACGCGCGCGCGAATATATATATATAGATATATACACACGCGCGCGCGTGTGTGTATATATATATATACGCGCGCGTGTGTGTGTGTATGTGTGTATATATATATATATATATATATATATATATACGCACGTGTGTGTGTGTGTGTGTGTGTATATATATATATATATATATATATATATATATATATAATTATAGTGTGTGTAATGTAGCGCTAAGAGTAATAACACAGTGAAGTGAAAAAACAAACAATGAATAATCTAGTAAACGTCCAATGTGGTTATGAAATCTGTCATGGTAAAAATAAGTCCCATAAACTAAATCCAGTCCTGAAAAGGAAAATAGAATGGGAGTCCACAACTATAAAGTGATAATCTTCAAACAAGTTGAATGGGATGGCTGTAATCAGAAACTTCCAGGACCGGTGGACCCGGATGTCAGCGACACCGAATCGTACAGGCATGGATATCCAAAGGGATGGCTCTCCAAGACGATCAAAACGACCCAGGATCTCCAATGTTGTCTCCAAAGGGCTTCTTGGGTTTCAACCAAACTAGGAAGACCCGAGCGAGTTATATTCAACCAGAGTATACAGGAAGAAAAGGGGGGGGGGGGGGGGGGGGCTCCAATAGTGCAGGTCAACAAAGTTGGTTTATTATAAAAACCGACATACAAAGAGTAAAAGTGGTCACAAATAAAATAAGAGCAATGTGGGGAGCGATGAGCCTTGCCCGACGCATCATTTATATGTCATATATAGTCAGTGTCTCTCTCAATGTTTACCTCCTCCAATCAGAGAACAGCTTGTATTCTCTACAGAGAATACAAGTCTTTCTATTAAAGACAGCGGTGTCAAGCGAGCGGCCCCTTGTTATTACTGTGCAGTAGGGCAGCCGCTCTCATTGAACCTGAGCAAGGACTCGGATCATGGATCTCATTGTAGTAGCGCTGACTACTATAGTGATTTCCAGCTTCACCAGCAGTCCAAGTATGAATAATTCATACTTGCATTGTGTAAGTATGCAGTGCAAACAATTCCTGGATTTCAGCTTTAAAGGGATAGTTCACCTTTCCAAAAAACCTGCCTATGCAGATTAGGGATGTCTGTAGACTAAAACAAACTGTGCAGCTTTGGCTAAAGATGATTCCCTTGCTGTAGATGTTGGCCATTTACATACCTTTTTATAAAGCCTGACTGTAATACTCCCAGGACATTGCTAAGTACTCCCAGGACATTGCTAAGTGAGGCCTAGTTGTCACTGCCCACCTCCACCATCGCAGGAGGGAGCTCTCAACTCTCATCAGGGGAGAGAAAGAATGTGAGGGGGTTTGAATCGGAGGAAGAGCTCCCTCCTGTAATGATGGAGGTGATCAGTGACAACTAGGCCTCACTTAGCAACGTCCTGGGAGTATTCCAGTCAGGCTTCATAAGGTATGTAAATGGCCTACACCTATAACAAGGGTATTATTCTTTAGTCAGAGCTACACAGTTTGTTTTTATCTACAGACACCCCTTGTCATTTGGATTTTTTTTTGTGGCAAGCTTTTGAAATGCCAGCCAGAGGAAGAAACCTAATGTGTTTTGAAAGGTTGCTTCAAATTTTAAAATGAACCAATAAAGAGGATAATTTAACATGTAAGTACAGAAAAGTACCAGAAATTCAATGCGGTCCTAACTTTCTTTTTAAGCTGACAACACTGTGCCTGTGCTGCACTGAAATCCCAAACAGTGTTGTCAGCTCTGCTAGTTCTCCCCTTTTGGACTACAGAATGCCCCCGTCTCCTCATTTCCATAAGTGGGAGGTGTTCTGTAGGCAAAGCTGATAACGCTGCTTGGAATTTTAGTGCAGCAGAGGCCGAAGTTATAAGCGCAAACCAGTTAAATCACTTATGTATAAATGTATGGGACTGTAAGTTACAGAAAAACAAAAAAAAAAAAACGTTTTATTTTGCATAAATTGTAAAAAGAAAGGCTCATGCAGATGCCATATTAGCTGTTTGCATACAGTACATAACTTCTATATGTATCCCATCATACACCCACTTGTCAGCTAACCTAGATGTCTTTACAATCCTAAACATACAGTGAGCGTTCCTATCCATTTAGCTGGTGCCGATTCTTGCATTGGGATGAGAAAGATTCACAACATGTTTCACAGATCATAAATCTGCTCATCAGTGGGGATAAGAGGAATATCTGTGGTAATATACCATAATTATCAGTAGATGCCATAAGTAATTAGTACATTTAAAGAGGTTGTAAACCCTGGACAAAAAAACCTGCAAGACAAAGGCACAATGCGCTAGTATGCATAGTATGCATACTAGCTCATTATGAAATACTTAGCTTAGAACCAAACCCTCCAGCGGTGCCTGCACACAGCTGAGACAGCTGACCTCTTCCCCGGTGTTTCTTCCGGGTTTGTGGGCTCCGGCGATGTGAGTGGCCGGAGCCGCGATGATGGCGCTCCCATGCATGCGCACGAGAGCCGCTGGTCACAGCATTGGCTCTGAAGAAACTGCACAGGCGGCTGTTCCTTCAGAGCGAATGCACCGATGACGTAATCGGCAGCGTATACAGTAAATATCTCCTAAACAGTTCAAGTCTAAGAGGTATTTTACAGTACCTATAGGTAAGCCTTATTATAGGCTTGTTTATAGGTACAAACAATAGAGGGAAGTTTAGTTCCTCTTTAAGTAGTAAAGACTTCTAGACTGGAGCTCATAGACAGCCTAGCAATGATCTAAAAAATCACTACCATACCAAAGAAGATCACCTGGAACATAAAGAAGGGTCATGAGATACTGGACCACATGAGCTTGTACAAAGAATCAATAAATGTGTGTATACAGTATATACTGTGTATGTATACAGCAGGTAAAATAAGCAAGTATTGAACACATCACCATTTTTCTAGGTAAATATATTTCTAAAGTTGCTATTGACACGACCTTTTCACCACATGTAACAACCCTTGCAATCCATTTATACAAAAAACCCAAATCTGTTTAAAAAGTAAGTGACCGTATATACTCGAGTGTAAGCCGAGGCACCTAATTTTACCACAAAAAACTGGGAAAAGGTATTGACTCGAGTATAAGCCTAGGGTGAGATCTGTGCAGCTACTGTAAGTGGAAAAGAGGGTCAACAATGCCCATTTGCAGCCATAGGTCCCCCGAACTTCAAACTTGGTAGTTAAGGGTTCCTAGATACCCCCTAGCTGCAGCCAATATTTGGGGTCTCTGGACCCAAAGGGTCCAGAAATGACCGCTGCAGATGGACACAGTTGACCGAGTTTGGGGCCCCATATCTCTGGGTCACTTGGTGCTAGGAACCCCGAATTTGTGTGTAAACCCAGTGGAACTAGCACTACAACATATCCAAAGATGGGGTTCTTGGCTCCAAATGGCCCCGAGATACGGGGCCCCAAAGCCGGTTCAGAAAATGTCAAGCACTTTTCTGCAGCAGAGAATTAAATTTTCCGAACAGACTTTGGGGTTCCTAGAACCAAGTGGCCCCGACATACGGGGCCCCAAAGTTGGGTCGGAAAATTTCATTCTCTGCTGCAGAAAAGTGCTTGACTCGAGTATAAGCCGAGGGGGCATTTTCAGCACAAAAAAAGTGCTGAAAAACTCAGCTTATACTCGAGTATATACGGTATGTGTAATAAAATGAAATGACACAGGGAAAAAGTATTGAACACATGAAGAAAGGGAGGTACAAAAAGGCATGGAAAGCCAAGACACCATCTGAAATCTATCAGTAATTAGAAAGCAATTCCTGACCCTTGTCAGTGCAATTTAATATCCGCTGGTTCAGTCTCGGTTGATGGCCTATAAAAAGGTGTCTCATTAACGAGGTGTCACACAAGAAAAATCGAATGATGGGTAAAAGCAAAGAGCTCTCTCAAGGCCTTTGCAACCTTATTGTTTCAAAACATACTGAAGGATTTCTAAACTTCTGTTAATGTTCCAGTGAGCACTGCTGGGGCCATAATCTGGAAGTGGAAAAAACATCATGTTACCATAAACCAGCCGTGACCAGGTGCTCCTCACAAGATTTCTGACAGAGGAGTGAAAAGAATTATCAGAAGGAACACTTGTGGAGAGCTTCAGAAAGGCCTGGAAATAGCAGGTACAATTGTTTCAAAGAAAACAATAAGTAATGCACTCAACCGCCATGGCCTGTATGTACGCTCGCCACGCAAGACACAATTGCAGAAGAAAAAGCAGGTTGAAGCTTGTTTTAAAGCTTGCTGAACCACATTCAGACAAGCCTGTGAAATATTGTGAGAATATAGTCTGGTCAGATGAGACCAAAATTGAACTCTTTGGATGCCATAAGACACACCATGTTTGGAGGTCAAATGGCACATCACCCCAAAAACACCCCCCCATACCAACAGTTAAGTTTGATGGTGGGGGCTGTTTTTCAGCATATGGTACTGGCAAATTTCAAATCATTGAAGGAAGGATAAATGGGGAAAAATTTACCAAGACCTTGATTAAAAATCTGCTGCCATCTACCAGGATGATGAAGATGAGAGGAGGGCGGACATTTCAGCAAGACAATTATCCCAACACACAAAGCCAAAGAAACTCTCAATTGGTTTCAAAATAAGAAAATAAAGCCGCTAGAATGGCCCAGCCAATCACCTGACTTGAATCCAATAGAAAACTTATGGAAAGAAGTAAAGATCAGAGTTCATAGACGAAGCCCACGGAACCTTTAAGATGTGAAGACTGTGTGATGGAATGGGCCAAAATTACACCTGAGCAATGCATGGACTAGTTCCTCCATACAGGAGGCAGCTTGAAGCTGTCATTTCCTACAAAGGATTTTGTACCAAGTATTAAATAAATTTCAGTTAGCGCGTTCAATACTTTTTCCTGTGTCATTCCATTTTATAACATTTCTTAACTTTATTTGTTTTGGTGTCTTTGTATGTATGATTTTAATTTGCACTGACATTATACACAGATTGCCTTCTAATTACTGATGGATTTACTGATGGATTTCAGCTGGTGTCTTGGCTTTCCATGCCTTTTTGCACTTCCCTTTCTTTATTCAATACTTTTTCCCTGTGTCATTCCATTTTATTACACATAACTTAATTTTTAAACATTTATTTTGGGTTTTTTGTATGTAAGGATTGTTGCATGTGGTGAAAAGGTCATGTCAATAGCACCTTGTAGACATATATTTACCTCGAAAAATGGTCAAGTGTTCAATACTTATTTTACCCGCTGTATATAATTTTTTTTCATATGCCCATTTTCTTGGGTGTTACCTCCCAAAGATGTATAATAAAGACGGTCCTGGAAAGATTAACAACCCCGATTATGGGCATGGGCCTTGAAATTCAACTTTCATTATGCAGATGGTAATATCAGATACACAACAAGATATTATTAGTCAAAGAACAGATATTTATCAGTTTTATCCTGTGAGCATGAAAAAAAAAAAAAAAACATAATGGAATAGTGCAATATTGGCATCCAAGTCTGAGTCTCAAATCACCAGTTTGAACTGGCACAAAAAGCTAATGATCCTCCAAGGGTCCCCCACCATGCAGGAGACAAGGTCTTCTCACACAGCAAATGGGGCCACCACAGCCTCCCTTTATATCCCCCACAAATATTCATACCTGGTACAGCTTTACTTCAATGTTTATGTTAGTCGTATAGACTTATACCAGGGCTAGTGCATGCCATGGAGTACATGTTGTCTAAATGACCCAGCTACCTAATTAACAATAAAGGCCAAAAAAAAATTAAATAAAGGCCTACCTCCATTTCCTGAACATAATTGGGCCCAAAACTGAAAAAAATAAAAATAAATCACCAGAAAAGTTTACAACTAGCTCATAATGTGGAATTGAGCAACACTAGTTATGTCAAAATGACCCCGGTTTTATATAACTGGGAAGCTTGTGCTTGAGCATAGGAGGAAAAGTATGATGCCGAAGGTGTCCAGGCAGGCATTGCTTATCTACTCAAAAGCTGCCACAAGCAGCATGGAAAGTACCTTTTTTTTTAAAGGTGGGAATTGACTTGTAAATCTCATTTGGTTATGCTCCATGTCCCGCTGCCTATCTGAACCAGTTGATTTATTATACAGGTACAACCTTAAATGTAGAGCCACTTGAAGTGTATACTGTATATTCAATATGATATCATCGTTGGCACTGCTGTCTCTGACTGCTAGTCTTACCAGATTGGGAATGAGGTTTTCTGGAGGGGGAGCGGAACCTCAGAATCTCCAGTACAAGGATCTACCTGCCTCTGCTTCATTATTCGGATCTACTCTTTGTGCGCCTCTCCTGCTCCTTACTTGATCATCAGCATAAGTCACCCAGTCATCTGGGTGGATCTGTGACATGAAAGCCCTACTTCTACAAAGATGGCCACTTTCACCGACAGAACAAGGCATTGTAAGTCATTAATGGGGGGGTAAAAGCTGCATGGAGATCACAAGCAATACAGGTAACCAGCCTTTTTTTTTCCTCTGTTATGCATGCAGAACAGCTATGTTTATTATGCATGCAGGCTTTGCCTACTGCAATGAGTAATATTTGCTGCAGTTCTCTTCCCAATACATAATCTGTCTGATTTGAAAATGGTAGACTGTTGTCCACCCCCTCTGTACGTCCTTGGGTTGAAGTGGCTATACCAGGGCCATGGCTGCAGTCATAACCCCGGTATTAATCTTTTCAGTTGTCAATGTTTTTACTTCATTCAGCAATCTGAGCGCTTTCCACCACCTTCCCAGGCTCTACTGTCCCATTGGGAGCCCAGGACTGAATCCGGCAGTTCCGGCTTGCCACAAAGATGGCCAAGGAATGGAACGTCTCATGCTATCAGAAGGAATGTTGTTCATCCCTTATGATGGCTATAAAGTTGGTTAAAAAAAAAGAGGAAAATCATTTTTTTTAATGTGCTCACATGCAAAGGCATGCGCATGTAGGACCTGCACGCATATGTGAATGGCGATTGCACCACATGTGAGCATCAGAACAAGAGGATTAATTATAGCTCCAGTTCTCCTGTGTAACCTGTAAAGACTTTTAAAGTGTCACCTATGGAGATTAAGTACTGTAAATTGTCACCATTCCACAGGTGTACTCAATTTTAAAGCATGATATGTATGGTATCTACATGGCGTACCCCCCCCCCCTTTTTTTCCCCAAATACCAAAAAATTGGGTGTTTTTATACATTCATTTTCCTTTTTTTTTTTTATTGCGTTTGAAAAACTTTTGCGCAAATATCATAAAAAACTGCAACACCCACCATTTTATTCTTTAGGGCCTCTGCATAAAAATGTTTTAAGTAATTTCAGGAAAAATACGATTTTTACATTTACAGTATGTGAGAAGTGTCAGACTGGGCTCGGGAAGCAAGTGGTTAACTGTCATAAGTAGTGATGCTAATCACATTTCACAGGTGGCCACTAGAGGGAGTTTTAATGTACATTAAATACTATTTTAAATATGGAACAAAAATTTAAAAAAACATGTTATTTGCAATAAAAAAATGTATTGACAAATGTTAAAATAACGTTAAATGTGCTAAATGAATAAATGTATACAAGAAGGATGTACTATTGCAGATTACAAATGTGAGAGTGAAAAGATGTCTCCCACCTAGTAACAAAACTAAAAAAAAACTGAAGACTGTATACAAATATTTGCTTTAAATCTAACCCTAAAACCACTGAAACATGGATCTCTGAGCCTTTGGGTGTCATTGGTCTATAAACTCATAATGACATAAGCAAGATGATGAAAACTGTCACACGCTTAATGAAAAATAAATAGAATCTCACAACTTGTGAAAATACAGACGTAGCGTGTAAAGGGGAAATGACATCAGGCGGGGTGTTTTGTTTTCTGTATTTTGCTGATTTATGTCCTTCAAATCTATCCGCACCCCCCTTGACGTCTCAATTGGTCATAACCTAGATGCATTGCCAAAGCGTCTGCATTGTGAGAGTGATGGGATTTCCTTTCCCAAATATCTTGCTTTTTGGCCATTAAACAAGTTGGTTGGGAGATACAGTGGTTCTGTTATTTTTGTGTAACTCATATTCGAAGAATTTACAAACCCTTCTCTACCAGCTTTGTGGCGCATTTTTAAATGTAATTTGTTTTACACATTTTAAACAATTTACTAATGGCCAAAACCAATCAACACTATTCTATACTCCTACTCCTGGACCTCTCTGCTGCCTTTTGATAGGGTTGACCACTCCCTCCTCAAAAAACTCTACGCCTTTGGTCTCTGTGACTGTACTCTTCGCTGGTTCTCTTCTTGCTTATCCAACCGCACCTTTTAGTGTTTCTTACAACTCTACTTCCTCATCTCCTCTCCTCTTCCTTTCTCTGTAGGGGTCACCAGAGGTTCTGTTCTTGGACCTCTCCTATTTTCAATCTACACCTCCTCCCTGGGTCAACTGATGGCCTCCCATGGCTTCCAATACCACCTCTACGCTGACGACACCCAAATCTATTTCTCTACCCCTCAGCTCACTCCCTCTGTCTCCTCATGTATCACTAACTTACTATCAGATATATCAGTTTGGATGTCGTCAAACTCAATCTATCCAAAACCGAACTTATAATTTTTCCTTCCCCATATGCCCCTTTCCCTTCCCCTGATCTCTCTGTCAAAATCGATGGCACAACTATAAGCCCATCCCTGCATGCCAAGGTTCTAGGTGTAGTCCTGGACTCTGAACTCTCCTTTTAAGCACCATGTCCAATCACTGTCCAAATCTTGCCGCCTCAACCTCTGCAACATCTCCAGAATACACCCCTTTCTAACCAATGACACAACAAAGCTCTTAATTCACTCGCTGGTCATCTCTCGCCTCGACTACTGCAGCTCCCTTCTCATTGGCTTACCTCTACATAGTCTATCACCTCTTCAAGCCATCATGAATGCTGCTGCCAGACTAATCCACCTTACCAATCGCTCTGTCTGCTACCCCTCTCTGTCAATTCCTCCACTGGCTTCCGCTCACCCAACAAATTAAATTCAAAATACTAACAACTACTTGCAAAGCCATCCACAATTTAGCCCCCAGCTACATCACTAGCCTAGTCTCTAAATACCAATCTACTCGTTCTCTTCGTTCCTCTCAAGACCTCCTGCTCTCTAGCTCCCTCGTCACCTCCTCCCATGCTCACCTCCAGGACTTTTCCAAAGCATCTCTAATCCTATGGAATGCCTTACCCCAATCTATCCTCTTATCTCCTACTTTATTAGCTTTTAGACGATCCCTGAAAACCCTTCGATTCAGAGAAGCCTACCCTACCCACACCTAACAACTGTATTTTCATTTTCTCCATCAGCTCACCCCAGACAGTTATTACGTTTTTGTTCCACTTGATTGATCCACTTGATTCCACCTTCTAGATTGTAATCTCTAATGAGCAGGGCCCTCTGATCCCTCCTGTATTGATTTGTATTGCAAGTGTACTGTCTGCCCTCATGTTGTAAAGCGCAGCTCATACTGTTGGCGCTATATAAATCCTTTATAATAATAAGTAGAGCTCCACCCAAAGAGGAAAGCTCTGTTTTGTTTGCACTCGCCACTGCCACATTTGGCACTTTTTGGGGGGCGATCTGAGCCGGAAGTTCACAATCCCAGAAGACTACGGGGCCATTTACAAGGCACAGCACGACACGCATGTGTAGTAGGAAATAGGCTGTGAAGCCGCAACTAGAGCCTGCCCCCTGAACCCGATTGAAAAATCGGCTCGCATGACGACCTAGCTGGAACCCTGGACAGGTAAGTGTCCTTCTATTAAAAGTCAGCAGCTACAGTATTTGTAGCTGCTGATTTTTATTTTTTATTTTGGGGGGGGGGGGGGGGGGGGGGGGGGGGGGGTCTTGCCTGGAGCTCCTCTTTAAATATATCCCACAGTGAGGGGAAAAAAGTATTTGATCCCCTGCTAATGTTGTACGTTTGCCCACTGACAAATGATCAGTCTATAATTTTAATGGTCAGTTTATTTACCAGTGAAAGACAGAGAATAACAAAAGTTTTCAGAAAAACGCATTTCAAAAAAGTTATTAATTGATATTTTCATTTTAATCAGGGAAATAATTTGATCCCCCTATCAATCGGCAAGATTTCTGGCTCCCAGGTGTCTTCTATACAGGTAACAAGCTGAAAATAGGAGCACTCTCTTAAAGGGAGTGCTCCTAATCTCAGCTTGTTACCTGTATAAAAGACACCTGTCCACAGAAGCAATCAATCGGATTCCAATCTCTCCACCATGGCCAATACCAAAGAGCTGTCCAAGGATGTCAGGGACAAGATTGTAGACCTACACAAGGCTGAAATGGGCTACAAGACCTCCGCCAAGCATTGTAAATTTAACTTAAACGATAAATTCACTTTAAAAAAAAAAAAAAAACGTAAATACACATTTTTTTTTTTGCATGTAGAAATGTGCATTTATTATTTTTGTTACAGGAGCCTGTAAGGCATTGCACCAGCGATCTGCAGGTCTCCTGCAGATCTGTTGGTATATCGGCTTCCTCGTACAAAAGGAAAGGAAGACTCGGGCCACTTTCACAGGCATTTTACAGGTGCTTTTGCGCTAAAAATAGTGCCTGTAAACTGCCTCTTCTGCAGCCCCAGTGAGAAAGCCTGAGTACACTGGGGTGGTGCGCTTGCAGGACAGGAAAAAAAAAAAAAGTCCTGCAAGCAGCATCTTTGGGGCGGTACCGCTGTATTTAGCACTCCTAAACCACCCCTGCCATTGAAATCAATGGGCAGCGCTGCTGAAGCGCCTACAAAGCGGTTTGTCAGCTGCGCTTTTAACCCTTTTTCGCCCGCTAGCGGCCGAAAAGTGCCACTAAAATGATGGTAAAGCTCCTCTAAAATTTAGCGGTGCTTTGCCGCTAATGCGGCCAGCACCTCAGTGTGAAAGTGCACTCAATGAACTACCACAGCGCTCACAGCACCGTGGTAGTTCATTGAAAGCTGCAAGCCGACAGCCGCAAAGTCTGCCGGTTCTTGTCGTTTTCCATTCACAGGATACTGGGAATGAGTGACTCGACCGGGTGGGTTGAGCTCAGCTCAGCCACCTTATTTTTTTAAATTGTGACCGCTAACAGGGAGGGAGAAGAACCCTGCTAGCAGTCAGATTGGGGTGCGGGGGGGCTGGCGAGTTTGTAACATGTTACATGTTACACCCTGAATATGGGTATAACGTGTTACGAAAGGTGAACTTCTCCTTTTAACCACTCTTCTTCTCGGATACCCCATCGGTGCTCCTCCTCCCTTCTGAATACCCCCACTGCAAGCTACAGGAAGTAAATACATGAATCCTCTGCCCTTACTCAAGATTGTCATAGCTATAAATACTAGGGCGCTGTTTTTCAGTGTGATTTCGCAGCAAAATAAAACATGAAGACCTGGATAGATGGGGAGTTTGTTTTGAATAATAATGAATTAAATAGATTTTTGGTTTGTGGTGCTCTGATGCAGTGTAGTTCTGCATTATGTGGACCAATGGATACAGCCCAGAGGCTGAGAGGAACATTGTTCTTCTGCAGACTCCCTAAGGGTCACCAGGGAAGCAGTGGTGTGATTGAACACTGTACCACTGAGTTACCGTTGGCAGCCATCCTTAGTATAGGCAGTGGGAATATATATACCAGTGTCCCGCTGAATTTGCTATGCAGTAGCAAAGTGGCTAGGTTAGGGAAAGGAACCCCACTTGCTAGGGACAGTGAGTTAGTTCAGGGAAAGGTTCCTGTTGGAGGGACAGATTAGGGACACCACTGTCTGCTCTATCATACAGCGCTGTGACATAGGACTTACACTGCTCTTTTAAGTCATGCATGCACCGCCACCCTGCCCAAGAGCCACCCCCTACACAGATATTGTTCCAGTAATGTAAGGCATACCAAAGTGACAACTTTCCATTGTACCGCTAACCATGCTGAAAACTTCCACACCTGGTTGCCAATGTTACTGTGTCGCTGATATCATACTTTTGGAACTGTTATGCCAAGTATTTTGCCACAGTTACTGCAGACACACTACTAGTGCTGGTGATTGGGGATTGTTGCTCCACTTGTTATCTGTTCACCTTCAACTCGTATAATATTGTGCAACCTTCCTTTAGCCTCTGTGTGCCATTCTTACAACTTGGCTACTAACCACCTGGCCCCAACCACAGCCCTGCATTACTAGCACAACCATTTAATTTTTTCACTTTAAAATACCTACATAAATGTGGGCACAAAAAATTATGAAAGAGAGCTTTCAGCATGCTATGCCACCAGGAAGGTCAAGGGGGCAGTGATTTTGTTTGTGGTTGCCTCGCCGATGCCAGAGGGGGATTGCCACCAGTCTGCTTTGACCTCGCTATAGTTTGCACATGCATGCTTAACGCTAACATATGGGGTGGTCTGGGGTGCTTTACCTCTATATCCACTGAAGTATTAAGTGGATGTTTTGATTTTCCTTTTTTGCTTTAACTTTTGAACATTGAGCAGAAAAAAATAAGTTCTGTTTGCCATAGAGCACAATTAAATATGAATGGTTAGCCTTTATTCCACAAAATATGGTTAGAAATGGTTTCTTCTTGTAAAAAAACAAACCCAACATATTTAATCAGATAGTCTCGTGGTTGCATGAACTAGCCGTGATTAACCATCTTGTTCAGGTCTAGGTGATGGGCACAGGCAACTTTAAGCCCATTTATTCTTTATTTAGCAAAATATGTTCAATTACTCCCTGGTCTTAGTCTATTTATGATGCCTTATGCTATGGATACCTATAAACCCCTCCCCCTTTGAGAGCGATCAGCAGGCTGTTTGTGTAGCTCAGATCCCCAGTGACAATTGGGAACCCCTTAGACTGGCTCCTGATCATGTGGTCACCCATGGAAGAGTGCTCATGTGCAGGCTGGAGTTCAGGATGAATATTGCCACCTTTAGGCTACAGTTGGATCTGAAGTGCCATCTATTTAAACTTGAACTTGAAGAAAAATCCAAATTTACCCTTGCATTGGGGGTTTTCTCTGCACTGCAAGGGTTAAATGTTAATTTTTGTCCAGGGTTACCATTAAAAACCTATCTTACTTGCTTTATCCCCTCCCCCTATTTGTGCGACCGGTCCCCCAAAGTGCCCAAAAGCCATTTCTCCTTGGAAGTCCATCAGTCGCGGTCACTCTAGTGTGATCATGTAGAAAGGCATCTAGGGGAGTAAAAAAGTCCTGTGTGCATGAGGCCTTATTCAGTATCCGCTTCTCTGCGCCTTCCTGTCAAGACAGATAATTTGTGGGGGTAACTGTTGTCGAGCTGTGGCTGAGCACAACAGCCAACCCCCCCCCCCTTGTGTAGTGAGCATGCTGGTTGGGCTCCCTCTCCAAGTACTGACTAATTCGGTGGAGCAACCAGGCAGAGCTCTGTTGTGAGCGCGCCTGTCTCGGCTACTTGTATTTTTCAAGGCACTGCAGCTGACGTGCTCCTCTCCCCCTGGATTCATTGTGATTGCATTTTTCTCAGTGAAGCACCTGCTGTTAGTCTACTATACCACAGAGCTGCACGATTAATCGTTAAGAATCTAAATCGCAATCTTTTTCTCTTCCCGATCTTCAAAACAGCATGTCCCGATTCTTTCGAACAAGTGCAGAGAGTTCTCACAGCTGGGGAAAAAAAAATAAAAAAATCCAGGCAGCCTGCCAAGTTTAATCACAACACTCTTTTTGTTCTTTTATCAAAGGAAAGAACTGGCGTGTAAATGAAGGAAGTTTAACCATTTAAAGACCAAACCTTTTTCTGACATTTGTTGATTACAAGTAAAAATATTATTTTCTGCTAGACCCTATAGAATAAAATGGTGGTTGTTGCAATATTTTATGTCACACTGTGTTTGCGCAGCGGTCTTTCAAACGCAATTTTTTTTAACAGTAAAGTTAGCCCTATTTTTTTGTATAATGTGAAAGATTTTATTCCGCCAGAATCGTGATCTTTATTCTAAGCAAAAAAATTGTGATTCTCATTTTAGCCAATATCGTGCAGCTCTACTATACTACAGTCTTAAGTGCTGTCCAGCAAACTTAGCGATTTTGTCTCTTTGATTTAGATGTAGTTGAAAAGCAGTGTGCTTCTGACAGATATCTCCTGAACAGACACACCTAGGAAGATTGGACACCAAGCGCATTATGCACAATGCGCCAATACCAAAGGGTATTTTCCCAGCTCCTTCTCCTGGTGCCAAAATTCTACTTTAACATACAAAACCTTATTTTGAAAAAAAGAATTAGTATTACTAGTAGGCTTTCTGCAGCTGATCTTCTTATTTCCCTTTGCCGTGGCTTCCTCTGCGCTTCCTCTCTATGAAGACAGCCATCTTGGTAGAGGGCTTTGCTTCTTCATGTCATAGCTGTCTCCCAAATGACTGGTGATCCGATGACTGATGGGGGAATATTCAAAAAGTGACAGGAGCAGTGGATGAAGTACAGATCCACAGAATGAATGAAGCAGAGATACCCTTGCATTGCAGTTCCTCGGCTACAGCTTCCTCTCCAGCAAGAAGAATAGTAAGCAGCATAGTTGTGGCATCACAAACTCCTAATCTGGGAAGGACTAGCAGGAACAACTACAGTGGCTTAAATCACACCCTGCAGATACTGTATGGGGCCATGAGGGTATAGAACCGGAGTACCTAGGCACAAGAAATGTACTGCTTTTTTTCCAAGGAATTCAACAAAAGCTCAATTTTCAGGGTACGGTTTAGGCACAATTAACATTTCTAGATAGCCCAGGCTTATGTACAGGTCCACAAGGGCACTTGCACATTCTGTGTAATGAAGTTAATTTGTTTCAGATTTATGTTGATTGGTTTTATTTTATGCAGGTCTTCTGCCACAGCTGCTTGGAGTAGCACCAGAAAAAGCCATTAAACTTACTGTAAGTAAAATGTGTAAACCATCATGTTTGTTGAATGTTTTTTTCCTTGTGTTGAATCCCCATTTGTTTTCCCACTTCTTGTATGTGATGATTTCTGTAAAGTCCTGTCTATAGTCCATGACGTATCACAAGGCTCATCTGTAGCAACTGCCAGCTGGACACATCACAGATCAATGTACAAATTCACCAGCACACCAATGTTTCCTGTAAAGTCATGATATTGTCTATAAAATGCTTAGATCACTGGAACATTTTAGCTTTTGTATTAAAGTATAACTAAAGGCAACCTTTCTTTTAGTTGTGGAGAGAGATTAGAACCCCTGACCGGTTTTGTTGCTGTCTGAGCCCCCATTAGGTTGATTCCCTCTCTATTTGTCATATTTACCATTATTAAAAGTAAAAAAGAAAATCCCAAATTTTGGCTTGTCCCCAGAAAAGTAATAGAGGGGAAATCTTCCAATGGGGACACTAGTTCTGATGACCTGGGGGTCCCCAAGAGATTTCCTTAATTTGCAGGGATTTCCTCTTACTTCTGGTTTGGCTATGGGACAGGAAGTGAAGGGAAATCTCCCCAATGGGACACATGGCAAAAATAAACCTTACAGGGGTTATAACCCTCCCTAAAGCTCCATACAGATTTTTTGCGGATTTTTGTCTTCAGAATTACCAAAACCATATAATATGAGGTCAAACCTTAGGAGTTTCAATCTGTATGCAATCAGGCAGTCCTTCCTTGTACTACATGGTTTTGGTAAATCTGCATACAAAAATCTGCAGAAAATCTGATAGTGTGTATGAGACTTTACTCTATCCAAAATGAAAAAAAAGTTTTGCCTATAGTTCTACTTTAAGTCTGTGTTTAAGTTCATGCATGTTACAGTCAGACTGTACAATCTGCTTTAGTTCTACCAATCGCCTGCCTGATTGGCTAAAAATTGATTAAATATTATAAGTAGGTCCTTGTATAGTTTTGGTAAATCTAAAGGCGATTGTGTAAAGATTGTAAATTCAGATTATAATGTGTATGATCTTTATTGCTTTTTCAAATTATTTAATAAACTGCACTTCTTGCTGTGTCCTGGGCAATATGTCTTTTGTGTGTGTATAGATAGTGAACCACAGAGAATTGTAGTATTCTCAATATGACGTTGCCAAGATCCCAAGCATTTAAGTAGGGGCCCTAAAACAGGGTACAGTGAAACTTTACGGGCGAACAGAAAAAAATCATATATCATAAAATATAATTTATTTGAAAAAAATGATTCTTAAAAACACATGTTGTGTAATGACAAACATATCAACAATTTGTACCGTACATTTGTATGAACAGACAAAACATTATGCTCAGTGAGTTTTTACAAATTCCAGTAAGCGTAATTTTCCTCCTTTTGGCCTGACATGTTTCAGGAATGTTATCCCTTCCTCAGAGGCATTATAGGAGAGAGTACAAATACATTCTGAAAGAGCAGGAATAATAGTTTTAACATGACATTTCAAAGTGGCATCAACATTGTAGCACATGAGCATGTCCAACATACATACCGATAGTGACTTGTAAACGATTTTCATAGAGATGCTTTAAAATCAAAATTTCATGAAAAAGCAAATTTGCTGCTGCTTGTCCATCATGAAAAACGACGATGAACCCCGCCTGGGCTCGGTACAGCCCTCACCAAGGGTCCCCACGAAACAGCCCGCACAGTTCAGCCACAAACAAATTCTGGTAGGTGGTCAAAAATCCTAATATAATAAAAATGTATATGGAAATATACAGAAAATTTTAATTGTTCTAACGATATCTAGCTAAGTGGCAAACATATTAAAGTGGAGCATCCAAAAAAAAATGGCATGAATGTTCCTAAAAAAAAAATAAAATAAAAAAAACATTTGGAAATTTTCTATTTTTTTTTTTTTTTTTTTACTCACCTGTAAATGGCTGTTGCTAGGGGGTCCCTCGTAGTCTGCCTCTTTCAGTGCCTGGGCTGGTGACATCACTTCCCCTCGGCGCAGGAAAGGGCTCAGCTCTGCCCCCTCCCACTTGTCAATCATCTGGGACATGTGACAGGTCCCAGATGACTGCGCGGCCACAGCCGGGTGCCCAAAGTTACAATGCCGGCGCCACCGAACGGAGGGGGAGACGAGCGGGGCTTCGATCCCCCGCATCGCAGGACCCTGGAACAGGTAAGTGTCCGAATACTAAAAGTCAGCAGCTGCAGTATTTGTAGCTGCTGACTTAAAATAAATTTTTATAATGGGAATTCCACTTTAATATAAATAAATAAAAAAAATATATATATAAATAAATATATATATATATATATATATATATATATATATATATATATATATATATATATATATATATATATATATATATATATTATATTATTTATTATATATATTTATTATTTTTTTTTATTTATTTTTTTTTTTATTTATATTAAAGTGGAATTCCCATTATAAAAATTTATTAAAATATAAGACATGATCATTTCCAATTGCCAAAGAACACTAGTTTTAAAGGCACAAAATATTTGTATCACATAGTGAATAGTGTGTAAATAATACAATGTATTATTATGGAGAGTAATGAAGGAGAGGGGGGAAAAAAGAGAGAATATGTCTTTTGTGTGTGGAACCTTTTTCCTCTTGCAGATGTAATGTTGTGTTGTATTTGTGTTTCAGGTGAATGATTTTGTACGAGATAAATTTACGATTAAGGACGGTTCCATTGCTCTTGCAGCTGAGATTCTTGCGGGTGGATGTGTAAGTTTTTAAGCTGTTTTACAAAATGTTTTTTTATTTTTTTTTTAATTAGCCTGTACCTAGCTACTGTCTCTGTAACAAGAACGGATTTTAGAGTATGCGGGGAGACTATATCTGCCTTTGTAGTGTGTATATATCCTGCATCTACAGCACTGCGACGTAAAAGAGAAGGCCTTTAATATGTCACCATTCCAAGCACAAATCCAAATTGAACTTTTGACCTATTCCTGACTTACCTGTTGAAATTTGCTCAGTCGGTTGACCCTGCACTGTTTGACAAAGTCGATTAGGGCTGCAACTAACGATTATTTCAATAATCGATTAGTTGGCCGACTATTTTTTCGATTTAATCGGTTAATAACCTTAAAAAAAGTGTGGTGTATAATTTAGTTAATATGTAAAGTTTAAGGAAAAAAAAGGCAATTTATTCTTAAATATCTCTCTATGCAATGGTAAATATAAATAACTAACTATATGGTTAGGGAGTAAAATCTTTAATCCACTCTGAGAAACATAACAGACAGAAGAGATATACTGTATATACTATTAGAGGTTGAATCTAATAAATATAACGTTCTATTGGAAATCTCAACTTGATTTTAGGGTCTCTGTGCGCTTAGACGCGCTCCTAATGGAGCGCATTCGGCGCAATACAAATCCAATATCAAATCGAATCAAATATCATCAGACTCTGAGATCAAATTTTTTTTATTGAAAATAAAGAAAAAGTTAGACTGTTTTTGCAGATTTTCAAACAGAACTGTAATATAATATATGCTGGCCATAGAAAAAGATTGTCTTCCTTCAAAAGAACGTTCTTTTGATTTTCTAATCGTTAGTGGGGTCAAATCGACGTTTCAACCACAGTGACGGCAAACTTTAGAAATAATAGAAAACTTCTTGGTCAAAGGAATTTTCAGACAGTGGTTCTCGTTCAGAAATTACATTGGTTTTAAAACAGAATGTTAAAAGCAAGTGAAAATTTCAAACCTCATTCTTTCATTCAGCGAAGGTACAAAGATTTTTCGTCTGAATATTCTCGTCTGAAAATTGATCCGTGTGGCCAGCATAAGGCTCGGTACACACCTATGCAGTTTGCTTTTGATCTGTTTCTGCAGTGCTTTTTACTGTGCGTTTAGATTTTTGCGCACGTGATTTTTGCCGTGATTTGCGTTTTTTTACATTTTTTTTTATGCCTTTTTTTTTGGGCCAATTTGTTGGACAGATTTAAAAAGAAAAAAACACAAATTGCTGCAAAAACGCATTGCATGCATTACATTGCAGCTTCTCCATTTGAAGTCTATTGAACCAAAAAAGCACCATTTTGCGTTTGAAAAAAATCCTTGACCCTTTCCAAAGAAGAAGCTGAAAAAAGCATAGATGTCAACGTTAAATGAACTGTAGTGGGTTTCTGCAAAAAGCACAAAAAACACATAGGTGTGAACCAGGCCTAAGATGTTTAGTAACATAATGGGGCTAAAAAAAAAATATAGCCCTTTATACTACAAAAAGAGCAAATAATCACTACTCTAAGGGGTTATTTTTTTACTGTGCAACAGTGAAAGTAATATTTACAGTAGCGATTTGCTCTTTTTGTACTCTTAAAGGGCCAATTTAATTTTTTTTTATTTTTTTAACCCCATTGTGTTACTGGCCAATTTTTATTTTTTATTTTTTTTAAAGGTATGTGTTACTGGCCAACTATGAAAATAGTAATCGATTAATTTCATAATCGATTAGTTGTTTTGGCCCTAAAGTCGATCATTGCCTCATTTTCACAGCAGTTTTGGTAGTAGTTGTGTCGGAGCCTCCAGCAAGGAAGTGAGAAGGATAATGGTGACATCACCAAGTCTAAATGCCATAACAGATCGGCACTGCTCCATGTCTGCTGTTATCGGTCTCCCAGATTTGCATTCTGTGTTCAGGTGTTGGCAGAAACAGAGCTCATCCCACTCCAAGATACAATATAGCATACAAATACCGCCGCCCACTGTATTTAACTCTAATGCAAAGTGAATGAAAGACGGGCTTCAGCTCTGATCCCCGCCCCTCTGTTTCACCTACATTGGGGTTAATTGTAGAACCGGACGACATTCAGCCCATGTGTACAGCAACCGGTCCGACAGAAGCCGACCGAACGACAGGCTCCTGTCGAAGGGGCATGACCGACAAAAGTCTGCCAGTCGGCATCCATACAGTGCTCTCAGCCAATGGTTAAGAGTGCTGACTGGTGTTTTCTGGCAGGGGGGTGATGGCTGTGTATGGGGACAGTCCCATCGTATAGTTGGTACAGCTCCTCCTGAGCTCTGAAGCTTTTTTTTTTTTGTTCAAGTTGAACGAAAAAAAAACCTGCTAGTGTGTATGGGGCTTTAGTTCAGCTTCAATTTATTAGTGCCTCTTAATCTACTAGTCAGTCTAACAACCCCCCTCCTCCGAGACTGCTGTCCAAAGATGCCACGGTGCTCCTTAATCCAGAGTGGGGGCCCTCTATTACAAGGAGGTGTGTTACTGGCCAGATCACCAAGAGAAAACGGGGGAGGGGACCTAAATAAAGAAATCAAATGCAGCCACTACATCTAATTGGTAAGCTGCAATAGATTACTTTTTGGGCTTATGGTTAATGTAACGGAACCCAGATTGTGACAGAGGTCCAAATTCTGTTCCCACGCTATCAAAATTGGGGTTAAAAAACAAACAAAAAAAAAGCATCGGCTGGACATGCACTTTAATAGAAAAAAGCTGGTCACACTTGTTAGTCTTATTGCACGACTGCCTCTAGATCTGACACCTATGTAGTGCAAGGGCCTGTTTGGTTTTAAAATGAATGATTTAGATAGGCCCCCACATTACATAGCATTGTTAACATTGAGATAGTAAGATGTATGACAAACTTCCATTTTTGTCAAATTGGCTGTAAACCCTTACATATACCCAGGGAAGTGACACAGAGAGATGAAACACATCTTTGTGCATAAGTTGTACCTGTTTATCTGCATTATTCCCTTCTCTACATCCATTCAAACTCCTGAATTTATAAATCTTGTCGGAGCTGTCAGAAAAAAAGGGGCTTAAAGTGGTTGTAAAGTCAGAAGGTTTTTTATCTTATTGCATTCTATGCATCTAGATAAAAAACCTTCTGTGTCCAGCAGCCCCCCCCCCCCCCCCCTCAGCCCCTCTAATACTTACCCGAGCCCTTCTCGATCCAGCGATGTTGCAGCAGTGTCTCAGCTGCACAGGACTCTCCCTCCTCATTGGCTGAGACTGCAGCGCAGCCTCATTGGCTCCTGCTGCTGTCAAAGTCAGTGAGCCAATGAGGAGAGAGAGGGGGTGGGGCCGAACCATTATTCCTTGTTTGAATGAGTCCAAACGTAATATTTTCCACGCACACGTTCCTGAAAATGGCTGTAGTAATGCTGGGTGCTGTAATGATCATTGGAAGGAAACGGTAGGCAATCCCATAAGATATAGATATCCAGGATAGAAATGTCATCAGCACACCAAGGATTCCTCAGGATCCAAAGCTTTATTTACACGGTCACACAGTACACATGCGGCAATGTTCCAGAGCCACGCAGGGCTCCTTTGTCACTTGCCTGATGAAGGGACCCTGCGTGGCTCCGAAACGTTGCCACATGTGCACCATGTGACCATTTAAATAAAGCCTTGGATCGTTCTGAGGAATCCTTGGTGTGCTGATGACCTTTCTTACCCTTCCGTGTCTGAATGGACACAGCAGCGGCTGGGCTCGGGTGCCCCCGTAGAATGCTGCTTGCTGTGGGGGCACATGGCAGGGGGGAGGGACCCGAGAAGAGGAGGATCAGGGCTGCTCTGTGCAAAGCCACTGTACAGAGCAGGCAAGTATAACATGTTTTTGTTATTTTTAAAGACTAAAAACTGACTTTTTAGTATCACTTTAAATTGCACTCTGCAGAGCTCAGTGAGGAGCGCTTTGGGAGCTGATTGGAGGGAAGAGACCACATTCCCCAACACACAGGAAGAGAGCTGAGGCTGTCAATCATAGGCTGTGTGCTGAAGCTCTCTCCCCTGTCACCTTTTTTTCTCTTGGTGTCAGGAAAACGAGTCAAAAGTGACTCCTGCTGATGGCAGAGGAATGAGGCAGCAGACAGAAATTACAGTTGGTGCTCTGGATTGAGACAAGTACACACTATAAAAGGAATATGCTTTGTTCATATTTAATGTATGAGATTACAACCACTTTAATAAGGCATGGATAACATAGCCTTTGATGCTCCAATTGTAATATTATTATTATTATTATACACGATTTATATAGCGCCAACAGTTTACGCAGTGCTTTACAATGTATAGGGGGGACAACACAATTACAGTACATTTCAATACAAAAGGTACAGGAGGGCCCGGCTCATAGAGCTTACATTCTAAAGGGACGGGGTGGTGGTACAAAAGGTAATAGCTGCAGAGAATGATTTGATGGGGGTGTAGTAGATTCTTACAAGATTCTTATGGTGAAGCATTTTGGAAAATGTTGATAAGAGGATAGGGTTAAGTTTATTTTTTTTTCCCCTAACAAGTGTTTTCTAGTAAATGTCTGTTGGATAGAAGAGTAGAGGAGCTGGAAGTGCAGAACGCAGACAATTTGTGCTCACAGAGGTCACATGACCTCCTGTTGAAAGATCAATGCTCTTCATTCTTTGAGATAGAATCCAATAATCTGCTGGTCTCTGATCTCTCATGTCTGACCACAGACAGCTGTCTTCCTGCCTTCCACTTTCCCCCCGATAGTTCCCAGTTTCAGCCACTAGAGGCAGACCGCCCTCCAATGCTCGTGAGCCTCTGGCTGCGGGGGGACATCCTGCCTATCTACTTTTCTCACAAGATGTCATGTGCAGGTAGACTTTGCTGTCTGGGCGTTGTGTTTGATCATTGACCTGTCCCCAGATTCCAGGTAGTGTCCCTTGTTCTTGTAACCCTCTGAGAGTTCCTGGAAACACAAGGAGAGAAGCTGCCCTTTGATTACTCTGCCTTTTTATTTGTAACTTTAAAGCAAAAATGCAATAAAGCGCTAGAGAGTTCACACAAATAGCATTGTATCGCTTTATCTGATCTGCTACAAAGCACAAAGAGGTGGTGGGCAGCTTTCGGAGTAGAATCGGTTCATATTTGACATCTTTTTTTGGAGCTGATTGGTTACAATCAACAGTAACTTCTTTTTAAAGGAAATTATCTACAAACAGGTTTTATATCAATGATGGAAAAATGTAAATGTGTGTTTGTTTTTTTTTTATTTATGTAATTCTTTCATACAACCATCATAAAGGCTGCCACGACTTTCCACTCCTGAAAATGCTAGTAACCTGGCTGTCATTATTTTATTATAGTATATGCAAAAGAAAAAAAAGTACGTCGCAATTTAAACCGCTCAGCTCCGGAAGAAATACCCCCCTTCATGACTGGGCCATTTTTTGCGATATGGCACTGCATTACTTTAACTGACAACCCCCCTCCCCCCCCCCCCTCCCCTACAAATTATGAATTATTTTGGTGGTATTTGATCACCCTGCGTTTGATTGACCCACTGACGCTGGTAAGTGGGTCCACCTCATTTGGTAAGAGTACCCATCTATATATTCTTATGACAGGTTTTCTCAGCGCATATCAATGAAGCAGAAAAATTACCTGTTTGCAAAATTTTATAACAAACTATTAAACGTGATTTTTTATTTTTTTTTTCAAAATTGTCCATCTTTTTTTTTTTGTTTAGCAAAAAATAAAAACCCCAGCTGTGACCACCAAAAGAAAGCTCCATTTGTGAAAAATATTATAAAAATTTCATTTGGGTACAGTGTTGTATGACCGCGCAATTGTCATCCAAAGTACGTCAGCGCCGAAAGCTGAAAATTGGTCTGGGCAGGAGGGGGGCTTAAGTGCCCAGTAAGCAAGTGGTTAAGGTGAAAAACTGTCTGCCCCCTCCCTTTTTTCTTACCTGAACTTGATTGTTCCAGTGACGTGTGAGCTCAGCAGCTCCAGACACAGTCTCGGGTCCTCATTGGTCGATAGCAACAGGAGCCATTGGCTCCCACTGCTGTCGATAAAATAAAGTAAAACGGGAGCGGGGGGGCAGGACTGAGTCCTGCTGTCTGTGTCAATGGACGCAGTACAACACAATCTCCTGAGCTTGGGGGCTTTGTCTATAAATATGTGGTGCGACCAACCCTTTGAATTTATATGGAATGTCACTGGTGTTGCTGCTCTCCTGAGAACAATGGGTATCCTTGGAGCTGAAACGTATAGCTCTGAGGAAGAGGGTCTTCCCTCGAAACGTCTAAGCCATCTTTGCGATGCTGTCTGTTCCTCCGTGATGTCCAGGTTGCTGATTTTAGAGAAACTATTTAACTTGCTGTTGTATTTACAAGCTCTTTTATAATGTCTGTATACGAGTACGATTATTTCTGTTATATTTTTAAATACATTTTACCTTTTGGTAATGCACAAGCTCAATGGTTGCAGTGGTAGGACTCGGGAGCGCACACACGCACGGTGCCCCCATGGAAAGTGTCTCTCCGTGGGGGGACCCAATGAAGAGGAGGGGCCAGGAGCGCCACCAAGCCACCCCAGAATAGGAGGATCGGGGCCGCTATGTGCAAAACCCTTGATCAGAGCTGGTAAGTATGACATGTTTGTTATTTTACAAAAAAAAAATCTTTACAATCGCTTTAAGAATGTGAACCCCCAGTAGCGCTTCTCCGGCCCCAAACTGTAAATGGTCATTAATGCCTCCATTAAGAGAACCTGTCAATACTGCTGTTCACCATGAAGTAGTGAGCATATCGGCCTCTTTTATGACTAAGTTACTTTAACCTCTTCCTGCCAAAGCTACGCACATATACAGCCTCTGGGCAGGTGGGCTTTAACGCAGAGAAGACCTACGTAAACACTTTTTTTTCCGCACGCTCCCAGCACCTTTACCAGTAGGGACCAGAAGCATACTCTCAATCGGGATCTTTCCAATCAGGTGACTGCTGTTACAGCCAATCACAGTAGTCACTTAACCCAGAAGTTCCTTCTCCAGGCATTTAGAAGCTCTTAAGTGTCGGGTGGCGGGAAGGGGTTAAGAAGACCTGATGTCTGGAATCTGTGCCCAAAAACCATCAGCAGAAGGGAAGCAACTAGTCACCAGTATTATGTGTGGGTATCTTTCCCCCCTGTTTTTGACTTACTATGCCTTATTCAGCACTTTGTCCTTGTAAGGAGATTAGGTTTTGTTTCCGGTCAGAGTTGCCCTCCTGATGACTGGTAAGGAAATATTCAAGAAGCAGCATGAGAGAGAGGTTCAGAAGGCACATATACATCATATGAATGAAGCAGGAGGGGGAGATCTTGCACTGCAGGTCCTCAGGTGTAGTTTCATCTCCAGCAAGGAGAACAGCGGCACAGTAGCAGCAGACCAGATGTCATTCCAAATCATTCATTGTGCATAAGGAAAACGATGCCCACTAATGAAGAGGGTTCATTTTGAGTAACCCAGGTTACCTTGAAGGGCACTCTGCAGTTGAGCAGCCAGTGAACCAGTCTAATGCAAAAGCTAGGATAGGTCTTGTGAATTTTATTTTAGTGCACTTTGGGTTCCCTCTGGTGCTGATTACATAATCAGATGCCTGGGGATTTCAGCTAAAGGGGATGCTCAGAGTTGAGGAAAAGATACTGATTGACCTGCCCTGTCTATACATCAGTCTCTCTAATGCCTTCAGCACTAATCATGTGAACAGTTCTCCATCTGTTTGGTCATATAACAACCATTTGAGGACAACTAATGGAGAAATTCCTCAGGAAAAGTAAGGTTTAGCAGTGTGTTGACATGCAGATGTAAATGGAACCTTTGGTAAATGTCAGTCCAGAGACCGCATTCTAAGCAACATCACTAATTATGAGTGAATGGATAGGTGTCAGGAGGTCACTGGTCTCAGGGGAATTTGATAGGCTGGACTTTCTGGGTTGTCATTGGTCTCCAGTGAATGGATAGGCTGCAGTCTCAGTGATGTTGCAGGTCTTGAGTTGTTAGATAGGCTGCCTTCTAAGTGATTCCATTCATTGCTAGATAATCAATAGGCTGCTTTCTCGTCTATCTCAGTTGTATGTAATGAACAGATACACCTAAAAAAGGGCTGCGCTTCAACTAATACATGTAGATATAAATATGTGCAAAAAAAAAGGAGCAATCCAGTGTGTAATAAGTCCACCAAATGAGCGATGTAAACGATCTCAACACTGTATGGCTCCAATGCCAAATGCAAAGGTGCAGATCTTCATTAGTGTCCCCTTTTCACCACTGTGTGCCTCCACCACACCTTAGGCTTGCCAGAATGATTTGACAGTCTTAAACAGAGCAGTTTAAAATACCCTGCAAATAGCCGCATCACTGATTGTGGTGGTTCGTGGAAATGGGACGGACTACAAGCAAACTCTCCGCCCTGCGCGTTTTGTCATAAAACAGGATACTAATGAGGATTTTCACCTTTGCATTTGACATTGGAGCCATACAGTGTTGAGATCATTTACATCGCTCATTTGGTGGACTTTTTACACACTGGATTGTTTTTTTTTTTTGTTGCACGTATTTATATTTGTATGTAGCACAGCACTTATTTATGTGGATTATGTGGTCAATTTGTATCTGTTGACGTTCTTGCAGCTATAATTTTTTGCACTTTCAGCGCAATCGTGTTTTTTTTTTTTATATTTTTTTGTTGCAAAAGGATGTGCTGTGTTTTCATTAATGTCGATGGTCTCTAGTGACTAGATAGGCTGCGTTCAGTGATGTCATTGGTTTGTTGCAGTGGTCTCCAAACTGCGGCCGGGGGATCAAATGTGGCCCTTTCCTTGTATTTATCCAGCCCTTGGGGCACTATTTCATCCATTGATACCAATGATGGGACCCCAGTCCCTCCCCAGTGTCGCCAACGCTGGGACCCCAGTCCCTCCCCAGTGTCGCCAACGCTGGGACCCCAGTCCCTCCCCAGTGTCGCCAACGCTGGGACCCCAGTCCCTCCCCAGTGTCGCCAACGCTGGGACCCCAGTCCCTCCCCAGTGTCGCCAACGCTGGGACCCCAGTGTCGCCAACGCTGGGGCCCCAGTGTCGCCAACGCTGGGGCCCCAGTGTCGCCAACGCTGGGGCCCCAGTGTCGCCAACGCTGGGGCCCCAGTGTCGCCAACGCTGGGGCCCCAGTGCCTCCCCAGTGTCGCCAACGCTGGGGCCCCAGTGCCTCCCCAGTGTCGCCAACGCTGGGACCCTATAACACTATTGATGGGAGACAATTCCTCCCACTGACACCAAAGATGGGGCATTTTTTTTTTTTTTTTTTTTTACAAGTGACGTCCAGACCCTTTCTTCTCCCAATTGCCACAGTCCAGCCCCCTAAAGTCTGAAGGACAGTAAACTGGCCCTTTATTTAGAATGTTGGAGACCCCTGAGCTATAGTAAGAGGATAGGCTACACTCTCAGTGAGGTCACCAGTGTTTAGTCAAAGGATGTGTCTGCATTCTCAGTAAAATTACCAGTAGTTGAAAAATTGGTTCCATATAAATGGATTGACTGCTTTACTCATTGTTAATCTCTGCTGAGTTCATTGACAAAGCAAAACTGATAAATAACTTCTTACCTTTAGGGGAAGCTTATGTGAATATTTGTCATTGATATATATGAAGTGCTATATGATTGCTTTTTATGGAGAGTAAAAACAGTTGCTGCTGCAGGTAAGGGTTCTCTTAATAAACACTGCGCTGGTGTCATTTGTTAATCATTTAGTTGCCATGCACCCTTTTCCTATAATTGGTATGATCCATGCCAACCTCCTGATCCGTGCCACTTTTGCAAAACCTTTGTGTCCATCCCTGTGCTTCTAAAGCTTTCATAGGATCTGTATCACATAAGCCCGCTCCACTTTGCTTTCCAGTCAAGCGTCACCAGGCGATGACTCTGAAGACCCCAGGGAGTTCACCTTGCTTCGTAATTACTGGGAATTAGCACGCATGGATAATTTTGTCCACTTCTCTATTGTGCGATTTTTCTGTTTGTAAATCTGATTCCTCTTTTTTAAAACCTGAACCTCTGTGCTCTGTGACCCCGCTTCAGCTAACAGCTTTTTAGCTGCTTTTATTGCATTAAGTCATCGCAGTGATTGTGTCTGGTCTTTGTAGAACATACAAAACAACACTTTAACATTGGAAGGTCAGTGCTGAGGAGGGAGACCAGAGGTTTGTGGCGTGACTGAGAAAGATATCATCATTAGTCTTTAAATTTATATTTCATTTTGTAAAAACGTAACTTGGAGGGCCAGGAGTGGTGGCTTTACTCCTTGTTGTTTTGACCCATTGAATGAAATGTTATTTTGTACCTTGCTAAGCTTGCCTTCAAGATGTCCTAAGCTTGAGCATACAAGCAAAATATCAATATCATAAGGAGCTTTCCATGTATGCAATGTCTGGTTTAATTAAAAACCATAAAGTTGGTTTATAATGAGTAACTTTGAAAATATATACAGCCATGGTCAAAAATATTGGCATCCCTGCATTTCTGTCAGATAATGCACCAGAAAATTGTTGCACTTACAAATCTTTAGGCTTTCTCATATTTATTCCTTTTGTTCGTATTGGAGTGTCATAAAGTCAGGAAACATAAAGCCAAATCTGACACATCCCACGCACAGCTCCCAAAATGGACAAAATGATTGGCACCTTCTCAAAATTGTAAGAAATAATTGCAGTCCAAGTTTGTGATGCTCCTGTAATTTGCAATTGAACTCAACTGTATCAATTAACAGGTGCTAGCAATATGGAAATCACACCGGCAACCAGTTAAAATGGTGGAAAATGTAGTCAACCTATCTGTTGTGTGTGTGTGCCACAGGGAGCATGGAGAAGAGAAAGAGCAGCAAAGAATTGTCTGAGGATTTGAGAACAAAAATTGTGGAAAAGCATGGACAATCTCAAGGTTACATGTCCATCTCCAGAGATCTCAATGTTACTGTGTCCACTGTGCACACCATTGTCAAGAAAATACAGTCCCTACAGTCAAACATGGTGGAGGTTCACTGATGTTTTTGGGTTGCTTTGCTGCTTTAGGCACTGGGTGTCTTGACCGTGTGCATGGCATTATGAAATCTAGAGACTGCCAAAGAATTCTGGGGTGCAACGTAAGACCCAGTGTCAGAAAGTTGAGTCTCCAACAGAGGTTATGGGTCTTACAGCAGGACAATGCATCAAAAAGCACCCATAAATGGTTTAAGACAAAAGGCTGGAGAGTTCTGAACTGGCCAGCAATGAGTCCAAATCTAAATTCCATAGAGCATCTGTGGAGAGATCTCAAAATGGCAGTTGGGGGGAAAAAGAGCCCTTTCAATGTGTGAGAGACCTGGAGCAGTTGGCAAAAGAGTGGTCCAAAATTAGAGAGGTGTAAGACACTCATTGATGGTTACAGGAACTGATTGATTTTAGATTTTTTTTTTTCAAGAGGTGTGCTTCCAAATATTAATAATTTATTAATATAATAAATAATTTGTCCAGTCCAAATTGCGTGGAATGTGTCCGATTTTGGCTTTTCGTTTCTCCACTTTTTTGTGTCATACCAATACAAACAAAAGATGCATACGAGAATGCCTAAACATTTGTAATTGCAAACATTTTCTAGGCAAAGTAGTGCATTATCTGACAGAAATGCAGGGGTGCCAATGCTTTTGGCCATGACTGTAATTTGCATGGTCAGCTTTCATTGTCAAATTAGCAGCTTTCCACCATTGGCCACTCCCACTGGCTGCTGATTTACGCTCCATTTCTCACACAGAAAAAAAAGTTGAAGTTCTCTCTTCAAGGTGCGGGTAGGTCATGTGTCGAAGATGAGAAATTCTCAGTCTTGCAGTTAGAACATATTTTTTTTTTTTTTAAATAAAAGCTTTTCCCTCCCACACAGGAATGCTGTAAAATTTCTGTTTTCATTAAAGTAGATCTAACCCCAGTTACTAAAATCTTGTATAAGTTGACGTAATTTCAAAAGTTGTTTTTTAACCGGTTCCCGACCGACTCACGCAGATATACTGCGGCAGAATGGCTCTCCTGGGCAAAATCCCGTGTGTGTATATATACGGCTTTGCCCAGGAGAGCCACTAGAGGGCGCAGGAGCACCGCCGGAGGCACGTGCACCCGCTGCACAGCGGGGGACCCTATGCGCTGGCCAGCGGGCAAGATCGTCGCCGGCCATGTGCGATTGCGCTCCTGAGAGCCAGCACAGCATATTTGTGTAAACACACCAATCCCTGTTCTGTCAGGAGAGGAGACAGATCGTGTGTTCCTACAAAGTAGGGACAGCGATCTGTCATCTCTCCTAGTTAGTCCCATCCCACACAGTTGGAACACAGTGAAAGAACACACAGTAAACACCTTGATCGCCCCCTAGCGTTAACCCCTTCCCTGCCAGTGACATTTATACAGTAATCAGTGCATATTTATAGCAATGTTTACTCTATAAATGTCAATGGTCCCAAAAATGTGTCAAAAGTCTCCGATCTGTCCGTTGCAATACTGCTAAAAATCGCAGATCACCGTAATTACAAAAAAAAAAAAAATGCCATAACAAATCAATATACGCTTATTGCTATTTTTTTTTTTTTTACCAAAAATATGTAGAATACATATTGGCCTAAACTGATAAACATTTGTTTTTTTTTTTTTTTCAAAATTGTCACTCTTTTTTTGTTTATAGTGCAAAAAATAAAAACCGCAGAGGTGATAAAATACCACCAAAAGAAAGTTCTATTTGTGAGAAAAAAAGGACGCAAATTTTGTTTGGGTACAGCATTGCATGACCGCGCACTTGTCTGTCAGTTAAAGCGACGCAGTGCCAAATTGTAAAAAGTGCTCTTGTCAGGAAGGGGGTAAAATCTTCCGGAGCTGAAGTGGTTAATCATACATTACAGCACACATGGTACTTAATGTTCCTGACTACTTGGGTTATGCTGCCACATGCAGGTGAATGGATACTCCAACAAAAAAAGGCAGGAATTCCTGCCCATGCAGAACTACTCCAACTCAGCTAAGCTTCAGTTTTTAACTAGTGTCCTCCGATGACATTTGTGCTCACAAATGTCTCTCTGAAGATCTCCTTTCTCCTTTAGCACCTTAATTATGGCCTGTTCTAAACACCCCTGCTGGGGAACAGAAAGACTGGTTCGCCTACTGTCTGAAAGGCACGACAGCCCCAGCATGCCATCTACGCCAGGGCACAGCGAAATTTGAAGTGGGATACTTGTGTATTGGGGTGACTTGCTAGTTAAGTGTATGGTTTGGCTTGACTTTCCTCTCAACTGAGAGTGGGCCACTCACTTAAGGGTATTATAGGCCTACTGAGCTTCGGCAAGCCATGGCAGTATGCGGGGGCTGGGGGTTGCTTTGGCATGTTATAAATACGGTGATAACAATACTAATATCTGTATCGGTGCCAATACCGATACTTGTACTCGTGCAAATGCGCCGATGCTTAATCCTTTACCTCCAGGCTCCAGCAGCGCTGCATGAGGGAGTTGGAGGCATCATGTGCTCATTCCCGGAAGTCAGTGGGCGGAGACGACAGAGGGAGTCAGCGGCGCGTTGGAGGCGGCAGAACACTGCAACATCCATCTTGGTACACCCAGCACTCGCCCACAGTAAGGCTTGTTGGTTACAGCCAAATCAGTGCTACCTATCAGTGCTGCATATTAGTGCCTCCTCATCAGTGCAGCCTCATCAGCGCACATCAATGAAGGAGAAAAATGACTTTATTACAAAATTGTGCCCTCCACCTTTATCCTGAGTAAGTGGAACACCTGCAAGTGAAGGGCCCATTCCCCTGGATTCAGCTGCTGACTGCTAAAAAGAAAATCCAACTGCCAATTTTCCATGCCAGGATACTGACAGAATATGAATTAAGTGCTAGAGTGAAACTGGGAATAGGTGGCTGCATCAAAGGAGGCTGCCATCTTCCCCAGCACCCCTCATGCAAGCCTGATTCGGGAGACTTTCCAGCGACCTCAGGGACTCTACCTGGGTTCAAAGAGAAGGGCATTTCTTCTATGGAACTTTTGCCTGTGCTATGCAAACGACTAAGCCTAAAGCTGTGTTGGAACCAGAGCTGACTTCTGAAAGTTTATCCACCCAACCAAATCTTTCCAAGTCCTGTACTATCTGTTGGACGTTTTGAGGTCCGCTTCTGAGCCGATTGCTCCCCAAGGCCTGATTCCCACCTATACATTTTTAGTGCATTTTGCAGATTTGCACTACATTCCATTTAACATGGTTTCCTACGGAACACCTTCTGTAGTGCAAATCTGCAAACAAGCACTAAAAATGCATAGGTGTGAATCAGGTCTATGAAGCAGGTCATCCAGGTACCCCGCAATGGGGATACCCTGGGTCCATAACCCCAGAACTGGAGCCAACACCTTGGTAAACAATCTGGAGGCTGTAGACAGGACAAATGGAATGCCACATATCTTTTCTATAGTGCAGAAACTGTTGATGAGGCTACATTGTTTGTAGCTTCCTGTCTGACTTACCTGTCATATTCAACCTTCCAAAGCTGGGCAGATTGAGAAAAGTGATTGTGTGTAAATTCTTCATACTGCCACTTTGATACCTTAGGCATTCTCTGTGATAACCGACAGTGGGCATGTTTGGTAATATCCCAACTGTAAACAAAAGGGGTTCCCAGATTGACAAAATAAAGTGAGGTGGTCTTGTGCACCATGGCAACACCCAGATGAAAAACCCAAGTCTTGTCTCCAAAAGCTGTGTTTTCCCATATGAATTTCATGGCTTTATTTTCAATTCTGACCATAGTATACCTGTAATGTGGTCTTTTTAAAGATTGAAAGGTGCTTGGGGGTTTTGTTCAGATTAGACAGATCCATTCTTCTGCATGTGTGCAAAATGAACTGGTTGTTCTGTGCTGGGCATTGTGGAAAGCACTCTGTAGGAGAACGGTGGCATGGCCTGTAATTATCGGGCATGGTTTTTTCCCCTTTGAAAGGATTTCTGCTGCAACCAATGAATCCCCCTGCCCCCACTTTCCCCCGATGTCATTGATTTATATAAGCTGGTATATATCTGTGCACAGTGCCGAAGGAATGCATTCATTCCTTTAGTGCCTTTTAATTCTTGAAATTTTGTCTTAAAATCTTGTCATTATTATTTATACATTTCTCTACGAATATCCTATGGAATTTGTTGAACATTGTTGTTTGAACTGAACAAGGACAGTTGTAATATATTCAGTATGAGCATGATTAGGATCCTGCGCACACTGTTACTTCCCACTATTAAGGTGAACCTGCCAGGCTAGGCTATGAGCAGTCAAGTATATGCATAATTAACATGTAGTAAATCGGCTTTAAAACAATCCTTAAGGCTACATCCACGCGAGTGATGAGATGTGGCTAGTTTGTTGCGTACAGAGGTGGCTAAACACCGCCTCTAGAAACGAGGCTGCGGCCAGTTTGTGTGTGGCTAAAACTCTGCAGAAATGCCGACCCTGGACATACCGGTGATACTCGAAAAATTTGAATATCATGCAAAAGTTAATTTATCAACAGTCTGTGTTGATCTGCTGGCGTTGGTCCACTGTGCTTCATTAAGTCAAGGGTCAACGCAGCCAGGAGATTTTGGAGCACTTCATGCTTCCTTCCGCAGACGAGCTCTATGGGGATGAAGACTTAATTTTCAAGCAGGACTTGGCATTTGCCCACACTGCCAAAAACACCAAAACCTATTCAATGACCGTGGAATTACTTTGCTTGATTGGCCAGCAAACTCGCCTGACCTGAACCCCATAGAGAATCTATGGGGCATTGCCAAGAGAAAGATGAGACATGCCACAGTGCTGCACAAGTGATCCGTTATGACACCAGCCATTGGATGGTTTGACTGTTTGGTTGAGAGCACAGCCAATGTGCAGTTAGCATTCCCGGCATGCCTTTTTTTTTTTTTAAACTGTTAAATCGATGGGTTTACTTCCGCTTTAATAGAAATGCAGAGGGACTGGCAGGAACACCAGGGATTTCACACAAAGGAAGCAATACAAAGAGAACAGGATAGTTTTTCATACAAGTACATGGTACAGCAGGCACATATAAGGAATATGAAATGTTGAGTTTACATATTCTTTAACCGCTTGTTGAACAGCTCACGTCATTATATTTCTGCAGGTCGGCACATTTCCGCAAGCTGTCGTGGCTATAAGTAAGCTCCTTTTAAGCGGGATAGCAAGCGAGCACCCGATGCACTGCGGGGGTGCCGATGCTCGTGGCCGACGGTCGCGATGACCGCCGGCTAGGAGCGATCGTGGGTACGAGAGGCAGAACAGGGACGTGTGTGTGTGTGTGTGTGTGTGTGTGTGTGTGTGTGTGTGTGTGTGTGTGTGTGTGTGTGTGTGTGAACACAAATCCCTGTTCTGTGAGGAGAGACAAATCGTGAGTTCATACGAGCTGGGAACCACGATCTGTCATCCCCTCTAGTCAGTCCCCTCCCCCTACAGTTAGAACACACAGTCAGGGAACAGTTAACCCATTGATCGCCCCCTAGTGTTAACCCCTACCCAACCAGTGACATTTATACAGTAATCAGTGCATTTTTATAGCGCTGATCGCTGTATAATTGTCAGTCGTCCCAAAAATGTGTCAAGTGTCCTATGTGTCCGCCATAATGTCAGTCATGATAAAAATCGCAGATCGCCACCATTACTATTAGAAAAAAAAAAATGCCATAACTATCGCCTATTTTGTAGACGCTATAACTTTTGTGCAAACAAATCAATATACACTTATTGCGATTTTTATTACCAAACATATGTAGAATACATATCGCCCTAAACTGAGAAAAAAAATTAGCTTTATTTAAAAAAAAAAAAATGGGGGATATTTATTATAGCAAAAAGTACAAAATATTGTGTTTTTTTTTTTTTTTTTTTTTCAAATTTACGCTCTTTTTTTGTTTATAGCGCAAAAAAAATAACCGCAGAGATGATCAAATACCACCAAAAGAAAGCTTTGTTTGTGGGAAAAAAAGGACGTTGATTTTGTTTGGGTACAACGTCGCACGACCGCGCAATTGTCAATTAAAGCGACACAGTGCCGAATCGCAAAAAATGCTCTGGTCATTGGGCAGCCAAACCGGGGCTGAAGTGGTTAACAGAGGATCTTTTTTTAACACTACACACGCTTTAATGCCCCCTTAACATTCCTTACAATGCATCTACATGACTTTCACCCAATATTCACCCACATCTTCCTAATTGGCTCAGCTGGAAAAATAGATGATTCGTGTGAAAACATTTTGTAGACTCCTTCGTGTTTTCATAGCTACCATTTGCTGTTTAAATGCCATGTATAGTGTTTGGAGACAAGTCAGGATTCTGCGAAAAATTTCCCTCTGATTTAACAGCAGCCAAACTAGCTGTACACAACAAACGCAGGTACCTAGAGGGAAAAAGGAATCGCTTGACAGGTCCTCCACTTAATTGCTTTTGTACTGTCAGTCAAGTGAGGTGTTCCTGGAGTTTGGCTGAACTTCTAGCACTGCTGCCACACACGAAAAGATGAAACGATACTTTTTTTTTTTTTTTTTTTTTGAACATGGCAATGCTGGTTAAAACTTGTGAAGTTTTCCAGCTAATCTTGTTGGTAAGAGTTGAAACGTCTCTCTTATACGAAATTCTTCTCCACCCTTCAGTCGCGCTTAATCATACTTTTCAACACTTTTTTTTTACCCCCGTCCTAACAAAGAACAACAAGGGAACTTTGTTTTGATTTATTTTTGTATCCGTGTTGAGGGTGATTGGTTATACAGCGTACAATGGGTCACGTAACCTAATTCACTAGTCGGCTTATTTTAAATAATGAATATCGTTGATCCATGTTATTTAACCACTTCAGCCCCCGGAAAAAGGTCTACCCCCCTTCATGAGCAGGCCATTTTATTTTTTTGCAATATGGCACTGCGTTTTTTTAAAATTATCGCTTTTTTGTTTATAGCGCAAAAAATAAAAACCGCAGGGGCGATCAAATACCACCAAAAGAAAGCTCTATTTGTGGGAAAAAAAGGACGTCAATTTTGTTTGGGAGCCACGTCGCACGACCGCGCAATTGTCAGTTAAAGCGACGCAGTGCCGAATCGCAAAAAGTGGTCTGGTCTTAACCAGCAAAATTGTCCGGTCTGAAAGTGGTTAACTGACAATTGCGTGATCGTGCGATGCTGTACCCAAATAAAATCGATGTCCTTTTTTTTCCCCACACAAATAGAGCTTTCTTTATTTTGGTGGTATTTGATCACCTCCTGCGGTTTTTATTTTTTGCGCTATAAACAAAAAGACTGACAATTTTGAAAAAAAAAAGAGCAATTTTTTACTTTCTGCTATAAAACATACCCAATAAAAAAATGTAAAAAATCTAATTTATTATTCATCTATTTAGGCCAATATGTATTCTGCTACATGTTTTTGGTAAAAAATGATCCGTGACACTAATACAGTGTTTAGTGCTAAAAATATGGCCTGTCACTGTACTGACACTGGCAGGGAAGGGGTTAACATCAGGGGCTAATTAAAGGGTTAAATGTGTCCCTAGGGGGGGTGCTTTGACTGGTGGGAAGACAGAGATCCATGCTTCTGCTTAGCAGAAACACAAGATCTCCATCTTCCCCTCTTACAGAACAGGGGTTTGCCTTGTTTACATAGGCAGACCGCCGTTCAGCCTCTCCTGAGAACGATAGGCAGGTCACGGCGGACATCGGGTCCCCTGGACCCGTTGATTGGCTTCTGCTGTGTCCATACAGGTACGTGATTTCGCACAAGAGGGCAGCTTTGCCGCAGTACATCTGCGTGGGGCGGTTCAGAAGAGGTTAAAACTAGAACAGCCTCTTTCAATTGCCTGATTCCTCATTCGGGCACTCTCCACCCCTAAGGCCCCTTTCACACTGAGGCGTTTTTCATGCGCTACAGCGCTAAAAATAGCGCCTGTATAGCGCCTGAAAAAAAAACATCCCCTTTCACTCCACTGGAGCGGTGCGCTAGCAGGACGGTAAAAAAAAGTCCTGCTAGCAGCATCTTTGGAGCGGTGGACGAGCAGTGTATTCACCGCTCCTATACCGCTCCTACCCATTGACATCAATGGGGCAGTGCGGCTTAACCCTTTTTCAGCCGCTAGCGGGGGTTAAAACCGCCCCGCTAGCGGCCGAAATGCGCCGCTAAAACTACGGTAAAGCAGCGCTAAATATAGCACTGCTTTACCGCCGATGCCGCTCCTGCCCCAGTGTGAAAGGGGCCTAACTCTGGTCTGTGGGTGAAGCCTTCTTTTTTTTTTTTTTTTTTTTTTTTTTACAACTGTTTGTAAATATCAGGGTCTGATAAATTTTTCATTTTTTGTCAGTAAAAAATTGCTGCAGGGGGATGGCAACACTGGCTTACCCACTTCAGCCCCGGACCAATTGTCAGCTTAAGGACCAGAGTACTTTTTTCAATTTCGCACCGCACTACTTTAACTGGTAATTGTGAGGTCATGCAATTTTGTAACAAAACCAAATTTGCGTCCTTTTCTTCCCACAAAATAGAGCTTTCTTTTGATGGTATTTGATTGCCTCTGTGAATTTTTTTTTTTTGCCAAGTGATTGAATAAAGACAAAAATGAAAAAAGATTTTTTTTTTTTTCAACTTTTTGTTATAAAAAAATAATCTAATAAACTCAATTATAGTCAAAAATTTGGGCCAAAATGTATTCTGCCACATGTCTTGAGTAAAAAAAATGCCAATATGCGTATATTTATTGGTTTGCGCAAAAGTTATAGCGTCTACAAACTAGAGCACATTTTCTGGATTTTACACCGCTTTTAATTTATCACTACCTATCACATTTCTTGAGGCCATAAAATGCCAGAAAAGCACAAAACCCCCCCAAATGACCCCATTTTGGAAGTAGACACCCCAAGCTATTTGCTGAGAGGCATGGTGAGCCCATTTAATATTTTTTTTTTTAGAAATTGAAGAAAGAAAAAATAAAAAATTTTTTTTTTTTTTTCAAAACTTTGTGACAAAATGATATATTGCTCTCACATGCCATAGTTATATGTGGTGTTGCACCCCAAAATACATTTTGCTGCTTATCCTGATTATGGGGAAACCACATGTGTGGGAATTTTTGGGAGCCTAGCCGCGTTTGGGGCCCCGAAACCCAAGCACCGCCATGTGGATTTCTAAGGGTGCAAATTTTTGATTTCACTCCTCACTACCTATCACAGTTTCGAAGGCCATAAAATTTCAAAATAGCACAAAAAAAAAAAAATAAATGACCCCATTTTGGAAAGTAGTCACCCCAAGCTATTTGGGGGGGGTTTGAACTGTCCTGGCATGGTGAGTATTTTACAGCTGTCATTTGTTCTTTAAAATGAAGAAAGTAAAGAATGAAAAAATATTTTTTTTTTGCAATTTTCAAAACTTTGTGACAAAAAGCGAAATCTGCAAAATACTCACAATACCTCTCAGCAAATAGCTTGGGGTTTCTACTTTCCAAAATGGGGGTCATTTTGGGGGGTTTTTATGCCATCTGGGCATTCCATGGCCTCCGAAACTTTGATTGGCAGTGAGAACTGAAATAAAAAAATTACTCCCTTAGAAAGCCTGAAGGCGGTGATTGGTTTTTGGGGTACCGTACGCAGCTAGGCTCCCAATAAGACCCACACATGTGGTATCCCCGTGCGCAGGAGAAGCAACAGAATGTATTTTGGGGTTTATTTCCACATTTGCCCATTACATGTTTGAGCAATTTATCATTTAGTTACAACTTTTTGTAAAAAAAAATTTGTTATATTTTTATTTTTTCATTATTCAATCCCTTGGGACAATAAACAAAAAAAAATTTATTGGGCTCAACCTTGCTCTCAGCAAATAGATTGGGGTGTCTACTTTCCAAAATGGGGTCATTTGGGGGGGGTTTGAACTGTCCTGGCATTTTATGCACAACATTTAGAAGCCTATGTCAAACGTCACCCACTCTTATAACCACTTGAAGACAAAGCCCTTTCTGACACTTTTTTTTTACATGAAAACATATTTTTTTTTTGCAAGAAAATTACGTTGAACCCCCAAACACTATATATATTAAAACAAAAAAAAATGCTTAACACTAAAACACAGTAAACAAATTTACATACGTGAAAAGCAAGCATGATTCCGCCCCCCCTCTGCCCCCATGCTTCGGCAACTATGCTCTTTTTTTTTTGGTGGTGAAATCACCTCCTACAGCGTGGAGTCGCGGCTTTATGTATCGTGGGGCAAATGCTGTTGCTGTCAAGATAAATAAATCTGCGCTGCAACTGAATGGCGCCCGCAAAAAAAATGGTTTTTTTGGAACCCTAAAATGCTGGGAAGCTAGTATAGAACTGATCAGATCAGATATTGAACTGTTCAGATAATTTGTCATGCTTGTTGTGGGCGTCAGTGTTTCCATATTGTGTTTTATACTGTTGAAATATCAATTGTTAGTTTTTAATAGGAGCTCTGTCAGTTTTCAGGTTGTCTGCAAACAAAATGTACCCTTTCAGTAAATTTTTCATTTTTTGTCAGTAAAAAAATGCTGCAGGGGGATGGCAACACTGGCTTACTGGTCACTGGAGGGAGCCTGCTGGAATGTGGAGTAAGGGAGCATGGATGTATTTACATTCTAATCCTCTACCTCTACCCAGCCCACTTCAAAGGATTGATTTATTTTTTCTGGAGTTGGGCTGCTAGCATTCGTAAATAGGAAGGTATAGTTTAAAACCTTTCTTCAGTTGCTTCCAGGCCTAGGCCAAAATAATAATTCCCAGGAGTCTTTATGGACATTTTTCTTTCTTGCATCGGGAAGAGGGGCTTCCTCAGCTAAGCACATGCACTTGCCTACAGCACACCTCCCAACTTTTTGAGATGGGAATGAGGGACACCTATCAGCAGAAAGTATGCAGGCATAGGACACACCCCTTGTCACGCCCCCTTAAAGGGGAATTTTACAAAAAAACAAGATTGGTTAAACCCACAAGTGCTTTTTTTTACCACTACTATTCCTTTATATTGGCTTTTGGAATTTGCAGCAATTTAGAAATCGGATGAAAGGTTTAGCGCTGGGAAACACTTTTTGATAGATAAAAAGTGCATTTTATATACAACTATATAGATCAGACCAAAATGAGGGGGAAAGAGGGACAGAGGGACATTGCTCCAAATCAGGGACGGTTGGGAGCTATGCTACAACCCTGTGCTAAGGGCATATGGATTCCAAGAAGTAAATGCTACATGAATCATCTGCCCTTACTCAAGATGGCCGTAGCTAGACCTGCTAAAGGGTTTTTTTTTTTTTCTTCAAATTGATTTCTCAATAAAATAAAGCATTGCAAAATTATTACCATAAATGGCATTTTCAGTTTAGTTTCACTTTAAATATTTTTTAATTTTTTTTTTTCCCTCATGAAAAGAAAACCCCATTTCTGCTGGGGAATTTACCCATGATGCATTTTGCAATTTTTAATGTCCACACAGTTTATTTTATGAATTTAGTTTTGCGTTTTTCGAAATTCTGTAGATGTATGCAAGATGACTTACTGCAGCATGTATGGAAATGCAAATGTGGAGGAGTAAATGAGTCCATATTTCCTTTTTATTTCAAGCTAAACTGCAGCACGTAGATGTGAACCAGCCACACAGGAAAGAATGGGATTTCTGCTTTATATGCTTTTTCATGCGGTAAAATGCAAGGGTTTTACTTCATCAAAATGGACAAGTAGGCCCTGGGAAGTGGTGATGTGGAGGGGAGAAAATACACACATGATTCAGTCTGTCACTGACATCAACACAGCAGTTTATATTTCTTCTTGATCCTGACACTATATTTACTATTTTTCCGCTCTGTGTAACTGGGTGACATTTGTTCATTCTGCAGTGAAATCACCCAGCAGTGTTGTCACCCTGGGTAGTCTAATGCCGCGTACACACGGTCGGAATTCTCATCGGAAAAAGCTCTGATGGTTTTCCCGTCGGAATTCCGACGGAATTTCGCTCAAACTGTCTTGCCTACACATGGTCACACCAAATTACGACGGTCTCAAACTTGTTCAACAGCACTATAAAAGGGAAGTTTAATGCTTCCGAGCATGCGTCAAATTGTTTCCGAGCATGCGTCAAATTGTTTCCGAGCATGCGTCGGAATTTTGTGTGTCGGAATTGCATACACACAGGTTCTCAATCCAAAGTCCGTCGGAAATTCCGACAGAAAAAGACAGATGGGCATACACACGGTCGGAAAATCAGTTGAAAAGCTCCCATCGGACTGTTTCCATCGGAAATTCCGACCGTGTGTACGTGGCATTAGATGGATATGTAGTTTTGAATAGACTTTCAGGCCCAGTCACACTGGTACGAAATGGAAGTCGGACGACTTTCGCTCTGACTTTGCCCTATGACTTCATGTCCAATTTCCATGCGACAGCCCCATCATGCCCCAGGGCGGTAACGTCACAAGGAGCGGCGTCTCTGGGTGACGTCACCTGATGGCCAAGCCCCATGGCTTTATAAGTAATGACACACGCCAGATCTAACACCAGAGCGGGAGCTAGCATTGGGATAAGAACTGGAAGAAGAACCGGCAGAGGAAGAAGACATCAGTGCAGCGAGAAGAACCAGGGCAAGAAGACACGCTGTGAAGCTACTTTAATTAAGGTCAAAACTTGTGTACTGGTTTTAATTTTTGACACTTTTTGGGTGAATGGGTAGGGCTACAACGTACCCCAAAGTCATTCACATAGGGTGAGGGACCGGGATCTGGTAACCCCTCCGCCTGCAGACTCCCACAACCACCGCCCTTGGTTGTCAGGAAGAGGCCCTTGTCCCCATCAACATGGGGACAAGGTGCTTTGGGATGAGGGGCGCAGAGCCCCCCCCCCGCCCCAAAGCACCCCCCCTCCCGCACCCATGTTGGAAAATCAGAACCTTCCTCAACTACAGGGCTCTGCGTATTAATCTGTTAAACGGAAAACATGAGGTGAGAAAATATTGAAAATGTGGCCTGATATGGTCCAGGAGAGGAAGGGGTGCCCCTCCTTTCCTGACCTGCTGGGCTGCATCCGGTGGGACCCTACACTGTTTTTTTTTTATTTTAAATTTTGGTGTCGCATGCCAAAGTCCGATCAGTTAAGAAGATGATTTGACTTCAGAATTATTGAATGGGCTGAAGTCGAACCAAAGTAGTGCAGAACCTTTTTCAAAGTCGGACCGACTTGTGTCGGACCAGTTAAGACGGCTTTCATAGGGAACCATTGATTTGTACACGTCATATGATGTGTTTCTGAGCGTATATCGCACCAGTGTGAACCTGGCTTAAGGGTGAGGCACCACAGTTATTGCCTATGTTGTATCCTTCTTTACTTGCCAGGCACTCGTGTTTAAATGTTTTTTTTTTTTTTTGCAAGATTGTACATCCTGGCCCCGGAAGCAGGCACAGTGGTGCGTAGCGGCATAAAGATGCAACGCTGCTAGGATGGAAAAAAAAAATCCACTATGTTGGTGGTGTCACCTTCTTCAGTTGCATCCAACGTACTTTGATTGGAATCGCCAATCTTTAATGAAAAAGGCTTGTTCATTAGAGCGTTATTTTAAAAGTGCTCAGCTTCTTACTAAACTCTGTTAGCTCTTTAATAGCCAGTATGTGTATTCTTTAGGTGTTTAACCACTTGCCTACCAGGCACCAACACCCCCCTCCCATCCAGACCAATTTTCAGCTTTCGGTGCTCTCACGCTTTGACTGACAATTACTCAGTCATGCAACACTGTACCCAAATGAATTTTTTGTCCTTTTTTTCCCACAAATAGAGCTTTCTTTTGGTGGTATTTGATCACCTCTGGGTTTTTTATTTTTTTTGCGCTATAATTGAAAAAAGACCGAAAATTTTGAAAAAAAAACGAATTTTTCTTTGTTTCTGTGATACAATTTAGGAAATTATTAATTTTTCTTCATAAATTTTGGCCACAATTTATACTGCCACATATCTTTGGTAAAAATAACCCAAATTAGCGGATATTATTTGGCCTTTGTGAAAGTTACAGACTCTACAAACTGTGGTGCGAATCATACAAAATTGATCACATCTGATGTACTGGTGGCCTATCTCATGTCTTGTGACCCGAACAAGCCAGGAAAGTACAAATACCCCCCAAATGACCCCTTTTTGAAAGTAGACATTCCAAGGTATTTAGTAAGAGGCATGGTGAGCTTTTTGATGTTGTCATTTTTTCCCACAATTCTTTGCAAAATGAATTATTTTTTTATTTTTTATTTTTTTTCTACAAAATTGTCATTGTAATAGGTTATTTCTCTCACCTGGCATGTGTATACCACAAATGACACCCCAAAATAAATTCTGCTACTCCTCCTGATTATTACGATACCACATATGTGGGACTTTTCCACAGCCTGGCCACATAGAGAGGCCCAACATGCAGGGGGGGCCATCACGTGTTCTAGGAGCATAAATTACACATCTAAATTGTTGACTACCTATTACACTTTTGAAGGCCCTGGAGCACCAGGACAATGACACGTGACACTGACGTGGCACTGATGACACGTGACACTGACGTGGCACTGATGACACGTGACACTGACGTGGCACTGATGACACGTGACACTGACGTGGCACTGATGACACGTGACACTGACGTGGCACTGATGACACGTGACACTGACGTGGCACTGATGACACGTGACACTGACGGGCACTGATGACAGATGGTACTAATACGGGGCACTGATGACAGATGGTACTAATACGGGGCACTGATGACACGTGACACTGATGACAGATGGCACTAATATGTGGCACTGATGAGAGATGGCACTCATACGTGGCACTGATATCACGTGGCACTAATATGTGGCACTGATGCGAGATGGCACTAATACGTGGCACTGATGCGAGATGGCACTAATACGTGCCACTGATGACAGACGGCACTAATACGTGGCACTGATGACACATGACACTGATGACAGATGGCACTGATACGTGGCATTGATGACAGGTGACACTGATACGTGGCATTGATGACAGGTGACACTGATAACAGATGGCACTGACGGCAGATGGCACTGATAGATGGCACTGGCAGATGGCACTGGGGATGGATCTGGCAGATGGCACTGGGGATGGCACTGGCAGATGGCACTGGGGATGGATCTGGCACATGGCACTGGGAATGGCACTGGGGATGGCACTGGGGATGGCACTGGCAGATGGCACTGGGGATGTAATTTTATTTATTTATTTTTTTTAAAAAAAACTTACGGCGCTGCAGCCGTTCATCTCCCCCTCCTCACACGCTGTCTCTGTGTGAGGAGGAGGAGCGGCGCTGAGAGATGATCTCATATGTTTACATATGAGATCATCTCTCATTGGCCAGGGCGATCGCGCTGTAAACGGCCGCTGTTATTGGCCGTTTACAGCGATCTGTGATTGGCCGTGTCCGAGGGACACGGCCAACACAGAATTTCCCTGCTGCGCGCTCGTGAGCGCGCACAGGGAACGAGGAAAGGGGAGCCCGTCATATGACGGCCTCCCGGGATTTGGCATCCGCGCTGTGGCCGTCATTCGGCTACGGCCGGATGCGAAGTGGTTAAACAACCAGTAATGCACTGCTGCTTGCTCAAATCTGGTAAAATGTATTTGTTCATAAACCCTTACATAGACCCAGTGAAGTGACTATCCTCAGGTGATACACAGAGATGAAACCAATCCGCCTTCATAAGCTGTACCCGTTTATCAGCAGTCTTCTCTTCTCTACAGCCATTCAAAGTTCAGAATTGAAAGCTTGTCTGAGCTGCCAAAACAAAGTGGGCTCAAAGCTGAAGAGGCACTCTGCAGAGCGCTGTGAGGAGAGTTCTGAGAGCTGATTGGAGGGAAGAGACACACTCCCCTTCACACAGCATGCAGGAACAGATCTGAGGCTGTCAATCAGCTGGCGCTCCATCCCCGTCACCATTTTTCTCTTGGTGTCGGGAAAACTTGTCAAAAGTGACTCATGTTGATAGCAGAGGAATGGAGCAGCAGAGAGAAATGACACTTGGTACTCTGGATTAAGACAAGTACACATTATAAAGGTATTTGCTTTTGTCGCAAATTTTTTTTTTGTTCGGTTTGACCAACCTGAATGGACCTTGATGAAAACGGAAGTACATCTGTTTACATCTGGCCTCCCATAGAGATATATTGCAGTCTGTTTTTGTTTCATCTAATCGAACAACAATTTCACTATGTTTGGGCATATTTATGATGCCTTTCACACTGAGGCGCTTTACGGGCATTTTTACACTAAAAATAGTGCCTGAAAAAATGCTTCTTCTGCAGCCCCAGTGTGAAAGTCTGAGTGCTTTCACATTGGGGAGGTGCACTTGCAGGATGGGGAAAAAAGTCCTGCAAGCCGCATCTTTGGGGCGAAGCGCCGCTCCTCCACCACCCCTACCCATCGAAATGAATGGGCGTCACTTTGAAAGCAGCGCTAAGCGGGTGCTTTTAATCCCTTCTGGTTAAAAAGAAGCACCAAAGCTTTACCGCTTTCTCAAAATCCCATTCATTTAAATGGCCCCTGTTCACATCTGAGAGTTCTGTTGCCTGAAGCAAAACGCGTAAAAAAAAGTACATGAGCTTCTTTTTAGGCAGATTACAGGCATTTTTCTGCTTTTTACATTGGTGACCTTTTGGCCTGTACAAAATCGCGGCAAAAATCATGGCAAAGTCGCGTCACTTTCCTCCTGAAAACGATACGCTCAGGTGTGAAGGCAGCCATGGTACAGGGATCTCCAAACTACAGTCCTCACAGCTGTTGCGGAACTACACATCCCATGATGCATTGTAAAACTCGGACATTCACAGACATGACTAGGCATGATGGGAATTGTAGTTCCTGAACAACTGGAGGGCCGTAGTTTGGACCCCTGGTTAGTGCAATAATCTGAAAAAATTGAAATCAACTTCTAGTTCTACTTTAAGTGCACTGTATACACTTTTCAGGTCTAGCAGCAATTTATTATTTACTATAAACATACTCACTCATCGTTTACTTAGCGTGAGCGATCCCCCCCTTATTTTTACAACTTCTAGTTGTGCTCTCATACAGCTTCCTGCTGTACCCTTCCCTGCCAACACAGCACTATGTTGATGAGTGGCCCCAGCACTGGAGCCATTCTTAAGCCTAGTACACACGGGCCGAATGTCGGGGGACATCAGCTGGTTCATTGGAAACCAGCCGACATTCAGCCCGTGTGTAAGGCAGCCGGTCGGACAGAAGCCAGCTGGAGTGTTGGGGCAAGGGCAATGTCCCCCTGTAAGAACACAACGGCTCAGCAGGGGAGATTACTGTACTAACATTGGATTGTTAGAACAGCTGCTCTGATCTGAGCTGCCAGTTTTTTCTTTTTTTTTTCTTTCAACACTGCTGGGTTGAATAAAAAAAGACTATTGGTGTATGCCGGGCATTTTAGTCTCTGTTCACACTGGAGCATTTTGTCATGCATTTCCCGAAGGAGAGCAAAACTCAGGATGAAGAATCCTATTATTCTCAATGGGCCGTTCACACCTGTGCGCTGTCACACGAATTTCGAAAAAGTACATCAACTTCTTTGGAACAGAATTGTGCGTTTTGGCACCATAGACTTAAATGGGAGCACCTAAAAATACATGTTTGCACATGTTTAAGCGCACACAATTACGTGTTTTCTTGGCCAAAAACACTTGATTTTGCTCCTGTATTAAAGTCATATGAAAAATGCACCTGCGGGCATGGGAAAAAAAAAAATAAACCCTCTAAATTGCCTTTCTACTCTCAGGCTAAGAGTGCATGGGAGCCAAGGTAAGAAGGTGTCGGCAGAAGAGTGTACAGTGGAAATTGTATAAAAAATATAAAGATAAACCTTAACCACTTCAGCCCCGGACCAATTGGCAGCCAAAGGACCAGGCCCCTTTTTGCGATTCGGCACTGCGTCTATTTAACTGACAATTGCGCGGTCGTGCGACGTGGCTCCAAAACAAAATTGGCGTCCTTTTTTTCCCACAAATAGAGCTTTCTTTTGGTGGTATTTGATCGCCCCTGCGGTTTTTATTTTTTGCGCTATAAACAAAAATAGAGCGACAGTTTTGAAAAAAATTCAATATTTTTTACTTTTTGCTATAAGAAATATCCCCAAAAAATATATAAAAAAACATATTTTTTTCCTCAGTTTAGGCCGATACGTATTCTTTGACATATTTTTGGTAAAAAAAATAGCAATTAGCGATTATTGATTGGTTTGCGCAAAAGTTATAGCGTTTACAAAATAGGGGATAGTTTTATAGCATTTTTATTTAATATTTTTTTTTTTTTTACTATTCATGGCGGCGATCAGCGATTTTTTCTTTTTTTTTTTTTTTTTTTTTTTTTTGGAACTGCGACATTATGGCGGACATATCGGACATTTTTGACACATTTTTGGGACCATTGTCATTTATACAGCAATCAATGCTATTTAAATGCATTAATTCCTGTATAAATGACAGTTGTAGTGAAAGAGTTAACCACTAGGGGGAGGGGAGGGTTTATGGGCTGTGACGTGTGTGTGTTTTTTACATTAGGGGGCGGGGCTGACGTCATTGATTGGCTGTTCCCGGTCATCGGGAAAGCCGATCAATGACAGGCAGAGTAGGAAGCGCGGGGAGAGGTTTGTTTACACATACCTCTCCCCGTTCTTCAGCTCCGTAACCCGATCGCGGGACACGAGCGGCGATCGGGTCCGCTGGTCCCGCGGCCGGGGTCACAGAGCTCCCGACGCGCGCGCGACCCACGGGCAGGCAATTAAAGGGGACGTACAGGTACGTGCTTTTGCCTGCCCGTGCCATTCTGTAGACGTATATCTACATGAGGCGGTCGGGAAGCGGTTAAAGTACAACTTTTTTTGGTTTTGGATAGAGTGGACAGTTTTTATTGCTGTCTGTGACCCCTGTTAGAGAAATTGACGCTTTCTATTTGTCCTATTTTCTATTATTAACCACTTGCCGACCGCTGCACGGCGATATACGTCGGCACAATGGCAGCGGTGGGCAAATGTGCGTACCTGTAAGTCCCCTTTAATTGGTGGGGCTAGCGGGCGCACGCGCTGCATACAGCGTGACCGTGCCCGCGGGTCCCACGGACTCTATGTCCACCGGTGTCCCGCGATTGTGTCACGGAGCCGCTAAACGGGGAGATGCCTATGTAAACAAGGCATTTCCCTGTTCTGCATAGTGACATGACCAGGAACTACTGATCCCTGTCATCGGGAGCAGTGATCTCTGTCATGTCCTAGGTAGCCCATCACTCCCTAGGACACACTTAACCCCTTGATCGCCCCCCCTAGTGTTTGATCGCCGTCATTACTAATAAAATAACAAATTAATAATAAAAATGCCATAAATCTATTACCTATTTTGTAGACTCTATAACTTTTGTGCAAACCAATCAATATATGCTTATTGCGATTCTTTTTTTTTTCTACCAAAAATATGTAGAAGAATACATATCGGCCTAAACTGAGGGAAAAAAACATTTTTTTATATATATATTTTTGGGGGATATTTTTATAGCAAAAAGTTAAGAATATAGCTTTTTTCCCCCAAAATTTTCGCTTTTTTTTTGGTTTATAGTGCAAAAAATTAAAACCACAAATCAAATACCACCAAAAGAAAGCTCTATTTGTGGGAATAAAAAGGATGTCAATTTTGTTTTGGTGTAACATTGCAATTGTCAGTTAAAGCAACACAGTGTCGAATCGCAAAAAGTGCTCTGGTCAGGAAAGGGGTAAAATCTTCTGGGGCTGAAGCGGTTAAATGTAAAAGTTAAAAAAAACTTGGGTTGTCTCAGGAAAAGTAATTAGAGAGGCTCTCTTCCAATGGAGACACTAGTTCTAGTGATTTGGAGGTCCCCAAGGAATTCCCTCTCCAGTTTTGCCTATGGGACAGGAAGTAAAGGGAAATCTCCCCAATGGGTCACAGGTGGCAAAAAAAAAAAAAAAAAAACCTGACCGGGATTATAACCTTTCCTTACTCTAACCAAAATGTAGAAGAAAAAAAAAGTTTTGCCTATATTTCTACTTTAAAAATTGCTCCAACCTCACAGAAAAATGTCCATTATGCATTTTATTTTTTTATTAATCCAATCAATAAATAAAACTGTGACTGAAGAAAAACTTAAGCGGCTCATTATTTAATATAGGCAATCACAGCATCACAAATATTACAAAATTAGCAGGCAATGTGTGTTTAGACCATGTATTCCGATACTCTGTCCCTTCTGTAAGATTGGATTATTTTCATTTGTTCTGTTTTGGTGTATTTTTTTTTTTTTTTACATTCTATTTTAAACTATTAACGAGGCTTCAGAGAATTTTTTAGTTCAACTCATTGTCTTGTATTCCAGGCTGGAGGCTCGCAGGTCATTTTTACTAATCCGCTGGAGATTGTAAAGATCCGCTTGCAAGTGGCTGGAGAGATTACCACTGGCCCCCGCGTCAGTGCCCTGACCGTTCTCCGAGACCTGGGTTTCTTTGGCCTTTATAAGGTATTGTAATTAGTAGATCTATATGTGTAAATTTATAGATAACTAGACTGTCATATTTGCGAAGAAAAATGTTTTTTAATATTTATACACTTTTGTGGGGGAAATAAAAAGCAAATAGAATATAGTGTATACAATTGCGACTCAAGTCATATTGTAATTACCTTTCCTTTTCAATCTGCAGCATTGTAACTTGGTGTAACTTGGTGTTTTCAATCTGCAGCGGCACAGTGGTGTAGTGGTTAGCACTCTCAGCAGTAAAAAGGGTCATTGGTTCAAATCCCAACCACAACACTACCGGCCTGGAGTTTGCATGTTCTCCCTGTGCCTGCGTGGGTTTCCTCCGGGTACTCCGGTTTCCTCTCACACTCCAAAGAGATGCTGGTAGGTTAATTGGCTTCTGTCCAAAAAAATTGTCCCTAGTATATGAATGTGAGTTGGGGACCTTGGATTGTGGGCTCTTTGAGGGTAGGGACCAATGTGAGTGTGTGATGTATGTGTGGAGCGCTGTGTAAAATTGACGGCACTATATGGGCACCTTAAATAAAAAATAATAATAGATGAGCATCTTAAAGCGGGGTTCCACCATAAAGTGAAACTTCCGCTCATCGGAAACCTCCCCCCCACCCCCCCCCCCCCCCACACCCTCCAGTGTCACATTTGGCACCTTTCAGGGGAGAGGGGGGTGCAGATACCTGTCTAAGACAGGTATTTGCACCCACTTCCGGCCATAGACTCCCACAGTCTATGCCTCTTCCTGGCCTGCCGCGCTGTCTGCTGGGACACACACGGAGACATTGCGGAGCATTCCTATTGCGCGACTCGCACATGCGCAATAGGGAACCGGGAAGTGAAGCCGCAAGGCTTCATTTCCTGATTCCCATACCCAAGATGGCGGCGGCATCCTAGGACCGAGGGAGGGTTCGGCCTCGGGTGCCGACATCGCTGGACCCTGGACAGGTAAGTGTCATTATTTTAAAAGTCAGCAGCTGCAGTATTTATAGCTGCCGACTTTTAAAAAGATTTTTTTCCCCAGACTCTCTCTTTAATGAGACACATTGTACAGGGATGGGAACAATTGTAGACACGCATCCACACTCACTCAGGTTGAACTGGATGGACTGGTGTCTTTATTCAATTTTACTAACTATGTACCTATGTAAAATGTGATGCAATATGGCTGCCTGGATGCGTTCTGTACACAGATGATGTACAGACGCCACCTGAAAATGTAATTTCTGCTTGTGTGATTAGCTCACTGATTTTCCCAGAAGTCTACACTAAAGATACAAGTCAGATGTTTGGCATCCCCTGCAACAAAAATTTAATTTTTGGTGAGATACTCCCAAAGGAAAAATCACTTCTAAAGGGATTTAGACCCTGCCAATTTCCTTATTAGAGCACTGCAAGTGCAACAACTGATTAATAAGTATAAATCCACTCCCATTCACATTCACTCTGCCCATGGACACAGACAAAAAGCAATTTCTTCGGAATAACAAAAGGTAGGAATCTGCAACAATTTTTTAATTCCTGCAATGTACGTAGATCACCCAGAGGGGAATGCTTTTTTTTTTTTTCCTTAAAAGTGGAGTAACTCTTTAAATGACTTGGTCCACACAGAATTCTAGATTGCGTTTCCGGTGGTATTTGAAAGCCAGTGCATACCAAACCTTTATTTCGCTAGAACTGGTTATAATGGTGATGAATTGTAGTTATAAATATTAACTGGAAAGCAGAAAATATAAAAAAAACAAAAAAAAAATTAAAATGGTTTGTTCTTTCTATAAAATGTAATCTTTTTTTTTTTATGAATTGCATTTAGTACTGTACAAAGTGTTAGGTGTATTCTCAGTGCTTCCATTTAAATTTATAGAGCATTAGATCAAAGATGACAAATCTGTATCCTGTGTCTTTGTGTACTTCTACAGGTAAAACTTTGGGTTAATGGCTTTACAAAGTAGAAAGGCGGGGGGTGTAAAAGCTAGTGGATCAAAATGTGACTGGCTGCCTATTGTTTACAACCATTGACTCCAAATAATTCCACATGCCAAATAATTTCAAGACCTGTAAGCTATGAGAATTAAATGTAGAAAGGAGGTAGGAGCTCCTACAGGTGCCAGGAGCATTAAATAACCCTGGCAGACAAGGTGCACCTCTGTCTTGTATAGCTGAAGCCTTCCCCCTTCAGTCTGGCATTTTTTTTCTCCCCCCCCCCTTACACCAGACAATGTGCATTCACTGCAGGAGACTGGCCTAAGCCCGAGTCTCCCAGACCTGCTGGCTCCTTCTGCCCGACCCGACACAGAGGTGCCTTTGTCAGTGTAATTACTCTCCTGTTGTTGTAGAAATGGTTGTTTAGTGCTGGGCTCGCAGGTTGGGCTGGAATATGCAAGAATTAGCATGCTAAAGAGAGCTCTCCAGCCTCGTGGGTATACGGTCCGTCCCATGTTCCAGTACCTGCCTGGAATGGTCCTACCTGTTTAACAATACAGTATGGGAATTACCTTTTTTCCTCCCCACCTTTCACTTTTACTTAAACACGTTTTTTGTTGTAAGATAAGCTGGAGCAGAAATCAACTGTAAAGATGTTTGTTTTATTTCTCAATTCTGTGTAAATGCAAAAAGTGAAATAACAATAAATGTAAGATCTAAAATACTTCATACTGATGGTGGCAAGTTTAACCATAGTTGCCGTTTTTATAGCTTGTGCCGATGTTATTGGTCCTATGCAGCAGGGGTCTCCAAACTTTCTAAACCAAAGGGCCGGTTTAATGTCCTTAAGACTTTAGGGGGCCGGACTGTGGCCAGTGGAAGTGGATAATGCCCCAGAATCGGTGGGAGTAACCAGTGCCTCAGGCTTGCCAGTCAGTGGGAGTAAAATAAAAATTACACAGCAACTGCAATCAGTAGGAGGTGGCATAGTGGCCCACCATTGCTGTCTGTGGGAGGAATAATGCCCCATTATTGGTGTCACTGGGAGCAATAGTCCCCCATCATTGGTGTTTTTGGGAGGAATAATGCCCCATCATTGGGATCAGTGGATGGAATAGTGCCCTATCCTTGGTATCCGTGGGTGGAATAGTGTCCTATCTTTTGTGCCAGTGGGTGGTATAGTGTCCTATCCTTTGTGCCGAGGGGGGGGGGGGATAGTGTCCTATCCTTTGTGCTGAGGGGGGGGGGGGGGGAGATAGTGTCCTATCCTTTGTGCCAGTGGGTGGAATAGTGTCCTATCTTTGGTGTCTGTGGGTGGAATAGTGTCCTATCTTTGGTGTCTGTGGGTGGAATAGTGTCCTATCTTTGGTGTCCGTGGGTGGAATAGTGTCCTATCCACCTATCCAATAGTGTCCTATCCGGCAGATGTCACATGGTGACCCCGCCCCCATATGATATCACAGTCCCAGCATCCTCCAGGACTGTGACATCATATGGGGGCGGGGTCACCATGTGACATCTGCCTGTGACCCTTCTCTGCCATTGCGGCCAGAGAGAGCGTCATGGCAACATCGGAAGGAAGAGAAGGAGAAGAAGGCGACAGAAGAACCGAAGAGCGGGACAAGACCCCAGAAGTCGGAACAAGACCCCCAGAGGGCGGCGACGACGAAGAAAGCCGGGCTCCTCCACTAGTAAAAGAGCTAGCAGAAGATGGCGGAGGAGTCAGGCGAGAAGATCCCCCAAGACGGAAGAAGACCCCCGGAGCTGTGTAATAAAGTATTTTTAAAACTTGTGTTGTTTTTATTTACCCTTTTTTCCCTTAGGTGAATGGGTAGGGGTACATCGTACCCCATACTCATTCACATAGTGTGGGAGGCCGGATTTCGATAAGCCCCCCGCCCGCAGACCCTGACAACCAACGGCCAGGGTTTTTGGGAAGAGGCCCTTGTCATCAACATGGGGACAAGGTGCTTTGGGGTGGGGGGGCCGCATGGCCCCCCTTTCCCCAAAGCACCCCGCCCATGTTGAGGGCACGCGGCCTGGTACAGCTCAGGAGGGGGGGGCGCTTGCTCGTCCCCACCCCCTTTCCTGACTGGCCGGACTACGTGCTCGGATAAGGGTCTGGTATCAATTTTGGGGGGATCTCCATGCCGTGTTTTCGGCGTAGGGGCTTCCCCTTAAAATCTATACCATGTGACGGGGCTCGCAAGGTGTCAATCTCGCCGCAATAAAAGCGGCGAGATTGACTTACTTTTCTAGTCCCATCATAACTCATCACGTTCTAAATGAACGGACTTTGGTCCGTGTGTGGGCAAGTCCGTTCATTTGGAAGTGCGTCGGAACTCCGCCTAGAACTCATTTTTTTTTTTTTTTTTAAACAAAAACATTTTCCATTAAAAAGGCTTATTTTTTTTGCAGTACATAGACCTTATTCTAAAATGATCCCGATTTGGAATATACATGCTTAAAATCCAGTAATAAGCCTGAGCAGTATAAATAGTTCAATTGACTTCTCCGCAAATAACACTTTTCTTGGACTTTAATCCACTTCATCAGGAGCTTACTAGCGGAACATTTGTATATTCACTAAGTGCAAAAGAAATATATACAAAATATTATAATGACTTGATGGAATCTTAATACATGTACTGTCATTATTCATATCATCGCAATTACCTAGATGCAGAACGAATAAGGCAAAGATGGGGGCTAGACCCCAAAGGGAGGTAAAAATGCGTAGAGTTTGTAGAGAAATCAGTTGAACTATTCATATTGTTCAGGCATATTACTAGATATAAGCATATATATTCCAATCAGGGTGATTTCAGAATAAGGTCTATGTGTTGATAAAATATGACTTTTTAATGGAAAATACATTTTTGTAATAAACTTTATATTTTTAAATTTTTATTCTGATTTGTGCTTTTAAAATCCCGCCACATATGGGTTTTCCGAAACCCCTCTTCTTTTTTTGTTTTTTTGTTATAAAAAAAAAAAAATGGCTCTGACAATGTACACAGAGCTTTACATATTGTAAATTCACACCAGCCCCTGCCCCAAGGATCTACAGTGAGGGGAAAAAAGTATTTGATCCCCTGCTGATTTTGTGCGTTTGCCCACTGACAAACGAGCAGTCTAATTTTAATGGTAGGTTTATTTAAAAAAAAAATCCTGAAAAAACGCAATTTCAAAAGTTTTATAAATTGATATGCATTTTAATGAGTGAAATATTTGACCGCTTCGCAAAACATGACTTGGTAGCAAAACCCTTGTTGGCAATCGGAGGTCAGACATTTCTTGTATTTTTAGCCGCCAGGTTTTCCCACATCTCAGGAGGGATTTTTTTCCCACTCCTCTTTGTAGATCCTCTCCAAGTCAATAAGGTTTCGAGGCTGACATTTGATAACTCAAACCTTTAGTTCCCTCCACATATTTTCTATGGGATTAGGTCTGGAGACTGGCTAGGCCACTCCAGAACCTTAACCACTTCAGCCCCGGACCATTTGGCAGCCAAAGGACCAGAGGTCTTTTTTCAATTTCGCACTGCACTACTTTAACTGGTAATTGCGCGGTCATGCAATTTTGTAACCAAACGAAATTTGCGTCCTTTTCTTCCCACAAATAGAGCTTTCTTTTGATGGTATTTGATTGCCTCTGTGATTTTTATTTTTTTTGCGATATAAACGGAAAAAGAGCGAAAATTTTGAAAAAAAAAGAGATTTTCTACTTTTTGTTATAAAAAAAATCTAATAAACTCAATTTTAGTCAAACATTTGGGCCAAAATGTATTCAGCCACATGTCTTTAGTAAAAAAAATGCCAATAAGCGTATATTTATTGGTTTGCGCAAAAGTTATAGCGTCTACAAACTAGAGTACATTTTCTGGAATTTACACCGCTTTTAATTTATGACTGCCTATTTCATTTCTTGAGGTGCTAAAATGGCAGAGAAGTACAAAACCCCCCCAAATGACCCCATTTTGGAAAGTAGACACCCCAAGCTATTTGCTGAGAGGCATGTTGAGCCCATTGAATATTTTTTTTTTTAGTCCCAAGTGATTGAATAAAGACAAAAATAAAAAAGATTTTTTTTTTTTTTCAAAAAGTTGTCACTAAATGATATATTGCTCACACATGCCATAGTTATATGTGGAATTGCACCCCAAAATACATTTTGCTGCTTCTCCTGAGTATGGGGATACCACATGTGTGGGACTTTTTGGGAGCCTAGCCGCGTACGGGGCCCCGAAACCCAAGCACCGCCTTCAGGATTTCTAAGGGTGCAAATTTTTGATTTCACTCCTCACTACCTATCACCGTTTCGAAGGCCATAAAATGCCAAAATAGCACAAAACCCCCCCAAATGACCCCATTTTGGAAAGTAGACACCCCAAGCTATTTGTTGAGAGGCATGGTGAGTATTTTACAGCTCTCATTTGTTTTTGAAAATGAAGAAAGTAAAGAAAAAAAAAATTTTTTTTTTCTTTTTTTCAATTTTCAAAACTTTGTGACAAAAAGCGAGATCTGCAAAATACTCACCATACCTCTCAGCAAATAGCTTGGGGTGTCTACTTTCCAAAATGGGGTCATTTTGGGGGGTTTTATGCCATCTGGGCATTCCATGGCCTCCGAAACTGTGATTGGCAGTGAGAAGTGAAATAAAAAAATTACACCCTTAGAAAGCCTGAAGGCGGTGATTGGTTTTTGGGGTTCCGTACGCAGCTAGGCTCCCAAAAAGTCCCACACATGTGGTATCCCCGTACTCAGGAGAAGCAACAGAATGTATTTTGGGTGTATTTCCACATATGCCCATGACATGTTTGAGCAATATATCATTTAGTGACAACTTTTTGTAAAAAAAATATATATATTTTTTTTTTTCATTATTCAATCTCTTGGGACAAAAAAAAAAAATATTTAATGGGCTCAACATTGCTCTCATCAAATAGCTTGGGGTGTCTACTTTCCAAAATGGGGTCATTTGGGGGGGGTTTGAACTGTCCTGGCATTTTATGCACAACATTTAGAAGCCTATGTCACACGTCACCCACTCTTCTAACCACTTGTAGACAAAGCCCTTTCTAACACTTTTTGTTTACATGAAAACATATTTTTTTTTGCAAGAAAATTACGTTGAACCCCCAAACACTATATATAATGTTAAAGCAAAGGCCCTACAGATTAAAATGGTGGGTGTTGCATTTTTTTTTTTTCCACACAGTATTTGCGCAGCGATTTTTCAAACGCATTTTTTGTGGAAAAAATACACTTTTTTTTATTTTAATGCACTAAAACACACTATATTGCTCAAATTTTTGATGAAATAAAAAATATGATCTTAGGCCGAGTACATGGATACCAAACACGACATGCTTTAAAATTGCGCACAAACACGCAGTGGCGACAAACTACATACATTTTTAAAAGCCTTTAAAAGCCTTTACATGATACCACATTAGATTCACGGAGGAGGTCTACTGCTAAAATTACTGCCCTCGATCTGACCTTCGCGGTGATACCTCACATGCATGGTGCAATTGCTGTTTACATATGACGCCAGACCAACGCTTGTGTACGCCTTTGCGCAAGAGAAGGGGGGGCAGGGGTGCTTTTTTTTTTTTTTTTTTTTTGTTTTTTTTTTTTTTTTTATTTATTTAGCTTTTTTATTTTATTTTTAAACTGTTCCTTCCATTTTTTTTCTTTGTTATGATTTTTATTGTTATCTCAGGGAATGTAAATATCCCCTATGATAGCAATAGGCAGTGACAGGTACTCTTTTTTTGAAAAAATTGGGGTCTATTAGACCCTAGATCTTTCCTCTGCCCTCAAAGCATCTGACCACACCAAGATTGGTGTGATAAAATGCTTTCCCAATTTCCCAATGGCGCGGTTTATATCCGGGAGGGGGGACATTCCCTCCCACTGCTTGTAAAAGCAGTCTAGAGGCTAATTACCCGCTAGAATTGCTTTTACATGAAAGCCGATCACTGGCTGAAAAGAATGATACCAAGATGATACCTAAACCTGCAGGCATCATTCTGGTATAACCATTCAAAGTCCAGCAACATACTGGACATATATTGTAATCTTTTTTTTTTCATGCAGCCTCTTGGCTGAACGAAAAAAAGAGATTGATTGGTGGGTATGCCCACCATTAGAATACCTCCCTTCATCCACCCACTTCTAATGATGGGCATACATGCACCATTTATATATGCCGATGCATGGGGGCATCCTCCCGCAAAAGTTATGCCGTGTACACACGGTCGGAATTTCGACCGTATGTACGTGGCATTAGGAGCCAATCGCTCCTCCCCCCCCCCTGCTGCCCCCATGCTTCGGCATATATGCTCTTTTTTTTAACTGTGGTGGTGAAATCACCTCCTACAGCGTTGGAGTCGCGGCTTTATGTATCGTGGGAGCAAACGCTGTTGCTGTCAAGATAAATAAATCCGCGTTGCAACTGAATGGCGCACCTGAAAACAAAAAAATGCTTAACACTAAAACACAGTAAACAAAATTACATACCTGAAAAGCAAGCATGATAAAACATGATAAAACATAATAAAACATTGCAGAATAGAATGGAGTAAAAAAAGAGCAACAATAGAGAGAGAATAGAGTGAGAGAGAGAACAATAAAACGACAACTATTTTTATTTTTTTTATTTTTTTGAGATTCACAGGTAAAAAAGCTCCTGACTGAAGCGACTGAATCAAAACGCTACCACAAAAAAAATGTTAGCGATCGCAGGGATCAGGCCTGACTCTGCGAACGCTGCAGTTATGTGTGCTTAGTGTTTTGTAAGTGACAGTGATCGATCGATACTGCACTTGGGTGGGCTGGGCTGGGCTGGGCGGAGGGGGAAAACGCAGGTGCTAGCAGGTATCTGGGCTGATCCCGCTAACAATGCGTTTTTTTTTTTGGAACCCTAAACTGCTGGGACGCTAGTATAGATCTGATCAGATCAGATATTGATCTGTTCAGATACTGTACCACTAAGGGAGGTGTATGCTTTGCGCGTGGGTGTTTGCGGTACTGGCACTAACCTGGGGCGACGCAGACCTTATTTGACCCTAAAACCTAATTGATATCACCCGCCGGGCGATCAGGGGGTTAAACCGTTATTGGGTAATAAATGGCGGGTGCCCTGACAGTATAAAAAACAAGCTAACTAACCAGCGTCACCCGTAACAGTAATACAAAAAAAAACTGGTTACCTAGCGACACTAATGCAGCGATCAGAAAAACGATCGCTTAGTGACACTGGCAAAAGGGGGTGAAAGGGTTAACTAGGGGCAATCAGGGGTTAAAACCTTTATTAGGCAATATATGGGGGTACCTGACGCTATATAAAAACCTGACGGGGAACCTAAATAACGAAATAACTAACTGGCTAACCAGCGTCACCAGTGACAGTTATACAGTGATCACTGGTGAAAGGGTTAACTCTAGGGGCAATCAGGGGGTTAAAACCTTTATTTAGGTTGTAATATGGGGGTACCTGACCTATAAACCTATTTATGAACCTATATAAACATGGCGGTTACCTAAAAAAAAAAAAAAAGGTTACCTAGCGACACTAATGCAGCGATCAGAAAAACGATCGCTTAGTGACACTGGCAAAAGGGGGTGAAAGGGTTAACTAGGGGCAATCAGGGGGTTAAAACCTTTATTAGGTAATATATGGGGGTACCTGACGCTATATAAAAACCTGACGGGGAACCTAAATAACTAACTGGCTAACCAGCGTCACCAGTGACAGTTATACAGTGATCACTGGTGAAAGGGTTAACTCTAGGGGCAATCAAGGGGTTAAAACCTTTATTTAGGTTGTAATATGGGGGTACCTGACCTATAAACCTATTTATGAACCTATATAAACATGGCGGTTACCTAAAAAAAAAAAAATGGTTACCTAGCGACAGCAGTGACACTAATACAGCGATCAGAAAAACGATCGCTTAGTGACACTGGCAAAAGGGGGTGAAAGGGTTACCTGGGGGGCAATCAAGGGGTTAAACCTTTATTAGGGGGGGGTGGGGGGCTACCTTGGACCTAAAACTAACTGCACTGACAGTTATTACAGTCACACTGACACTAAATGCAGTGATCAGTAAAAAAATGATCACTGCAATTAGTGACACTGTGACTGGGGGGGGAGGGGGTGATCTGGGGGGTGATCTGGGGGTGACAGGGGGGTGTTTTGTGTGCCTATGTGTACTGGTGTCAGTGTACTGTTGGTGCACTAACCTTTAGACGTTCACAGCTCGGCGTTCCGGTCACATAGACCGGCGCACCGAGCGTGACATCACTTCCTCTGCCTGTGTTTTGATTGACACAGACAGAGGAAGCATCTGATTCGCCAGGAGCGATCGCGAGGGGGTGGCCAGAAACCACTGGCCGTCCCCTCATCCCGGATCGCTCCTGAAGCGATCCCGACCGTCCCCGCCGGCCGGGGGGGGTCCGATCGGACCCCCCACCCGCCGGAAGAATGGCACGTACAGGTACGTGGTTCTGCCTGTACGTGCCATTCTGCCGACGTATATATACAGGGGGCGGTCGGCAAGTGGTTAATGTGTTTCTTCTTGAGCCACTCCTTTTTGCCTTGACCGTGTGTTTTGGGTCATTGTTATGCTGGAATACCCATCCACAACCCTTTTTCAATGCCCTGGCTGAGGGAAGGAGGTTCTCACCCAAGATTTGACGGTACATAGCCCGCCCATCCTCCCTTTGATGCAGTGATGTTGTCCTGTCCCCTTAAAAGAAAAAATCCAAAGCATAATGTTTCCACCTCCATGTTTGACAGTGAGGATGGTGTTCTTGGGGTCATAGGCAGCATTCCTCCTCCTCCTCCAAACACGGTGAGTTGAGTTGATGCCAAAACTGGATTTTGGTCTCCTCTGACCACAACACTTTCACCCAGTTCTCCTCTGAATCATTCAGATGTTCATTAGCAAGCTTCAGACGGGCCTGTACATGTGCTTTCTTGATCAGGGGCACCTTGCGGGCGCTGCAGGATTTCAGTCCTACACGGTGTAGTGTGTTACCAATTGTTTTCTTGGTGACTGTGGTCCCAGCTGCCTTGAGATCATTGACAAGATTCCCCCGTGTAGTTTCAGGCTGATTCTTCACTGTTCTCATGGCCATTGAAATGCCACGAGGTGAGATCTTGCATGGAGCCCCAGACTGAAGGAGATTGACAGTTATTTGGTGTTTCTTCCATTTGCAAATAATCGCACCAACTGTTGTCACCCTCTCACCAAGCTTCTTGGCGATGGTCTTGTAGCCCATTCCGGCCATTCCCCCACTGTATGGTCCTTATCTCACATGGATATAGTACAATCCCATATTAAGGCCAATTTAGACAGGGGCCAGTCTTTGGGGTGTGGGAGGAAACCAGAGTACCAGGAGGAAACGCGTGCATGCACAGGGAGAACATGCAAGCTTCATACAGGTAATGTGCTTGGGATGTAAGCTAAGGACTCCAACTCAAGACCCTACCCTAAAACATGCAGGCTGTGTCCTGGTTGGGATTGGAGTTAGGGACCCTAGCACTACAGGGGATAAGTGCTACCACTAAGTCACTGTGATGATCATTGTTAATGCTCATACTTCATGTTTTTAGTGGACTTTTGTCATTACCCAGACTTCATCGATCCGTGAAAATGATGCATCCTCCACTCTTGTTAATACGTCTTTATCCTGTAATTGCAAATGCTTGTTTTTTTTTGGGGGGGGGGGGTTTTTAATTAAAAAAAAAATCTGAAGGCAGCTTGTTAATTTTGTGTCGTTTGACTTTCGTATAATGAATTGTAGGACCCTGAAGCTATGAGGCACAGTTATAAGTACTGTGTATAAAAGCAGACTCTCACTCATGTATTAGGCACCCCTATTTATAACAGAGCGGGTTCTGATCTCCACAGGACATCGCAGTGATTACTCCACACACTGCCTGCATTTCACAGGTAATACATAAAATACAGAGCGTGGTGTGGACCCTGCAGAGAACATTTCTGTGAGGTGAGGAAAGACTCGTCAGCTATGCTGTCCTTTATAAATGTACCTCAGGTTTTTTTATTTTTTTGTGCTGAAAAGCAGTGATCTAGTCACCGT